>JABACO010000002.1:10314019-10631519 GCA_013339895.1 Ephydatia muelleri | reverse complement strand
AGTAGGAATAATGTACTGGGACATTGGGCTTGTGTGGCGTTGCAGTATCAGATCAGGCATAGAGTACTGGTTCTCTCTGTATGTGTGTGTGTGTGTGTGTGTGTGTGTGTGTGTGTGTGTGTGTGTGTGTGTGTGTGTGTGTGTGTGTGTGTGTGTGTGTGTGTGTTTGCGCGTGTGCGTGCGTGTATGTTTGTGCATCTCATTACATGTGACCAATGGTTACATATTGGTTCACATTTTGTACATCTACTAACATTGCTTTTTGGTCGAATTGTGTTTGAACATTCATTTTATGTCAGTCGCCTGTGTGTAAATGTCAAGCCTTTCTCTTAATATCTAGTTGTTCAAGTTTATTGTGTATTTTCATATGTACCTATTATGTACATGGTAGGTGGTTTTGTCAGGCTGCATGGTTATGAGGTTTCTGTGTTAGTGTGAGCAATTAAACATTTGGCAATACCATTTTGTCTGACCGGATGAGAACGGGACCTTATTTGTGCAGTGTAACATTTCCAGTTGGTTATTAGTTATTGCTATGGGTACTCAGGAATGCTGACATAGTTATGTAACCTACATCCAGGTGAAAGAAGGATGTGCCACCCTTCACGTGGCACTTAGATGCACTGCCCAAGATGGCCAATGTAGATAAGCCTTTGATGTGGTTATAGACATTCATCACTGATTGCTGGTGGGGATGTGTGGGTGCACAAACATTGACATCATCACAGCAGTGTTAAACCACCACAGCTGGTTATAACCAGTTATGGTGGTTATGGCAACTGAACTACTTAGTAATAGACCAAGCACACAAATATGTATACAAGAGTTATATGATTGTTGTACATGGACCTGTATACAAGAGTTATATGATAGTTGTACATGGACCATATCAGATTGTCGTAGTTATAGCAGAGTCATACCAAATTCTGTGGAAACTAATGTGCAATTGTCATAACATGATATGACCATGTGTGTGTGTGTGTGTGTGTGTGTGTGTGTGTGTGTGTGTGTGTGTCTTGCAGTGCAAGTACTTGCATGATCGAGTATCTCATGCGTTGGGGGTGCAGTTTGACCTTTTTCTCTCATTCACTTCCATTGGTACATCTATTGCTGACCTACATGTGCTTTTTTTCGTAGGCTCCCTGTCATTTTGTTCCATTCATAAATATAATCATTTACTAGCAAACAACTAGAGCAGTTACACCCATGTATAGCCTGCTATGAATAACCATAGCAACAAACTATCACATCTTCAGGTTGCTTAAGGCTGACAGACAGACATACAGGGGGGGGGGGGGAGGAGAGAAAATCCAGTAAACTATAGTTTTTACGCATATTCATTTGAGTTGAGTTGCAGGTGATAAAAGTCGACCGTGTATCTAGGCCTTTAGATACATGGTCAGGGGTGATGTCCAGCTGCTGCACTCTTTTGTATACATGTGTACACTGGTGTGTGTCATTGCAGATAACAAGATGAATGGACAGATGTTCTCAGAGAAGGGTGGTACCAGCTGTGCCCTGGAGCTGATAGCCTACAAGAAGCCCAGGAGGATGGCCCTCCGCCTCATCACACAGATATTGCTCCTACAAGGTGAGAGAGATGTGTTGTGTGTGTGTGTGTGTGTGTGTGTGTGTGTGTGTGTGTGTGTGTGTGTGTGTGTGTGTGTGGTATGTGCATGTATGCATGTATCATGTGTGCGTGCATGTGTGTGTGTGTATGCATACATGTACATGTGCATATGTTATTTGATGATATGTATGTATGTGCTTTTTGTGAAAGTGTGGAGAAGATAAATTTAGAAGCAGCTGGTGTGAGTGAACATAGTTTTGGAAGCTGTACCCTCCCACCCTACTCCCCTCACTCCTTTCCACTTCCCTCCCTAACTCCTTTGCACTCTCCTCCCTCACTCCTTTCCACTCTCCTCCCCTCTTTCCACCATTCCTCTTCTCCACACCTTACACTCCTCCTCCCCATCCCTCCTCTAGACTGTGCCGCTGATTTCACCGCTCTTTTGGGCCAGCTCAACGCTCGTGCCCAGACCGCTGTCATTGTGAAGGTGGAGATCCTGAACACAGTGCTGGGCGTGTTCCAATTAGACTCCTCCAAGAAGACTGTGTTCAGAGAGGTGTGTGGCTTCCACTACCTCATATCTGTGTTGGCTTGTCTCTATGGCAGCCTGTCTCCTAGAAGAAGCCCACCTTGGACTGGAGGTGTGTACAGTGTGTGCTTGCGTGTGTGTGTGTGCTTGTGTGTGTGTGTGCTTTGTGTGCTTGGTGTGCTTGGTCTGTTTATGTGTGTATATGTGTGTATATGTGTGTATGTCTGTGTGTGTGCTTGTGTGTGCATGTGTTGTATGTCTGTGTGTGTGCCTATGTGCTTTGTGTGCTTGTGTGTGCCTGTGTGTGCATGTGTGTGTGCTTATGTGTGTGCTTGTGCACGTGTGCTTGTGTGTTAATTTGTCATCGTATGCATACATGCGTTGAAGTACATGTGCATGTATTATGTGTGTGTGTTGCACAAGTATGGGGTGTGCATAATACCATCTCATAGCTTGCTAGCACTGCTTGTCTAATTTACACCTTTTTAGTGTAGATCCATGTCTAGGCATGCTTGGGCAGGTCTAGGCATGCTTGGGCAGGTCTAGGCATGCTTGGGCAGGTCTAGGCATGCTACAGAGTCCAGCATTTGAATAGTGAATGCGTATTGTATGTTCTTGTCAATTCTAATTCTACTGCCACTCCTCCATTGTGTAAGAACAATTTTTTTTCTTTATGTACATGTACAGCAAAGGACTTACAATACCATTTATTAACATTATTTATTTAAAACTTGGAATAAACTCTGCAGCTGTGTGAGTTTCAATCAGTATGCAATAGGCATGTAAGTATATTAATGTCTGTTGCCATGATAACGCTAGGAAACAAGTGCACGTCAGAAACCCTGGGCAACACAAGGGAGCACAGCATGCAGACAACCTGACAGGGTTATAGGCTTAAACTTTTGTTTGTAATGAGAGGAGTTAGTAACCAAGGGAGTGTGTCTGCCTTGTGTGGAACACAATGGGACTTGGTAATCTGGTAACCAATCAAAAGAGGATGAACACATTGTAGTTGTTAACTTACAGTGTAAATGTGTTGGGAGATATGGGCAGCCCTGCCTCACACTAGACTATAGGTGATGGTGGTGACCTTGTCTACCTCCTCCCCATGCCTTTGCATTCAGCTCCCTTGTGGTCCAACTTTCTGCCTTCCCAGGATGACAGCTTGCTTGATTCGAGGGAAAAGTTTAAGTTTTGCATTCCCAAGGTTGGATTTTGATCCACAATCCCTGGGTGGAAAGGCTTAAATCAACATTGGGCATTTTGTTGTGTCTACTGTGATTGCTTATCACATTGGGATCGTGGATCAAAACCCAATGTTGGGAACTCAAACTTTTCCCTGTGTAGTCTTTGTATTTTGGCATTGGCTTACCCATTCTTTCTTTCCACCTCTCTCTCCTCCTCCTCCTCCTCCCCTCCCTCCCCTCTCCCTCTCCCCTCTTTGTCTCCCTCCCTCCTATCTCCCTCTCTCCCTCTCTCCCTCCTTTCCCTTCCCCCTCTCCCTCTCCCCCTCTCTTCTCCCTCCCTTTCTCCCTCACTTCCACCTCTTCCATCTGAATTAAGTACTGACAGCAGCCAAACTGTTAAAGATTAATTGTTTCTACATGTAATTGCTGTCAATAATTTGGTACATGTGTGTTGTCATTTGTGGCCTTGATGCTGTTGTGTTTCTCTTATTCATGTGCATGCTCAACAGATCACTATGTGAATGTTGTTCTCTGTTACCCTCACAAACACATCCTCCCTCCTGTTACCCTCACACACACACACACACACACACACACACCACAAACACATCCTCCCTCCTGTTACCCTCACACACCACACACACACACACACACACACACACACAAATACATCCTCCCTCCTGTTACCCTCACACACACACACAAACACATCCTCCCTCCTGTTACCCTCACACACACACACACACACACACACACACACACACCACACACAAACACACACTCCCTCCTGTTACCCTCACACACTCCCTCCACACACTCCCTCCACCACACACACACTCCCTCCACACACACACACCCCCTCCACACACACACACTCCCTCCACACACACCCACTCCCTCCCACCACACCACTCCTCCCCTCCACACACACACACTCCCTCCACACACCACACACCCCTCCACACACACACACACTCCCTCCACACACACCCCCTCCCTCCACACACACCACACACCCACTCCCCTCCACCCACACTCCCTCCACACACACACATAACTATACACATCTTTCCTTCCCAAACCTCCTCACTTGTATAACTTCTCCCTTCCCTCTTGATGTTCCCATACTTCACCACTGGCTCCACCCCTATTCCCTGGCCACACCCCTTCAACATGGCAGTCCCTCGGTCAGACATCCTCCAGTTGGTGAATCTGGTGTTCTGTGTGCTCACTACGGCCATGCAGGACGACCTGGCCAACAGAATGTTCTTTGACACCAATGTGAGAAAGCTGGCCGTGTGTGTGTGTGTGTGTGTGTGTGTGTGTGTGTGTGTGTGTGTGTGTGTGTGTTTGTGTGTGTACACGTGTGTTTGTGCGTGTCTGTGTGTGTGTACGTGTGTGCATATGTGTGTGTGCATGTGTGCATATGTACATGTGTGTGTGTACATATGTGCATGTGTGTGTACTGGGGTGCTTGTGTACAAGTGTTGTTGCTCTTGCTATTTGGGTCCAGAAAAGGTTGCTAATTACTTCTAGCACTGCTAGGATGTTACACTGATGTACATGTATGTACCCAATGTTCACTCATGTTGCCTCTCCTCCCCCATCCTTTCTCTCTTTTCCCCCCCCCCCCCACCCTCATAGATAAGATTCGAGAGCTTCACTGCCCCCCTCCACCTCCTTGGTTGCTTTCGTGCCGACGTGGAAGCGTTCGACGGCTCTTCGGCTGTGACGCTCCAGAAGTCCAAGACGCACGCCTTCGAGCAGGACATCCTCTACCTCTCTGCCCCGGCTGAAACACTCACCGAGTCCAGCTTCGTCCACTCTGCGGCCGAGATCTTCAGGTTCCTGAGGGACATGGCTCTGGGCATCTCCCCCACCCACTCCTCCTCTCTCCTGGCGCACCAGCAGAACAAGATGGCCGCCACCTCCAAGTACGCCCAGACCCACCTGGTCCACCCGGGAGCCCTCCTGTGCATGGTGGACCTCCTGCCCTCTGTGGACATTGACGAGGCGCAGTTTGGGAGGGCGGTGCAGGAAGGAGAAAAGACGGAGGAAGAGAAGAAAGATGAGGGTGTGGAAGAGAAGATGGGGGGCGAGGATGGAGAGGGTGGGTACAAGAAGGGCGTGGCAGCTGATGGGTTGGTTGAGCCAGTCCACGTGAAGTCACTGCTGCAGGTCCCTGCTTCTGCCACGCCTCCGGGGGACGCTACTGGAGGTGATGGCAAGGAGGTTTGTGAACAAGATGAGCTGTCAAAGATGACCTACCTAGAGACAAAGAAGGTGTGTGTTTTGGTTTCCGGTGTGTTTATTCTGGTGTGTGTGACGTGTGTGTTTGTCAGTATGTGGTGTGTGTGTGTGTGTGTGTGTGTGTGTGTGTGTGTGTGTGTGTGTGTGTGTGTGTGTGTGTGTGTGTGTGTGTGTGTGTGTGTGTGTGTGTGTGTGTGTGTTCTGGTGGTTTTCAGTATGTGTGTGTGTTTTTCTGGTGGTGTGGCTCTTCCTGCTTTGCTGGGTGGGTGGGTAGCACAGGGCGATGTTGTGCATGTGAATGTGTGCATCACACGTGCATACGAAATGGACATGTGCGTGCTACTACAATATGTGTCTTGCTGTATGCAGTAATGGTCGCCTTCCCTTCCTTCAGTGGTGTCTGTTTCTTCAAGAGAGAGTGATGACTGAACTGTACGCCATTGCCACGTACGAGCGCAACCAACAAGCTATGTGCCAGGTTTGCTGTGTGTGTGTGTGTGTGTGTGTGTGTGTATTTGTGTTTGTGGGTTGTGTGTTTTGTTGTTTGCTGTGTGCTACTGTGCATGTGTATGTGTGTGTGTGTGTGTGTGTTACGAGTGCATACTACTGTAGATGAGTGTACTGTGTACTGCTGTACATTTACTTTCAACTTCCGCCATATCCTCTACCTCCCCACCTCTCTCCCTCCTCCCTCCCTCCCTTCCTCCCTCCCTCCCTCCCTCCCTCCCTCCTCCCTCCCTCCCTCCCTCCCTCCCTCCCTCCCTCCCTCCCTCCCTCCCTCCATCCCTCCCTCCTTCCCCTCCCCTCCCTCCCTCCCCCCTCCCTCCCTCCTCCCCTTCCCTCCCTCCCCTCCCCTCCCTCCAGATTGGGCTCCCGGAGAAGCTGCTATACAGATGCAGTGCAGTGTTGGCCAACGAGGCCCACCCCCTCAACCAGTGCATGGAGAGGACCTTTGAGAGGCTGTCCTATCAGGCACTCAAGCCTGCTGACTTCAGGTCTGTGGGTGTGTGGGGTCAACACATGTACACGTAAACATGTAACGTGTGTGTACATATGTGTATGTGTACATGTGTGTATGTGTACATGTGTGTGTACATGTGTGTGTACATGTGTGTATGTGTACATGTGTGTGTACATATGTGTGTATGTGTACATGTGTGTGATGAACTGTGTACTTGTGTGTATGTGTGTACATTTGTATGATGGTGAACAATGCAGTATGGTAGTATTTTCATGTGTCTGCGGTTCGTGCTTCTGCCCAATGGTTTATGAGATTCAGTGGAAGTGTGTGCATGTGTGAGTGAGTGTGTATGTATGTGTGTACAGGGGTGTTCACTCACATGTATGAAGTCAAAGGTTTTAAATTAATATAACTCAGGATTGACATTAAATAATTAACCACTTTATTTCTTTTACATACATTAGGCAAATACTATTTATTCAGTTAGATTTTGATAAGGGGTTAAATAACTATCGTGACCCAATTATTAAAAAAGTTATTCAATAGTAAGGTTATTTAATGGTTATGTATAAGTAGCAAGCGGTGAAGCAAATTAATTTCAAGTTACCAGGTTCAATACAGTAGTAAGTTATTGCATTTTAACGTCATGATTAGTTTAAGTTATTTGATGACTAATTCCAGTAAAATATGAAGTAAAAACCACCATTTGATTTTGTATTAAAATTATCTAATAGTGAGTTCTTGAAAGTCAAATTCCAGTAAAATGGTAGTGGTTTATAGACAAAGTTTGATTTGTTGTTTTGAATATTTACTAATAAAACACAAATCAAATTTATTAATTTTGGAAATTCAGGTTAATATGTTGTTTATAAATTATCCAATTAATTATGATACATTATTGTATCAATTAGAAGTATAAAAAGTAATCGGATTTTAATCGCGTGCATCTCTAGTTCATATTATGTCATTAAGATAAATGATCCTATTTAGAAATTATATTCATTAGCTCTTCCATGGGTGAAGCCAATTACTGCTATCCACATGTAGTGTGAAATAAGTGTTTCCGCGTTGCAAGGAAATGTAGTTTGTAAATAACTTGCGCTAATATGACCAGGATTGCATCACTCTGTTGCCAGTGAAAGAGTTAAAAACCTTTGCCTTCATTTGCGAACACCTGGTAAATGTTACATATGTATACACAGTGTATGTCTGTGTGTATGAACATACGTACATGTGTATGAACATATATACATGTATATACATGTGTTTCTATATATGTACTGATTTTACATGTGTGAATGTGCATAAAAGTCTGTAAACAGTTGCATGTCATAGTTTTGACTTTGCCCTTTTTCTTCAATACAACAAAACAACAATCAAAACAACAAAACAACAACAAAACAACAAAACAACAGGAACTTCCTTCGCTTGGGAAACCCCCTTTGCTGTGGGCTGCACCTGGTCAAGATGGCCGACCTCCAGAAGATGGCCGACCTACCCCCGGCCGAGGCCTCGGAGAGCCTCCTCCTCCTCAAGCACCGCCTCCCCCCGATGGGCGGGTCCCTCTCCTTCGCCCGGATGCAGAGCCTCGTCTCCATGACGACGCCAAGGGACACGTTTGTCCTGGATGGGAGCCCGAGCTTTGTGGAGTTTGACCTCTCCATTGATGGCTTCGGATGCCTCTTTGTCCCAAATGTCTTCCAACAGTCGTTCCTCCCTCCCCAGAACCTCCAGACCGTCAGTTCACCCTCTACGTCCCTCACGACGGGTGGTGGGGGTGGTGGGGGGAGGAGGGGGAGGAGGAGGAGGCGTGTCCGCAATGGACCGCCCTTTCCCGCCCAACGCCGGGCTCACCTTCTCCACCTGGATGTGCTTCTGCAAGCTGCCCCAGGGGGACTCCTGCCCCCTCAACCTCCTCACCCTCTCCCAGTCCTCGTGCACCAAGGAGCAGGACAGCCACCCCTTGCTGAGAGTGGCTTACGTTTCCTCTGAGACCAAGGTGGTCGTGAGCACAGAGGCACACCGGCACAAGGGACTGCTGGGTGGGTCTGGGGAGGAGGGGAACAAGATGCAGGGGGCGGAGTTTCTGTGCGAGGCCCTCGGGCAGGGGAGTGGCTGGCACCATGGTGGCGTGATGGTGGAGAAGAGCTTCAGGGGGAAGGCCAAGGTGTCTGTCCTGGTGGATGGGAAGAAGATGGGCCAGGAGACGGATGAGTTGGAGAGGGAGGAGGGAGGGGTGTGAAAGGGGGGAGGTGAAAAGAGAGGGAGGGGCCAAGGAGGAGGGAGGGAGTGAAAGGGAAAGGAGGACTGGAGTGAAAGGGAGGAAAGGAAAAAAGGAGGGAGTGAAAGGGAGGAAGGAGGAGGTGGAGGGAGTGAAAGGGAGGAAGGAGGGAGGGAGTGAAAGGGAAGGAGGAGGGAGGGAGTGAAAGGGAAGGAGGGAGGGAAGGAGGAAGGGAGGGAAGAAGGAAGAAGGGGCAGAGAGTGAAAGGGTGAGGGATGGAAGGAATGATGAGGATACTATGAGAGGTGAAGTGTAGAGAAGGGGAAGGTGAGGGGTGGGAGGTGAAGGGGGGTGATAGAGGCGTGAAGGATGAAATAGTAGGCATGTAGGCAATCACACGAGTTGGAATGGGGAAGAGTCCAGACGGAAAACACACAAGGATTGGATGATGGAGGAGGGTGGAAAGTGGGTACATGGTTGTGGATAACCTTCGCTGTTTGCTACATGTACACTATGTGTATCTGCAGTAATGAGCCTTGTGATGTTATACATAACCACCATTCGGGAAATGTTCTCGACCAAGAACATTTCATAAACTTTATAGTGTGAATATAAAAAACTTGCATTGGCATGTAGGATGCGAGTTTTGTATAATCCACACCATATCTCAACATTTTAAAATGCGATAGTATTGATGGATGTGGATAGGTGATGGTATTGAGTTGAATGCATCTCACTTCACTATGTCCCTCCTCCCTCCCCTTTCCCCTCCCTCCCCTTTCCCTCCCTCCCCTTTCCCCTCCCTCCCCTTTCCTCTCCCCTTTCCCCTCCCTCCCCTTTCCCCTCCCTCCCCTTTCCCCTCCCTCCCCTTTCCCCTCCCTCCTCCACTCCCTCCAGATCAACTACATTCAGTCAGTCAACGTGCTAATGCCAGGTGGAGGGGTTACCCCTTACGTCGTCAACGTCCACCTGGGGACCTACGTCTCTGAGCGCCATCTCTCCCAGGTGGTGTACCGGATGGGCCCCACCTTCCTGTGTGACGAGCCCCAGACCCCTGCTACCATCCAGAGCATCTTCAAGCTGGGTCCCTTCTACTGGGGCTCCTTCCAGGGATCAGCCACTAGTGATAATGTGAGTGCGCTTGCGTGCCTGTGGGTGTGTGGGTGGGTGGGTATGGGGCATGTGTGTGTGTGTGTGTGTGGCATGTGTGGGTATGTGTACTGTACGTGTATGTGTGAACCATGTATGTGTGTATTGTATGTGTATGGCGTGTGTGTATGTGTGTTGTACGTGTGCAGTATACATGTATTTGCCTGCAGTCCTGTGTGCATGTGTGGGGGGGATATTGTATGCATGTGTGGGGATATTGTATGCATGTGTGGGGATATTGTATGCATGTGTGGGGGATATTGTGTGCATGTGTGGGGATATTGTATGCTTGTGTGGGGGGATATTGTATGCATGTGTGGGGATATTGTATGCATGTGTGGGGATATTGTATGCTTGTGTGGGGATATTGTATGCATGTGTGGGGACATTGTGTGCTTGTGTGGGGATATTGTGTGCATGTTTGCAGCATATAGCATGTACATGTACATGTACAGTTATGTATGTGGGATCTTTTCCGCGAAAAGGGGACCTAACGCACACATGACAACATTTCTACAGCTGTATGTTGTATGCACCCTGTACATACGCTGTGCAACACATCACTGTACACATCGCTGTACACATCTCTGTACACATCGCTGTACACATCGCTGTACACATCGCTGTACACATCGCTGTACACATCGCTGTACACATCGCTGTACACATCTCTGTACACATCGCTGTACACATCGCTGTACACATCACTGTACACATCACTGTACACATCACTGTACACATCGCTGTACACATCACTGTACACATCGCTGTACACATCACTGTACACATCACTGTACACATCTCTGTACACATCTCTGTACACATCACTGTACACATCACTGTACACATCGCTGTACACATCACTGTACACATCTCTGTACACATCGCTGTACACATCACTGTACACATCACTGTACACATCACTGTACACATCACTGTACACATCGCTGTACACATCACTGTACACATCACTGTACACATCACTGTACACATCACTGTACACATCACTGTACACATCACTGTACACATCACTGTACACATCTCTGTACACATCACTGTACACATCACTGTACACATCGCTGTACACATCACTGTACACATCACTGTACACATCTCTGTACACATCACTGTACACATCGCTGTACACATCACTGTACACATCACTGTACACATCTCTGTACACATCGCTGTACACATCGCTGTACACATCACTGTACACATCACTGTACACATCACTGTACACATCGCTGTACACATCTCTGTACACATCGCTGTACACATCGCTGTACACATCGCTGTGTACACATCGCTGTACACATCGCTGTACACATCGCTGTACACATCGCTGTACACATCGCTGTACACATCGCTGTACACATCACTGTACACATCACTGTACACATCACTGTACACATCGCTGTACACATCACTGTACACATCACTGTACACATCGCTGTACACATCACTGTACACATCACTGTACACATCTCTGTACACATCTCTGTACACATCACTGTACACATCACTGTACACATCGCTGTACACATCACTGTACACATCTCTGTACACATCGCTGTACACATCACTGTACACATCACTGTACACATCACTGTACACATCACTGTACACATCGCTGTACACATCACTGTACACATCGCTGTACACATCTCTGTACACATCGCTGTACACATCACTGTACACATCACTGTACACATCACTGTACACATCACTGTACACATCTCTGTACACATCTCTGTACACATCACTGTACACATATACATGTACATGTGATGATTATGTATATGAAAAGGGACCTAACACATACATGATAACAGTACGCACAGTAGAAATATAACGCTTGCATTGAAATGTGTGGCTAATTACAACATTCAGAGACTTACAACTCCATGATAAGATACTTCGATTCTCAATGCATAACAAGCAATATGTAGAGGACGTTTCAGACTTCTAGAATATATGCATAATGGCATCTAACAAACATGTGTTAGGTCCCTTTTTGTGGAAACAATCCGATATGTATGCTTGAGTTCTGCATTCAAATATCCCTGCTGTGCCTGTTCAACTTTATCTTGTACACATACAAGTACTCAACTAATCCGTTTACTTTGTCAAATGCATGCACACACGTGCGCACACACACACATGCACACACACACGTGCACACACACATGCACACACACACGTGCACACACACATGCACACACACACGTGCACACACACATGCACACACACACGTGCACACACACATGCACACACACACGTGCACACACACATGCACACACACACGTGCACACACACATGCACACACACACGTGCACACACACACACATGCACACACACACATGCACACACACACACGTACACACACACACATAGTTGTCCTTTGCGGCCATGCACAATGTGGACGGATCAGGAGGAGGATCTCTCATAGCAGAGGAGCGCATCGTGTTTGGTCTCATAGCCAGCACTCCAGTACAGACCACAATGAAGGACATGTCTGCCAACAAGGACTACTCGGTAGTGGACATAGTGGCCCTTTCCAAGGAGGTAGGCCTGTGTGTGTTTATTAGTCTGTTTGCTTCTTTGTTTGTTTGTTTGTTTGATATGTTTGTAGGCTTGTTTGTTGGCTTTTTTTTTGTGTGTACTTGTATCTGGTCGATATATATATTGTGTTCCTTGTTCATTGAATTCTCAATCACATCACACACACACATACACATATAAAAACACATACACACATGCGCACACACACACACACGCGCACACACACACACACACACACACATGCACACACACACACACATGCACACACACACACACACACACATGCACACACACACACACACACACTCCCTCCCCCCCTCCCCCCCAGCTATCGGTGAGTGAGGACGATGACACTACTCCGGTCCTCCTCTTCACCAACACGGCCCGTCACCTCTCTGGTCCCACCAGACCCCTGGGAGCGGCCATGTGTGGCTTCTCTGGGGTGAGGGCCTTTGAGCCCCAGACCCTACGCCAGCTGCTGTCCGCCGTTGGGGGGACCTCGGTCATGCTGGGGCTGGTTGCCATGGCGAGCACGGTGGACGGACTCTATGCTTCGATGAAGGCTCTGGTGTGCATTGTTGGGAACAACGAGACGGCTCTGAAGGAGATGGAGAGAACCGGAGGCTTCAAGGTGTGTGTGGGTGTGGGTGTGGTGTGTCTTTGTGCGTGTTAAAGTGTGTGGAGAAATGTTACTTGTGTGTAGAATGTCATGTACATGTGTACGTGTTTGTGTTCTCCTACACACTGTACCTGTTTACATGTACAAATGTGTTTATGTTTTGGGGGAGGGGGTTCGTGAATAAATTTTACCCTTCTCTCACCTCCCTCTCCCTTCCACTCGCTCCCCTCCCTCTGTTACTTCCCTCCTCCCTCTCCCTTCCACTCGCTCCCCTCCCTCTGTTACTTCCCTCCTCCCTCTCCCTTCCTCCCTCTCCCTTCCTCCCACTCCCTTCCTACCTCTCCCCTCCTCCCTCTCCCTTAGGTTCTGGCCATGTTGCTGCAGTCCAAGGCTCACCTGATCAACACCAACATCCTCCATCTTACCTACACCTTTGTGGGGACAGTCAACTCTCAACACGAGAGTGCCTTCATCCCCTACCCAAATGCCTTTGGAGACCTCTTGGCAGGTGGGCCCGCGTGCCAAGGACCAGACAGGAGTCTGGTTTACACAAGTCTTATTTGTTGTCTTTTAAAAATAAGTATTTGTGTGCATGAGGTGTGCAGTATGTGTGGTGGTTTTTTGCTGTGTGTGCATATGCGTGTATGTTGCCATTGTGTGAGCATATATTAGCATGGTGTATGCGTTTTATTCCATTTTGTGCTATTGTTTTGAAGACCTCTCGATATGGAAGAGTTGTGCTGAAGATGTGCAGAGATCCCTCGTGTCCCATTTCTATGACCTCGTCTCCCATAGCAGGTACTGTTGTGTGTTTGGTCAGTGTGGAGTGTGTGTTTGGTCAGTGTGGAGTGTGTGTTTGGTCAGTGTGGAGTGTGTGTTTGGTCAGTGTGGAGTGTGTGTTTGGTCAGTGTGGAGTGTGTGTTTGGTCAGTGTGGAGTGTGTGTTTGGTCAGTGTGGAGTGTGTGCTCGGTCAGTGTGGAGTGTGTGTTTGGTCAGTGTGGAGTGTGTGTTTGGTCAGCGTGTCTGGTCAGTGTGGAGTGTGTGCTCGGTCAGTGTGGAGTGTGTGCGTCTTATGAACCATGCTTTTGTGTGTGTGGTGTTTGTGCACATGTGCATGCCTGTACATGTGGGTGTGGTCTGCTGTGTGTGTGTACGTGTGCATGTATTAGAGGTATACAGTGGATGTATGCACACACATACATGTACATGCACAAGCGCACAAACAAATGCACACGTCCATGTGATTGGTTGGTTGTACTCTACGTGTGCTGTGTGTGTGTGTGTGCACATGTGTGTGTGTGTGTGCGTGTGTGTGTGCACATGTGTGTGTGTATGCGTGTGTGTGTGTGTGCACATGTGTGTGTGTGTGTGTGTGTGTGTGTGTGTGTGTGTGTGTGTGTGTGTGTGTGTGTGTGTGTATGCACTTACATGTACCAGCGTGCGGGCGTGTATCGTGTATGCTTTTGCAGGTGTGTTTGTGCAGACCAGTTCTACTTATGTACTGTGCGTCTCTCTGTGCATGTGCAGTTGAACTCACTGATGGGTCCATTTTTAAGGCAATTAAAAAGGTTCATAGAGTGTACGGGTCAGATGTTACGTTAGAAATATCAAAACCCTCTAAAATCAAATGAGATTGTAATTAGAATATCCATGAGGAATTCTTCATAACGCGTAGCGTAGTACGCAATGGAACTGGGATGTACATGTAGGCTTGGATTTGGTACATGTTTTAACGATTCCACTAACATACAGGTACATGTCCCTTCAAAGTTATCAAACACTCAATGATTGATTACAACAAAGAAGCCAGATGACTTCCAAATTACTAATGAGTAAATAAAGTAATAATTTTAGTTAATCAATTTGCATTATATTTTTTCAATTGGGATTTGGCGACTAATAATTTGTAATGTGTATGCCTTTTTATAATCAATCAAAATGAAACAGTGCGGTACCTATACATGTAAATACACTACTTCCATATAGAAGTTCATTGATAGCACACCTGAAAGCACGTACATGCATGTGTGTGGATCGAGTGTGTTACCCCCTCTCCCCTCCTCCTCCCCCTCCCTTCCTCCCTCCTCCCCCCCCCCAACCTCTACAGTGATGCGGTCAGTAACAGCAAGGTGATGCTCCAGTTGAAGGTCGTCAACCTCATCCTGGTCAGGATGCACGACCACACCATCTCAAGAAGCCTCGTCAAGGCCATGTGCAACGTGCTCAACGCACTCTTCTCCCGCAAGACAACCAGCAATGATGACCTGAGGAGGTGTGCTACATGTGGTGTGTGTGTGTGTGTGTGTGGTGTGTTGTGTGTGTGTGTGTGTGTGTGTGTGTGTGGTGTGTGTGTGTGTGTGTGTGTGTGTGTGTGTGTGTGTGTGTGTGTGTGTGATTTTTTAGCATGTGCAAGGCACTGTTGAGTGTTCATGTATAGAGTCTAGTCCATGTTATAATGGTATCTATCTATTCGAGTATGCCACCTTCCATCTCCACCCTCCATATGCCACCTTCCATCTCCACCCTCCATATGCCACCTTCCATCTCCTCCTCCCTCCATATGCCACCTTCCATCTCCTCCTCCCTCCATATGCCACCTTCCATCTCCTCCTCCCTCCATATGCCACCTTCCATCTCCTCCTCCCTCCATATGCCACCTTCCATCTCCTCCTCCCTCCATATGCCACCTTCCATCTCCTCCTCCCTCCATATGCCACCTTCCATCTCCTCCTCCCTCCATATGCCACCTTCCATCTCCTCCCTCCATATGCCACCTTCCATCTCCTCCCTCCATATGCACCTTCCATCTCCCCCTCCTCCCTCTCTCTCTCTCCACAGGCTGGGCCAGTACATAGTCAGCACCTTGCCTCTTACAAGGGACTACTCTGAGGTCAACATCGACCTGTATGCAGAGGTGCCGACCTCTTCTCCCGGGCTAGTGGCGGGCTCCCAGAAGAGTGTGGCCAATGACAGGGAGGGGGAGGAGGAGGAGGACGGAGGTCACCTGGGAGACGGAGGGAGTGTGAAGGATGATGTGTCCAGCACTAAAGAAGATGCAACCAGTGTCAAAGGTGACACTGTCAGTGTCAAAGGTGACACCACCAGTCCCAAAGGTGATACAACCAGTGTCAAAAGTGACACCACCAGCATCAAAGGTGATACAACAAGTGTCAAAGGTGACACCACCAGTGTCAAAGGTGATACAACAAGTGTCAAAGGTGACACCACCAGTGTCAAAGGCGGGATAACACACTCTTCTTCAACGGTTTCGTTTAGCCCCACCCCCTCTGCCCCGCCCAATCCAGCAAAGGCCATCAGACAAATCGTTGTTAGGAACTTTCTTTTGGATATGTTATTGTCACTGTCTCAAACTGAATATCTGGAAGTTGACTCCAAGTTAGTGTGTCATGTGCATGGTGGTTGTTGTGTCATGTGTGTGTGTGTGTGTGTGTGTGTGTGTGTGTGTGTGTGTGTGTGTGTGTGTGTGTGTGTGTGTGTGTGTGTGTGTGCATGTCTGTGTGTGTGTATGTGTGTGTACATGTGTGTGTGTCGTGTGCATGTGTGTGTGCATGTCTGTGTGTGTATATGTGTGCATGTCTGTGTGTCGTGTGCATGTGTGTGTGCATGTCTGTGTGTGTGTGTGTGTGTGTGTATGTGTGTGTGCATGTCTGTGTGTTGTGTGCATGTGTGTGTGCATGTCTGTGTGTGTGTGTGTGTGTGTGTGTATGTGTGTGTGCATGTCTGTGTGTCGTGTGCATGTGTGTGTGCATGTCTGTGTGTGTGTGTGGGGGGGGGGCATTATGTTGGGTGGGTGTATGTACTAGTCTTATGAATAAAATCTGCACACAAGTCATGGCGATGGTAGTAAGACATGATGGCCAATAGCAGTGCCTTCTGTGGTGTGTGCATGTGTGTATGTGGTGTGTGTGTGGTGTGTGCATGTGTGTGGTGTGGTGTGTGCATGTGTGGTTGTGTGTGTGCATGTGTGTGGTTGTGTGTGTGTGTGTGCATGTGTGTGGTTGTGTGCATGTGTGGTTTTGTGTGTGTGGTGTGTGCATGTGTGTGGTTGTGTGCATGTGTGTGTGTGCATGTGTGGTGTGTGTGGTGTGTGCATGTGTGTGGTTGTGTGTTGTCTTCGCACGAAGGTGACAATAACATCCTTATTCGTACCTTTGCAGGTTTGCCCTCTCCCTGTGCCAGGTTCTGGGCATGGACTGGCTGGTCCTCTTCCTCCAGCCACACCTCCACATAGAAACCCTCACACGCGCCCTGCGTCTCCTCTGCCAGCTGCTGAGGGAGCACACCCTCATGCAGAGGTTCCTGGCGGGAGAGGTGTTCGGGGGCTGGCTGCACGGCATGGAGTCCCTGTGCCCCGAGATGTGCGTCAAGTTCGAGAGGAGCAAGTTTAACCCCTTGCGTTCCAGCGTCGCCGCCTCCCTCCCCGGAGTGTCCCTCCTCACCCACCTCCTCCCCAGACACCCACAGTGCTCGCGCGCCCTGCTCATTCTGTTTGGCCTGATGCTGGGCACGCCCCCCACGGAGGTTCCTCCCTCCAGCATGGTGGACGTGGAGACCATGGACTCCATCTTCAGTCTCAAGGCCACCAAAGGTCCGGTGTGCTATGATGCTGCTTTCATCCTCCTGGCTGTGGTGAAGGACATGTTGCACAACGTGAGTCTGCGGTTGCTATGGCAATGTAGGCTCGCAAATTTCCTTTGCGCTACGTGTGTGTGGGAATGCTTTTCGATCAACCCGATCCCTGGCATAAATGTGTTGATGGGACAGGGATCTTTAACAATGTCCACTTGTGTTTTTCTTGCTGGAATAGTATATCTATGTGTGTGTCGCTAGGACTTATCTCCATGGGATTGGGGGTGGAGTCAGGGGCGGGGCCATTGAATGGCTTCTAGTAATTCATTTTGGGACAGGACAGGAGGGAGGAGGGAGGAGGGGAAAGGAGGAAGGAGCGGTGCGTGTTAGTTATTTCTGTCTGTGCAGGAGTTCGTGCAGGGAGGTGGAATCCAGACCAACCATCCAGTCCTGGTGGTGCTCAAGTTCTTTGAGAAGCTGTACCAGAAGGTCTCGCAGTTTGCCCTCTTCTGCCAGAGCCAGGAGATGATAGAAGCTCTGGCCGCCATTTTGTTCCCCTGCGTGAAGCCCAACATGGAGGAGTCGGAGGTGCTGCCGGACATGCAGGATGAGGAGGTGGGTGTGGTCTAGTGCACATGTGCGTGTATGAATACACAGTATTGGAAATGTGTACTTTAGCTCCAGAAGATGGAGAACTACATGTAATCATACTGAGTACCTACAACATTTTTCTTCTAATTTGATACCATTTTATAATACATTTTGTCATTTGGCTTCTGAAAATTGCATTTATCAGTGCTTGTGCATCAAAATATCTATGAAACTTGAAATCTTTGAAAAACACCACTCACAGACCTACATGTACCTTCCATCCCCCTCCTCTCTACTCTCTTGCTCCTCCCTGCTCCTCTTCTCCCTTTCTCTCCTTCCCCTCCTCCTCCCCCTTCCCTTCCTCCTCCCCCTTCCTCCTCTTCCTTCCCTCTCCTCTCCACTCTCCCTTCCATCCCATTCTCCCCTCCCTCCCTCCCTCCTCCTCCTCCCCTCCCCCTCCCTCCTCCTCCCCTCTCCCTCCAGTACATAGTGGTGACGGCAGCGGACAGGTCCCAGGACCCTGAGGAGCAGTCCAACGTTCACCTCCTCCAGAGCGACAACCTGGCGGTCTTCACCGTGGTGCGCCTCCTCCGCAGCATAGCCATTGACGGCATGGCCTCCACTACCCTCCCCCAGAAGGACAAGCCCCCCACCTGCGCCGTACTCGACAACGTCCTCTCGGCCTTCCCTCAAGACACCTCCCCCAAGCTCCAGAACACCTACCAGTGCATGCTCATGTCCCGAGTGGCTGAGCACCTGGTCTCGGGACACGAGAACGTCCTGGTTCTGCTCCAGCAGAACTCCGTGTCCGGGTTCCAGGTCGCCAACTCGCTCAACGGGATGGTCCTGTTCTGCACCAAGCTGGTGGACAAGCTCTGGCAGAGGGCCTACGACAAGCCGGCCATGAGCGTCTACACATTCTTCATCCATCTCATCGAACAGGCCAAGAGGCAGCCGTCCGCAATGCCTCTGGCGGAGCTCCAGCGCTGCCTGAACCGCACGATCCTCTACATGGTATCAGAGGTGCCCAGCTCGGAGCAGGACCAAAAGGCCCTCATGGACACCCTGTGCAACTTCTCCAGCCAGGCGGCCACCATCTTTGACGAGAGCAACAACGACTCGGAGTTCCTCCGCTGCCTCTCGTACAGGCTGTTCCAGCTGGCCTTCTCCGAGATCCCCTCTTCCCCGGCCTTCCCTTCTCCCTCTTCCCCCCTCTCCTCGGCCGACGCTCGCACACAGGTAACCATGCACGCTGCCTCGGTCTCCATGATGAAGAGCGGGGCCAATCGGTTGTGGGGACGAATGCTGGACCTCAAGCACTCCACGCTGGAGAGCATCTTGGGGCTACCCCTTCCCACCACGACCAACCCAGCCTCCGTCGTCCCGGACATCATTTCCAGGGGTGCCGTGGGGGTTGGGGCGGGGGGCGTGGCTCCAAACCCCACCCACGCCAAGCTCCAGAACTGCAGGGAGCTCATGACCCCCAAGCTGCAGGAGACGTGGGAGAGGTACGCGGCGTTGGAGGGGAACGAGTGCCGGGTCCCCGGGACTGCCAGGAAGAGCATTTTCACCCGGCTGAGGGGGAGGGTCCCTTCGGAGAGGGAGAAGTCCAAGAACGTGATGCACCTCATCCAGGTGGGTGGAGCTGACCACGCCCCCTTGTCAAATGTAGTACTTTAATATCGATTGAAATTGTGACCAAATACTCAACACAAATATGCTAAACAACATTTAATAAGTTGAGCAATAACTGATATTATATTTA
This sequence comes from Ephydatia muelleri, assembly GCA_013339895.1. NCBI lineage: Eukaryota > Metazoa > Porifera > Demospongiae > Spongillida > Spongillidae > Ephydatia > Ephydatia muelleri. The sequence goes on along the minus strand of JABACO010000002.1, from coordinate 10,611,522 downwards.
GTTGGTTTGGATTTCTTAAGTTGTAATGATTGCTAGATAACTGATTACTACATGTGCAAATTTCTTTAACATGGTACCTGCCGTTACCTGATCTCCTGTACTCGCAGGAATATTCTGAGGAGGCATGTCCTGTGCTCCTCCAATGTGCCAAGAGGATCGAGGAGGTCCAGCTCTCCAAATATCAGAGGGTACACAGCTGTGACTTTTTGGTGCAACTGTGTGTGTATTAGACATGTGTGTGTGTGTGTGTGTGTGTGTGTGTGTGTGTGTTTTGTGTGTGTGTGTGTTGTGTGTGTGTGGTATGTGTGTGTATGTGTGGTGTGTGTTGTGTGTTGTGTGTGTGTGTGTTGTGTGTGTGTTGTGTGTATGTGTGGTATGTGTTGTGTGTGTGTGTTGTGTTGTGTGTGTGTGTATTGTGTATGTGTTGTGTGTGTGTTGTGTGTGTTGTGTATGTGTTGTGTGTGTGTTTTGTGTGTGTTGTATGTGTTGTGTGTGTTGTGTGTGTGTTGTGTGTGTGTTGTGTGTGTGTCGTGTGTGGGTTGTGTGTGTGTGTTGTGTGGATGTATTGTCTGTGCGTGTGTTTTCTGCTGATGCCATTTTTCATTCTTCTATCTTCCTTCTCCCCTCCCCCTCATCCTCCTCCCCTCCCATCCCCTCCTCCTCCTCCTCCAGAACACGGACTATAAGCTTCGCTTCACTGGTTCACAGTGGGCGAGGATAGAGCAGGAGCTGACTAGGGAGAGGGGATTGTGGGGACCGGAGAGAAGCTCACCCTTGGACAAATGGACACTGGACTTCATTGAAGGTTTGGGCATGAGTTTGGCAATGGGATGGACGGTTGTCTAATGATAACCAGCTTAATAACTAGTGATAGTCCTGGATAATGAACCATTAACTCTTTCACTGGCAACAGAGCAATATTGCACCACAGGTGCTATACTAAAGCCACTCTGTTTATCTAAACCGTTAACACTTTGTAGTGACAACACATTTGAAAAGTTGTTTCCTGGTCATATTAGCATTAAGTTGTTTGCAAACTAGGTTTTCCTGCAACGCACTACATGTGTATGGCAATAATTGGCTTCACCCACGGAAGGGTTAAATCCACTGCAATTTTAGCCTCGGACACACATGTATGTCTCATTCTTCAAATCCACTTCATCAGCGCTGGATGTCGTATTTTCGACCAGTAGCGGTACACAACTGCACACATCAATCAGTTTAATCTTCAACCAGAGATCAAACCCCTAAAACCAAGGGAAAGGCACACCACCAAATTGTAACTGTATTGATGTATTAGGTAGGACAACACACATATATCTCGATTTACACCTAGCAACGATTCCCATTTTGAAATGAGCGTCTAAATAAATATTCAGGCCGTATAACTCCCCTATGGATCCACAATGTTTAGTGCTTAAGAATTATTTTGTAGAGGATCTTACCATCCCTTTGAAACAAACCTTGAACTTGAGTTAAAATATTCATTATGTCCTTCATCGTGTGGCACTTTCCCCAAGTTATTAAATTGCAACGATTATGTGCGTGTGTGTTTGTTGCTATGACGTAACCTCCATCCCCACCCACCCTACCAGGTCCCAGTCGTATGAGGAAGAGGATGTGTATGAATGATCAGTTCTATATCCACTACAAGTACAACCCTGCACCCCTGGTGGTAAGGACAGACACAAACCCTCACTCTTGAGCATTGTGTCAACTCAGTCCCTCACATATCATCCTCTCTCACACATCCCTCCACATCAGTCCCTCACACCCCCCATCAGCCCCTCCCCTCACACCCCATCACCCCTCACACCCCTCCCCTCACACCCCCATCAGCCCCTCCCCTCACACCCCATCACCCCTCCCCTCACACCCCATCACCCCTCCCCTCACACCCCATCACCCCTCCCCTCACACCCCATCACCCCTCCCCTCACACCCCATCACCCCTCCCCTCACACCCCATCACCCCTCCCCTCACACCCCATCAGCATTACACTTCTTACACATCACACACTGTCAACACCTCGTCCCATCAATGTGCCATGTGGTGGTGTGCCATGTGGTGGTGTGTGGAGGTGTGCCATGTGGTGATGTGCCATGTGGTGGTGTGCCATGTGGTGATGTGCCATGTGGTGGTGTGCCATGTGGTGATGTGCCATGTGGTGGTGTGCCATGTGGTGATGTGCCATGTGGTGATGTGCCATGTGGTGGTGTGTATTCACGTTATGTTCTGTGAGGTAGCTGCATAGGATGTAGTCATTGGAAGAGAAACTGTACAAGACTATGATGGAAACTCTGAAAATTGTAACCTCATGTCCTTGCACTCACTTATGGAGCAGCCATCTTGGCTGCCATGTTTCGTCCATCCCTTACCACATGACCTCCTCCTCCCCAGACCAAGTCCAAGCACCACAAGGCCATGAGCACACACAGCAAACTGCATTACTTCCGTTCCCAGCTGTGTCCCCATTCCGTTCTGCTGCCCTTGGAGGACATTCAGAAGAACTCAGCTGTTGTTGAAAGTGAGGAGGTGTGGTGTGAGGTGTTGAAAGTGAGGAGGTGTGTTGTTGAAAGTGAGGAGGTGTGGTGTGAGGTGTGTGTTGTTGAAAGTGAGGAGGTGTGGTGTGAGGTGTGTGGTGTTGAAAGTGAGGAGGTGTGGTGTGGTAACTCTTGGGTAGGAAATGACACTCTCTGTGTTCTCCTAGATGCCACCAGTACAGCTCTCACTTCTTCCAAAGACCTTTTCAATCTACTTGTACCTGATGCTGATGACAGTTTAGCACAAGCCTTGCTCAAGATGATCGAACCAGATGATAGGGTAGGGAAGGGTGACATTGGAGGGGAGGGTGACATTGGAGGGGAGGGGGGAACTGTTCTGTGTGTGTGTGTGTGTGTGTTTGTGTGCTTATGTACATATACATGACTAATGGCTGTGTCCATGTGCAAGTGTGTGGTATACTGTACTTGTGTATATTGTACATGTATCTGTCTGTGTACATGTGCGTGTGTGTTGAATAGTTTTATTTATAGTATCCATGGATGTATGTGTGTGTGTGTGTGTGTGTGTGTGTGTGTGTGTGCACATGACACAGTGCATACACATGGCACACACTACAATGTAGGGTGTGGTGCTGTGTGTACTGGTTGTGAATAAATGGGATGTTTGATTACTCATCATGCCATTGGGGTGGGTGTGGTGAGGTTTAAAGGGTGTGGCTAGGGTTTAGAGGGTGTGGCTAGGGTTTAGAGGGTGGGGCTAGTTTTAGAGGGTGGGGCTAGACATGCGTAACATTTGCGGGTCCTCTATAGGACGAGGAGCACACTGTGTGCGTACAATTGTATTGAGATGTGCACCACGCATCTACACCTCTGCACATGTGCACCAACACATCTACACCTCTGCACATGTGCACCAACACATCCACACCTCTGCACATGTGCACCAACACATCCACACCTCTGTACATGTGCTCACGTGGTCATTGGTCGCAGTGTGGTAACACAGAGTGATACCTACATGACGGTCCCTGCAGCTGTCGATAGTGAGGTGGCCCTCTGTTCATTCCCTCCTAATGTCGTGAGGTAATGATCACTGCGTAATGAGATTCATTGCTCTCCTCAGATAACTGCGAGGTACCAGTGTGGGAGGTTGAGGGGATTGGACAGCAGAGATGGTGTGCTCTTAATAGGGGAGACCCACTTCTATGTGGTTGAGGGTGTGACCTTGTTGGATAATGGAACCATCATGGACATTCAAAATGCTCCACCAGGGTGAGTGTGTGTGTGTGTGTGTGTGTGTATGTGTGTGTGTGTGTGTGTGTGTGTGTGTGTGTGTGTGTGAAGAATTCAACAGAATCATGATTATGTAACCAACCATTTCAAGCCTTAGGCACTTGGTTAACTTAGTGTTATTGATTATTCGAAGCCTTGAAGCTGTCACTAAGGAATTAGCATTGCTTTGATCCCAACCATTACAAGTAATTTCCTCCCATCACTCTGTCTATTGGACTGCTAGAAGTTACCAGTGATAACACACCCACAATGAAGGAAAATTCACTAAATCAGGAAGAAATGAAATTTAAATTTAAATTAGTGGTGAATACGACTAGTTACATCTATAATCAAGTGCCCAAAAATCAAACGTTTCACCATTAATTAATTTGCAGTGGAATAATTTTAGTTCTAGCCAAGTAACGAAAAGTATTATTTTATTTTTCATACTTGAATATGGGTGGTCATTTAATCTTGAATGGAATAAATTACTTGACTTTAATTAAATAAAAATTAACAAGCACGATATTCGGAATGGTTTTTCTTTGTTTATTAATTTATTTGCATTAATTAATTATTTGGGTTACAGCTTATTGTAAGTGTTAGATATTAATTATTAATCCTCCCTCCCTCACTCTCTCCCTCTCTCCCTTCCTCACTCCCTCCCTCACTGTCCTCCCTCCCTCCCTCCTCTTATCCTCCCCTCTTTCCTCCATGTGTAGTTCCTATGAACCAGTGGTCCCAGAACATCTCAAGTACTCGGGCTCCACAGTGGTTGAAGAACCTCTCAGCATCAAGTACGTGTGATGTGTGTAGGTGTGTGGTGTGTGTGATGTGTGTGTGTAGGTGTGTGTGGGGTGTGTGCACACAACCATAATTGTAGGATGGACTTTGATCTGTGTACATGTGTGCACTGCTGATGGGCATGAGGGATTGGAGTATAATCATCGCTCGGATCATAATTTGCTGTGAAGCAACAGTACACGCAAATGTGCGTGTGTTTATCGTGATGTGGTGTGTTGCTAGGGGGAGGGGTCAAACATGGAGGATCGATGGCTGATGTAGTGGCTTTTGGGACTCTAACCTGCTACGCTCACTGTAACCATAGGAACACAACGTCATGACCATGAATGCTGGCTCACACACACAGCACACATCCAAATCACTTATATATGCATATTACATGTCCTTCCTCTGTCCCCTGTGATGTGCAGCTGTATCAAGTGGCCGTACAGGTCCATATGTGAGATCCACAAGCAGAGGTATCTGCTGAGGCAGTGTGCCTTGGAGGTGTTTGCTGAGGACGGAAGAAACCATTTTCTCGTGTTCCACATCTCCGAGAGAGACAAGGTGTACAACAAGTGAGTGACGTACATTATGCCTGTGCGTGTTTGCCCGTCGATGTGTTGGTGTGGGTGTGTGATTTGTGTACACTTTACTGTATTTGTAAATATACACTGCTTTTGTTAGCGTACAGGGTACATGTGTATTGATCTGTGTACATGTACATGTGTATTGTACTGACATACAGTATGAGCATGTGTGTGTATGTGCATGTGTGTGTGCATGTGTGTGTGTGCATGTGTGTGTGTGCGTGTGTGTGTGTGCATGTGTGTGTGCATGTGTGTGTGTGCATGTGTGTGTGTGCATGTGTGTGTGTGCGTGTGCGTGTGTGTGTGTGTGTGCATGTGTGTGTGTGCATGTGTGTGTACACATGGAAATCATTTTCTGTTCTAACGAACCATCTTGTACATGTACATGCATTGCAGATGGTGCTAGGACTTTGGTATGCAAATCACTAATGTTTTTTTTTAATAACTCATTTGCAGGTTCTATCAGCTGGCCAAGTCCTTCCTCAGTGAAGGCTCCACAACAGGCAGTGATCCTGACCAGCTCCCTCTTGGCATCATCTCCTTCATCACTGGAGAGAGGTCTCTGACACAGAGATGGGAGGTGAGTGCATCTGTGTGTGTGTGGGTGTGTGTGTGTGTGTGTTTGCGTGTGTGTGTGTGTGTGTGTGTGTGTGTGTGTGTGTGTGTTTGCGTGTGTGTGTGTGTGTGTGTGTGTATGAGTGCATCTGTGTGTGTGTTTGCGTGTATGTGTGTGTGTGTATGTGTGTGTGGGTGGGTTTGCTGATGACCATCGCATCTCACAAGGAAGTAAAATTCACCACCAATTAAATGAAATGTGACCTGGCGTTCCCCTGCAGAATGGTGAGATCACTAACTTTGAGTACCTCATGCACCTCAACAAGCTGGCCGGACGCTCCTACAGTGACCTCATGCAGTACCCCATATTCCCATGGATACTGGCCGACTACTCCAGTGAAGTATGTACCCTCCTTGTACCACACCACCTTGCATTCATTCCCCCTTCCTCCCTTGTTGCCATGGTGACAGACTCTAGACCTGACCAATCCAAAGACCTTCAGAGACTTCTCCAAGCCCATGGGTGCCCAGACCGAGGCACGTCTGAAGCAGTTCCTGGACCGGTACAAGTACTTTGAGGACCCTACAGGGGAGAACACGCCCCCTTATCACTATGGCACCCACTACTCCTCAGCAATGGGCGTGGCAGGATACATGATCAGGATGGAACCATTCACACAGTACTTCCTTAAACTGCAGGTGTGTGTATGTGTGTGTGTGTGTGTGTGGCTGTGTGTGTGTGTGTATTTATGTTCATGTTCATGTGTGTGTGTTTGTCATTTGTTTACAATGTGGTATACACTGTATATGTGTATGTGTCTGTGTGCACATGAGAATGTTTTGCTGTAGAAATGTGCACTTACACACACATGCATGTACAATACGTGCATGAAGACATTGGTGAGGTGCAATGCCTTGTACTGTACCCTCTCAATGCCACTGTCACCACATCCAGACCCAACTGGGGCCCTTCTGTCTGTAGCTTACATGAAGCTTCACGCCCAGCATTTTACTTTGTGTCTCTCGTCCCTTCCCTTGTAGGGCGGCCATTTTGATCTGCCAGATCGGTTGTTCCACAGCATCCCTGATGCCTGGAAGTCTGCCAGTCAGAGCAACATGGCCGACATCAAGGAGCTCATACCGGAGTTCTTCTACATGCCAGAGTTCCTGAGCAACAGCAACCACTTCGAACTAGGTATGCAGGCTGTGTTTCATGTGTGTTTAGTGTTTCATTTGGTGTTTACGTGGAAATTAGAAGTTTGTACTTCACAAATATCAGTACAGAGTCGAGTACCTTGTCACTTTTTACACCACAAATGAAGTTCATGCTTTTACTGTTACAGCTGTATTAGAATCGTTATGCAAATGAGTCAGAGCAATTAATCTCTAACACACACGTGTACACACACACACACACACACACACACACACACACACATACACACGCACACACACACACACACACGCACACATCTCCACCATCAGGTACAAAGCAGTCTGGGGAGGAGCTGAATGATATCATACTTCCCACCTGGGCCAAGGGGGATCCCCATGAGTTCATTCGGGTTCACAGGGAGGCCCTGGAGTGTGACTATGTCTCGGCTCACCTTCATGAGTGGATAGACCTCATCTTTGGCTACAAGCAGCAGGGGAAGGAGGCTCTAGAGGCATGCAATGTCTTCCATCACCTCTTCTATGAGGGCAGTGTGGGTATCCGCCATCATCATGTGCTGTGCTGTGGGGTTTGTTCACTAGTGTGTGTGTGTGTGTGTGCATCACCAGTGTGTGTGCATGTGTGTGTGTTGTGTGTGTGTTTATCCACACTGAGTGGTATGGTATGGGAATGGGCCACCCACACTGAGTGGTTTCCTTGACTTGTGCCAAGACATTGACAAGATTGAAGATCCTGTTAAGAAGCAATCCACCATTGCCTTCATCCACAACTTTGGTCAGATGCCTAGACAGGTATGTACATGTGTGTGTGGTGTGTGTGCTTGCTCATGGTTGTGTGGCTCGACAATGGTTTATGATTATGTTTCTGTGCGATGTGCCATACAAATAATGTTGCCATGTCATGTGATAGTCATGTGACTCTTGTACAGTACCTGTGATGCCCATGTGATTATGTGTGTGTGTGATATTCAGCTCTTCAAGAAGCCTCATCGTCAGAGGAAGGTTGTGTTTCTTCCCACGGTCACATCTGGTACAAGCATGACTCCAGATGGCACCACAACATCCGGTCTTGAAGGAAGAAGACTGTCGCCATTCAACAAGAACTTGTTCCAATTAATGCCAACCAGGGACCCTATTCTTAGTGAGTCATACGAATGAGTGGCACATGCACTGTAGTATGTGAGTGTGTACACCACTGAGCTTTGTACCTGGTACCAGGGGTACATGGAGAGGTGTGTGAGTGTGTACACCACTGAGCTTTGTACCTGGTACCAGGGGTACATGGAGAGGTGTGTGAGTGTGTACACCACTGAGCTTTGTACCTGGTACCAGGGGTGCATGGAGAGGTGTGTGAGTGTGTACACCACTGAGCTTTGTACCTGGTACCAGGGGTGCATGGAGAGGTGTGTGAGTGTGTACACCACTGAGCTTTGTACCTGGTACCAGGGGTGCATGGAGAGGTATGTGAGTGTGTACACCACTGAGCTTTGTACCTGGTACCAGGGGTGCATGGAGAGGTGTGTGAGTGTGTACACCACTGAGCTTTGTACCTGGTACCAGGGGTGCATGGAGAGGTGTGTGAGTGTGTACACCACTGAGCTTTGTACCTGGTACCAGGGGTACATGGAGAGGTGTGTGAGTGTGTACACCACTGAGCTTTGTACCTGGTACCAGGGGTGCATGGAGAGGTGCACCAGATCATGTGCCTCGACAAACAACACGTGGTTGCCGTGGAGAAGAACAGAGTCCTCCTGCCGCCCACCTACAACCGCTACTTTGCCTGGGGCTACCCTGATAGGAGTGCTCGTGTGGCTGTGATGGAGAAGGATGGAGATAAGGTGAGGACCGTGGAGGTGTGAGGGTGATGGGGAGGAGGTGAGAGAAATAAAGGTGTTAAAGTGATGCGTATTGTGAAACCGTGGCAACAGATGTAGAACAGACTGATCACCTCAGGATACCTCTGTTCACCCCAGGTTACCTCAGTATACGAGCAGCTGCACCAGGGGAAGATTCTATGTGCCACTGTTACAGAGAACAACCTCCTGCTAACAGCTGGAGATAGTACTGTGAGTTATGACCTCACCTGTGCTATGCATATAATGGTGTGCCCACCTGAAGATGCTATGTGGTTTGTATCTAGAATCTGGCTACCTTGCTTTTATTGTACGTGCTGTGTTAGTAGTAGCTAAATAGCAGTTGGGTGAAAATGAAAGCACACTGGGGATGACTGGTGCAGACCAGGTACATGTACAAGGTAGCATGTTGAGGTCATGGATGTGTTTGTAGGCTCCATACAGTTTAGTACGTGCAGTCTTTGCATGAGCATAGTTGAAATGGTGCAGTTATGAGCACACACTTGTGACCTCCCACCACTTCTCCTCTCATGGCTACTTTCTTTAAATACTTCTACATGTATTGTCTTCTTCACCATTTCTCCTCTCCACTTACCACACTGTGTGCACTTCCATCTTTTGTGTGCAGGTGGTGTATGTCTGGGAGATCACTGCAGGAGGACTGAAGGAAAGGGGCCGCCTCCAACTCAATTTAAAGCACACCCTCCATGGCCACACAGCCGCCGTCACATGTCTGGCCACCTCTGCCAACTACAGCATCATCGTCTCCGGATCAGAGGTGAGAGGCGTGGCTCCACCATGATGGAAGGGGCGTGGCTCCACATGGTGGGAGGGTGTGGCTACATAGTGGGAGGGTGTGGCTCCACATGGTGGTAGGGGTGTGGCTCCACATGGTGGGTGGGTGTGGGGAGTTGTGGGTTAGCAAGATGAAGGTGGTTTGAAGTGACACCACTTGAAACTTTGAAACAACAATTTTTTGTATATGGAATGGAATTCTTCTTGTACACACACACCAATGTATTTGGCTGCTTCAGATCAAAGTATAACTTACATGTAAATGGTCATTTGTATTTTAGTAATTATATTGTATTTGTACACCACATGTGGTCTGTCTGGCAGGTAGTTACATCTTTGCCATCAATTCTTACTTACATGTGGATTGTTGGATGATGGGCGCATCCTTCTCTTACAGGACCGGACATGCATTGTTTGGGACCTGGCCAAAGAGGTGTACTTTGTGAGGGAGCTGGGTGACCATCCCGGACCAGTGGTCATGCTCGCCATCAACCAGATGAATGTAATCTGTGTGTGTGTGCATGTGTGGGTGTGGGTGTGTGTGTGTGTGTGTGTGTGGGTGTGTGTGTGGGTGTGGGTGTTGTGTGCACGTCTGGGTGTGTGCATATGTTGTAGGGGTATGCATGTGTTGGTGTGTTGTGGGTGTGAGTGTTTGTGGAATGATGGCAGAAAAGTATTGTGGTCTTGGGCTTTCAAATAGCATGACATCATTGTAGCACAAAGTTCATTTGATTTTGGGTGGCTAAAGCTCAATTCACTTTTACAACCCGAAGACCACATTTGATTCCATTCGAGTGCATGTGATGGTTATTAATTAACCACTGTATTAATTCCCATCTCCAGGGCAACATAGTCACAGGCACAGACTCCACCCTCCACCTCTGGACCCTCAATGGCACCTTACTGGCAGAGGTGAATGTCTTCCCGACGGGCAAAAGCAGGTTCTTGTGTTGCACCGTGTCTGAGGTAGGTGTGGCTAGGGAGCAGGCTGCAGTGGTCTGGGGCCCTGGTGGTGTAGCATTGGTGTTTCATTGGGTGGTTCATCATTTAGATGTTTGACTGGGACAGAGATAATGTCATCGTTACTGGATCGTCTGATGGTGTTGTCAGGGTAAGTGCATGTACACTTCAACATGATACTTGGTGTACACATACACTGTATACCTTATATGGTCATGCAACATGACTACATTTACATCTTTTGTGCAGATGTGGTCATTGGATTATGAAAAGGAGGGTGCCCTGACTCAGAAAATAAGGTCTCAAAAATCAGGTGTGTGTGTGTGTGTGTGTGTGTGTGTGTGTGTGTGTGTGTGTGTGTGTGTGTGTGTGTGTGTGTGTGTGTGTGTGTGTGTGTGTGTGTGTGTGTGTGTGTGTGTGTGTGTGTGTGTGTGTGTGAATATACGGCATTGATTCTTTGCTCATTCGCTACAGAGATCTGATATGATGTGTACTTCACATACATGCAATGTGTCACATGATCCAGATGATTGATGCCACACAGACTTGAGCGTGCTTGTATTTGTATATAATATATAATTGTGCATTCATTCAGTATGTTGATTGTATCAGGGTAATGAATTTAATCAAGTCAAGGTTTATTTGACCAAACATTTGAGATTGCTAGTATCAGTGTTAATAAATATTGATGTCATGGATATGTTTGCCATTAATTAATTTTAACAATGGGATAAGAATACATGAACATGGATTGTACACCTATTATTAATACATTATATTCACACGCTAATTTACTGAAAGCTAAAACACCTAGCCTACCTACAAAAGTTTTAATTAACTGTCTCTCTTCCCATAATGGACCTAGCCACAGACTTCACCAGTGAGATGCTGAGGCAACCATCCAATCTTAATTTGAACAATGGAATAATTTATTTCATGATTGTTTTATATAGTCAACAATCCCATTTGGGTACTATTTGTGAATCTTCTGTACAATGTCATTTTCATAGGCAACTGTGTGGTGTTGAGGGTGTGGTCAGTAGTTTGGTACACATGCTGTAATGTCTACATGTTGTGTTGAATTTGTCATTTGTACTTTAATAGTCGCTCCTGTGGGAACCAAGTCACCTTCAGACAAGATGGCCGACCAAGACACACCTTCCCCTGTGCCCCAGATCAGTGAAGGAGAGGGGAAGGAGGTGAAAGAGGAGGGGAAGGAGGAAATAAAAGGTGAGGTGGAGAAGACCAAGGTCGAGAGAAGGTCCTCCACAGACTCTGAAAGTAAAGTGTATTTTAATGCAACGTCTGAAGATGTGGATGCAAAGGGAGAAGAGAGTAATGAAAGTGATGGGGCCACAGACCAGCAACCCACAACTGGTACAAAGGATGAGGGCGACGCCTCCACACCCACTGGTCCAGTGACATCATTGCCTGTTGTACAGTCACCTGAGACACCTGTTGCTCCACCCACCACCACCACCTCCCCATTGAGGAGCGATGTCAAACAGCCCACTGCAATGCCAGAGAACCCGATTGAGGAAGCTCGAAGGAAGGTGGAAGAGAGAAAGAAAGGTGACCTCTGTTGTTGGATGTATGATATCACAGTGAAGAGTCAGTGCAGTGTAGTTATATACACTGTAACTAAGGGTGCATGCTTGTGATGAAGATTTAGATTCTGGGGAGTGTATGAATTGTGTTTATTTTATTTTATTTTATCTTTACAGCTCCCAAATGGTTTCGGAAGTTGTCACAGGTACACACCTTGACAATGCACACTGCTTTTGAAAGGAAAGATAATGAGTCTCCAGCTGGTGTGACGGCCCTTTGCATTGCAAGGTAGCTGCATCACAGGGGAGGGCATTTTGTCAGTTCCTCTGTAACTTTATGTTATTTTGCAGGGACCATAGGAAGTTGGTTGTAGGAGACTCGAATGGACGAGTGTATCCATGGACTGTATCAGAAAGTGTTGGTCAGTGTGTGTGTGTGTGTGTTATCTGCATGTAGGAGGTGTACAATGTTGCATCACTTTCAATGCCATGTGTGTTTACAGTATGCATATTTTGTAGTGGGTTTGTACTTGTGTGTTCTTGTTTGTGAGCCTACATGTATGCTTGTATTCAGGCTTACATATCTCTCCTTATGTCCACTAGGAGGCTTAATGGAGCATTGGTTGAGGGATGAGGCAGTAGACAGCTGCATGAAGTGCAACAGTGTGTTCTCCTTCACTGACCGAAAGCATCACTGCAGGAGCTGTGGGAAGATCTTCTGTGCCAGGTACTGTAGGGAACATATGACCATAGTGCTGTAGGGAACATATGACCATAGTGCTGTAGGGAACATATGATCATAGTGCTGTAGGGAACATATGACCATAGTGCTGTAGGGAACATATGACCATAGTGCTGTAGGGAACATATGACCATAGTGCTGTAAGGAACATAGCGGATGTAATTTATTTAAATGAGATATGAACAGTATGTTTCCATGAGTGTATTTTATTTCCCCTCCCTCTTCCCACTTTTGCCCTCCATGTTTTGATTGTTGCAATGACTTTCATCCCTACCTCTGTGCATCTTCAGATGCAGTAGTTACGAGAGTGAGGTGGAAAAGCTGAAAATATATCGGAAAGTCCGTGTGTGCGAGGACTGTTATGAGAAAGCTCCAACTTCAGCAAGGAGACAAGAGCATCAGGAATAATGTGTTGAAGTGTCTGTGGTCTGTTTGTTATGTATTTGTGTTTGTGCCATTTTTGTGTCACTTGTGTGTGGAAAGAGACTATCTTTAAGCCACACCTTCTAATGTCATGTTAATTGGTGACTGAGTGACTACAGTGAGGGTATAAGTGACTTGCAATGTGTATGTCTCCATTGCAAATGAATACCGTGAAGTTATCCAAGTTGAGGTAACTAATTCTATCAGGAGTGAAACAAGTTGCATTACAGTAGAACTCATGCAGTCTTAGACTCCCAGTATTCATCATATGGAGAAATGAAGATGCATGTTGATAGTCTGGAGGTGTGGGGTAACTACTGTAAGCAGCTGGCCCTTAGGAGAACAGCTGCTGCACCCTTATCCTCTGCATCTTGTCACGTGGTGTGTGTGTGTGGGAACTGTGAGGATTGCATGCATGCGTGTAATGTAGAGATCATGTAGACAAGTTTAATACTTGATTAGATGGAAATATTTGCTGCGAAAGTAGCACACGTGACGTAAGCATGTCGCATGTCAGACTATCCGAGCAAAGACCATGGCTTCATGGTGACCAACTAGACACTTGGACTACATGTGTGGTAAGTGCGCAAAAGAGATCATGCTCTTCTGAACTGAAAGGATTCCATACAACCAAAGTGAATTGTAGACCAGGCCTATAGATGTGTTTATGGAACATTTCATCTATCACTTGCACTTTCGAATGGCCATGAATTAACAGATAGAGTGTCTGTGGAAAAAGCCTCATGCATATCAAGTGAAGAAACCACTCATTACAGACACCCTATGTTGTAAAGCTCACAACACCTCGGAACAGCAATAAAATACAGCCCAACACTAGGTTTATTCATAATGCGTTTGCGCAAGGTGGTCTCGTACCCAGACCCGTATTCCCGCAGCTGCGGATGGATTACATCACCGCTACGCGGAAAGAAAATGTCTAACCAAAGTCGTTCTGAGAGGTACCGATTTTATCAGAATGCAGAGCACCCGTGACGTCATTTAATTGATCAATAAGTTAGAGCACGTTTTAGTCATGGCAAGTAACGATCTCGACGCCATCATCTTAAAAGCTTGTGTAAAGTATCACTCCCTTAGGGAAAATCAGCCTAAAGCCGTGATGTGCTTTATGCAAGGAATGATGTATTCATCATTCTCCCCACTGGGAGTTAGTCTCATACCCAGACCCACCATGACGTAAGCGTTTATCGCTTACTCCTGTCTTTTGTAGTGGACGAGGTCCACTGTAGTCTCGTACCCAGACTCTTATTCCCGCATCACCGCTACGGATGGATTACATCACCTCTTTCCGCTTAGCGGTGATGTAATCCATCCACAGCTGCGGGAATAAGGGTCTGGGTACGATACTATACGCAAGCCAAATCCAGCTGTCATTGCTACCACCTTTTTTTACTACGATGGCTGCATTACCTGTTCCCGCTCTGGCTCCTGCTGTGGTGATTCCCACTCCGGATCTCCACGACTTCAAGTATTCTGACCTCTTCAAGGCTACGGAAGACGAGATAAGTGCAGTTGCATGGTGCCAGAACAACGGCCTCATAGCTAAGGACAAAATGTGCGCTTCTTGTGGTAGTCCGACGGCATTGAGGGAAAGAGATACGGTCAAAAATAAGGAATTTTATTTCAGGTGTACTCTTAGAAGCTGTAGAAAAGAGATTAGTGTACGTAAAGATACATGGTTTGAAGGGTCTCATTTACGGATAGCTACTATTATTCAATTTGTATATTGACTACGTTATTCAAGACGAACTACAGTTTCAGCTAGGGATCGTAGGAGAACATGCACCCATAGTCGACTGGAAGAACTTTTGTAGGGATATTTGCTTGGAGCTAGTACTTTATAAGGAATCCAGTCGTCATAGGAGGACCAGGACAGACGGTAGAAATCAACGAATGTTTGTTAGTGCGCAGGAAGTACAACGTAGTTACGTAGGACATCTAGTTAGAGGATACGACGTCGCAACGAAAGTAGGATTCATGGTTCCAGTCGATCGCAGAGATGCAGCAACTCTTCTTCCAATCATACAACAGTACATCGCACCTGGAACTACTATAATCTCGGACCTCTGGGCGGCATACAACACAATAGGAACACTCGGATACCAGCATCTCACCGTTAATCACAGTTTAAACTTTGTAGATCCAACCACAGGAGCATGCACTAATCACATAGAAAGCGTATGGCAAAAAGCTGAGCAGAAACATAAACATACACGCACGTATTTAGCGGAATTTATGTGGAAACAAAGATTTGGATGTAGCTTTCATGACTTTGTAGCACATGTTAGGGCAGTTTATCCAGTGTAGGTTTATTTGTATATATTGTTTGAAGTAAATCGAATAATTAAAGTGGGGGGGGGGGGGGGGGGGGAAACTGCATAAGTGCCGCCAAGGGCATGCCAGCACAAGATTTGACGGACCACATCCAGCGCCGAAGTTTCTGTCTTCAGGAAAACCCAAAGTGTATCTTATGAATAATCTATGCATGTTGCTTGAAAGTATATGTACTTAAAAATAGGTTACAGGGGATGGGTTATCACCAGAAACAGCTACCGCTGCACTGTGGAGTGTGTGGACAAAGGCTAGTCAGAGATAATATATATTATCTCTGGGCTGGTGAAGAGGGAAAAAAAAAAGGAGTGCTATGAATGCAAAGCATTTGCAGCTGATCTGCATATTGCTTTTACCATCAACACCCTTACTGTTAACCCTCAAGTGCACTCTAAACATTTTTGTCACTGCTGCCACCATTCAATGCAAAGGGTTATCAGTGCCAGGGCAGGAGGAGTGCACCACAGATGTGCACTGACACCGTTTGTAAAATGATTATTTTATATATTATTACACATCATCATACTGCAGGTGTGTGAGCACTTCAATGTCAGTGCAAAGGGTCATGCAAGAAAGCACACAGTTGGCAGATGTCATCAACCAGGCCTCACACCTAACAAGCTCCATTGCACATCTTTTGTCAAAGACTGCCCCTCCTTCAGTCTTCTCACATGAGCCCTACCCACCATTGGCAAGCCAAAACAATGTGACCATCCTGAATGAGTTGAAGCGTGTAGTGTGTTCAAACATTCTGTCGTGGCCCCTTGAACTGCCATGTCGTAAGTTGGTCTGCACCAGGTGTGTTGTGGAGCGGGTAGCAGCATCAACCACAGTGCGTCCTTGCTGCTCTGCGGTTGCTGAAGGATGTACTGGTACAGAGTATGGGATGCCACAGAGATGTGAAGGCTGGTAGCTATGAAGGGCATGAATGCACACCATCTCTTACTGCTGGTGAGGAAAGAGAAGCAGCAGCATTACTGAAGAGGGCCATCTCCACCAGCTCCGATAAAGGCACAATACAACTGCCTACAGAAGGAGCAGTTAAGTGTATTCAGTATCAGTTATCTAGTTATGTCATAATTAACCATACCTAATAGCTGATGGACTTCATGCACCTAACAAAAGCCAACAACCGACCACAGCTGCTTGCTCCAGGACTGTGAAAACCAGGTGTGCAGAGATGCAGACTGTAAGAAGTACCTCAGTGGAGGGGAATCATCTGTCCTGATGGAGAACGAGGTGCTCACACTGAGTGATGAAGAGCGAAAGTCTCTATTGCAGAAGGCAGGCATCTCAAACATTGCAATTGGCTCTGCTGAAGTATTGGCTATAAAAGCTGGCATGGCTATTCCCTGGAACAGAATGAGACTTCTTAGACGGTAAAGTCTTACACACACAGCACCAAATATAACTTACCGCTTCTCCAGGTGGCTCAAAGTATCAGGAGTTTCTCTGGCTGGGGAGAGAGGATGCGCCACATCTGCAGACAAATTATGGGTGCCAACTGAAAGGAGAGATGGGTCTTTTTTTTTACCTTTCCTCTCCCTTCTGTTGGTGAGGAGCTTAGAGGAGCTCCTTTGGTTTACATTCCGGATCTGGTCAAAAAGGTTGTTGACCTTTTGGAAGAGAATTAAAGGTTAGAAGATCATGACATACACATGACACAATAATTTTAACCCAGTGCAGGACAGGATGGCTTACCTGGCATAATGGGGTTATACCTGCCAGTGAAGTAAATTGGAGGTGACAAAGGAGGTGGCTCATTCAAAATGAACTTTCAGATCGTAAATGTTGCAGCTCCTAACTCTGTCCACAACACGTGTGTGTTTTGCTGCTAATTAAGGTTTGCCCACCTGGGCTTCACATCACTTTGGGTGTCTTTACCAAGCTATATGGGTTGCTTGAAGACAAGTGTCATAACCTTGACCTTGAGCTGGCTCTGCATTCAAGAGAGGATGCCCACTCCAGCTTTTCCACATATAGCCAAGAGCTGCAAAAGCTTCACCTACAAGCAGAGATGGAGCACGCCCAACAGTCATATGATGAATTGCAGCAAATGTGTCACTAGTAATTGGGGAGAATGATCCAGTCACTGTTGAATTCTTCAGACAATGTGAAGACAAAATGAAATCTCTTAAACAACTAGTAAGTACATGCAGCGTAATCAAAACAAAGAATTAATCACACTAGGAAACAGAGGTAGCCAAATGCACAGCCACAGTGAAAAAGAAAGTCCCTTTGTTAAGGAGCTCTTTTGGATATGTATATGACTGCAACCAGCAACAGCAATCCATAGGCGTCTTGTGCCCTGTGCACATTATAGAAGTGCACAGGGCACAAGACGCCTATGGATTGCTGTTGCTGGTTGCAGTCATATACATATCCAAAAGTAGAGATAATTTTCATATTACCTCTACCAAAAGTGAGAAATAAGTTAATTTTTTTCTCTTTTGTGGTGGGGGGATGGCAGCTACAACTTGTGGGGTAATACTTATTAAGTGTTACTTGACTATACACAGCAGATGCTGTACTTTATCAGTCACTGCTGTGTGTGCTAGGCCAAGTTGTGTAAGCTAAGCATGAATGAACTCGGTCCCCCTGTTCACCTAGGAGTCCAAAACCAAAGTGGGTTGAATTGGCCCATGGGACCTCCAGTCTATGCATTTTGATGGGGATGGTTGTCTCAGGAAAGGGATTCACGGAAGAACGTCATAAACTGTTCAATGGACTGGTCTGTATAGAAATCAATTGTGCAGTGGATAGATCTAACATTCACATGAACTCACAAAAGTGTTTTACCCACCTAATGCATGAGTTTGTGCCTCATCGATGAAATTCAGGTCATAGATGTTGTGGCATTGTGCGAACATCGAGAATGCATTGACTAGCATTTCTGAGCGGTGTTTTGCCTCTGTCGATCGATTAGACAATTTCTTCAGTGCAGTTTGAGCAAGGGACTTGCATAATGTCTGAATGTTAGCTAGCTGACAGAGTGAAGAAGGTACATGATCAATGTGCTTGTAACGTTACAGTTGCAGTACCTTTAGAGCCTTATGCACATGGTTACCAATAAAGGCTCCCCCAAAGTATTGCTGGCGGTGTATGCCTATAGACTGCAATGCAGAATCCAACTCCTTGACCATTTGCTGCAATTCATCATATGACCTGGAACACAAAGGGAAGATAAGATTTTAAAACTGTCATACACACCCCAACAATAGTGTGTATAAACAAGATGCTAATCTGACCTCGTCCCACCTAGTCTGAATTTGGGCTACCATTAACCCATTCACTACTACGAAACATGTGCACAATACAGTGTACATGTTACTTACCAGCTCAACATTAAAATGTACTGTTGACGTCTCCCTGGACCAGGTCCTTGGTGGTGCTCTTGATGTGACCCATCTAGATATCTAGAGTAGCCAACTTCGCTTCCAGTAGCTGGAATAAGGCTCGTGCAACTTGTATGTAGTAATTGAGGTGAATGCAGGTTGTGCGTAGGATCAGTATAAGACCTTCAATGACAGCTATGTACCCAAGTTCAACTTTGCTGCCGCCTAATAACACAAGTTTCATCCTGATGATACTTGTACCAGCAGCAGATTGTTGCAAATGCTGTTTCTACGACTTCAAATGTCACAACTGCTTTGCAAATCACTGCATGATGTGCACCAACTGGAGAAGAAGGTTATAAAAACATAGTGAAGTCAAGATTGTATTAATGAACAGACATGCTATCACGAGTGATAAAAATAGACATAACAAAACAACTTGATTAGACAATATAGCTGTGTTTGATAATGCCATGTCTATATAGGAAACGTCAGAAATAGGTGATGAAGCTAATGTGCTTATTATTACCACTGCCTTTTATGATATAAATAGAACAGAAGCGTCATCTAGACTAGTTGCCCAGGGCCCATGGCAGTCTAAATCGCTGCACACCACCACCTTACCTTCTCCATCACAGCCACACGAGCACTCCTATCAGGGTAGCCCCAGGCAAAGTAGCGGTTGTAGGTGGGCGGCAGGAGGACTCTGTTCTTCTCCACGGCAACCACGTGTTGTTTGTCGAGGCACATGATCTGGTGCACCTCTCCATGCACCCCTGGTACCAGGTACAAAGCTCAGTGGTGTACACACTCATACACCTCTCCATGCACCCCTGGTTCCAGGTACAAAGCTCAGTGGTGTACACACTCACATACTACAGTACATGTATGACTCATTCGTATGACTCACTAAGAATAGGGTCCCTGGTTGGCATTAATTGGAACAAGTTCTTGTTGAATGGCGACAATCTTCTTCCTTCGAGACCAGATGTTGTGGTGCCATCTGGAGTCATGCTTGTACCAGATGTGACCGTGGGACGAAACACAACTTTCCTCTGACGATGAGGCTTCTTGAAGAGCTGAATATCACACACACACAATCACATGGGCATCACAAGTACTGTACAAGAATCACATGACTATCACATGACATGGCAACATTATTTGTATGGCACATTGCACAAAAACATAATCATAAACCATTGTCAAGCCACACAACCATGAGCAAGCACACACACCACACACACACATGTACATACCTGTCTAGGCATCTGGCCAAAGTTGTGGATGAAGGCAATGGTGGATTGCTTCTTAACAGAATCTTCAATCTTGTCAATGTCTTGGCACAAGTCAAGGAAACCACTCAGTGTGGGTGGCCCATTCCCATACCACTCCATGTGGGGTGGCCCATTCCCATACCACACTACTCCATGTGGTGGTGGTCCATTCCCATACCACACCACTCTGGATCTGTGGGGTGGTCCATTCCCATACCACATTTTACTTCATCACACAAAGATGCACACATATAGTGTATACATGTACAGAGACAACACAAGCAATGGACTCCACTGAACACTGTTTTAATCTGCCCGCCTACTAAACGTGCATGTAACCATGGGTACAAAGGATAAAACAAAGTGACAGCACACAGACACACACACGAAGATGAACTAACACATGCACACAACACATGCACACACACACACACACACAGACACTAGTGAACAAACCCCACAGCACAGCACATGATGATGGTGGATACCCACACTGCCCTCATAGAAGAGGTGATGGAAGACATTGCATGCCTCCAGAGCCTCCTTCCCCTGCTGCTTGTAGCCAAAGATGAGGTCTATCCACTCGTGAAGGTGAGCCGAGACATAGTCACACTCCAGGGCCTCCCTGTGAACCCGAATGAACTCATGGGGATCCCCCTTGGCCCAGGTGGGAAGTATGATATCATTCAGCTCCTCCCAGACTGCTTTGTACCTGATGGTGGTGATGTGCATGTGTATGTATGTGTGTGTGTGTGTGTGTGTGTGTGTGTATGTGTGTGTGTGTGTGTGTGTGTTAGAGATTAATTGCTTTGACGTATTTTCATAACGATTTCTCCATTCTTATACAGCTGTAACAGTAAACGCATGAACTTCACTTGTGGTGTAAAAAGTGACAAGGTATTCGACTCTGTACTGATATTTGTGAAGTACAAACTTCTAAACCCCATGTAAACACCAAATGAAACACTAAACACACATGAAACACAGCTTGCATACCTAGTTCGAAGTGGTTGCTGTTGCTCAGGAACTCTGGCATGTAGAAGAACTCCGGTATGAGCTCCTTGATGTCGGCCATGTTGCTCTGACTGGCAGACTTCCAGGCATCAGGGATGCTGTGGAACAACCGATCTGGCAGATCAAAATGGCCGCCCTACAAGCCGAGAGACACAAAGTAACATGCTTGGCGTGAAGCTTCATGTAAGCTACAGACAGAAGGGCCCCAGTTGGGTCTGGATGTGGTGACAGTGGCATTGAGAGGGTACAGTATTGCTGACACCATGCCCACAGTGAACATGAGAGGTTACGCATATAAACAAGACATTGCAGCAAAATCGTGCAGCTCCATCTTACCAACACCAAGTCACACGTACATGCATTAGCAGTCATGGACTGGCATAGTACATTCCAAAGCTTTGCCACCTATGATCTGTAGCTTGACGCTTTACAAGGCATTGCACCTCACCAATGTCTTCATGCATGTATTGTACATGCATGTGTGTGTAAGTGCACATTTCTATAGCAAAACATTCTCATGTGCACACAGACACATACATACACAGTGTATACACACTGTACACAGATGACAAATACACACACACATGAACATATACACACACACATGCGCACACACAACCACACACACAGTAACACACACACACACACGCACACACACACACACACACACACACACACACACACACACACACACACACCTGCAGCTTGAGGAAGTACTGTGTGAATGGTTCCATCCTGATCATGTATCCTGCCACGCCCATTGCTGAGGAGTAGTGGGTGCCATAGTGATAAGGGGGTGTGTTCTCCCCTGTAGGGTCCTCGAAGTACTTGTACCGGTCCAGGAACTGCTTCAGACGTGCCTCGGTCTGGGCACCCATGGGCTTGGAGAAGTCTCTGAAGGTCTTTGGATTGGTCAGGTCTAACTCCTGTCCCCATGGCAACAAGGAGAATAAACACAGCTGGTTTGGTAGCTCTCAGAGATGTGGAACACGAGGAAATGGTTTCTTCCGTCCGCAGCAAACACCTCCAAGGCACACTGCCTCAGCAGATACCTCTGCTTGTGGATCTCACATATCGACCTGTACGGCCACTTGATACAGCTGCACATCACAAGGGATGGTGGGGACATGTCAGCATGTAAGTATTCTTTACTGAGAAAGTGATTTAGATATGTACGTGTGAGTGCCCATGGACATTATTTGTGTTCCTATGGTTACAGTGCATGTATCGAATATGGTGTGGGCATTTTGGCATGCAAAACATAACCCTTGCATGTTCAGCTGCTTCACAACAGGGTTATTCCATTATTATTTGATATAGGAGTGTGCTGCATGCCTTCAGATGTTCATGTCATGTCTCGTATTTGTTTGTCTTTGGATGAATCTTACTTGTACCATTTATGAAGTTAATAACTAATGGTTTACGAAATATACAGCACTGAATCATATAATTGTACACTTGGCAGGCTCATATCTTTGCCTTTGTTTGATTGAGACGTGCTTGACACAAATTGAAGCTCAACGTAAGTAGAACCTATATGTAATAATCATTTTTGTAGGTGGTGAAAGGGTTAAATAAATACTAGGTTTATCGTGCAGATTGCAAAATTTTGATACCGTCCGGAATATTCAAGTTTTATTTTATTAACACCGGTTCCATGGCAATAGAGTACTACTTAAGCCTATTTTGTTGCACTCGGATTTTGGAAGATTAGTCGGAAAAGCTATGTTTCTCAAAAATAGATATTTTCGGTACAGTTCAACTCTCTACACAATGTTTGGTGCTTTTTATGAGCTTCCGTTTGTACACTGTACTCTTGGCTCAAAAACGGTATATTTATTTTCATTTCGATCAAATAGATGGAGTTCATACAAATTCTGGCGTTATCTTTTCATGCTGGCGTGGTAAACAATGCAACAAGCACCACAGGGACTCTGTGCCTCGTTCCTGGACTAAATATATAGGCCTATTGTACACGCACGCGCTAAGGAGTTACATAGTACACAAACAAAAAATCACTGCAGAGTGGAAGCAATATGTTCTTGAATGTGCCTGATGAGCTCAGGCACATTCCCAGTCTTCTTGATGAGGTCATTGATGTGGTCTCTCAACATGCTACCTTTTTTGAAAGATCTCTAGTTCAACGTTGGCACGGGCCCAATTTAGTGCAGTCTCTTCCAGTTTCACGCGGGTCCCACATTTAGGCCTGGGTAACCGCTACGGCAGCCAGTTCCAGCCCTGGCAATAGTGTTAGCTACTGAAAGAGCCAAACCCACTTGATATTCTGTAGACCTAGAACCGAACCGATGTCTTTGTACCTTTCCCAGCCCTGACTCTGGTGCTTCAACGAAGTGAACGAACATATGAGTGCCATGGCGTGTAGGATTGTCAATCCCCAGACCACAATCAATTGAACCAAAACCACCAAGCCTGGATGCGAGGCACAGCTGGTTTTCTGTAGTTTTCTGCAAGAACCAAGCCAATTGAGAGCACGATTTCTACTGTGGTCTCTGTTGGTACCAAATGAAGTCTAAAAGTGCACCCAGATCTGTTCCAAACAGCTCCAAAAAAGTGTACTCAGCAACGCCTGTTGACCGAAAAATGGCAAACTGTGTTGCTTTGAATGCATACAGGTTAGCCACTGCTCTAGATAAGAGGCTAGGGATAACGCCACACATCTGAGCGATAGTTTAACTAACTGAATAAGCACTTTTCCCAACAATCGGCACTTTTCTGACTAATTTGTTAAAAGTTGGGTTCGACAGAAAAGGTACTTGATTGTCACGGAACCGGTGTTAAACAGAACTCAAAGGACGACTACTATCATGGTTTTTCATTTTAAAATTTCTGTGTATAAATAACCTCTGAGAACCATATAGGTTTGATCATGTGGCAGCCATATTATTATTTTTTACTTGGCTTGTATTACTAAGTGGTGCTCAGTGGTTACATAACAATCACCACAGCTATGAACACTGAGGATTAATTGCCTATCATGTCACAGCCAATTTTAGTGCGCCTGCCATTTTGCATTCTATTTAAAGAACGCTTAGTACCCGCCTTTTTGCATTGTATTGGAAGAACGCTCATGATGTCCAGATTACTGTTGCGACCTTTCAAGAGACATAAGCGCTGTATTTATTTGAACCTTCGAGTTCTACCAGCAACAGCAATCGCAGGACACCCATCTCTCGCTCTTAAAAGTGGTGATGTCGTGTGCTGCAATTGTCTAAAAGCAATAACGTGCACAGTTGACACTTCGTAGCAAGCAATCATGATATCGGATGAATGTGCTGGTCTCCTAGCAACTTAGCATTAACTCCCATCACTGCACCAACTCCCAAAATGTGTGACACACCCGCTAGTTAGTCTCGTCCCCAGACCCAGACTCCCAACAGCTGCGGGTGGATTACATCACCGCTACGTGGAAAGTGATGTAGCGGTGATGTAATCCACCCGCAGCTGTTGGGAATCTGGGTCTGGGGACGAGACTACCCGCTATTACTGAAAGTAGCGAAAAAAATTTGTTTATAGTAGCTAAGCGCAAGTCACACCACTACCAATTTGTGGCCAGCGTTCTTAGCTGCAGTTCACTATACTTATGTAACGTAAAACACTTGTGGTGTATCAACAAACCCTTATGCTAAAAGAAACTAACGATGGCGATGTCTCGTAACATTCGATGTGGTGCCTAGAGCTTCTGTATACACAAACGTTTATTTTATTTAATAAAAACAATATCAATAGTCCCTTCAGTTCTGTAAAAACAAAACCCGTGATCGATCCGGAAACTATCTCATTTTTGAAATCTGTGCTATAACGATGATGTTAATTTAACCATTTCCCCACCAACAAAAGTTTATGGATATATATAGATTTTACGTAGACGAAGCTTCAATTTGACGCCAAACAAGTCACTACCAGACAAACAATGGAAAAGTTATGAGCCTGTCAAGTTGCAAATTTTCTGGAAAAATTAATTATTCGGTGCAGTTTATTTGGTAAACCATTAAAGTTATAAATTTGAAAAATGGTGCATGTATAAAACATATCAAGACAAACAAATATGAGTGATTGAATCAAGATCTAAAGATGTGAGGCACACAGTTTACCCCTTTATAATGGAATGACCCAACAAGTACGCACTACAGGCATAGCATGTTGATCAGCGTGATGAGTATACCCCAATCGTCAGTCGACTGTATCGAAGATATTAAGCCAGAAAGTCGCTCTTAAGCACAATGCAGTAGAAAATAAGGCAAAAGATCATAAACGAAAACGTACTGGAAAGGCTGACAATGTTGAGCAGGCTGATTTTACCTGGTTTACTGATGTTTGAGCACGGGATGTGCCAGTTACTACTTCGATCTTGGAGAAGTCCAAGCAATTTGCTACTGCTTGGACAAGCCTGATTTCAAAGTTACAAATGAGTGGCTATGTCGCTGGAAGACAAGAACGGGATCAGGTATAGGAAAGTGCACGGGGAGAAGAATGATGCTGACTTTGAGTGTGGACTTCTACTGTGCTTTCTGCAATATGACTCAAAAAACATCTACAATGTTGATGAAACAGGGATTTACGACCAAGCTCTGCCAGATGGTACCCTGACACTACCGCCAGAAACTCTGGCAGTAAGAAGGCTAAGATTAAAAAGCCAAGGATCGCATCATAGCATTGGTTAAAACTCAACATGGATGGATCTGATAAGCATCCTCTCCTGATAATTGGGAAGAGTAACAATCCACGTTGCTTCACTGGAATTCAGCAACTTCCAACTTCATACACCAACTTCAAAATGCACGGATGAGTAGTGATATATTCCACAAATGGTTGATTGATTTAGAAAGAAAAATGGCTAAGACAAACCGATTTGTTGTTCTCATAGTGGACGATTGTTCTACACATATAATAGACTCTGCTGATGTGCGCAACCTGTCCCATATTAAGCTAGTCTTTCTTCCTCCCGATGTTGCTTCTCTAATACAACCATATGATATGGAGATCATCAAGAATGTGAAGGCAAACTACATGAAAAAAATTGTGTGTCCAGAATCATAATGCACATTGATTCCTGCGTGGCTGTCACTGTAAGCAGCCTGGATGCTATGCATATGCTAAAAAGTGCCTGGGAAGATGTAAACCAGTCCTCAATTGTCAACTGCTTTGGAAAGGCTGGCTTTACCAATTCTAATCCTTGTCAGAAGATGACGATGATCCGAATATAGAAGAGCCTCCCAATGGGATATCCTCTGAGGATTTGAATGCATTTGTGGATATAGACTCCTCTTTGGAGTGTCATGGCATTCTCACTGATGAGGATATTTGTGCCTTAGTACGTCAAGATACTGACCTCCAGCCAGAAAGTGAGGAAGAGACAAGCTAGTGCTGATTCTTCACCAGCTCTTCCAAAGTCAAGAGAGGTGGCACACGCTCTGTACACTTTGAGAGCATTTATGGAGCAGCATGCAGCAGACCAAGCCTTATTCACAACTTTCTATGAGATGGACAGCCAAGAACAGAAGATTATCACTAGCAAGACCTAACAATCTAGCATCAAGGACTTTTTTCATGCATGCACACTAAACATGCATGTAAACTCTTCTTGTGTAAACTGTGAACTTGACTTGGCTGGCCTTCCTTATTGGCTTCCCGTATATTAGCATAACTCGGATAATGTCATAATTCATTTCTGCACCAGCAGTATGATATTAAGCAGGATACATGTATTCCATTATTACGTAGTTATTACTTTGGTGGTGGACCTTTCTGTTTGATTTTAGGTAGAGGATTTGGTTTACATTACCATGTAAAGTTACATTTGCAGCAAATATGATGGTCCATCACAACAACAAATACGCATTCAAACCACACCCACAAACACAGATATGTACACATAAAACCAAACCCATATAAATAGACAAGCACACAAAACTCCATGCTTGAGCCCACCTTAACACTGATGTGATGCAGGGTAGGTCGGCCATCTTGATCTTCTTGTTTTCCCATTCCTTTTTTTTTTTTTTTTTTTTTCCTTCTTTTTTTCTCCTCTCATTTCCCTTCCCCCCCCCCCCTCTTCCCCCTTTTCCTCCCTTTTTTTTTGCTTTGGTTTTTGTGATACAAAAATAATAATAATATACATAAATGAACAAACTGACACTAGCACGTCCATGAGGCTGCATCCTTCTATTGAAGTGGCATTGCCCTCTGTACAGCCATTGACAACCACTGCCAAAGATGTTGGGTAGCAGTTTGATCTCTAGTGGATTGTTTAAGAGAAATAGATATCTCAGGACCATAAATTCCAGATATTAAATATTGGGTGTGGTCTCAGTACATGTAGCCATCTTCAGCTGAAGAAGCCACTCCACCATACCCACTGGTTGATCTGGCAAGGTTGGAAGGTGGAAACGTATCTGGGCAAGTGGCATTCCATTCCCATTCCTGTGTCATCAGAAAGCTTCCATCTGACCAGTCTAAACTTGTGGGTTGGGATGGAATATTTGCTTCACTAAGAGCCCTGTACATGATGCCATCGATGGCTGCACGATGATGCCATCGACTCAGGTCAACAATATACTCAGGTTGCTGTACAGTCTATCTCAGCTCCATACAAAATGGCAAGTATGTGGTTTACATATTGGATTGCTAAGGCACAGAGGAACATGCACTTCATCTTATCCTACTCCAAAGCTTCATGACGAAGTATCGTGCTGGCAAAGCAGACAACTTACGAAGGCAAAAGACGCATTAATCCGTACGTTCGGATCCGGTTGGATGGAGTCAAGTGTAACGGGAAAAGTGATTTCTGTTGCTAAAACTAAGTGGAGAGTGGAGTGGACCATCGGTGAGGCCACTATTGTCTTGGATCACGGGAAGGCGTTTTGGAAGCCAAAGGTAACTTCTTCTACAAATGGAGATGTTGGTTCAGTAAGCGGTCCAGCGGTAGAAAACGATCGTCTTG
The DNA here is from genome assembly GCA_013339895.1 of Ephydatia muelleri. Lineage (NCBI taxonomy): Eukaryota > Metazoa > Porifera > Demospongiae > Spongillida > Spongillidae > Ephydatia > Ephydatia muelleri. Next base: position 10,583,388 of record JABACO010000002.1, on the reverse strand, counting down.
AGAAAGAAGACTGAGGAGGTCATGAAATGGAAGCTGCTGGTGAGGACGGTAAAGAAGGACACCAGTAAGGTGAAGATGATGTCAACGATCACCTAAAGTGGAAGCTGGGAGGTGAATTCCTGAAGTGGGAGAAACTCGATAGTGGAGTGATAGTTGACCAGCGTGCCAAGGATGGGTGGGGTAACATTGTTTAGAGTCCACTGGCCACGTGAAACAGCACATCAGGAGCATAAGACAGAGGAGGAATGCTGGAATTTTTTGTTTCCTGTTCCTTGGTTTCTTGCTGAAATGGTCCACTGGGTTGGACTAATGCATCATTGCCTGACAACATGGATGTTTTTACCGAATATCAATTTATCCAGTGCATTGGAGTCGTATATGGAAAGTGTCTTTTACCATTGGGCAGCATTCGTGAGTTGTGGAACAAGACAACAGATGGAGTACGGGTGCATGTAATGCGAGCATGCGCAGTTAGGCATTACGTAATAGTGATGTATATATACTTCATTTCTATGTATGCCATCGGGCGCTGCCTGCACCCCTTCTGGTATCATTACATTGGTGTAGTCGGCAGGATGGCTAGCAAGCCGGTATTGCTGCCTGAACCTTACAGCGGTGAGTCAGGTAGTTGGGCCGACCGGATAGACCATTTTGAATGCATTGCAGAGGTGAAGAAATGAGCTACCGAAGAGGACCTACAGATCCCACATTGGCGACAACAATAGCACCCACATCGAATGATAGTACTGTTAGTGCTATTGATGTAGCTGTCACTGTTGGTACAGCTGTTGGCGTAGCTGTCGCTGTGGGCATAGCTGTCACTGCTTTGGGTGTCCTAATCGCTACAATTCTTACAAGAAAAGGTTCAGGATGTTATTACATGCCTATACACTCACTCCTTACTGCACACATATCACCTCCACCAAGGTAGGCTAAAACCAGAGATCTATGTATGATCTCTAGTAACTGAGACTGTATTGCTGAATGAAATTTGAAAAAACGTCGTAACTTGAAAGTACACGTAGTGGAATTATTTTTTTTGCGTATGACTGAGCAGTCAAACGATCTATAGTGCCTCATCGTTGGAATGGATGACACCAGTCTTGATTAGGCAAAGACGGGTGTATTTTTGTTGTCTGAAGTGTGTGTATGGGTCCGCCTCACTGGGAAGGCTCTAACGGCTTTCAGGAAACTGCCGGAGCGCGCGTAACAACTACTCTGAGTGCCAAACTGCTCTAAAAAACCGGTTCGACCCCGACAGCAAGAACTTTACGTCGCTGAACTCCACACGCCAACGAGAGGAAAGACGGAGGATTGGGCATCATTTGGAGACTTGCTAAGAATACTGGCAGACAAGGCGCGACGAAAAAGGCAAGTAACCTGCTGGAATTGTGGTAAGATTGGGCACATTGCATGCGCATGCAGAGTGAATTCAAAACCCAGGGAGCAGCAGGAAAACTCCATGCCCCCCCCTCCCCCCCCCCCCCCCCCCCCCCCCCCCCGATGGAAACAATGGTGGTCTTCAGTTGGTCCATGGTTGGGATAGATACTGGTTGAAGTGAATGGATCACCACTGCATACGCATGGCCAGGATCTCCTCCGATTCACATTGCAAAGTCCTTTGAAGCCAGTGTCACAGTGACCAGTGATCTCAAGGTCGACTGAAATTATGGTGAGTGGCGCTCAAGAGTGCAGAAGGAGGTATAGTGATGGTTGAAGGTCGTGGTCGATCTGGAGTGATGGTATAGCGCACACTATCGTGAGACCATTGTCAGGAGTCATCCCATTGCGTATATTCAATCCTCGTGGAGAAGCAGTCATAGTTAAAAAGGGTGTTACCATAGCGTCAATGGAGCAACTGGAGTTTCCTGCCCGAAAAGTGCTACTTTCTGCAGCAACATAATCTCCGAAGAAGGCATTGCAACAGACCCCAGCAAAATCGCAGTCGTTAATAGTTGACCTGTCCTTCTCTGCAATAAAGACGTTCAGAGATTTCTGGGGTTGGCTAACTATTAAGACGCTTGAACTTTGCCGACATTTCTAAACCCTTGCAACGTTTGATGGAAACAAACACACCCTTTGAATGGACAGATCGTTGCCAAAAGGCCTTTACATGCACACTTGCAACGGTGCTTTTCCTGGAGTATGGACAACCTTTTGTTTTAGACACTGATGCTAGTAATGTGGGAATAGGGGCCGTCCTGTCTCAGATCCATGGTGATGGATCGGAACAAGTAGTAGCCTATGTATGTCGCTCTCTGACCAGACAGGAGCGTAATACTGTGTGACCCGTCATGAACTACAGTAGCGGTCACAAAAACTTGACGTTTTATATAACGCCGTTGTAGTCGCATGGTCAGTAGACTATAGTTCAAGGGATGTGCAGTCTTATGGAACTTTTAAAATGTAATTGACACTTTATATGGGACAGTTTCCGAGAAAATTGCGCTCGCTATATATATAAAATGGGACAGTTTCCGCCCCACGGTTAAAATGTTATAAAAATGCATTGCGTTTGAATCGCTATAACTTTCCGACGGATAATGCTATCGACTTCCTATTTTCAACACTTCATACTACACCATTTCACTATGAAGTATCGAAAATAGGAAGTCGATAGCGTTATCCGTTGGAAATTTATAGCGATTCAAACGCGATGCATTTTTATAACATTTTAACCGTGGGGCAATTTTCGCGAAAACTGTCCCAAATGTTATAAAATTTACTTGCGTTTGAATCACTATAACTTCCGAACAATAAAAGATATCAACTTCCTATTTTCAACACTTAATACTGCATCATTTCTCTATGGTAGAATCCATTTGGGGGTCTTGCACTTGCTCCGTGCCAATATTGCATCGTTCGATACCCCACCGGGTTCAAACCCACCATAACTTTCGGTAGGAGTAATCAAATCGCTTCAAATTCGGTTTGTAGGTAGAGAGGTCCTATATCTATCGATTTGTTCTGTTCGTTAATTTTTACTTTATCCGTCACGGATAGTTCCATCAGAACTTTAAGGAGCCGGAAGGCCAACTCGCTCACTTGCTGGAGAGACTTCAAGAGTACGATTTCAAGGTGGTGCATCGCCGAGGCACACAGCACAATAACGCCAATGCCCTATCTAGGCAGCCGTGTAAAAAGTGTGGGCGTGGCAGTGGCCTTTTCGAACCTACACTCCTGAAAATATCAAGAAATTGCAAAATGACGATCCTGCAATTGGACCCGTTCTGCAAGCAGTTGGAAGTAGCAACTACCCGACAGAGAACTGTGTGAAGTCATGGATTCGGGAGGGGCGGTCCTTACTGCAGCAGTCCAAAATGCTCCACGTGTTAGATGGGGTTCTGTGGAGACGATTTTTGAATGGGGTGCTCCTCGCCATCAGCTAGTACTGCCTTCAGCGCTACGGGACATTGTGCTCGAGAAATTGCACGGTGCCGTGACGGGAGGTCACCTTGGAGAAGCAAAACTGGTGCATCGCGTGCAGGAACGGTACTACTGGCCTGGCTACTCAGAGAGTGTGAAAGTTTGGTGCAGGACTTGTGTCAAGTGTGCCTGACGGAAGTCACCCATTCCTCAAAGGAGAGCTTCCATGCAGACAGGGTACCCCATGCAGATCGTAGCAGTACGTGCTTGTTGTAGTTGACTACTTCACAAGATGGGTTGAGGCATATGGGATACCAAATCACGAAGCCACCACAGCAGCCAAGAAATTGGTGGATGAAGTGTTTTGTCGCTTCTCACCACCCAAACAACTGCATTCAGATCAGGGAAGACAATTCGAATCGGAGTTAATACAAGAGCTGTGTAAATTGCTTCAGGTATGCAAGATTCACATGACCCCTTATCACCCACAATGCAATGGAGTAGTCGAACGTTTCAATAGAACGTTTCTGGACATTCTGTAGACTACAGTGGGCGACCACCCATCCGACTGGGACCAGAGTTATTAGGAAACTTTGTCATGCCTACAACTCTAGTGTGCACTCTTCAACCGGATTCACACCATTCTTCCTTATGTTTTTACGGCAAATGGAGCAGGAAAATATTTGTTTAAAAACTTTGCACAGCTGTATCATAATGGATAAAGTAGCAATTAACTAACAGAACAAATCAATAATGGCAGGACCCTCTCTCAACGTACAAGGATTTTGACACTATCTGAAGATGTGGCGGTTTTGAACCCTATACTGTTCGGAAGTTATAGCGATTCAAACCTAAGACATTTTTATAACAATGCACTAGGTCCCTTTTCGCGGAAATGATTCCCTATGCCGGTACATGTATGCATTATTAGATTTGCAGGTGTTTCGATTGTAAATTGATAATAAGCTGTGAACTAAACAAGTTAAAAATAAACTTCAAACCAAATATCTTCTAAACTTTGGCTTTATATGAAATATAAATTGACTTTTTCATGTAACTGTGTAATGGATTGGTATGGGTATGGGAATGGACCAAGAGATTTTTCTTTCTTTGCATATTGTTGTGGGTTTTTTGCGGTTGTCATAAACTACGACAGGAAAGAATTAAAACATATCAAATAAAAAGGACTTCAACAAAATGTGTGTTTCTTTTAACTATAAACTTTATGTAAGAAGTGAGTGTCTAGCTTGTTTAATACAACCTTTTGTCTTCTAAACTTTGGGTTTTACAGTTTGGTCTTAATTTAAAAGAGTCGAAATCATCAAGGGTTTCCATTCCTAATAAACCACTATTTCTTCTATCCACGTAATCTTGTGATTGATCTAGGTTTATTTTTAATCGTAGGACATTATTAAGTGCTTGATACATTTTGTGTTTGCATATTTGAGTTGAACCTTGATTATCTGATTTATTAATGTCTCTTGTATCTATACGTTCTACTTTTGTGTCCCCCTTACACCAATTGTAACTCCAATGTTCCCAGCCACTTTTTTGTTTCTTACGAATCGGCAAATTTCGATCCTTAATAATAATTTCTTTACTAAAAATAACTTTTGTTTTTGCATGCGAGTCCCTCAATAGTGCTACACGCGCATTGTCCTGACATTCATGGGAATGTGTTTTATCAGTAGATATGATTATGGTTTGTAATGTTATACTGCCAGTGTACGGGTGTACTATATGATCCTGTACCCCATCTTTCATCCATTTACCTATTTTGTCTGTGCACGATTTTATTACGTATTCCATACAGTGTTGTGTATTATCAATTGTCCCACTTTTTGTACACAAATTACACCAGGACTCAACTGCATATAAACTCTTTGCTGCATCCCCGCAGGGAACTTTGCTGCAAAAAAAATGAAACCAAACATTAGGCTGCAAATTAAAATACCTATGACCCTGCACCAAGGGTGGTGGATGGAATTCAAATACTGATTCTTCCTTATTGCAACTTTTTTTCATCTCATTTATCAGATATCTATTAAAAGATTGGTTTGCTATGGCCTCCGCATGGAAGTCATAAGTAAACTGATCCAATTTCACTAAACTACTACATTCAATCTTCTTCTCCCATTTAGTTCCGCTCCCAAATGCAACTACTTCAAACCGATCCCTATCAGACTTATTCCTATCTTCTAACAGATATGCTGCAAAAACTGATTTTTTCCCGAAGATGATCTGTTTAGAATTAATAAAATGTTCCATAAATACTTCAACCTGCTTGAAAATTAAGTCCGTGGTGCGCGTTCTTGGAGAGAGGTGATAGGATAGGGGAGAGGGTAGTGATAGAGCTGTCAATGATCGATTTCTACGAGTAGACGGGGGCATTGTGCAATCGATGGAGCCTTGCTCATATACATTTCCAAAACCTAATCTTGAAACTAATTCTATCAGCATACACATTGTCACATGTCGTCGCCTGTTTGTATTGCCATATACATCAGGTAAAATGTTATCGCTCACAATCATTATATCAAAATAGCACATACCGTGATTTCGCACATCCACATAACAGTTGTAGTTTTGATGCAGCAAACAAATTCTGAGAAAACGGTCATAGAAACAGAATTATCAATGACAAGGCAGACTGATGAAAAGTGCATAGCCAATTATCTATCATTATGGATGTTGCCATGCACCTGAATGTGTGCGTGTGCGTGTGCGTGTGCGTGTGTGTGTGTGTGTGTGTGCGTGTGTGTGTGCATGTGTGTGTGCATGTGTGTGTGCATGTGTGTGTGTGTTGTGTGTGTGTGTGCGTGTGTGTGTGCATGTGTGTGTGTGCATGTGTGTGCTAATGTAACGCCAAAAGCTTGGTGTGATCTTGATGCTCTTAAGGCCACACCCAGACCCACCTAAATACACGCACACCACCTAAACCTAAGCGGATGCACATGCAGCAATACAGGTACATGTATCTCTCCCTGCACTGGATGTGGATAGGAAGTAATCCCCAAAGCAAAGCCATTTCTATACAAGCATTACACATAGCAGGCTCACTTGAGGACTTCTACTGATAGCTGTTCCTTCACTACTGCTAAGGCCAAGTATTGCTGAGAAAAGCACATATTCGGAGACATCAGATAGGGTACGCCATCTTCATTGCAAATGAGGCAGACACTAGGCAACACACAATAACCACAATTAACCCCACATTCTTGTAGGACAATCACCATGGTGACCATATACCTGATTTGTATTAGCCCATCATAGCAGGATTCATCATACACTATCGTGATCTGTACCTGGCCTTCGGACACACACAGGTTTCCTAGGTAAACTAAAAACCTACAGAAGGAAAGGACAGGAGATACAATATGAGGAGTAGAGAGAGATGTGGGTGGGGGGAGGAATCTGAGCAGTCTTCACAATTCACACAACCCACGCACCTCCACTTCCCACATAGCTTGGAGCTTGTGGCTTCATTTCTCCTGGTGGATTCGTCGTGGCTCAATAAGACCTTCAACTGGTCGTTGTTCACATCTCCAGCGAGGAACATCTGATCAGCACAGAAAAATGGGACCACATCACCCTGGGGATCAAATAGCTGCAGTGACTTCCTCGTTCCATCTATTCGGCTAACTAACCCCTTTCAGTAGGTCTTTAATGTCCTCCCGATGTTCCATGATAAGCATGACCTTCCAACTAGATCCAGATGGGTCAGCATTGACCTATCAGAGAAGGGAGGGAGTGAGGTATACTGCCTGACCAAACATAGCACACAAATGTGTCCACACATACACTTACACACATGCACAACGTGCACTTACACATACACACAAATTCACACACTTACACACATACACAACCACACACACATACACAGATAGATGCCAGGATCAAGTTATTAAAAAGGCAGTTGCCTGGTGTCAGTTATTAACAGGGCCAGCAGCCCTCTGCCCCAGTTATCAGTCACATAAGCCAAACCCACCTGAACCAGAGCACCCGGCTGCTTTTCTGTGTCAGTGCGGTTCTGTTCTCTCTCTTGTTCTTGGAGACAGGCTGGGAGGTAACAGAGATGGAGGGTTAAAGATGAAGTGTAGAGAAAGAGGCAATATACATAACAATGATGACGCATGAGAACGATGACCATCATGTGGGGTGGGGCATATGTTAGGGGTGGGACATAGGATATTACGGAGGCGGGGCTCAATGTTGGGGTGGGGTGGGACACAATGTGCGTGGATCTCAGTACAGGACACAGGGTAGACAACAGAATAGTAAACAATGCCACTACACAAACCTCTGAATTTGTTCAGGTCACCTGCACCAGGCTGCCAAACTCTATTATCCATAAGCCTTGAGAGAAAGGGAGGGGAGGGGGAAGAGTGATCTCAATGGTGACAATTCATATCATTTATCACCAGTACACCAAGGCTGTCAAGAACTATTTGTGTGCATATGAACGAAGATAAGAGATTTGCAGTTTTGAAAAGGTAGGCTTGGAGATACATTAGCCACACTCATCTATAAGGCACACCAATCTGAACATTAAAAACGGCTGCCAATGACATGAGTTAGGCAAATAAATAAATATGTATGTAAGTATGTTCATTGCTGGTGGTATCACATGACCAAATGAAGCATATGCACATGCATCACATGACCCGATGGTTGTTCATGTACAGTAGAATACCAGATATAACGAGCCCCCCTCAACCCCTTACGTGAGACGCTTAAAAAAATGGCAGATTTTATAAACGAGCGTATCCAAAAGTAGAAGAAACCTGTTTGTTTTAGGTGTGGTGGTCCTCATGTAGCAACAAGTTGTCACTGTCGACAGACACGTTGCCACCAGTGTGGCAAGATTGGGCACCTTGCTAAAGCATGCCAGGAGGCAAAGTGCTACTTTAAAGTACTGATTCATCAGCAACAGCAGAAACTCAGTGGGTCGAAGATGAAGTTTCCAGGGATGTATTTGTAGTGGGACGAAAGGAAAGTCACCCTTTTTGTGTGGAGCTACAGTCTACCCCCGTTAGTAGCGCACTGCGTTAGTAGCACAATGTTGAATAAATTCATAAGTTACATGCGATGCAGTGGTACATGTAGCTTTATCATTATTATTCGTACAAACTATCGGTCATGCATAAAGGTAGCAAGAGGCAGCACAGACGTAGAGCACTGACGAGCGCTACACGCACAATTGATGCACAGAGTAGCGCACAAAGACGCGCGAGAGGCGCACGCGAAAGGGGCACAATAAATCCGCTCGCATGCAACACGACGCACTATAAAAGGAAAGAAGGCTCATTTTTGTTAATACTGGCCATACTTGTATGATGTCCGAGTTAAGGGGAGAAAAGGCTCAGACCAAGTTGACCGCTGATGATAAGCGCATGATTGCACGAAGAAAGGTGGAAATGGGTCATTCTGAAAACATGGTCGCAGTTTAGTTTAAGTTGAAGACCGGCAAAGAGATCCATCACTCAGTTGTTGGCAAATCCGTCCCGTCCGGGCTGGCTTCCATGAGTTGGATTCCATGAGTTGGATTCCGATGGACCGGAGGTGAAAGATGCAGCAGGGGGAATGGCCTCCTCTTGATTTAGGACTTTTCTCTTGGTTCAGTAGGTAAATAAAGCATGCCCCTTTCTAAAGCAGCAGAAAAATAAAAGATGCTTTTTCTCTGCATGAGTGCAAATGGTGTGCTATCGGATGCTCTTTTGCTTACAAAAGCTGCCGAATTAGCTCAGGAGCTGGGTATCCACCATTCACCCTTGAACTGTAGGTCATCTATGGAAGCCACGTCTTCATCAAATCCAACTCCTAACAGCAGCAACCAATCAGTACTAGTTACTCCTACAGCTAGCAGCAGCCAACCAGAGGCAGCCACACCCAGTTAGCAGCCAACCAGAGGCAGCCACACCCAGTTCACAGCCAACCAGAGGCAGCCACACCCCCAGTTAGCCAACAGAGCAGCCACACCCAGTTCACAGCCACACCCCACAGTTAACAGCCAACCAGAGGCAGCCACACCCCCATTTAGCAGCCAGCCCAGTGGCAGCCACACCCACATATAGCAGACAACAGTTATTATCAACAGCTTCCAGCAGTGATGATTTAACTGTAGATGACCTTTAATGCAATGGTTGGCTTTCTAGACAGAAAGGGTGGCATGGCATGTTCAGATTGCTCTTACATGGAGAGGCTCGTGGTATATATGGTGGTGAGCCCAACTCTCCCTGAGTCTTCTGTTGCTATCTTCAATTGCCCATATAGAGTATGCAGCAACCTGCGTTCGTTTAAACAAACGCAGATTCGAAAATCTCGGTTGTCTTCAGTGGAAAAATGCACTTATAACAAGCGGGTTTCTTGTACAATAACAACAGCTTCCAGCAACTCCCTCTAAACTCTAGCCACAACTTGCTGGTCAGCACCAATCCATGTAAGAGCAATCTGAACATGCCATGTCACCAGCAAGTTGTGGCTAGAGTTCAGAGGGAGTTGCCTGGTCAGCACTTTGTGCAACCCATCCCAGTATCGCACTTGTCACACACGATAATATTACAAAAAGGCACTTAAAAAAAGTGCATTTTTCCACTGAAGACAACCGAGATTTTCGAATCCGTTCTGTTCAAACGAACGCAGGTTGCTGCATACTCTATATGGGCAATTGAAGATAGCAACAGAAGACTCAGGGAGAGTTGGGCTCTCGGTGTTAAAATGGAAACAACACGTTTCCAACTAATTTTCCAAAAAGGGTGTTCCACAAAAAGAATGATCTACATGTATTCTCGTGGATCGGGTGTTTTAAGATCAAGTATCAAGTTATGCACTGTAACCGGACCTCAAGTGTGTTAAGACTGGCTACACTTGAAGTGTTTAAATGGCTGCCAAAGGAAGCGTTTATTCTTATACACTTTTCTGTCGTTTGAGGAACGAATTAGACAGAAAATATGAATATGCTCCTATAGGAATGCAGTTTGAGAGTAGCCAACAGTGATGGTGCTAATATGTGCAGAGGGTATGATGCAAGGTCATGTGTATGATGGTGCGAGGTCATGTGGATAGGTATCGATATGATGATGCGAGGTCAAGGGACAGTTAAGACCTCATGGCAGGCTGTTGATGAGTGGTGTATTTGCGTGCGCATAGTAGCCATGTGGTCTGATAGTATAAGAGAGGGATTTCGGGGGTATGTAAGCAATCTAGGCATCGAGTGCACGTTACTGTGGTGGCAACTCCGACAAAATGGCAACTCTGACGGATCCAACAGCTGGCGAGGGCGAAGATCGAGCGGCCGGGCGCCTGATACGGATCCGACAGCTGGCGAGGGCGAAGATCGTCGACGGGAGCGGGCGCCTGATACGGGGCGCAATGGTGAGCAGATCGCTCTGTTACTGGCGGAACTTTCGGGGCTCAAGAATTAAGGCGGTGGTCGAGCGGCAGAATGAAATGGAGAAGATGATATCACGAAGAACACGCGAACGCCAGCATTCTTTTCTTCGACAAGGTAATCAGTCCCAGTACGATTTTACAGACACCGTTCGTGGACAGGTGCAAGACGCACTGGAGCGATCTGGAACGCGGGAGTTCAGAAGAGACGGCCATTTTTTCGCTACAGAAAGCCGTTGAAATGTTGGAGCGCAGGATGAGGCTTATTAACATGGCTGATCGTTCAGAATACGGCTGGGCGGTGGTGGCAGAATACGAAGCGGACGAGTTGGCTGTGGATTCAGATGATGAAAAAAGGATATACAGGGCGGAAAAGGAGGCAGAAAAGAAGTGGCTAAAGAAGAGGAAGAGGCAGGACGACAGGTGGACTGCGCGCAAGGAGGAACTGGAACTGCACAACCCAGTGCTACCGCCAACATTGGTGCGTCACTCAGGGCCGGTCCATGTTTTGGATGTGGTGAGTGGGGCCACCTGAAACGCAACTGCCCCCGATCGGTTCGCGGTGCCATGCCCCCAACCATTCCCTCAGCGCCTGTGCATATACCCCCCACATCGCATGCTGTTGTCTAATGTATCATTTGCTATGGTGGTCAGATTGTTGTTCATTAAAAAAATATTTAAAATTAAAATTAAAATAAAAAAGTTTGAGTAGCATAGCAGCGTCAGAATATTGGGGCCATAGTGGCCTGTTGGGTACGGGGCCATAGTGGCCTGATGTGTTATGGGGCCACAGTGGCCTGTGTTGTTTGGGGTGGGGCCATAGTGGCCTGTTATGGTATTGGGTCGTAGTTGATTTGGTGGGGCTGTAGTGGCCTGTTTGGCTGGAGCCATAGTGGCCCGTGCCGATTTGGTGTGGGGCCATAGTGGGTGGTCGGGTGTTATGCTAGTCAGTTTTGTCTGAATCTCTGTGGTGCTATAGGGGCCTGTGACGCTTAGTATCAGAGCATTGTGTGGTTGTGGTATCGTGCCTTCTCACTCCTTTCTTTGTTACTCTAGTTGGTGATGACAGCAGATGCAGCACCAGTTATATGTCAGTGATGGTGCTAATATGTGCAGAGAGTATGATGCAAGGTCATGTGGATAGGTGTTGATATGATGATGCAAGGTCAAAGGACAGTTAAGACCTCATGGCAAGCTGTTGATGAGTGGTGTATTTGCGTGCGCATAGTAGCCATGTGGTCTGGTAGTAAAAGAGAGGGATTTCTGGGGTACGTAAGCAATCTAGGCATCGAGTGCACGTTACTGTGGTGGCAACTCCCCCCCACCCTTTAACTCGCCGAAAGCAACCTATGGTGGGTTGTGGGGGTCTTTTGCACATGCAGGTTCAAAGTTGGAGGTACGAGACTGAAGCAGCCTGGTACAAAAAGATGAGGCAGACTAGCCACAAGGAATCAAGTGGTCCTGTTGCTATCATGTTGTTTATTGTGGGTGTTAGGCAGAGCAGTATTAACATGGTTTTTTCCTCACTAAGTGAGGTTTTTTCCCTTGAGGTGGTATGGGTATACCACCTCAAAATTAGGTCAAATCTAGTTATAGGTAGCTGGCCCCTGCTAGGTAGATCTATGTGTATGATGGCAGTGGTATGTTGTCTAGTTGGTGATGACAGTGAGTGCACAGCAGATGCGGCACCAATTATATGTCAAGTGGGTTGGGTGAAGCGAGCATGATATAGAAGACACAGACGTTACCACTCGATTCATAATGTTCAATACATTTTTGATTAATAACAGTTTTTTAAATGTATGATTATATAATGTCGTTTCTATGGTAACAGTTACGCGCGCTGAAATAATTGAATTGAATGTTAGAATTGAAACCCGGATGGTTAAAATATCGTTTTTCGCATGTTTCTGCAGTTCTTCTAATTCAAGAATAACCGTATTTAATCACTATAGTAGGCAATTTGATCCGTATTTTGAAACGCTTAGAGCGCTTGCAGGCAAACATCGAAACTGCGTAAAAAATTAAGCACAAATTTCACCGTTTTTGTATACGACTTACGCATACAAAGTGAAGTTTCATTTTGCCTACTGGCATTAGTTAGACCAGTAGCAAATAGATACTATACGACGTTTTTAGTCCATAGAAACGAGATTTAGCCGCCCGGGTTTTGCAAAAACGTTAAGCGCAATGCAGTGATGGTTGCTATGACAATTATCAATTACATTACTTTGCGGGATCACTGTACAAACATTTGGTACAATTAAACATAGCAATAACAACCATCCTTGGTACAATTAAACATAGCAATAACAACCATCCTTAAGGAGATGCGGCATCTTGTAATGGTTAAAATTGCTGATATTGCAGGGGCGGATACAGGAATTCTATAAGGGGGGTGTCCGACATGAATAATCAATAGGGGAGGGGGATGTGCCCCCTCCCGCGCGAAGAGCGGAAGGTTTTTGGGGTCCCGCACTTGGCGACACAGACTACCAATATTGAAACCTTAAACTGGGGGGAAAGTAAATGGCGGCGAATAATGGTTGGGGGGGAGGGGGGTCGGCGAGGGTCTCAGTGCAACTCACTGGAAGTGGAATGTAGGAAAGGCATTTCACATTTGATTAAACTAATGAAACAGTAAAATGTAGATTTACTACAACATATCATTTACTGATACAAAATACAAGATTGAAACATTTTCCTGTGTGCTTGCTGATAAATTCTTCACATACATTCATCAATTTCAATTGTGACAAATGCTGAGCTTATAGTTTATAATTAGAAACTAAGAATTGAATACCGGATAGCCCTTTAAGTTTTGGCATAACGAGATACGCGATCGGGCGGTTGAAGTCATCAGTGACGGCACTAACGGGGTACGCGTAAAATCGTTTAGCACATTACATAAATACCTTCTGCTTACTTGGAAAAGCAACTCAAGATACTTGCCGAATCAACGAGGCGACGTTTGGTTGTCATCTTGATGATACGCTATACATCACGTGGGATGTTATTAATTGCGTTTGTAAGCACTGTACGTAACTTTTAAAAGCATTTCTACATGTAGAATACTTGGTAGAATAAGTACAAATGCATTATTGAAAATTCTATTCACGTGAAAACGACAGTATAAAATTGTTGTAGGACTGTAGCTAGCCTCGTCCCCAGGCCGTCAATGTTAGTGCGCATGCGCTGGCCATTACCTGAAAAACACGTAATCGTATACTTAGCTTGTAAACCGTTCCGTAAACCGTTCCGCGCGAAGCAATGGCAGAATTTCGGCCTATTCTCTTCTGTGTGTGAACCAACAGAACCTTGTACTGAAAGCGAAGCAGGAGGAAGTACTGTTTCATTTGTACAACGGTCAACAGCTGTCACAATCAGGATAAGTAAGCCTTCTTCCAGGGTGCTCAGGAGTCAGCCGCTTAGCCCCTGGTCTACACTGGCTAGTCTGACGAGATGCCCCAGGACCACTTGAATCCTTAGTTATCTTATTTGTAACCTGGACTTGTGAATTACTACCAGAGGCAGTGAAAGTGGGGTCTTTGTTCTTTTCGTAAGTAAAAGTACGTAAGTAAAAGTAAGCCTTGGCTGTTGTTCTAAAATACTCTCCTGACATAAGTTTGTTTTTGCAAGGTATGCAAATGAACCTGGACAAACCATCCTCAGAAGCCACTGGGACATCGGCAACCTTGCTGAGCCTGTTTGCAAGATCTGATGCCAAAGATTCCCTTGAAAAAAGTGCGACACAATGTGTACTACTGTCACAAATCCTAATACAAGACTTTGACATCGTATACGTATACGCGTCACGTGTGCGATGTTTTTAATTTTATTCATAAACAAAACCTTAACGAGGCAGACCGGATATGAGTTAGCTTACGGAACCGTTTACAAGCTAAGTATACGATTACGTGTTTTTCAGATAATGGCCAGCGCATGCGCACTAACATAGTGGCAATAGTTACCATGCCGTCTTTTTAAATTGACGGCGTGGGGACGAGGCTAGACTGTAGCGCACATCAAATTTCAATTTAACATCACAAGCAATTTCAATCATTCAGATCTGATCGCTTTAAATGAAGTAATGTTATCATCGGGTCTCGAAGCTGACCGCTTTGTCGCCGTTGAACTGCGTACTTTAATTCACGTTAATTTATTCATGATCGGCTGGCTGGAAGGGGGGTGTCCGGACACCCTGGACTTCCCTCCTGTATCCGCCTCTGTATTGCTAATACCAAATATAGGTGTAGCTAGTCTTAAGATACCTGAGACATGATCACATCCCAAATAGTGCAACTGTTTCAGTGCGCGACAAACGGGCCATCGCGTACACACATGCACGCAACACACCCACATACCGAGCCACAAATAAACAAATAACTGGTGAGATAAAAAAACGAAGCACAAAGGTAATCCCACAGAGGTGTACTAGCGTTCTATAGGAAACAGATGAGCGACGCACAGTTCTCATTTCGGTAATTCTCTCTCTCTCTCTCTCTTATATGCTTTCCCGATCCAGCTATGTACCACATACCCACAAATGTCGTAGACTTACCCCGGTTTGCAGGTGAATTCTACGGCGGTGTCCTGGCCCCCTTCGGAGATATGGGACACTTCATCTCCAACATGGAGGTAGCTTCCTTTCAGTCCAGACATTTAGAACAATTGCCCACTTGGCTCTGTCTGTATAGACGTTTCTGTTGTTTATACACAGCCAGAAATATTTTCTTGTATTACCAGCCTGGTACCAATATTTAGACAGGTTGGTACCATATATGGGTTATGCCTGTTAAAAACGCCTGAATCAGCCCCGATAGAGCAACTTCCTGTCTCAGACTGTACTTACCAGAGGGCGTCAGCCCTGGTATCAGTCGCGTACAGCCATGGTACCCAGACAATCGCCATGCAGGCTGTTATCGTTATCAATCCACACGCAGCGATGTAAACTCATCGCTATTACTTCCGCAACACATACACGCAAATAAAACAATATCAAATACAGTATACATTTAAACAGTACAACATGTTGTTCCAATCATGCTTGAAAGTCAAAATGGCTTCACTAGATCTCTGGCGTTCGATCCTCCTTGTGCTCGCCCCTTGCTCAAACTTGCAGCTTTCCAGACATTCATGTACTACTGAGACAGCTCGCTGAACACAATTACAGTCCACAGTAAAAAGTGTTCTTGTGACAGTTATTAGAGGGCAGTCGTATGTATTCAGAATTGGTTGACCACTGGATGCACACAAGATATCACAACCTTGAACTAAACAGAATGTTCTGCCTGAAATGAGTTTGCATGCCACTAAGAAGATGGCATATTTAGCCTGCAATAGTTAAAAATATATTATTGGTACAATTCTTTGTGTATTGTGCACCATACCTGACAAGACGCTAGTTCGATAAAATCTCCCGACCTGACAAGCTCACCATCCTGTGATATGATCCCTTTATGTGGAGACACACCATCATCTGCAGTGCAGTGTACAAGCTGTACAACAGTGGAGGTATCATTGGAGCTGAGGTCTTCAATTGTTTGATGTGGTAACTCAACGACTCCTAGCTCTAGTGTCTTCAGCACTACTGATGATGTTCCAAAACGCTGTAACAATGGACACACATAGGCACACATTGCATACACATTAGACATATGATTTACCTTTCGCAATGCACCCCGCTGATAAATCCTCCGTTCACTATTTAAGTCTCTCAAAGTTATGTTATTAAAGTAGTGCTTAACCACTGGAGAGGAATACAGGTTTTGCAAACCTTTGCCACACCTAAAATAAAAAGAAAAAAATTTTATTTGATGAGTAAGTTACAAACAGCCAACCTACTTATTGCCTTCCTGAGTAGAGCCAATGTCACATATGTGGCGAATGTGTTGCTGGACAGCAAAATGACGGCTAATGTCACGACTAGGTGCAAGTCGATTGCTGTTGACATTCTGTGCCCTGACACTTGCATTAAATGATTCACATCTGTCAAAAACATTACATGTATTTGATATCATTGAATACACTACATTACCTTTCTGCACCAAACGCTGAACTGGGTCCGAAGTCCTGCATGCAGTTCACCAAATGAAGGAGGAGATGTACCTTTGGCGTCATCAATATTTCTGGCAGGCAGCGCTTTGCAGTTAGCACAAACTCTTCACATATCCCCTCCCATTCTGTGCTTAGCTCCTCAGTAAAGTAATTGCAGTAAGCAATACGAAACACCTGGGTATATATAATTTTGGTATATGAAAGAAGCATTACACATGTGTACCTTGGAAAGGCTCAAAAGAACTTTCTTTTGAGCATCGTCTAGGTATGGGCTTAAAATGAACACAGCCATTTGAGCCCAGGCCTTGAAGTCTCTTCTGACAAATGATTGATAATAATGGCAAACGTTCCCATACATCCGCACTTTGAACACTGATGTAGAGAATGCTTTGACCCTTGCAAGAACCTCTTCCTTCTGCACTTTAGAGAGAGTTGGCATCCAGATTTGAAGAAAGTACTTGATAGGGCCAAGTACCATTGTGTGGAGCATTTCAAGCGGTATGCTCCTACATAAATAACTTTGTTTCACATAAATGCTGTTCTCTCACTCGCACATACCTGTACATATCCACCTTAATGTCTAACATCGGATTATCCACAGCTCTTAACCCAAATGCTGTTTGCATGGCATTGCGTTTCTCCTGAGTGGGCTGAGAGCGTATAACTGCCATCTGCTGGAGGCTTCTCTCCAGCGTTCTTGTTTCACACACAACATGTGGTGTGTCCCTCTTATCAGCCTGCAAAAAATACATACAAGTATTAACACATCTAAAGTGAGTTTATATAATACCTCACACAAGCGACAAAACATATTGGCAGCGCTGCCAAGATGGTTCAAAAGCTCTGATGCACGTGGATTGTCACATATGACAAGAAGCAGTGGTGCTACAACCAATACATTCTCATTGCTGTAAGCATCGAACACTTCAAAACCTTCATTTTCAAGAGTTGCTAGCTCTCTTGCAATTGGTTCAGCCATCTCCAAAGGTGTGACACTGTCTGAAGTGCAAATGAAGTGGATGTTGACATGCTGCATATTTTCCTTTCTTGGCAGTCCAGCAAGGAGAAGGTAATAGCTCTCAAATTTGTGCCACTTCTTACTCCTATTCCCACTTGTGTCATCTGAAAAGAGAATAAGAGGCACCATTACAACTTTCCGGCCAGCCGCCTTCCCTTTAATAGGATGTGGAGTCAGATACTGCACTGTAACCTGATGAGAAGCTTTAAATTGTCATTCCTATACAGAAACATGTGCATGGCATTACCTCTGAATCAAATCGTTGAAATCTATCCTCCTCTCCATGCCATCTCACTATGCACTGTGGAGCAGCAGCTACTCAGTGTATGCAGGAAAGAGGAAGCTCCAGGTTTCCATACAGAACTGCAGCATCACGACTCAGGGTGATGGGGGGACCTTCACACATCAGGTCATGGGGACCTTCACACATCCTATTGAACTGAGCACCATCAACCAGAACATCAATCGCTGCAAACACATTTGTACATCCTTCCTAGATGTATAAGGAAACCAAAACATGTCTGTAATGGTTACCAAAAAACAACAACGTACTTAGAAAAAAATGTGTTACCAAACCCTTTGTGGATCCCAAATAAGGATGCTCAAATGTGACAACATCCCTAACAAATATAGAGGCTCCACATGACAGATTAACCATAGGGGTTCTAAATCGAGGATCTGTGTTCCAGCGACGTCCATGGTACAATTCCCTAGAAGGATGGTAGCCATTAGTAACAGTACCTTGTGTTTAGAGTCACATACGTGTAATGACCTTCAGTACGAACAGGAAAGCGGGTTAAAATATTTATCTTCGGATTAGCAAGACCTCTTGCTACAATTTCAGTTAAAGAGATCATATAGAATGGAATATGTTTTGCTGTGAAGCACTGCAACAGATCTGTATGGTAAATGATATGTGGTGTGCAGGAATGCATACTTGTCGTGGCAGTCGCAAGCCAGGTAATTTGAATGCCTTCAGCTGCTTTATGCTAGGAACAACAGCACATCCACTTTCCTTCAACAGATATAGAAACATATGCTAAGGTAGACTCCCCCTGTGAGTTGAGAAGGTACATTACAATTGGCTTATTACAAGCACACTATCTAGATGCTAAATACTTACAACTGGTCTTGGGCCTTGTAACATAAAGTACAAGAGAGCAAACACCTTATTTGGAAATGGATGGTAGTCTTGAACGTCCAAGAAGTGCACCTCACTCAGTAAATCATCCAAATCTGAAGAGCAACAAATAAATATTTTGTCTTACTATTGAGTATTTCACCTGCTGCCTCATCATCCGCAATGGCGTCACTCGTATGATCAGCTGGCTCGACAGGAACATCCATATCGCTTGTTCCTTCTTTTTAAATGTCAAATTCAAATATACATTACTAGAAGCGAGATATTTAAATAACTATTTACCAACAAAAAGGTGATCGTCCTCATCGGATTGGTGTAAATTTAAGCTGCCATAGCTTTGTTCATCATTAACGTCCTACAGTGTACAGTAAACATAAACAACCTCTTGGAAAAACAATTAAAACCTACTGTCTCGTTGGTGAACAGAGTTGGTGCGGGGGCATCGTCACCTTCTTCAAAAAGTTTGTGCGATGCGCTAGACAAATGCCGCGACAGATTGTATTGTCGGGAAAAAGTCTCATCGCATACGTGGCACCGAAATACTATAGGCAAGAATACAATACATAACGTACACCATTATTTGTAGAATGTCTTACCGTCTCGATCACCAGTGAATGTCTTTCCCCCACGGTGTCTCTTTGTCATCGCAACTTAATAATTTGACCACGAGGACGAATTAATTAATATTTTCGAGTTATTTAGACAAAAATGGCGTCAACTTCTACACCTGATCCCAATTCCTTTTCAGCTCATAACAGCGCTAGCAGGTTAGATTGCTAATAATAGTGGCATCTACACTATCATTTTTAGTAATCAATATGGTACTAACATAGTTTATGAACATATTTCATGCACTATATCTGACCAAACGCAATTTTTAACCAAATTGCATTTGTATGGGTTACGGTAAAATTGCATCATTTCGTGTATTGCATTCAGAGTAGGTCAGACTCTTTCAAAGCCCTCTTGGTGATGGGAAGTAAGAGTACTATTGTAGTTCAGGAAACACTTGATGTTATTGTGATCATTGTGCATGGTAACATAGCTGTACACAAAAACATGCGTTTTTTATCTGCTACTTCATCAGTTAAGTGGGACCCAAAATTCCATTCATGAACTTGTATGGGTTTGTAGTCTATCACTATCAGCTACATTCATGACATTATGTAGACATACTGGTATAATGCCATTCATGTACCTGTGTTCATTCATACAGAGGACGACCAATTACACAACCACTTGGTGATGGGAGGTAAGGGTAGTAAATGGCTCAGGAAACTCTTGATGCTTTTGTGCTAACATTTATTTGCACATGTTTTAGAGGAAGAGGCTCAACTAATACCCAACCTCTTGTTGATGTCAGGTTAGATGGCATTTCATCAGCTTCTCTACAATGACAAAAATATGTTTTGCTTTTCAGAGGACAAAGTGTTGGTGATGACAGGTATAGATAATTGTAAAGGACACCATTACATTGCACGAAAATATTTCCCTTTGTGTTCTCTTTATCAGAGGCACTGGTCGAAACCATCTAGATCCCGTTATTGATGGCAGGTACATGTATGAAAGATTAACAACTAGGGTGTGTAACCTCCCCTGCATAATGAAAATCGATTTTTCCGAATACTTTTAAAACGCTAATCGATTTTTCAGGTTTTTGTGGATCTGAAAATCGATTTTTCCGAATAGTTTAAAAAACAAAATCGATTTTTCCGAATAGGTTTTGCTAAATTTCCTGCCGAATACCTAGGTTATTCAGGTTATGGTGCTTTGGAGTGCACACTGAGAAGATAATTTATGTCTGCACAGAAATCCATCTGGTCTCGCACCAATCTAGAGCTATGCATGTCAGTTGAAAACACAGAGACACAAAGGTCTACAGTAGCATGTGTTTGTCATATAGAGTTTAATAAATTGTATGTCTTTACCATGCACTTGTACATATCAATAGTAATGTAAACCTAACCATCCAACACTAACACTGAGACCAGACATCGCCATTAAAAACTCACCCCACATCACGTACAATCACGTACTCCACTTACAATCATCCCTATTCACGTTCTCGCTATAAATGCATATCAAATTTCCAATGCTCTCCAATTCCTATACATACTCAAACAGAGCGCGCATACTTACTTGAAGTGGGTGAGAAGTCTGTCATTCTATTTCACTCGCTAGCGCAATACTCAGATATGTTCACTTCGTATACCACTGTACAATAAAACAATGCAATACTAGTACCGGTACATAAATTTATTGCTACTACATATAAACACAACTCGTGGCATATACTAATGAACTTACTTGAAGACGATGATAAAAGCATTGAGCTAGTACACGCTGCATATTTTGTATCCCCAATTGATGCGCATTAAATATTTAGTATTATATTACTATCTATTTACTCAATACCTATCGAATTATAAATTGCTTCTGTGACGTATGTTATATATATACTCTAATTATGAAATACTCTGTTGAAAATCATATCCGGATATTAGTATAAAACGGTATTCGAATAATGGGCGAATTGTCGATGCTGACGACGAATACCTAAGTACCTCCGAATGGAGAAACATAAACCGGTTATTTCGAATAGATAAAATTCACTAATCGATTTTTCCGAGTAATGCTAAATTGCTATTCGAACGGATAGGTTTTTGCGAATATCCGAATAACCCGAATAACCTGATAACCGGTTACACACCCTATTAACAACCGCAATTCACTATATAGTTTTATTATATAGCCGAGCATCCAGTCAAACAACTTCAATGGCTGCATCTGTATGAAGAAATCCAACATATGCATTTTAATTTGCTAACATGTACAAATGGCTGATTTGTTAATTCTCCATCTCAGCAAACCATAACACTGTCTCATGTCCTGAATGAGTTTGGGAAGCTAAAAGATAGCATAGACCGACATAACCGTGTCATGGCAGAAAACCATGCCAAACTTGCAGAAAACTATAGAACCCTCAGCACCTTTGTGTCGGAGCTTGGTGAGCAGTCGTTCCAAGTGGAAACAAGTCCATTCAAGGTACTGAATTATTAATATGGAACACCATACATGCACTTGCAAAAATTTATGTGTATACACAGGATGATTTGATTTCTGAGGCTGGTGTCCTCTTCTGCAACACACTGAGTAGGGAACCTAGCAAAAAGGATGTGAAGGTATATTAATCTTTTACCACTCACTAGCTCTGTTCTGTCTGAGATAAATGAATATTTTAGGACTGTGTTACAAAGGTACTGGAGCACAGTTATCACAATCTACTCGAAAAGTGAAAAAATGTATTGCCTTTGTTTTGAAACGTATAAGTGATCTCAGGGCAGAAGAAAGGCGCAGGGTTGGTGGCAAAGTTTGAAATTATGTGCATTGTAACTTCTATTTCTTTAAAGATATTGGGACAAAAACCTAATCAGGCTTATGCGCAACTAACAACAGATGAATTTGCAGATCGCTTCTCTAATTATATTAGGGCAGGCAGCAGACATCTTGTGCAGTACAAGATTAATCTGGCCTTTCTGGTAAGAAATAAATACTTGGTCAAGTCATGAATACAGGTTCTCTCTCCAGCGCAAGTTTGTTCGATCCAACTCTACTTACAGAGAAAACAGGTACAAACATTTTGAAAAATGGCTGCTTGACACATTTGTTAGGGGAAAGCCGTCCCAAAATGAAATAGATACATTAGTAGCTGAGGATTTCAGCTTCAGTTATTTTTCCTCTACTACTCCTGATAACACCAGCAGTGATGTACATGGTTCAGAGGAGAATCAAGCTAAGGAGGACCTGCTGTATGCAAGCTACGCTACAGTGCTACCTTCTGAGGAACAGCCGGATGTTGATTAGTTGTAACACTTTTTTTTGCCATTTTAACTCATGCTAGCTGTGCTGCTTTAACATGCATACCCAATGCAATCATCTGATCATTGTATTCTCATACCTATTCTTGGTCTGTTGATTTTATTTTTTATTTGAAATAATCATTAGAAAGTCCTCACTTGACTTATTTTGTGAATAATGTAGTAATTTGGAGACAATTAGAGGCGTCCTATCACAGGTGGGGAGGGGAGAAGCACAATGATTTATTTTGCGCGTTCCATCAAATGATGAAACCAATATCGCCCGTTGGTTCTAAGAGCGCTAGCCCTTCCGCCTCATTTCGGTGGCTTGGTCAGGTGAAAACCTTAGAGAACCGACTCAACCCGACCTACGACCACGGCTTTGCACGCGTACTCTCTACCAACAGGCGCGATGACGATATAATATCTGTTGCGCGGGTAAGCTGCAGCAGAACTGGCTCAGACTGTTCACAAGAACGTACCAGACTGGTACCAGATTATCTGCGTACTGTTACCAGAGAGTATTCGGGATGATGCAGCAGTTTGGACCAGAGGCATTGCACAGTCCTGGCTCAGAATGTGGCTTCAGAACAGGACCTTTTCAAACTGTTAATCAGCCCTGGAACAGATTGTGACACCCCACCAGGTCTGATTCAAGCTGTATATTTTGTACCAGAGATAATTATCTCTGTTTATACAAAGTTAAATTAAGCTTTCCGGACAGCACGTGATGGCCACGTGGATTGGGTATTAATATTAATAATACATTTGACGACTGGTAACTTACTGGCAAGTAGGAGTAACAGCAGAGATAATATATAGATTATCTCTGGTAACAGTAACTTGTCAACGAGCACTGCGGATATTCTAGCACAGCGAACACCACCGGAGCAGGCCTACAAGTGACCCCATGCATCACCCAGATTCTGCAAGTGTTGCAAAGTGAAATCCTGAGCGTTAAGGCCGGCATACACGGGGCGACTTCCTGCCGATTTGTCGCATGCAACTCAAATGAATATGGACCAATGTTCCGCAAACCATCAGTAAACTAAACAATTACGGAACTTTTACCCATATTCATTCGAGTTGCATGCGACAAGTCGGCAGGAAGTCGCCCCGTGTATGCCGACCTTTTAGACGAGGTCAAGGAGAGTCTTCCGCCTGAATCAGGAGGAGGTCCAAGCGTGCGTCAAGGGCAGGAAGAGACGGCGCGGATGGTGTAGGAAAGCCAAATGGAGTCCGCACGGAGCACATCGAAAGGAAAGAAGCCCGCCTACACCTTCAGAAAGAAGGGTAATGAGATCCAGTCGGCGTTCATCGACCAGGTGTTGGAATAAGTGGCGTCAGCGGCGAGTCGTATCGAGAGGGGGCAGTGGAGGTGACTGAAGAGCGGGGTTGGAGCTATTGAAGAAAGCCAAGGAAGGTCTTGATGAAGGTATGCGAATCCTCTCCCGCAGGAAGGAAATGACCAAGTTTGCCCGACTGACACTGTGAAGAAGCAGCTGATAGTGAATCTGAGATATGTTAACAGATTCCTCTGGAAACAAGTTCAAGTACAAAGACCTGCGTGACGTGTTCATTTGGATCTAAGTCAGGATATCACCATGTTGATGTGGCATCATCGTAAGTACTTGGGGTTTGAATGGGGGAGAAGTTTTGTAATATGGCCATTTGGGTTGTAGAGCGTTGCAAATGCGCATGGGTAAGGAGACACCTTACAAAGAGCTCGCTAGGTATACAGTGTAGTATGACAATGCATATCGCACAGGAGACTGGCTGCCTGATGAAGCTGTGCAGAGTGCCATAGGAGGGAGTCGGTGGCAGTGGGGAGGGTGCTAGAATCCGTGGTAACTTGCGGGTGTGTACACCAACAGATACCTAGGGACAGGAACCAACTAGCAAACTATTTCAGTCGTATTGTAGATGATGATGACTGGCATATAGACCCTCAGTGTTTGCAGTGTTGAATGGTTGATGGGAGCCATATTCTGTAGATAGATTTGTATCATCGTATAATAAACTAGTTCAAAGATTCAATTCACGTTTTGCATCCCCAGGGACAGAGGTTGTAGATACATTCACAGTAGACTGGCATGGGGAGAACAAACTCAGAGGACATTGGTGGTTCTTGGTGGGAAAGTGTACAGGTCCATATGTGAGATCCACAAGCAGAGGTATCTGCTGAGGCAGTCAGTGTGCCTTTGGTGGTCATGTACTTCATGACTGCTAATGCATGTACATGTGACTTGGTGTTTGTAAGGTGGAGCTGCATGAGTTTGCTGCAATGTCTTGTTATATGCGTAACCTCTCGTGTTTACTGTGCATGTTGTCGGCAATACTGTACCCTCTCAATGCCACTGTCACCACATCCAGACCAACTGGAGCCCATCTGTCTGTAGCCTACATGAATGTTCTGTATGTGTATGTATGTGTGCATGCGTGAGTGTGTGGGTGTGTGGGTGTTCATGTGTGGGTGGTTGCAGCTTGCATGAAGCTTCACGCCAAGCATTCGCTCTTTTACTTTGTGTCTCTCGTCCCTTCCCTTGTAGGGTGGCCATTTTGATCTGCCAGATCAGTTGTTCCACAGCATCCCTGATGCCTGGAAGTCTGCCAGTCAGAGCAACATGGCCGACATCAAGGAGCTCATACCGGAGTTCTTCTACATGCCAGAGTTCCTGAGCAACAGCAACCACTTCGAACTAGGTACGCAGGCTTTGTTTCATGTGTGTTTAGTGTTTCATTTGGTGTTTACAGGGAGTTTAGAAGTTTGTACTTCACAAATATCAGTACAGAGTCGAGTACCTTGTCACTATTTACACCACAAGTGAAGTTAATGAATGGAGAAATTGTTATGAAAATGAGTCAGAGCAATTAATCTCTAACACACACGCACACACACACACACACATACACACACACATACATACACACGCACATCTCCACCATCAGGTACAAAGCAGTCTGGGGAGGAGCTGAATGATATCATACTTCCCACCTGGGCCAAGGGGGATCCCCATGAGTTCATTCGGGTTCACAGGGAGGCCCTGGAGTGTGACTATGTCTCCACGAGTGGATAGACCTCATCTTTGGCTACAAGCAACAGGGGAAGGAGGCTCTGGAGGCATGCAATGTCTTCCACCACCTCTTCTATGAGGGCAGTGTGGGTATCCGCCATCATCATGTGCTGTGCTGTGGGGTTTGTTCACTAGTGTCTGTGTGTGTGTGTGCATCACCAGTGTGTGTGTGTGTGTGTGTGTGTGTGTGTGTGTGTACATGTGTTGTGTGCATTTGTTAGTTCATCTTCGTGTGTGTGTCTATGTGCTATCACTTTGTTTCATCCTTTGTACCCATGGTTTCATACATGTTTAGTAAGTGGGCAGATTAAAACAGTGTTCAGTGGAGTCCATTGCTTGTGTTGTCTCTGTACATGTACACTGTATGTGTGCATCTTTGTGTGATGAAGTAAAATGTGGTATGGGAATGGACCACCCCACAGATCCAGAGTGGTGTGGTATTGGAATGGGCCACCACCACATGGAGTAGTGTGGTGTGGGAATGGGCCACCCACACTGAGTGGTTTCCTTGACTTGTGCCAAGACATTGACAAGATTGAAGATTCTGTTAAGAAGTAATCCACCATTGCCTTCATCCACAACTTTGGTCAGATGCCTAGACAGGTATGTACATGTGTGTGCGTGGTGTGTGCTTGCTCATGGTTGTGTGGCTTGACAATGGTATATGATTATGTTTCTGTGCGATGTGCCATACAGACAATGTTGCCGTGTCATGTGATAGTCATGTGACTCTTGTACAGTACCTGTGATGCCCATGTGATTGTGTGTGTGTGATATTCAGCTTTTCAAGAAGCCTCATCGTCAGAGGAAGGTTGTGTTTCTTCCCACGGTCACATCTGGTACAAGCATGACTCCAGATGGCACCACAACATCCAGTCTTGAAGGAAGAAGATAGTTGCCATTCAACAAGAACTTGTTCCAATTAATGCCAACCAGGGACCCTATTCTTAGTGAGTCATACAAATGAGTCATACATGTACTGTAGTATGTGAGTGTGTACACCAGTGAGCTTTGTTCCTGGTACCAGGGGTACATGGAGAGGTGTGTGAGTGTGTACACCACTGAGCTTTGTACCTGGTACCAGGGGTACATGGAGAGGTGTGTGAGTGTGTACACTACTGAGCTTTGTACCTGGTACCAGGGGTACATGGAGAGGTGTGTGAGTGTGTACACCACTGAGTTTTGTACCTGGTAGCAGGGGTGCATGGAGAGGTGCACCAGATCATGTGCCTCGACAAACAACATGTGGTTGCCGTGGAGAAGAACAGAGTCCTCCTGCCGCCCACCTACAACCGCTACTTTGCCTGGGGCTACCCTGATAGGAGTGCTCATGTGGCTGTGATGGAGAAGGATGGAGATAAGGTGAGGAATGTGGAGGTGTGAGGGTGATGGGGAGGAGGTGAGAGCAATGAAGGTGTTAAAGTGATGTGTATTGTGAAACCGTGGCAACAGATGTAGAACAGACTGATCACCTCAGGATACCTCTGTTCACCCCAGGTTACCTCAGTATACGAGCAGCTGCACCAGGGGAAGATTCTATGTGCCACTATTACAGAGAACAACCTCCTGCTAACAGCTGGAGATAGTACTGTGAGTTATGACCTCACCTGTGCTATGCATATAATGGTGTGCCCACCTGAAGATGCAATGTGGTTTAATTTGGCTACCTTGCTTTTATTGTGCGTGCTGTGTTAGTAGTAGCTAAATAACAGTTGGGTGAAAATGAAAGCACACTGGGGATGATTGGTGCAGACCAGGTACATGTACAAGGTAGCATGTTGAGGTCATGGATGTGTTTGTAGGCTCCATACAGTTTAGTACGTGCAGTCTTTGCATGAGCATAGTTGAAATGGTGCAGTTATGAACACACACTTGTCCACTTGTGACCTTCTCCCACCACTTCTCCTGTCATGGCTACCTTCTCTAAATGTTTCTACATGTATTGTCTTCTTCACCATTTCTCTACTCCACTTACCACACTGTGTGCACTTCCATCTTTTGTGTGCAGGTGGTGTATGTTTGGGAGATCACTCCAGGAGGACTGAAGGAAAGGGGCCGCCTCCAACTCAATTTAAAGCACACCCTCCATGGCCACACAGCCGCCGTCACATGTCTGGCACCTCTGCCAACTACAGCATCATCGTCTCCGGATCAGAGGTGAGAGGCGTGGCTCCACCATGATGGAAGGGGCGTGGCTCCACATGGTGGGAGGGTGTGGCTCCACATGGTGGGAGGGTGTGGCTCCACATGGTGGGAGGGTGTGAGGAGTTGTGGGTTAGAAAGATGAAGGTGGTTTGAAGTGAAACTTTGAAACAACAATTTTGTTTATGGAATGGAATTCTTCTTGTACACACCAATGTATTTGGCTGCTTCAGATCAAAGTATAACTTACATGTAAATGTGCATTTGTATTTTAGTAATTATATTGTATTTGTACACCACATGTGGTCTGTTTGGAGTTGTAGGTTAAAAAGGTGAAGGGGGTTTAAAGTAACACCACTTGAAACTTTGAAACAACAAACAAGCAAGTTTTGTATACGGAATGGAATTCTTCTTGAACACACAAATGTATTTAGCTGCTTCAGATCAAAGTATAAATGTGCATTTGTATTTGTACACCATATGTGGTCTGTCTGGCAGGTAGTTACATCTTTGCCATCAATTCTTACATGTGGATTGTTGGATGATGGGCACATCCTTCTCTTCAGGACCGGACATGCATTGTTTGGGACCTGGCCAAGGAGGTGTACTTTGTGAGGGAGCTGGGTGACCATCCAGGACCAGTGGTCATGCTCGCCATCAACCAGATGAATGTAATCTGTGACATTTGTGCATGTGTGGGTGTGTGTGTGGGTGTGGCTGTTGTGTGCACGTAGGGTGTGTGCATGTGTTGGTGTGTTGTGGGTGTGAGTGTTTGTGGAATGATGGCAGAAAAGTATTGTGGTCTTATTGGGCTTTCAAACAGCATCACATCACTGTAGCACAAAGTTCATTTGATTCCATTCGAGTGCATGTGATGGTTATTAATTAACCACTGTATTAATTCCCATCTCCAGGGTAACATAGTCACAGGCACAGACTCCACCTCTGGACCCTCAATGGCACCTTACTGGCAGAGGTGAATGTCTTCCCGACGGGCAAAAGCAGGTTCTTGTGTTGCGCCGTGTCTGAGGTAGGTGTGGCTTGGGAGCAAGCTGCAGTGGTCTGGGGCCCTGATGGTGTAGCATTGGTGTTTCATTGGGTGGTTCATCATTTAGATGTTTGACTGGGACAGAGATAATGTCATTGTTACTGGATCGTCTGATGGTATTGTCAGAGTAAGTACATGTACACCTATATTGCTATGGCAACCTCGCTCATTTGCATGGGGGTCCTGCAAGCACATAAGAAAACTGTTGTTAGATTAGTCCAAGTTAGTTATTACTCTGCATAGAAAAAGTTGATAAAAATAAGATATGTTCATATTCAATCTTCTGATGATGTTGTCAGGGTAAGTGCATGTACACATCAACATTGGTGTACACATGCACTGTATACCTTATATGGTCATGCAACATGCATTACATTTACATCTTTTGTGCAGATGTGGTCATTGGATTATGAAAAGGAGGGTGCCTTGACTCAGAAAATAAGGTCTCAAAAATCAGGTGTGTGTGTGTGTGTGTGTGTGTGTGTGTGTGTGTGAATATACGACATTGATTCTTTGCTCATTTGCTGCAGAGATCTGATAAGATGTGTACTTTACATACATGCAATGTGTCACATGATCCAGATAATTGATGCCACACAGACTTGAGCGTGCTTGTATTTGTATATAATATATAATTGTGCATTCATTCAGTATGTGATTGTAATGAATATTAATCAAGTCAAGGTTTATTCGACCAAACATTTGAGATGTTAGTATCAGTGTTAATAAATATTGACGTCATGGATATGTTTGCCATTAATTAATTTTAACAATGGGATAAGAATACATGAACATGGATTATACACCTATTATTAATACATGTGATAGTATACACACCTTCAGACAAGATGGCCGACCAAGACGCACCTTCCCCTGTGCCCCAGATTAGTGAAGGTGAGGGAAAGGAGGAGGTGAAAGAGGAGATAAAAGGTGAGGTGGAGAAGACCAAGGTCGAGAGAAGGTCCTCCATGGACTCTGAAAGTGAAGTGTATTTTAATGCAATGTCTGAAGATGTGGATGCAAAGGGAGAAGAGAGTAATGAAAGTGGTGGGGCCACAGACCAGCAACCCACAACTGGTACACAGGATGAGGGTGACGCCCCCACACCCACTGGACCTGTGACATCATTGCCTGTTGTACAGTCACCTGAGACACCTGTTGCTCCACCCACCACCACCACCTCCCCATCGAGGAGCGATGTCAAACAGCCCACTGCAATGCCAGAGAACCCGATTGAGGAAGCTCGAAGGAAGGTGGAAGAGAGAAAGAAAGGTGACCTCTGTTGTTGGATGTATGACATCACAGTGAAGAGTCAGTGCAGTGTAGTATGGCATTATTATATACACTGTAACTAAGGGTGCATGAATTGTGTTTATTTTTTATCTTTACAGCTCCCAAATGGTTTCGGAAGTTGTCACAGGTACACACCTTGACAATGCACACTGCTTTTGAAAGGAAAGATAATGAGTCTCCAGCTGGTGTGATGGCCCTTTGCATTGCAAGGTAGCTGCATCACAGGGGAGGGCATTGTGTCAGTTCCTCTGTAACTTTATGTTATTTTGCAGGGACCATAGGAAGTTGGTTGTAGGAGACTCGAATGGACGAGTGTATCCATGGACTGTATCAGAAAGTGTTGGTCAGTGTGTGTGTGTGTGTGTGTGTGTGTGTGTGTGTGTGTGTGTGTGTGTGTGTGTGTGCGTGCGAGTGTGTGTGTGAGTGTGTGTGAGTGTGTGTGTGTGTGTGTGTGTGATGTGTGTGTGTGTGTCTGTATTTGTATGTTGATGTTTGTGTTATCTGCATGTAGCACTTTCAATGCCATGTGTGTTTACAGTATGCATGTTTTGTAGTGGGTTTGTACTTGTGTGTGCTTGTTTGTGAGCCTACATGTATGCTTGTATTCAGGCTTACATATCTCTCCTTATGTCCACTAGGAGGCTTAATGGAGCATTGGTTGAGGGATGAGGCAGTGGACAGCTGCATGGAGTGCAACAGTGTGTTCTCCTTCACTGACCGAAAGCATCACTGCAGGAGCTGTGGGAAGATCTTCTGTGCCAGGTACTGCATATGACCATAGTGCTGTAGGGAACATATGACCATAGTGCTGTAGGGAACATATGACCATAGTGCTGTAGGGAACATATGACCATAGTGCTGTAAGGAACATATGACCATAGTGCTGTAGGGAACATATGACCATAGTGCTGTAGGGAACATATGACCATAGTGCTGTAGGGAACATATGACCATAGTGCTGTAGGGAACATATGACCATAGTGCTGTAAGGAATGTATGGTCATTCCACTGTAAGGAACATAGCGGATGTAATTTATTAAAATGAGATATGAACAGTATGTTTCCATGAGTGTGTTTTATTTCCCCTCCCTCCTCCCACTTTTGCCCTCCATGTTTTGATTGTTGCAATGACTTTCATCCCTACCTCTGTGCGTCTTCAGATGCAGTAATTACGAGGGTGAGGTGGAAAAGCTGAAAATATATCGGAAAGTTCGTGTGTGCATGGACTGTTATGAGAAAGCTCCAACTTCAGCAAGGAGACAAGAGCATCAGGAATAATGTGTTGTTGAAGTGTCTGTGGTCTGTTTGTTATGTATTTGTGTTTGTGCCATTTTTGTGTCACTTGTGTGTGGAAAGAGACTATCTTTAAGCCACACCTTCTAATGTCATGTTAATTGCAAATGAATACCGAATATCCGAAGTTATCCAAGTTGAGGTGACTAATTCTCACATTACAGTAGATAGTAATCTCATACAGCTGCAATGTCAATTAGACTCCCTACATCCATCATATGGAGATATGAAGATGCATGTTGATATGAGATTGTGTGGTAGATCTCTCCCTACAAGCTGTGTGTGGGGTAACTACAGTAAACAGCTGGCCCTTAGGAGAACAGCTGCTGCACCCTTATCCTCTGCATCTTGTCACGTGGTGTGTGTGTGTGGGAACTGTGAGGATTGCATGTCATGTAATGTAAAGGTCATGTGGACAAGTTTAACACTTAATCAGATGAACTGAGAGGCCTCTGCAAAAGTAGCACAGACTTGAGTGGGTGGGAGGATTCTATTCATTGTGCCGTAAGCATATCAGACCTTCCGAGCAAAGATCATGGCGGCTACAGGGGTGACCAGTTTAATTACAAGATGATGCTTGATTTATAAACACAACCTGACTACTGCTTCTACATTTCCTCTATATATAAGACTTCAATATGTGATGTGATCCAAAATCTTAGTGAACTGAAGTATGTTAGTTCACTTAAAGGCACATCAACATGAGATATCTGTGTATTGAGACTGATTCCATCTGCTCTGATGCACTGGAGAAATGCATCAGTTATACTATCAATAAAGAAGAAATCGGAACAAATGAATTAACACGCCTTAATAGGAGCACTTTGGCTTCAAAAGCTCAATACACAAACCAAATGAGCTTTTTACTGACAGGCTGCGCCACGTGAAGGCAGTGCTCTTGCAGCCCAACCCAATCCACCTCAAGGCATTTCCCTCTAGGTGGATTGAGCAACTAGATAAATGAACCCACTTCGAACCCACTTCAAGGCTTTTGCCTCTACATGGATTGAGTAACTAGATAAATGAACCCACTTCAAGGCTTTTGCCTCTACATGGATTGAGCAACTAGATAAATGAACCCACTTCAAGGCTTTTGCCTCTACATGGATTGAGTAACTAGATAAATGAACCCACTTCAAGGCTTTTGCCTCTACATGGATTGAGCAACTAGATAAATGAACCCACTTCAAGGCTTTTGCCTCTACATGGATTGAGTAACTAGATAAATGAACCCACTTCAAGGCTTTTGCCTCTACATGGATTGAGCAACTAGATAAATGAACCCACTTCAAGGCTTTTGCCTCTACATGGATTGAGTAACTAGATAAATGAACCCACTTCAAGGCTTTTGCCTCTACATGGATTGAGCAACTAGATAATACAAATAAATGAACCCACTTCAAGGCTTTTGCCTCTACACGGATTGAGCAACTAGATAAATGAACCCACTTCAAGGCTTTTGCCTCTACATGGATTGAGCAACTAGATAATACAAATAAATGAACCCACTTCAAGGCTTTTGCCTCTACATGGATTGAGCAACTAGATAAATGAACCCACTTCAAGGCTTTTGCCTCTACATGGATTGAGCAACTAGATAATACAAATAAATGAACCCACTCAAGGCTTTTGCCTCTACATGGATTGAGCAACTAGATAATACAAATAAATGAACCCACTTCAAGGCTTTTGCCTCTACATGGATTGAGCAACTAGATAATACAAATAAATGAACCCACTTCAAGGCTTTTGCCTCTACATGGATTGAGCAACTAAATAAATGAACCCACTTCAAGGCTTTTGCCTCTACATGGATTGAGCAACTAGATAAATGAACCCACTTCAAGGCTTTTGCCTCTACATGAATTGAGCAACTAGATAAATGAACCCACTTCAAGGCTTTTGCCTCTACATGGATTGAGCAACTAGATAAATGAACCCACTTCAAGGCTTTTGCCTCTACATGGATTGAGCAACTAGATAAATGAACCCACTTCAAGGCTTTTGCCTCTAAGTGGATTGAGCAACTAGATAATACAAATAAATGAACCCACTTCAAGGCTTTTGCCTCTACATGGATTGAGCAACTAGATAATACAAATAAATGAACCCACTTCAAGGTTTTTGCCTCTACATGGATTGAGCAACTAGATAATACAAATAAATGAACCCACTTCAAGGCTTTTGCCTCAAGGTGGTTTTAACAAGGCCTAAGGAACAGTATATGAATCAGTTTTTGGTTTGCATTATTTTTAATTTCATTGTCATATTGAGGATATTAGTGTTATTTATGAAATCTCAAATCTATTAACACATTATTACTTTCTACAGTGCGGTTTTGTTTTTACTTTTCTTTTTAACATAATGAAATCAATTTTAATACATATAAGTACACGTAAAACGTTATGTATCTTTTTCTAAGCATATATGGGTAAGCCTATGATCTTCGTACATGTTATATATCAGCTTTCCTTTCAGCTGGTCTTTGTAGTATTTATTTCCACGCTCATTAATTATTTGTCTGTACCATCTACTTAGGAGTGATTTACTCCGGCACAGAAGGCCTTTCTCTATTTCTGGTATCATATCTGCGAATTCATTTTCATCATAAAGTTGCTTCAAATGCTTGTTTTTAAATACTATTGCAAAATGGATTGATTTTATCTTTATGTAAATAAATGGCTCATCGTATTCTTTACAAATAAATACAGGAGACCACACTGGAATTGCGCAATCTACTCGTCTATCTTTTTTGATACATATTAAAAATGGAGCACCTTTCCTATGTGTGCTTCTGCTGCTACTACCAAAACAAGTACTTTTTAACTGCTGTATCATCTCTTGTATATCTGCAGCCTTATAATAGAAATTTAAATCCATATTCCCAATCATTTTTCTGAACACGGTCCCCATTATGGATCGGTACACGACATCCCAGCGTATGCCGCTTACCGGACAGTTGGAGGAATGCGTTATTTTACCTTCAGATGTTTGTACCATAGTACAGCTATCTTTACTTCGCATGATGCTAGCATAAAATGATTTCGAATAAGCACGTGCAATTAATTCTATTTTACCAGTTACCTTTCACTCAAATAGATGAAATCCTTCTCATCTTTACTGAATTTTCCATCACAGATGTCACAAAATATTTTTAGGGTACATGAAGCTGGCCTCACTTTTGTACCATTTAACCAAATAGTTGCATAACTTGAAGTAATACATCTTTTAAGTATACTTTTAGACATTATGTGACTATTGATTGGGGTTGCAGTGCACGGATGATTCCTGCATCCTTGTATGTTATCTGATGGATTGTAATCCTGTCAATAAAAAAGAAATGAGCAGTGGCAATCAAACACATGAGAACCAGGCAGCAACACAGTAGCATGGCAACATAGGAGAGCAAACAAAGTACGCCGATTTCAGTTGTGTACTCTGTGATATTGGATGCAATTCAGACATGATCAGACCACAACATGTATGTCCACCCCCACATTTTCTTAAGCAAGTATTGATGCCATTAAACTCCAGGGAGGCTTCACCCAGAGAAGTAGGTTACTCCTCAAATACATCATTCATCCAATGGGTATGTGCGATCCTTTCTAAACACTACAACCCCTGAAGTGCCCGTACATATGTGTCTACATTGTGTTCTACTGGTCTATTGAAAGAAAACAAAGCATGACACAAGTAGCAAACATACCTCATTGTTAGCCCTATTCTTCGGCATAGTTCCTGAAATAACATTTTCTGGTTATTATATGTACATTTAATAACTATACATACACGGCTACTCGTAGTCTGGGGACCCTAGCATGGTCCCCACTCGTTGGTCTGAATCAGATCCGCTACCCTAAGTAGGTGATTCAGCCGTGACCCGAGCCAATGGTATCCAACAAGGTCTATAAAATATGCCCACCTCGCGACTGAAACACCTCTTGGCCGTGTACATTTGTAAAGATTGAAGCACAATACAACAAAATGTAGTCTAGCATAGACACACCGTCGCGTTCTTCAACGCGACGGTGTGGCTACTCGGCGAGGCTACGCAAGAGCTGTTTTCACCTATTCTTATATCCATTCTTCCTCTTGTTTTTATATGTACTCTCTCTTTCAATTGCAACCAGTTTTGCGACATCCTAACATCTAATCTAACCCTCCCCCTTTATAAGTTTACCTTTTATCACAAGTGAAGCTCTCGGCAACACAACTGTAGACATATATGGTATACGTGATGTGAATCACGTGGGGACATGCGTGCATAACTTTGTGATTAATTAACCTTTATGCGCGAATGCCACCTTCCCACTCCTCATATGACACGGAATTGGTTTAGCGTCGTTGGCAAACCTGCAAACACACATTCATAAAATGACACCAACTTAAAACAGCCAACTAAACAAAGGGGAGGGGGGCAGAACACACAATATATTGATTTTGCGGGGTGGCCCGCATGGAAAAATCCCTCTGTGGGACAAATCCACACAATAGGGAAAAGACCACTGAAGCACTGCTCACAAACAACACAACAGCACGAAGTTCTGCTAAACATTCCTCCAGGAGGTTGCGCATTGGTCCCTTCACTTAATGATCTGCTCTCTGGTTAAGGAACACCTTTTGCTCTGGTTCCTGTCTGCATTAGTTTCTGTCCAATTGAACTCACAAATGACTGAAACGCGTAACTCCCTCCCACCCCCCACTCTCCCTTACACCATCGTAACCTCAAATGACACTGAATTGTATAGTGTTGTAGTGCACACCTGAAAACACACACACACACACACACACACACACACACACACACACACACACACACACACACACACACACACACACACACACACACACACACACACACACACACACACACACACACACACACACACACACACACACACACACACACACACACACAGCCACAGTCACATATAGACAGACACACAGGATGGGCCAAACTTAGATACCCAGACCCTTAGAACTTCCAAGAGGTACTCAAGGTAGTCTTTCACATAGCCGTCCTTGGCTGAAAACCCAACTTATACAATCTTTCCAATAACAGCTCCCTTATCTAGTGTAATTAAGACCACCATTTTTACGTAGATGCTCCCCACCCATACGTAAATAACGCTCCAGCTGGGCACGTCACCTGCCCTAAGATGCTCTGGACTCAATCTGAACCATCATGCCCTCGGCATTAAAGGTAACATCAGCACACCTGAGCTTCACTAGCTCATCACACCACATGAACCCTGCAAATGGCACCAAACACACTGCCAACAACAGCCTGAACTCCCTCAGGGATGGAGCCACCATGGCCTTCAACATGTCAGCCATCACTGGTTCCTTCTGAACCTTAGGCTTAGCCAAAATGCATTGTAACCCATCCAATGTGGTTTTAACTAAGGGTGACCCACCCAATGGCTGGAGCCCAGCCAGTCCATACAACCATGAGAGAGCATGCACTGACTCCTCTACTGCTGTCTTAGACTCTGTGGACTCACTGAGGTGCTGCATGTACAGCACCAGATGAAGTCCTGCACTTGGGAGGCACTCCTTGTCTCGCCCCTGCCCATGAAGATCTTCCATCACTGAAATGCCTTAAAGTACTGTTGCTGGGCCACAGCTCCGGGTCCTCAGCAGCTGCCATGCTCCGGTTGAGAACACACCTGTGTTGGGGAACAAAGGAAAATAGAGCAGAGGTGTACCAGTCCCCCGATGGCCCAGGTTGGCCTACCAACATTCACTGTTGGGATCCGCCACTCTAGGCTAACACAGCCAATCTCAGTGATGGACATAGCCGCACTCAGGTATCAATAGCATCAGGCCCCACCCACCTAGGCCCGCACACCGCTGTCCGATACAAAAACCTACCTGCATTGCAAGCATCGCTGTATTGGGGAACTTCCCCACTACACAAGTGTGAGCCTGATCTGCCAGGTCTAACCAACCACTATTAAAGACCATATGTCTACTATAAATGGTGCCCCAGCTTTACCTTCTGGCCACAGCAGTGGCCAGAAGGGAGCACATTCCCAACAAGGAACTACCAGTCTTCCGTGAGCTTTACACGTCTAATAACCCTTGGTATAAGGCTCGGATGTAGACACCGCCAGTTGTGCCAGTCCACTGTGAATACATCTACACCCTCTGTCACTGAACCTCTCGACTTGTTTGCTATATACGATGATACAAATCTACCTAGAGAAAATGGCCCCCATCAACCATTCAACACTGCAAACACTGAGGGGTCTATATGCCAGTCACCATAATCTACAATGTGAATTAAATAGTCTGCAAGTTGGTTCCTGTCCCTAGGTATCTGTTGGTGTACACACCTGCAAGTTACCCACTCAGCTTTTATGCCATAGATTCTAGCACTCTCTCTACTGCCACTAACTCCCTCCTATGCTTCATCAGGCAGCCAGTTCCCCTCTGTAGTATGCATGCCATACTATACTGTATACGCACCCAGCCTGCTCTTTTTAAGGTGTCCCCTTACCCATAGGCATTTACAATGCTCTCATTCTGCAAGGCAACAATCCCATCATCTAGATACACACTTGCTTTAATGCCCTTGCTTCACTATACACACAAAAAAAGGTCTTAGTGAAAACATATGGTGCGGATCACAGCCAAAATGGACACAC
This sequence comes from Ephydatia muelleri, assembly GCA_013339895.1. NCBI lineage: Eukaryota > Metazoa > Porifera > Demospongiae > Spongillida > Spongillidae > Ephydatia > Ephydatia muelleri. Next base: position 10,545,057 of record JABACO010000002.1, on the reverse strand, counting down.
TACAAATGTGTAACAACTTCTCCCCCATTCAAACCCCAAGTACTTACAATGATGCTGGGCCACATCAACATGGTGATACTGTATCTTGACTTAGATCAGAGATAATATATATTATCTCTGCTTAGATCAAATCTCTCTCCGCCTTCTCCATTTGTTTCTCGTCTTCCGAGTTTGATGCCAAGGTATCGTCCTCGTACTCTTCCAACCACGGCCCAGCCTGTCTCTGATCGGTCAGCAAACTTTATTATCTTCTGCCTGCGGGAGAGGATTCGCATAACTTCTACCTTTGCTCTCTCAGCTCAGGCCCACACCCATCCGTCGCTTCGACCCGCTCTATACGGCCGTGCCCACCACCTGGTCGCTGAACGCACACTGAATTCGTCACCCTTCGGGGTTAGGGCGGGCTTGCTTTCTTTGAATGCAACTCGACCTGGCCTTAGTCTCGGCCCCAGACCTAACGTTACGCAGCAGCGGATGGATTACATCACCGCTACGTCGCGTAGCGGTGATGTAATCCATCCGCTGCTGCGTAACGTTGGGTCTGGGGCCGAGACTAACCTGGCCTGGCTTTCCCGCACCTTCCGCGCCGTCTGTGTCATGGGCGGACGCTTTGAAGCTCTTCTTAACACTGGCATGCGTCCCGGGCTGTCTCTAGTCTCGTCATATAATCATGGTTCCAATTGTATCACTAACTTTGGCTTTTATGGCTTGAGTGGTAATACTTTATGGTCAGAGAATGTATTTACCCGGTCACCCAGTGACCCAGATTCTCCAAGAAATGCAGTCCAGCTACAGGAGGAGGAGGAGGAGGAGGAGGAGGAGGAGGAGGAGGAGGAGGAGCCTTGTCTCGTCCCCAGACCCACATGACGTAACGATTATTACTGTAATTTAACTCCGTACACGAGAGAAAACGAGAGAAAGTGTCTGTGCATCTCCACTGACAACGTAAGCAATGCCTATGTTAGATTGTGCGCTGTGTATCTAAACTGCGTCTTACGAGTGTTTTTCAAAACAAAAAAAAAACGGGCGGGCGGTAAGAGTCTCATTTGTTGAAGCAGAGATAATATATAAATTATCTCTGGATGAAGAGTTGTGTACGGTGCAGGAATTCGATTTCAACAGAATACTGCTGATTTTGACATCTCAGTATCTTCACCGCTAAGTCCTAAAATTGTTTCCGAAGCGGGGGTGTCTGCTGGTGTGGCTTCAAAAGCTGCAGAATCACGACAACATGAATACAACGACACGAAGTGCTCAGAATATGGATGGCAGTGCTTTCCACTAGCGAAACACACACCTACTAGTATCCATGGCATCAATGTCAATATGCAGCACACTAAAATCATGCCTATTCAATCTTGAGAAACCAGGTGCCCTGAAACCACAGGAACGTAAACTACTGGTCAAAGAAGCACCACAAAACCTCTAGTCTGCTGTGACACACTGTTTATGAATACCACTTTGGTCTCCTGGAGAACTAAGGGCATGGAATGGGTATACTTTTTTGAACAGCTCCAATTTTGCCTCCAGCAGCAAAAAATGAGGGTAATTATTCATTTTATAACTTAATATTTGTGTGGTATCTTGTTAATTACGTAATATTGTAACATAATTTGTCATTCATACATAATCAAACTCAGTAAAACATTAAGGTATTGTATTGGTACAGTAAGTCATCAATTGGTAAATCACACAGGTCTCGCAGATTACTATGTACAGTCAATCACACTAATCACATACAATGTAATCCACAATGTTCATGTCAGTTACTGTCATAGCAGAAAGTTGTGGTTTTTGCATCGGGACTTATATTCTATTGACACTGTATGGATGCTTCTAGACTATTCACACTACCAGTAAGAGTATATACTACAGAATATGCTTTTCCTCTCTACCCAAGACATCAGAGAATGCATACAGGCATGTATACTGTACATATATCCTTTATACTTCAGCAGGTTTTAAACACTCAGCAGAAAATGAAAACAAATCCTCCTCCCTCCCTCCCTCCCTCCCTCCCTGCCCGCCCTCCCTCCCTCCCTCCCTCCCCTCCCTCCCTCCTCCCTCCCTCCCTCCCTCCCTCCCTCCCCCTCCCTCCCTCCCTCCCTCCTCCCTCCCTCCCTCCCTCCCCCCTCCTCTTACTCTTATCCTCCCCTCTTTCCTCCATGTGCAGTTCCTATGAACCAGTGGTCCCAGAACATCTCAAGTACTCGGGCTCATCTCACCACAGTGGTTGAAGAACCTCTCAGTATCAAGTATGTGTGTGTGTAGGTGTGTGTGTGGTGTGTGCACACAACCATAATTGTAGGATGGACCTTGATCTGCGTACATGTGTGCACTGCTGATGGGCATGAGGGATTGGTGTATAATCATCGCTCGGATCATAATTGCTGTGAAGCAGCAGTACACGCAAATGTGCGTTGTGTTTATCGTGATGTGGTGTGTTGCTAGGGGGAGGGGTCAAACATGGAGGATCGATGCCTTATTAGTGGCTTTTGGACTCTAACCTGCTATGCTCACTGTAACCGTAGGAACACAACATCATGTCCATAGATGCTCACATACACAGCACACATCCAAATCACTTACATACATATATTACACGTCCTTCCTCTGTCCCCTGTGATGTGCAGCTGTATCAAGTGGCTGTACAGGTCTATATGGGAGATCCACAAGCAGAGGTATCTGCTGAGGCATTGTGCCTTGGAGGTGTTTGCTGAGGACGGAAGAAACCATTTCCTCGTGTTCCACATCTCCGAGAGAGACAAGGTGTGCAACAAGTAGTAACGTACATTATGCCTGTGCGTGTTTGCCCGCCTATGGTGTTGGTGTGGGTGCGTGATTTGTGTACACTTTACTGTATTTGTCAATATACATGTACACTGCGTTTGTTAGCGTACACTGTACATGTGTATTGATCTGTGTACATGTACATGTGTATTGTATCGACATACAGTATGAGCATGTGTGTTTGTGTGTATGTGTGTGTGTGTATGTGTGTGTGCATGTGTGTGTGTGCATGTGTTGAGTACACATGGAAATCATTTTTTGTTCTATCGAACCATCTTGTACGTGTACATGCATTGCAGATGGTGTTAATGTTTTTTAATAACACATTTGCAGGTTCTATCAGCTGGCCAAGTCCTTCCTCAGTGAAGGCTCCACAACAGGCAGTGATCCTGACCAGCTCCCTCTTGGCATCATCTCTTCATCACTGGAGAAGAGGTCTCTGACACAGAGATGGGAGGTGAGTGTATCTGTGTGTGTGGGGGGGTGTATGTGTGTGTGTGTGTGGGTGGGTGGGTGGGTGGGTGGGTGGGTGGGTTTGCTGATGACTATCACATCTCACAAGGAAGTAAAATTCACCACCAATTAAATGAGATGTGATCTGGTGTTCCTCTGCAGAATGGTGAGATCACTAACTTTGAGTACCTCATGCACCTCAACAAGCTGGCCGGACGCTCCTACAGTGACCTCATGCAGTACCCCATATTCCCATGGATACTGGCCGACTACTCTAGTGAAGTATGTACCCTCCTTGTACCACACCACCTTGCATTCATTCTCCCTTCCTCCCTTGTTGCCATGGTGACAGACTCTAGACCTGACCAATCCAAAGACCTTCAGAGACTTCTCCAAGCCCATGGGTGCCCAGACCGAGGCACGTCTGACGCAGTTCCTGGACCGGTACAAGTACTTTGAGGACCCTACAGGGGAGAACACGCCCCCTTATCACTATGGCACCCACTACTCCTCAGCAATGGGCGTGGCAGGATACATGATCAGGATGGAACCATTCACACAGTACTTCCTCAAGCTGCAGGTGTGTGTGTGTGTGTGTGTTACTGTGTGTGTGTGTGTGTGGTTGTGTGTGTGGTGTTTGCGCATGCGTGTGTGTGTGTGTGTGTGTGTGTCTTTGTCATTTGTATACAATGTGGTATACACTTTATATGTGTATGTGTCTGTGTGCACATGAAAATGTTTTGCTGTAGAAATGTGCACTTACACACACATGCATGTACAATACATGCATGAAGACATTGGTGAGGTGCAATGCCTTGTAAAGCGTCAAGTTACAGATCATCGGTGGCAAAGCTTTGGAGTATGTGCAATGTACTCCCATGACTGCTAATGCATGTACATGTGACTTGGTGTTTGTAAGATGGAGCTGCACGAGTTTGCAGCTGCAATGTCTTGTTTATATGCGTAACCTCTCGTGTTCACTGTGTGCATGGTGTCTGCAATATTGTACCCTCTCAATGCCACTGTCACCACATCCAGACCCAACTGGGGCCCTTCTGTCTGTTGCTTACATGAAGCTTCACGCCAAGCATGTTACTTTGTGTCTCTCGGCTTGTAGGGTGGCCATTTTGATCTGCCAGATCGGTTGTTCCACAGCATCCCTGATGCCTGGAAGTCTGCCAGTCAGAGCAACATGGCCGACATCAAGGAGCTCATACCAGAGTTCTTCTACATGCCAGAGTTCCTGAGCAACAGCAACCACTTTGAACTAGGTATGCAGGCTTTGTTTCATGTGTTCATTTGGTCTTTAGAGTTTGTTTAGTGTTTAGAGTTTGTACTTCACAAATATCAGTACAGAGTCGAATACAGCTGTATAAGAATGGAGAAATCGTTATGAAAATGCGTCAGAGCAATTAATCTCTAACACACACATGTACACACACACACACACACACACATACACACACGCACATCTCCACCATCAGGTACAAAGCAGTCTGGGGAGGAGCTGAATGATATCATACTTCCCACCTGGGCCAAGGGGGATCCCCATGAGTTCATTCGGGTTCACAGGGAGGCCCTGGAGTGTGACTATGTCTCCACGAGTGGATAGACCTCATCTTTGGCTACAAGCAGCAGGGGAAGGAGCTCTGGAGGCATGCAATGTCTTCCATCACCTCTTCTATGAGGGCAGTGTGGGTATCCACCATCATCATGTGCTGTGCTGTGGGGTTTGTTCACTAGTGTCTGTGTGTTGTGTGTGGATCACCAGTGTGTGTGTATGTGTGTGTGTTGTGTGTGTTGTGTGCATGTGTTAGTTCATCTTCGTGTGTGTGTCTGTGTGCTATCACTTTGTTTTATCCTTTGTACCCATGGTTACATGCACGTTTAGTAAGTGGGCAGATTAAAACAGTGTTCAGTGGAGTCCATTGCTTGTGTTGTCTCTGTACATGTACACTGTATGTGTGCATCTTTGTGTGATGAAGTAAAATGTGGTATGGGAATGGACCACCCCACAGATCCAGAGGGGTGTGGTATGGGAATGGACCCCCGCCACATGGAGGGGTGTGGTATGGGAATGGGCCACCCACATGGAGTGGTATGGGAATGGGCCATCCACACTGAGTGGTGTGGTATGGGAATGGGCCACCCGCATTGAGTGGTGTGGTATGGGAATGGGCCACCCGCATTGAGTGGTGTGGTATGGGAATGGGCCACCCACACTGAGTGGTTTCCTTGACTTGTGCCAAGACATTGACAAGATTGAAGATCCTGTTAAGAAGCAATCCACCATTGCATTCATCCACAACTTTGGTCAGATGCCTAGACAGGTATGTACTTGTGTGTGTGCATGGTGTGTGCTTGCTCATGGTTGTGTGGCTCGACAATGGTTTATGATTATGTTTCTGTGCGATGTGCCATACAAATAATGTTGCCATGTCATGTGATAGTCATGTGACTCTTGTACAGTACCTGTGATGCCCATGTGATTGTGTGTGTGTGATATTCAGCTCTTCAAGAAGCCTCATCGTCAGAGGAAGGTTGTGTTTCTTCCCACGGTCACATCTGGTACAAGCATGACTCCAGATGGCACCACAACATCCGGTCTCGAAGGAAGAAGACTGTCGCCATTCAACAAGAACTTGTTCCAGTTAATGCCAACCAAGGATCCTATTCTTAGTGAGTCATACAAATGAGTGGGTGGACATTGCACACAATCGTCAGGCACATTTAAATGTGTGCAGTATAGTCTAGCCAGTCAAAGGTCATGCAGAATTGCTTTGGCCTTACATGTACATGTATGATGGAGGAGGTGGCTGCAATACAGGTAGTGATGCAAATGCATGCACAGTGTGGTAGCCATACATCAGAAATGACCAGAACCAATCACAATGGGGGAGGTGGTCACTGTATCCACGGTGACCACTAGAGCAAGTTACACTGCACATAGAAACATTGTCTGTATGTACATGTACTGAGGTGTGTGAGTGTGTACACCACTGAGCTTTGTACCTGGAACCAGGGGTGCATGGAGAGCTGTGTGAGTGTGTACACCACTGAGCTTTGTACCTGGTACCAGGGGTGCATGGAGAGGTGTGTGAGTGTGTACACCACTGAGCTTTGTACCTGGTACCAGGGGTGCATGGAGAGGTGTGTGAGTGTGTACACCACTGAGCTTTGTACCTGGTACCAGGGGTGCATGGAGAGGTGCACCAGATCATGTGCCTCGACAAACAACACGTGGTTGCTGTGGAGAAGAACAGAGTCCTCCTGCCGCCCACCTACAACCGCTACTTTGCCTGGGGCTACCCTGATAGGAGTGCTCGTGTGGCTGTGATGGAGAAGGATGGAGATAAGGTGAGGACCGTGGAGGTGTGAGGGTGATGGGGAGGAGGTGAGAGCAATGAAGGTGTTAAAGTGATGTGTATTGTGAAACCGTGGCAACAGATGTAGAACAGACTGATCACCTCAGGATACCTTTGTTCACCCCAGGTTACCTCAGTATATGAGCAGCTGCACCAGGGGAAGATTCTATGTGCCACTGTTACAGAGAACAACCTCCTGCTAACAGCTGGAGATAGTACTGTGAGTTATGACCTCACCTGTGCTATGCATGTAATGGTGTGCCCACCTGAAGATGCTATGTGGTTTGTATCTAGAATCTGGCTACCTTGCTTTTATTGTGCGTGCTGTGTTAGTAGTAGCTAAATAACAGTTGGGTGAAAATGAAAGCACACTGGGGATGATTGGTGCAGACCAGGTACATGTACAAGGTAGCATGTTGAGGTCATGGATGTGTTTGTAGGCTCCATACAGTTTAGTACGTGCAGTCTTTGCATGAGCATAGTTGAAATGGTGCAGTTATGAGCACACACTTGTGACCTTCTCCTCCCACCACTTCTCCTCTCATGGCTACCTTCTCTAAATACTTCTACTCGTATTGTCTTCTTCACCATTTCTCTACTCCACTTACCACACTGTGTGCACTTCCATCTTTTGTGTGCAGGTGGTGTATATCTGGGAGATCACTGCAGGAGGACTGAAGGAAAGGGGCCGCCTCCAACTCAATTTAAAGCACACCCTCCATGGCCACACAGCCGCCGTCACATGTCTGGCCACCTCTGCCAACTACAGCATCATCGTCTCCGGATCAGAGGTGAGAGGCGTGGCTCCACCATGATGGAAGGGGCGTGGCTCCACATGGTGGGAGGGTGTGGCTCCACATAGTGGGAGGGTGTGGCTCCACATGGTGGGAGGGTGTGAGGAGTTGTGGGTTAGAAAGATGAAGGTGGTTTGAAGTGAAACTTTGAAACAACAATTTTGTTTATGGAATGGAATTCTTCTTGTACACACCAATGTATTTGGCTGCTTCAGATCAAAGTATAACTTACATGTAAATGTGCATTTGTATTTTAGTAAAGTTTATATTGTATTTGTACACCACATGTGGTCTGTCTGGCAGGTAGTTACGTCTTTGCCATCAATTCTTACTTACATGTGGATTGTTGGATGATGGGCGCATCCTTCTCTTACAGGACCGAACATGCATTGTTTGGGACCTGGCCAAAGAGGTGTACTTTGTGAGGGAGCTGGGTGACCATCCAGGACCAGTGGTCATGCTCACCATCAACCAGATGAATGTAATTTGTGACATTTGTGCATGTGTGTGTGTGTGGGTGTGGGTATGCACGTCTGGGTGTGTGCATATGTTGTGGGGGTATGCATGTGTTGGTGTGTTGTGGGTGTGGGTGTTTGTGGAATGATGGCAAAAAAGTATTGTGGTCTTGGGCTTTCAAACAGCATGACATCATTGTAGCACAAAGTTCATTTGATTTTGGGTGGCTAAAGCTCAATTCACTTTTACAACCCGAAGACCACATTTGATTCCATTCGAGTGCATGTGATGGTTATTAATTAACCACTATATTAATTCCCGTCTCCAGGGCAACATAGTCACAGGCACAGACTCCACCCTCCACCTCTGGACCCTCAATGGCACCTTACTGGCAGAGGTGAATGTCTTCCCGACGGGCAAAAGCAAGTTCTTGTGTTGCACCGTGTCTGAGGTAGGTGTGGCTAGGGTGCAGGCTGCAGTGGTCTGGGGCCCTGATGGTGTAGCATTGGTGTTTCATTGGGTGGTTCATCTTTTAGATGTTTGACTGGGACAGAGATAATGTCATCGTTACTGGATCGTCTGATGGTATTGTCAGGGTAAGTACATGTACACGTATGTTGCTATGGCAACCTCGCTCATTTGCATGGAGGTCCTGCAAGCACATAAGGAAAGTGTTGTGAAATTACACTGTAGTCCAAGTTAGTTATTACTCGGCATAGAAAAAAGTGATAAAAATAAGATATGTTCATATTCAACATGATACTTGGTGTACACATGCACTGTATACCTTATATGGTGATGCAACATGCATTACATTTACATCTTTTGTGCAGATGTGGTCATTAGATTATGAAAAGGAGGGTGCCTTGACTCAGAAAATAAGGTCTCAAAAATCAGGTGTGTGTGTGTGTGTGTGTGTGTGTGTGTGTGTGTGTGTGTGTGTGTGTGTGTGTGAATATTAGGTAATATACGATGTTGATTCTTTGCTCATTTGCTGCAGAGATCTGATAAGATGTGTACTTTACATACATGCAATGTGTCACATGATCCAAATGATTGATGCTACACAGACTTGAGCGTGCTTGTATTTGTATATAATATATAATTGTGCATTCATTCAGTATGTTGATTGTATCAGAAATAGAATAATTGTAATGAATATTAATCATTACAAGTTCTTTTAACTGTGAAAGGAGGTATAAACGCATAAATAACAGTGATTTAAGTGATTTACTTTCCAATCACAAAGTCAAGGTTTATTCGACCAAACATTTGTGATTGCTAGTATCAGTCTTAATAAATATTGATATCATTGCCATTAATTAATTTTAACAATGGGATAAGAATACATGGATTTTACCTATCATTATTATTGAATGCATGTGACATTATATTCACAAACACTAATTTACTAAAAGCTATAACACCTAGCCTCTCTCTTCCCATAATGGACCTAGCCACAGACCTCACCAATGAGAAGCTGAGGCAACCATCAAATGTTAATTTTAACAATGGAATAATTTATTTCATGATTGTTTTATTATTTATATATTCAACAATCCCATTTGAATCTTCTGTACAATGTCATTTTCATAGGCAACTGTGTGGTGTTGAGGGCGTGGTCAGTAGTTTGGTACACATGCTGTAATGTCTACATGTTGTGTTGAATTTGTCATTTGTACTTCAATAGTCGCTCCTGTGGGAACCAAGTCACCTTCAGACAAGATGGCCGACCAAGACACACCTTCCCCTGTGCCCCAGATTAGTGAAGGAGAGGGAAAGGAGGAGGTGAAAGAGGAGGTGAAGGTGGAGAAGACCAAGGTCGAGAGAAGGTCCTCCATGGACTCTGAAAGTGAAATGTATTTTAATGCAACGTCTGAAGATGTGGATGCAAAGGGAGAAGAGAGTAATGAAAGTGATGGGGCCACAGACCAGCAACCCACAACTGGTACAAAGGATAAGGGCGACGCCTCCACACCCACTGGTCCGGTGACATCATTGCCTGTTGTACAGTCACCTGAGACACCTGTTGCTCCACCCACCACCTCCTCCCCATCGAGAAGCGATGTCAAACAGCCCACTGCAATGCCAGAGAACCCGATTGAGGAAGCTCGAAGGAAGGTGGAAGTGAGAAAGAAAGGTGACCTCTCTAGTTGGATGTATGACATCACAGTGAAGAGTCAGTGCAGTGTAGTATGGCATTATTATATACACTGTAACTAAGGGTGCATGCTTGTGATGAAGATTATTCTGGGGAGTGAGTGATTTGTGTTTATTTTATTTTATTTTTATCTTTGCAGCTCCCAAATGGTTTCGGAAGTTGTCACAGGTACACACCTTGACAATGCACACTGCTTATGAAAGGAAATATAATGAGTCTCCAGCTGGTGTGACGGCCCTTTGCATTGCAAGGTAGCTGCATCACAGGGGAGGGCATTTTGTCAGTTCCTCTGTAACTTTATGTTATTTTGCAGGGACCATAGGAAGTTGGTTGTAGGAGACTCGAATGGACGAGTGTATCCATGGACTGTATCAGAAAGTGTTGGTCAGTGTGTGTGTGTGTGTGTTTGTGTGTTATCTGCATGTAGGAGGTGTACAATGTTGCATCACTTTCAATGCCATGTGTTTACAGTATGCATGTTTTGTAGTGGGTTTGTACTTGTGTGTGCTTGTTTGTGAGCCTACATGTATGCTTGTATTGAGGCTTGCATATCTCTCCTTATGTCCACTAGGAGGCTTAATGGAGCATTGGTTGAGGGATGAGGCAGTGGACAGCTGCATGAAGTGCAACATTGTGTTCTCCTTCACTGACCGAAAGCATCACTGCAGGAGCTGTGGGAAGATCTTCTGTGCCAAGTACTGCATATGACCATAGTGCTGTAGGGAACATATGACCATAGTGCTGTAGGGAACATATGACCATAGTCCTGTAGGGAACATATGACCATAGTGCTGTAGGGAACATATGACCATAGTGCTGTAGGGAACATATGACCATAGTGCTGTAGGGAACATATGACCATTGTGCTGTAAGGAATGTATGGTCATTCCACTGTAAGGAACATAGCGGATGTAATTTATTTAAATGAGATATGAACAGTATGTTTCCGTGAGTGTGTTTTATTCTCCCACTTTTGCCCTCCATGTTTTGATTGTTGCAATGACTTTCATCCCTACCTCTGTGCGTCTTCAGATGCAGTTATTACGAGAGTGAGGTGGAAAAGCTGAAAATATATCGGAAAGTCCGTGTGTGCGAGGACTGTTATGAGAAAGCTCCAACTTCAGCAAGGAGACAAGAGCATCAGGAATAATGTGTTGAAGTGTCTGTGGTCTGTTTGTTATGTATTTGTGTTTGTGCCATTTTTGTGTCACTTGTGTGTGGAAAGAGACTATCTTTAAGCCACACCTTCTAATGTCATGTTAATTGTGACTGAGTGAATACAGTGAGGGTAGAAGTGACTTGCAATGTGCATGTCTCCATTGCAAATGAATACCACATATCTGAAGTTATCTAAGTTGATGTCACTAATTCTGTCAGGTGTGAAACAAGTCACATTACAGTAGAAAAAAAATCTCCCAGTATTCATCATATGGAGATATGAAGATGCATGTTGATAGTCTGGAGGTGAGATTGTGTGGTAGATCTCTCCCTACAAGCTGTGTGTGGGGTAACTACAGTAAACAGCTGGCCCTTAGGAGAACAGCTGCTGCACCCATATCCTCTGCATCTTGTCACGTGGTGTGTGTGTGTGGGGGGGGGGGGGGGGGGGGGGGGAACTGTGAGGATTGCATGCATGCGTGTAATGTAGAGATCATGTAGACTACTTGATTGGATGGAAATATTTGCTGCGAAAGTAGCACAGACGTGACGTAAGCATGTCAGACTATCCGAGCAAAGACCATGGCTTCATGATGACCAACTAGCTAGATAGAAACTTGGACTGCATGTGTGGTAAGTGCGCAAAAGAGATAATTGGGCATGCTCTTCTGAACTGAAAGGATTCCATACAACCAGAGGGAATTGTAGACCAGGCCTATAGATGTGTTTATGGAACATTCTATCACTTGCACTTTCTAATGGCCATGATTTATAGTGTCTGTTGAAAAAGCCTCGTGCATACGGGCATCATTTAAGTGGGACAGTTATAATAAACAAAACCATACAACTTTTATAATGCACCTTTATCTATTCTACTGAGGTAACTGTATCAGCCAGGCCTGAGTCAGAATCCCCGGCTTATCTGCGGGAATCCAGAGGATCACTGAGCGGCTGCGGTGCAGGGGCTTATACCTACACGTGCATGCCAGCATATATTCAGGGGCGGATCCAGGATTTTGGGAAAGGGGGGGGGGGGGGGGGGGGGGGGGGGGGGGGGGGGGGGGGCTGATAAATATATTCACAACTGGGGGGAGGGGGCGTGCTCCCTCCCGTGACAGCAAGGGGGTTTTGGGGGAGCGCTGATAGCTCCCCCAGTGGGGTCTGGGGCGAAGCCCCAGCCGCTTTTTTGCTTTTGCGTTTATTTAGCATGAAATTCACAGTGATATTATTCAATACACGATATCCAGATTACTAGAGCCTACATGGATAGCACGAGAAAACTCTTCATTCTTCACAATGCTATGGTTCCTACTGCTCAGCAATTAAATTCGTGACGCAAAGCTTTTGTGAATTTGTGACCGAAGCGTGCACGTGGTCAAGCACCAGCTACATGTCGGTCTATAAACGACTCATGTATGTTTTACTATAATATTAGTATGGTTAGTTTATTTAGCTCTATAGCTATCTGTTTTCTGAGGAAAAGAATCTGAGATCCATCCCATTCACGTCTTTTGATCGCTTACCTCAATTCCTGCCCACACGCACCATTCGATCGATAGCGCGATTAAATATTTCGTTAATACGCATGTAGGAGGATTTGATTAGATCGACATAGACCCCACTTGGCTAGAACGATGTGCAATCGTGCAAATCCAAGGACGGTAACATGCAGAACGCTGCATTAATTACAGTATGCATTACGTCATTCTTCATATAGGAAAGGGGGCCCCCTAAATCCGCCTCTGATATTGTTGGGTTGCCGCATGGTCACCGTACACAAACTGCTTGGCACTAAATAGAAATCTGTAGAGTATAGTAATGTGGACGAAAACGAGCTCTCAACCGATTCTATCAGCTCATTTATTTAAATGTGTGTACGTGTGTCTTGTTTATGTGTACAGGAAAGAAAACTGAAAGTCGGTTGCTACCTTTCTCACCCCATATTATAAACTTGTATTTGGGATCGTTTCCGCGAAAAGGGACCTAACGTATACATTATAACTCTCCAGTAAGCACAATTTTATCTGCATGTATGTGTCAAAACACGCTACCAGAACTAATCTGATAATGTAACAGGCCGTTTTAAGTTCTCAGCTGGCGATTTGTATATTCACAGCCTGAAATGGGAAGGATTTAAATCTGATGTTCAGGGGAAATTTAGGGCACGTGTCTCTCCATACACCGACTGTAAGCAGCTGGCCCTTAGGAGAACAGCTGCAGCACCCTTATCCTCTGCATCTTGTCACGGGGTGTGTGTGTGTGTGTGTGTGTGTGTGTGTGTGTGTGTGTGTATGTGTGTGTGTGTGTGTGTGTGTGTGTGTGCGTGAACTGTGAGGATTGCATGCATGCGTGTAATGTAGAGATCATGTAGACTAGTTTAACACTTGATTGGATGGAAATATTTGCTGCGAAAGTAGCACAGACGTGACGTAAGCATGTCAGACTATCCGAGCAAAGACCATGGCATCATGATGACTCAACTAGAAACTTGGACTGCATGTGTGGTAAGTGCGCAAAAGAGATAATAGGGCATGCTCTTCTGAACTGAAAGGATTCCATACAACCAGAGTGAATTGTAGACCAGGCCTATAGATGTGTTTATGGAACATTTCATCTATCACTTGCACTTTCTGATCTAATGGCCATGATTTAACAGATATATAGTGTCTGTGGAAAAAGCCTCGTGCATACGGGCATCATTTAAGTGGGACAGTTATAATAAGTTATAGAAACAAAACCATATAATTTTTATAATGCACCTTTATCTATTCTACTGAGGTAACTGTATCAGCCAGGCCTGAGTCCCGGCTTATGATATCTGCGGGAATCCAGAGGATCACTGAGCGGCTGCGGTGCAGGGGCCTACCCACACGTGCCAGCATATATTGTTGGGTTGCCGCATGGTCACCGTACACAAACTGCTTGGCACTAAATAGAAATCTGTAGAGTATAGTAATGTGGACGAAAACGAGCTCTCAACTGATTCTATCAGCTCAATTATATAAGTGTGTGTACGTATGTCTCGTTTATGTGTACAGGAAATAAAAACTGAAAGTCAGTTGCTACCTTTCTCACCCCATAATATATACGTTATAAACTTGTATTTGGGATCGTTTCCGCGAAAAGGGACCTAACGTATACATTATAACTCTCCAGTAAGCACAATTTTATCTGCATGTATGTGTCAAAACACGCTACCAGAACTAATCTGATAATGTAACAGGCCGTTTAAGTTCTCAGCTGGCGATTTGTATATTCACAGCCTGAAATGGGAAGGATTCGCCGAAATCTGATGTTCAGGGGAAATTTAGGGCACGTGTCTCTCTCTCTCCATACGCCGACCGTAAGCAGCTGGCCCTTTGGAGAAAAGCTGCTGCACCCTTATCCTCTGCATCTTGTCACGTGGTGTGGTGTGGTGTGTGAATTTATAAGCAACGCTTTTTTATTAGTATCTTCACTGTTTCGCGCTGAGAATTACTCGACGCTGCAAAATAGATCTCAATATGGCAGTTATGGCGGCACTATACGTTGTTCTTTTTGCTGCAAATTTACCCCAAGCGACTCCTCAATCGACCAACAGCTTTCCGATCGGAGATGTAAGGAACTGTCCCGTGACTCAGCGATGGGGCAATGATGCTCCGTTGTACCGCATCACGCGGCACTTCCCGGGAGCGGCTTCGATAACCTGAGAAACCTCGACATGGGAGAAGTGTTCTTCTTCAACTACAGCACGTGTACGATTTCCAACGACGGGAAGTATCTGTTACCAGACAGCATCTCTCTCTCCCCGATTCTCGAGAGCAAGATTGACCTGTACTCCGAGTTTTTCGATCACTGGGACGATTACACATCCCTGACATCCTTATCAATCAACCTTGAGATGGGTACGTTCTTCTCAAACATCGGCAGAAAGTTTTCATCTGAATATGGGACCATCAAATCCCGCCAAGTGAACGATAACTCGAAAACTGCCCGCGCGCTGATTAAAAGTAGACTGTACACAGTCAAAGTGCATGCAACCCGACAGCCAGCTCCACCCAGCATTCAAGTGGAAGGTATCTGTTTGTAGTGTGTTCCGTAATCTCGGACGAGAAGCTCCGATAGGTAATCTGCTGAAGCGGTATCGTTGTTGAGCAGACTATTTGCTATGGCAACCAATCGTGACGGAACACATTACGTCACTACCTTGGACGCGGGCGGAGTACTATCCCAGATCGATCATTTGGACTCCAGTTACGTTAATTCGCAAGACACAACCAAACTGGCGGCCGCGGTGGGAGTAGATTTTTTCAGCAAGTTCTCCATCAGCGCCTATGCCCATGTCACGACTAACCAAAGCAATTACCAGGAGAACCGCAAATCGTCCCAGCTGATCACCATGGGGGGTCCCCGGTACAGAGGCAACTTTACATTGCAGTACTGGGAAGACGGGTTGCCGAATGCGCTGGTGGCCACGGATCGCTCGGGAAATCCCCTTCATTTCTGCATAACCCCCACTGCGTTGCCGGACCTTCCACCAACGAGCGTTCTACAGACTGCCGATAGTGTCTTCAACGCAATCAACCGTTACTACAAAGTGAATACTCGATATGGCTGTACCGATCCTGGATCCAAAAACTTTAACTTCCAAGCTCATGTAGATGATAACTCCTGTGGTGTAAAATCAACCAACTTCACGTTTGGAGGGTTGTTCCAGACGTGTGTAGTCCTGAATGGTGAAATTGGAGCCCAATGCAATGGCTTATCTCAAGTCAACCCACTCACTGGTAATTATAGCTGTCCAAATGGCTACACACCAGTGAGACTTCGTTCAGGGATCACGACTGGCACCAGATATGTTACGGTTTGTAACTATGTCTGTGAATCATGTGGGTTCCTATATTTGGACGAATGCTGTAGTTGCCATGGTGTCGGTATGAATGTCGCAAGCACTTTTCAATATCGTGCCTGTTGGTGTGCTGCACTTGGTCCAGTTTCCAAAAGTTATCTGTTTGGTGGAGTGTACACATCAACGTCTCCAAATCCAATCACTGGTGCCTCAAGGTGTCCAATCTATTTTACACCACTCTCCATGGCCCAGGACATTAGTGTTTGCGTTAGTGTGGATGTTGAGCAAGGATCCAAATATTCCATTCCTTTTTGCTGGATTTGATAGCTGCGAAATCGGCAACCCTTTTGCCATAACTGGTACCAACAGATACGGGGTGAACCTTTCCGATTGGCCCAGCCATTGCCCTCAAGGCTACACTCAACACATGTTAACTGTGGACAATGGTTGCGAAATAAACTACTGTATCCTGGCCGGTTGCCCTTAATGGAAACGGCCTCTTGCCTCCTCAGCTTCCACCATTCAGTCCAGTACCCCAGCCTAAGTTCAATGTGACTCGGACTCTTGTGGTTGGTGACTACGATGGGGGAATATGGGTGAAAGGTCAGGACGGCACGTGGAGCAAAAGTGCACAAGGAGGAACTGATGGACTCCAGAAGCTAGCCGATACCAACCACACTGCCAGCTGTAACAGCACTAGCACCTCAACAGCTCCTCTGTCACAAGACAATGCAGGAAGCAGCAGTGGCATGCTGGAAGGTGTAGGAGAAACATCTGGTGCACCATCCTCCAGTGAGCTATCCTCAGGAGAGGTTGCAGCAGCTTCTGTTGGAAGTCTCGTTGGTGCGGGCATAATCATTGCAATGATGCTTCTATTTGGAAAGTTGATCTATCGCAAGTACACTAAACCACAATCAAGTCGTGGGGAAATGCATACCCAAAGTGTTGGTGATGACAACATGGCTCAATACAGTCGCTTGGTGGTCAACAATAGGGCAGACACCACAAATACAGCTTAATGAACTGTATGACGCGCAAGTTGTCACTTCGAAGCTTAGATCATACTTAGCTATTCGAGTGTGATTTTGTAAGTACAATTGATGTGCAAAAAAAGTCTTGGTTTGCATGTACTCATGATATCACACACCAGAACGTTTCTTTAAATGCAATAGTGGATCACGTTATGGGGCTAGCAGCACGTGATATCGATCATTATTGTGCATTCGCTCAACGCAAGTTATGTTCTTGGGGCGAGTAGGGTAGATCGGCATGCGCGATAGCGTAGGTAGTGTTCGACATTCCATGTGTTATTATTTAAAGGGAACTTAGTTGCTTTAAACTATATTTTCTGCACCTAAAGTAGGTACTTCATTATTTGACGTACGTGTACCGAAAAAGTGGTAACCGAAATAACGAGTAAAAATTGTGACGGAAGTGATGGATTGAAATTGTACAGGACATCGAAACGAAGGCTAGTTTGTATTGGTTTGGTAGCAATTGAGGACTCTGCTGTGCTTTTCAGGTAGGATACTAAATTATCTAAGCCTTTGTGCAGTCAAAACCTAGAAAACTACACTTGTTCAATATTTCTGGCGGGCTGAAATAATGGTTGTTTTTCATATTTGCAAAACTTTTATACGTGTTGAGCGGCGGGGATAGAGTTCTGATAAACAGGTTCCAACGGTTATTATCTACTTGCATTTCTTTTTTCATGGACTTCAGACGATTCCCAAGGTGTTATCAAATGGCCTACGTGTTTGCACTTGGTATACGCTCTGTGTAAAACCAAATCACTTACAAAGTCTCCTAGTATAACAAGCACTGTTTTTTTTACTAGTTTTTGTAACTTTTAAAACAGCAGAAAATAGTTTTATGTATCGAATGATCGAGCACATTATAACTCTAATTAGAGTGTACCTTAATCTTCGAGCGGCGCAACTTTTTAGTTAAGATTCCTTTCATGGCTAATGCAACACTACTAGGGATTGCAATTCTGTAATTTACAACCGATTCCCAAGGTGCTTTTTAAACAAGGTTTTCATTTCAAGCCTAGTCCCCAGGCCATTTATACTGACTTACGTTTACGGTCACGAAGTAATATACGTAGACGTTGTAAACAAATGTGTCATTTATTATATTAGGATGAAGACTGCTAATGATTTTAACAAGCATCTTGAAAAATTTAGAAGTGGTATGAGTGCTGGCAATATTCTACAGGCTGCATGCAGTACTAAGAAAAGGATTGGTGATGTACCTATATACAAATAAGCATTTCAGACACTGCCATAAAAGTGACTTCTCTGCAAGCTGGAGCATTTGTCAACATGGATGCCTTACAGAGGTCAATACAACGTTTCACAGATATACAATAAAAACAATGAAGAAGCATGCATGTAGATCGGAATTGGGATGTCATAATTAATCTGTTAGATGAGCAATTTATCCTTCCAATTCAAACCCTTTCAGCACCTCATACTTCTACCTCATTGTGTCCAGTAGTTGACAAGCCAAGTAGTTCTTATTGTTCCATCTCACGGAAGCTAAGAATCCACTGTGAACGATGCATGTTTACACAGACAATTGAAACTAAAGGAGATTTTGATTTCAAAGCAGCTTCTCAAGCGAAAGTTTCAAACTATAAGAAACAGAAAGGTCAAAAATGCCAAAAGGTACTGCTACGTACCGGAAACATGATGAAAATCAGGATGACCATTTATGAGTTCTTAGTTGACTATATGTTACTGATGACCTGTACATACTTGAAATCGTTATTTAGTCTTATGTATATGCATATATATGTGTACCCTACATGTAGTTACGTTCTGGCATGATAACGTTCAATGGTTCAATGGCTGCAGTAAAGAGAACATAAACCCTCACAATTTTTTCTACGATCGCGCATACTGTACCGTTCACTCAAAATGCAATGTTTGGAACGCTGTAACTTTTGAGATACTAATCCAAATATGATGCATAAGGTGTCGTTCTGCAGCATTTTTTGTGCTCTTGTAGAGGGTAATAAAATCGCAGCACAAAACACGATTTGAAAAAAATCTTGAAGTACCTACCTAAAGACGACTCGGTAGGATTTTAACAATCCTGTTTTGAAATATTGAAGTGTTTTCTTTGAGGTGGTCTCGTACCCACACCCTGATTCCCACAGCTGCGGATGGATTACATCACCGCTACGTGGAAAGAGGTTAGTGTGGATGTGAGTTAACATCCTCTTTCCACGTAGCAGTAATGTAATCCATCCGCAGCTGTGGGATCAGGGTCTGCGTACGAGACTATCTTGTGGTGGCTAATGAAACCTTGAGGATACACTGCATGGTAAGAGATAGGCAGTAGATACAGTATCCAATAGCAGTTATTCTGTAGCAATCTCAGTGTGGCTGACATAAGGGGCAAATGCGCATGCTATCATGGCACGAATGAACTTTAGAAAAGCGACTGAAGTACGCACATGTATACCGTATGCGCATGCGATGTGTTGTTTGTCTAGTAACATGAAGTTTTTCAAGTGGTTGCGGTAGTTATGACAAAAATCAATTAAAATCACATTCGCAACATGAGAATTCACATTAAAATCAAGAAGAAGTTTGAATTACTAACTCAGGTCAGAGGTATGACAAAGATCTATTTAAAAAAATCACGACAGAAACTCCACACATTCATGAGTAGACTTCTGCACATTGGGAAGTTCTGTACAGTGTACATCCCTGGTATTTATAGGTCCCACATCAGTTTGTCATCATGGTAGGATAACTAATACATTCACCACACATACAACACATTTCCATGTGACTCGTCTTCTCTTTGTCATGTATCACTTGAATCTTAACCATAAGGATTTTCTCCAGAGTTCCTGCATTAAAGAGATGTAGGGGCATTAATTCATGGTCAGAAGTAGACAGCACCTCAGGGTAACTATCACTTGGTTTTTAGTGGCATAATGTGACAGAAAAGCAGCTAGAGTATATTGTAAAGCCCACGTAACATATAGAGAGCCGCAGTGCCGTTTTGAACCAGGCCAGCCTCTGATATATCATAATGCACATTATGATTAGTTTCATTAACGATGTCGACTGTTTAACTTTGCTATACTGCTCAACTTGCGTAGTGCTGGCGAGCCGGGTTCAATACTAAACAGTTGTTCTGTGCCCTACAAGGGCTTTGCAGTGCGCATTCTTCATTAGCAAATCATACACAGCCACAAATGAAAGCTGCTTTCTACGCTGCAGTTGTCTCAGCGTTGCATTGCATATTTCACCGCAATAGAGTTGAACTTGATCAACTCTGATGATGCCCCAGGATTGTTTTGGCAGAGAAGATGTGGAGGGAGGTACAAGGTACTGAGTTCATGATTACAACTATATTTGCTTTGCATCAGGACTAACATGCAATGAATCTCAAAAATGCTGCATACTTTCTGCATCTATTAAATGGAGGAGATTTGGGTCGTCAATGTTTGGTTGACCTCTTCATGTTATTTACAGTCTAGTCACCTTAATGTTTTGCCTTCATGCAAGGTCTCTCAGTCTGAACAATAAGTGCATTGTGACAAATACGTTCTAATACACTGTCCAACTAAAATGCTACCAGAAAATATGTGCTGATGGATCATAACCCTTAGAGTTTGAGGATAGATGTATGTTGTAGTATTGGGGCTAACTTAATAATTGTTAGTAAGAGCAAAGGTACTGATATATAGGCACTGTTAGATGCGGGTTTAGAGAAACATTTAAAGAGGAAATTTTGCCTACATGTACACCTCACCTTTTCAGTGACACTTTGTATTCATTATTTATTCTGTACGTACCAAAATTGCTCCAATAAGAAAACCAAATTGATGTCACATTGATCCCTTCCCCATGAGTCACACCAGTTACTTCAATGTAGATTAAAATAAAAGAAAAGGAAAAGCTCAATACAAATAATAAAAGTAAATAAACACTTTCATTGAAAAATAATTTATATATGGTATGAAAGCGTCACGGCGTGTTTTGAAAGTTAAATATCCATTATCGTTTTGAAATGCTGAGCACATTGTACTCTAATGAACTCCACAAGCTGCAAATATGTAACTTTCACAATTTTTTTCACCGCTTATTTCTCCATATGAAAATGATTGTAGTGCTGTACCAGTAACGTGTAAGCAGGTCACGAATATTTGGTCGCGTAAGCTGATTTAGATATCATTGAGTGCGATGTGTGCATTAAAGTGGTTTATATCCTTACAATTGTGCTGAATCATATCCAGAAATGGCCCATACATACGCGGTCATCCTGTTGTTCTTTTCCACATTGAATTTCAAACATGTTTAATATACTATAAAAATCGATTTGATTATAATATGCTCACCTTTACTAAAATCAAGACATTTAATACACTCTAAAATCGATGATATCATACACTTTTTACTAAAATCAAGACATTTAAATTAATTTCAACCACGTAAATTTATTCATAAATGTGGGGCCGGGGGAGATGATGCATTAAAATCAGGCTAATACCTGTTTAATAATTCATGACGTCTACGACGAAACTTTGGCTCACGTGCAAATGTAACATTGAGGGTATAATAAAATAGCAAAAGTCTATAGTACAGCGTGCCAAAGCTTCTGCGCGAGGGTAGATGTATGGCTATTACGGTACGCCCACGCATATGCGCATGGATTGAAAAGTCAGTTAGTTGATAAATAAATCATGCAACGCATGCCGATAGGGACTGACCAAAACATTCAGAAATCATGTGTGCACACAATGTATCTGTTATGCCTCATGGCAGTGTGCAATGTGATCTGTTCTTTTTATTTATCGTTGTCTACTTGAACCAGCTATTAGCGCTAACCAAGATTATTAACTTGCTCGAACCCCATGGGATATGCCTCATTCTCTTTGTCAGTAGCACTCGCGGCATTACTTTCAAAGTGGTTGTATGTTTCAACGCTTATACGGCAATTTTTATCAATTGCCTGGTAACCTCGGACAACGCTCAGTTACAATTTCCACGCTTTTCTTGTTCATTTCACTAGTTACGAGTATAATCCGTGCATGCATGCATTGCGATAAATGATCCAATTATGCTGTCATAGTCTGCAATTAATTAAGTTAAGTTAATTGCGCATTATGCTAGACAAAACGGTTGCAAGATAACATGACTGCACCGCTGCAGTAATGAATGCTTTGAAGTGCAGTTTACCCATATAAATGTATACGTGAGTGTTTTTCATTCCTACCTATTCCCACTCCACGGACTTTCATCTCTCTCTCTCTCTCTCTCTCTCTCTCTCTCTCTCTCTCTCTCTCTCTCTCTCTCTCTCTCTCTCTCTCTCTCTCTCTCTCTCTCTCTCTCTCTCTTCTCTCTCTCTCTCTCTCTCTCTCTCTCTCTCTCTCTCTATCTCTCTCACACACACACACACACACACACTCTCTCTCTATCCATGTCTCTGTTCTCTTTCTGCATCGTCAGATGCAGCCATTATGGCGAGTGAGGTGGAAAATATACCATGTAGTAAGCGTGTATACATGTATGTGTGTGGGTGTGTGGACTGTTATGAGAAAGCCCCAACTTCACCCTGGAGACGTGAGCATCAGGAATAATTGTTGCTGTGAGTATTTCTGGTCGGTTTGGTATATATTTGTGTTTGTGCCATTTTTATGTCACTTCATTGTGTGTAGAGACTATCTATAGCCCTCATATTTTAACGTCATTTTGGTGACTAAGTGAATACAAGGAGTGTTGAACAGAGTTGCAATGTGCATGTCCCTCTCGCAAGTGAATACCAAACACACTTGTTCACTTTTGCTAATGTATTCAACGGCAAACTACAGAGTAATTAGATGCATGTATATAACTCGAAGTCTCATTGATTGACATACAATGTCCACCATGTCTTCATATGCTACTCCACTATGTCTTCTGTGTTAGTCCACCATGTCTTCATGTGCTAGTCCAACATGTCTTCATATGCTACTCCACCATGTCTTCTGTGCTAGTCCACCATGTCTTCATGTGCTAGTCCAACATGTCTTCATATGCTACTCCACTATGTCTTCTGTGTTAGTCCACCATGTCTTCATGTGCTAGTCCAACATGTCTTCATATGCTACTCCACCATGTCTTCTGTGCTAGTCCACCATGTCTTCATGTGCTAGTCCCCCATGTCTTCTGTGCTAGTCCACCATGTCTTCATATGCTAGTCCACCTGTGCTAGTCACCATGTCTTCTGTGCTAGTCCACCATGTCTTCATGTGCTAGTCTTCATATCTAGTCCACCATGTCTTCATATGCTAGTCCACCATGTCTTCTATGCTAGTCCACCATGTCTTCGTGTGCTAGTCCACCATGTCTTCATGTGCTAGTCCACCATGTCTTCATATGCTAGTCCACCATGTCTTCATATGCTAGTCCGCCATGCTAGTCCACCATGTCTTCATATGCTAGTCCACCTGTGCTAGTCACCATGTCTTCTGTGCTAGTCCACCATGTCTTCATGTGCTAGTCTTCATATCTAGTCCACCATGTCTTCATATGCTAGTCCACCATGTCTTCTATGCTAGTCCACCATGTCTTCGTGTGCTAGTCCACCATGTCTTCATATGCTAGTCCACATGTCTTCATATGCTAGTCCGCCATGTCTTCTGTGCTAGTCCACCATGTCTTCTGTGCTAGTCCCCCATGCCTTCATGTGTTAGTCCTAGTGCCCAGACCTCACCATGTGTTGGCCAGTCACTCCTGTGCTCACAATGGTCGATCCAAAGGGGAGGGGGGGGGGGGGGGGGGGGGGGGTTAGGGGACCCAGACAGTACTGATGAATACTTTATTGCATAATGGCATAATGTCATGTGGGTCTGGTAAACATGCTGCGTAAAGTCCTTGTGTCACAGGCGATAAAGACTCCCCTATATATTAACCCCCACACACCCCCCCCCTCCCCCAACAACCCCCCACACACCCCCCCCCCCCCCCCCCCCCACCCCCCACCCCCCACCCCCACCGACCCCCCCCCCCCCCCCCCCCCGCCATTTTTATTCCTAGGCATATTTGACTCCATTCTGGTGAAATTAGTCTCAGGCATCATTATAACCTTAAGTTTAATCTCCAATCGTCTTTTAATTAAGGGTGTGGTTCTTGAATAAAGATGATGTTGAAATCTAAGAAAAATGAAGTGAGCTCCATGGCTATAATCACTATTGATAGAAAGTAGACTTGGTCACAAAATAAATTAATTATTATCTCGGTCATCTGACATGTCCTTGTAGGGAAACTGAAGGAAAATAAGTAAGAGTTAATATCATCTGAATGGCACATCAGTAGCAAAGAATTACAGATTTCCTGCTTTGCAAGTTGACACTAATAATTTCAATGTACCACTAAATGTTATAGATCCAACAGGTATTCATATTTCATGTTTCAAAGAATGATATACCTTTGAAG
The DNA here is from genome assembly GCA_013339895.1 of Ephydatia muelleri. Lineage (NCBI taxonomy): Eukaryota > Metazoa > Porifera > Demospongiae > Spongillida > Spongillidae > Ephydatia > Ephydatia muelleri. The sequence goes on along the minus strand of JABACO010000002.1, from coordinate 10,520,611 downwards.
TTTTATACCATTGTGTCTGATTCATAATGCGTAACAACTTAGGTTCAATCATCCAGCTTTCAGAAAACATAAAATTGTGGTACTTTGTCAATCATAATTCCGTCAATAATGTATGCGAAATCATGGGCACATTAAAAATGCATCCCAAGTGCATTTTATTTATAAATTACTATAACATAACTTATGTAATGTGTTTTTATATTCTAAAGCTGAATCAAAAGAAGTGATGAAGGTACATGTACATTATCAAAATGAAATGGATTTCTCTTCATTTTATTTGTTTATGGAAATACACTGAAGAGAAGTCCATTATCATTAGCATCCTTATAAGGACCGTGAGCTGGAGATTATGACTCCCTTACTTGCCGTTATCACTGTATCCCTACCGGAGATACATCACATTACTTCATTTTGATGCTCGATGTCAAATTAATTAAAAAAAAAGATTCTAACTGGAATATTGAGAACCAATTATTCATATAATAACCCAAGAATACTAATAACAAAAGTGCATATGCAGCAGTACTCTGCTGAAATTGGTCAGATTGAATACAATTTGGATCAGATGATTCTGGCAGCCTCACCATCTTTGCTTTGATTAGGACGCATGCTGGCACAGCATGTCTGTCTAAATCTGTGTCTAGATCTAAAAGAAGACTGAATTCTTTAGGTCATGATCAGTCCCTCACAATATGAACATCTCCTAAAATGGGTATGTGTATGTGATGTGTATATGTGCACACAACCATAATTGTAGGATGGACCTTGATCTGTGTACATGTGTGCACTGCTGATGGGCATGAGGATTGGATCGCTTGGATCATAATTTGCTGTAAAGCAGCAGTACACGCAAATGTGCGTGTGTTTATCGTGATGTGGTGTGTTGCTAGGGGGAGGGGTCAAACATGGAGGATCGATGGTTTATATAGTAGCTTTTGGGACTCTAACCTGCTATGCTCACTGTAACCGTAGGAACACAACATCATGTCCATAAATGCTCACACACACATCCAAATCACTTACATGCATATATTACACGTCCTTCCTCTGTCTCCTGTGATGTGCAGCTGTATCAAGTGGCCATACAGGTCCATATGGGAGATCCACAAGCAGAGGTATCTGCTGAGGCAGTGTGCCTTGGAGGCATTTGCTGAGGATGGAAGAAAACATTTCCTCATGTTCCACATTCTCAGAGAGACAAGGTGTACAACAAGTGAGTAACGTACATTATGCCTGTGTTTGTTTTTCTGTGTATTTATACTGTAGCCTGCCAATGTGTTGTGTGTGTGTGTGTGTGATTTGTGTACACTTTACTGCATTTGTAAATATACATCGTACATTACGCATTGCGTTTGTTAGATGTGTGCTTGCGTACAGTGTACATGTGTATTGTATCGACCTACAGTATGTGCATGTGTGTACAAGTGTGATGTGTGTGTGTGCATGTGTGTATATGTTGGGACTTAATGCAAATCACAATTGTTTTGTAATAACACATTTGCAGGTTCTATCAGCTGGCCAAGTCCTTCCTCAGTGAAGGCTCCACAACAGGCAGTGATCCTGACCAGCTCCCTCTTGGCATCATCTCCTTCATCACTCTCTGACACAGAGATGGGAGGTGAGTGCATCATAGTGTGTGTGTGTGTGTGTATGTGTGCGTGTGTGTGTGTGTGTGTGTGTGTGTATGTGTGTGTGTGTGTGTGTGTGTGTGGGTGTGGGTGTGGGGTTGAGTGCTGATGAACATATACCACATCTCACAAGGAAGTAAAATTCACCACAATCATTTTTAGTGGATACTTGTTATTCATATACAGGTCACCAAATAAGATTTTCGAGTTCATGATTAACTAATGCACGTCATAATCAAGTGCTCGAAGCATGAATGACTCTACAACAAAGCTAGTTCATTATAGTGTCAGCCAAGACACGGATGTGATATTTAATATCCTTCATGTTACAAATAACTTTAATGCGAGTGGTCACTTAATAAATATTGAATTGGTTGGAAGAAATCAACTGAAATGACACTAATTGATTTGATTTTCTAGTTGTATTTAAATTATTGACATTGGTTTCAGTTCATTGGAAAGTTTATTCATTAATTTTATCAAGCCATTGTAATAGTTAATTAACAAGCTGGAGTTAATTAAGCAATGTTCCTTCATTGTGGCAAGCATGCATGCAGAATGTGTAGATGTGATCTGATGTTCCCCTGCAGTATGTGTAGATGTGACCTGGCGTTCCCCTGCAGAATGGTGAGATCACTAACTTTGAGTACCTCATGCACCTCAACAAGCTGGCTGGATGCTGCTACACATGCCACCAGCTTCGCCCTACTGAGAGCTTAGAGGGGCTTTTTAGTTTCCCTAGTTAACAAACACTGGATTTCCACTATTCCTTTCACCATGTGCACATGCACTCATTTCCATGGAGACACAGTTAGCCATTTTTCATGTACATTTTTTTGTGTTGGTTTATTTATATTTAAATTTCTTGTTTGCCCTCTTTGCTTTTATTGTTCTTATGCATTGCCTTCTGGTGTTGTTTAGTTCTCTTTCCTATTATTGATCTGCTCTCTATTAGCACCCCACTTGACAATGTGTGTATTTTGTAATTGTTATCAACAAAAAAATAGTATGACTTAGTATGCAATTAAATGGGTCTTGTCAGATATATCTGACCAGACCCAATTAATTGCAAATTAAGTCATACTATTTTATTTGTTGAATCATAGCACATTATAGATATTCCCAAAGTTCACACAAGTATAGCTGTTACTCTGTATACAGTGTCACAGATATACTTGTGTGCTCTTTTGAGATTATCTAGTATGTGTTATGATTCGACGAATACAATAGTATGACTTAATTTGCATGCTACAATTATAAGCGGTAACTGAGTTTGAATATAGCAAAGTTGCACGTCCGCCTGAGGTCGAGTGGAAGTGTGCATTATATAAAATATCGGCGAATCTGAATTATTGTTGGCACAATTGACTATGGCGTCGAGTTTGGATGATAGCACTGGACCTTCAGAGGAACGCGAAGATTTAAATGAAAGGTCAGCATCCTGCAGCTATCACGAGAGGGGCCAACGAGGAATTATGTCTGCATGTGGGCACGTACTAGCCAGAGATTATATCGGTTTCTAGCCAGAGTCATATCACAATATAGACCACTAAGATCACTTTCCATGCACCACCTCCATTGGAGATGTCCTTTCCTTTCAAACGAAAGGGAAGGCATGTATAGCACACAGCGGTGGATCCAGGTTTGGGGGGAGGAGGGGGGGGGGGGGGGGGGCACGTATGGTGGACGTTGTTGGGGTGGGTGCGAGAGGTGATACCCCGGGTAGCTTTTAATACTTCGATTAGTATCGCTTCCACGCTCTGAGAATCAGCAGCGTATTTTAATAACTGCCCACAATCAAAACCACGTGGTTCGCCATGATGCCTCCAAGCGGCTGACCGCTTCCCAGATAAGCAACCACCACGGCAAGCCCGTAGCCAGGGGGGGTTCGGGGGAGTTCGAACGAACCCCCCCCCCCCCTAAAAGGGTCAAGGTCCGCTTATGTGGTGCGGGTCCCGGCTTGCGAAGCTTCTGGGGCTTCGCCCCAGACCCCAATGGGGGAGCTTACATCGCTCCCCCCCCCCCCCCCCCCCCCACTTTTCGTAATGGACCTGACGCGAATTGCCCCCCCACTTTTCGTATATCGGACCTGAAGTAGACTGCCCACCCCCCCTTTTCGTATCGGGCAACCCAACCTCGGCCACCGCCCACTAGTTAGGTCCACATTTGTTTTCCGAACCCCCCCATTTCCTGACCTGGCTACGGGCCTGCCACGATACAAAAGGATGACGGAAAAGGATAGAGAAGAGAGAAGAAAGTTGTATGATGATGATATTGATAGGTGAATAGCTTCATAAAGCGATGCAGCAAGCTACCAATACCAACGTTAGAGGGGCTAAAAATGTGAATCAGACCCGTGGGTTTGTCTGAATGGATGGAGACTTACCTTTGGTTGCTTTTCAAAGTCACCATGTGATCATTATTTCATTGGCGGGCAATGTAAACTGGTACTTACAGACTGATAAGGGTAAGGTCGCATAATTGAAGCTTACTGCTAGAACGAAAAATGAATATAGTTGCTAGTTCCCTCCTTGATAAACTCTGATTTCGGTGTCATGCACATGCAGCACAGTGCTGACGTTACGAGCATGGGGATCAAAACCACCACATGTTTGTTCACGTTTGGTGTGTACGTGGAGGTGTCATGTCGCTATTCATATGGAGAAATGAGTGGTCACAAAAATTGCTTAAGTTACAAGTTTCCATATTCTGAAATTGTGTGGACCGCGTTCTATGCAGACAGTTACTAGATGCTAGAAAATATATTTATCTCCATTTTTGTTTACAAATAATATTCAAGTGTCATTGCCTGAATTTTGTATAAAAAAATACTAAACTTGAATAATAATAAGTAACTAAATAAGATAAACCTAAGTTCCCCTGGAAAGATGTTCAACTCTATTAGCTAAAATACATTGAGCATTAACAATGTGGTGTTTGTATTGAATGTTTTGGTTCCAGAAGTCAAAATAGTGGTTTCCATAGACATGTACACAAATAATTATACTATTCCAGTATTTATAATCCCTGACTGTGATGAGATAAACAAAGTTTCCACAATTTCCTGGTTCACTATACTAGGGTGTGTAACCTCCCCTGCAGAATGAAAATCGATTTTTCCGAATACTTTTAAAACATAAATTGATTTTTTCAGGTTTTTGTGGATCTGAAAATCGATTTTTCCAAATAGTTTAAAAAACAAAATCGATTTTTCCGAATAGTTTTTGCCAAATTTCCTGCCGAATACCTAGGTTATTCAGGTTATGGTGCTTGTGGAGTGCACACTGAGAAGATAATTTATGTCTGTACAGAAATCCACATGGTCTTGCACCAAACTAGAGCTATGCATGTCAGTTGAAAACACAGAGACACAAAGGTCTACAGTAGCATATACAGTTTAATAAATTGTATGTCTTTACCATGCACTTGTACATATCAATAGTTATGTAAACCTAACCATCCAACACTAACCACTGAGACCAGACATCACCATTAAAAACTTACCCCACATCACCTATCACGTACTACACTTACAATCATCCAACATCACTCCATTCACGTTCTCGCTATAAATGCATATGAATTTCCCATTAGTACAATAGCGTTATGCTCTCCAATTCCTACACATACTCAAACAGAGTGTGCATACTTACTTGAAGTGGGTGAAAAGTCTGTCATTCTATTTCACTCACTAGCGAGAAGTCTGTCATTCTATTTCACACACTAGCGCAATACTCAGATATGTTCACTTCGTACCACTGTACAATAAAACAATACAATACTAGTACTGGTACATAAATTTATTGCTACTACATATAAACACAACTCGTGGCATATACTAATGAACTTCGTTACTTACTTGAAGACTATGATAAAAGCATTCAGCTAGTACACGCTGTATATTTTGTATCCCCAATTGATGCGCATTAAATGTTTAGTATTATCTTACTATCTCAATACCTTAAATTGCTTCTGTATGTATAAATAGTAAAAAAAACAGTGACGTATGTTATATATATAACTCTAATTATGAAATACTCTGTTGGAATCATATCCGGATATTAGGATAAAACGGTATTCGAATAATGGGCGAATTGTCGATGCTGACGACGAATACCTATAGACCTCCGAATGGAGAAACATAAACCGGTTATTTCGAATAGATAAAATTCACTAATCGATTTTTCCGAGTAATGCTAAATTGCTATTCGAACGGATAGGTTTTTGCGAATATCCGAATAACGCAAATAACCTGATAACCGGTTACACACCCTACACTATACATTGGAGTGTTTTATCATGCAATTTTTACTATTAAATCTTCTGGTTACTGGTGAATGGAAAGCTATCAAGGTCACTGGTGTTCATAATTCAATGATTGTCATTACAAATGGCAGTAATGCCATATATGGACTTTGGCCTCCCCCTAGTCTTATTTGTTATATTTTAGTTAGGTATGCTAGTTATAAGTTAGTCAACTGATAATATTTAATAACTTCATGTCATTGATCACGGGAGAGGTGATAGGCCTACACTAAATCTGCGTTTGTGAAAGTTTCGGGCGGAGGATTCAGACTGAACTGTCTGCCAGATGGAAACATGTGCCTCCTCTTTCCCCGAGTTATGGTGCCCCTCTTCCACTCCACTGCCTCAACTATCAGCTTCAATGCAAAAAGAATACTGAATACTCAATAAATAGTCTGAGCACTGTTCGCTTCAGTACGAATTGCTAACAGTGTATTAGTGCCACGCCAATAGCTGGGGCCTGCCTATGTGAACAGCAAAGCATCTGTCATAGAAAACGTGAGCTACAATATTATTATCGACCGTTTGGCTTTACTAACTACTGTTACTGATGCTCTAGCTACACAAAGACAAAGATTGAACGATATGTAAGGCTCAAGCCTATGTAGGTCGTTTTATACTGGAAAGTGCTAACGAATCCCTGCGTAAGCTGCATGACTATATAAGTGACGACGTCATGTAGCCCTCACATTTACATGTAGCAGTTGTTATAATCTTCAGCAGAATTAACTTTTTGTGCACATTTATTCACCATTATGACAATTATTGTCAATTACATATTTATGGCAGATGACGCAAGGCATTACGCAATGACATATATGTATGAATAAATTATGCACCAGCAGTACAAATTAATTTTTGTCTTGATTTTAGTTAAAGAACAGTTAATGATATACATTTATAAAATACACATCGTAATCAGACCGATGTATCGTACATACTAAACATGTATAAATTCAATTTGAAAATAAATCGCAAGATGACCACCGATGTATGGGCGATTTCCCGATATGTGACTTGTTCTGTTTGTGAATTTTTATTTTATCTGTTACAGAGAACAGTTGTGCAAAGTAAATTTTCCAGCTTCATTAGCACAATGATTTAATCCATCTTCCCCATACATTAAATTAGACACAGTTTGCCTAACTTATGGTGCAAAATGACCGAGAAAATGATGCGTACATTCAATTGCACAGCATATCAAAGCAGCTGGCATATGCACCTCACCTTCCAATTTTGGTTCACATATGTATGGATACACAACATTGAATATAATTAATTTTGCGATGCTATAACTTGATCCGCACGATGAGCACTTTCACATGTTGGGTATCAAATCAGAGGCAATGGTACCTGGAATCAATGTATGATAAGCATTGTGGTGGTAAATGAAACGGGTAAACAGAAAATGGTTCTATAGCACAGATTGCGTAATTACTGTATCAGAAAGGTTGATAATAATCGACAAATTTTAACCACATTAAGTGAAAACCTGAACTGCATGTTTGTGCAAAATAAAAGGTTGATAATCATCGACAAATTTTAACCACATTAAGTGAAAACCTGAACTGCACCTTTGTGCAATATAAAAATGTTGATTATCTATAATACCTGATCTCTGCAAATGGTTTTATGCTTGGCAGCCATCTTGGGTTGATATAACAGAGGACTATTGCGAAGTGGTTTACATAACAATAAAAGAACAGTTATCAAAACCAATTTAACAACAGCTACCAAAAAGCTATCATAAAGAGCGAGAGGCTGTTCCAAAGGGATCCCCCCGCCCCCCCCCCCCCCCCACCTGCCCGTCTGTGAACTGGCATCTTGCTCTTTTTGGTAGCTGCTGTTGAATTGGTTTTGATAACTGTGCTCAAAGCATTTGGGATAAATTTGCCATGAAAATTGAATGCTCCATTAATTAGTAGTGCCATAACCTTTTGGTGACTATTAATGTTCATCTACCCATACATGTATAGTGATCAGCAATGCAAAAAACCCAGAATTATTCCACAATGTCTACATCAGGAAATAGAGAGGTCTGGGATCAAGCAGAACAGCGAGTGTCAGAGACTTATCACCGTAGCAGAGAATGCATACCTCTGTTCTCAACCTCATCATGAGAAAGAAGAGTTGAAATTGTTTTGTGAGACTTGCCAATTACTGACCTGCATAGGCTGTACCCTTGTCCTCCACAAGGACCACAGGATTGCTGACGTGTGCAATATTGCAGAGATCAACAGAGATGCCACAAGGGAGGCACTTGTGCGTTCTCAAGAAATGACCTCTATGCTGACCAGAGCCATTGATGCCATTGACAAGATGGCAGAGCAGGTTGTGACTTCCAGAGAGAGTGCCACACTGATCATAACCCAAGCCTTTGAACAGCTCCACCAAACCATTGAGGAAAGGAAGAAGACACTGTTGTCAGAGATGGAGGCCATTTCACTTTCCAAGAGAACAGCTCTAACCCTCCAGAAGGAACAGTTGATGAAGATGCAAGAGGAGATTAGTCGCTACACTGAGATGACCTCTCATATCCTCCAGACCCACACTGACCACGAGATGGTAGCACTTGGAGATCTGCTACCCACTGAACTGAAGGCCATCCACAAGAAGGTTGAGAATGTGTCCCTCACTCCAAATCAGCCTAGTGACATACATGTGTCCCTCAGACACATTGATTCTCTGATGAAGGAACTCTCTGTAGTTGGTGATGTCATGGACTCACTTTCATCTCCATCACAAAGCACATGGTCTTCTGAGTCGGTGGCCAAGGCGGAGGAAGTGTATCTTGTTAAAGTGGAGAGCATGACCTCAAAGGGAGAGAGGTACCCATATGGTGGTCTACAGGTGAAGGCTGAGCTACGGCCCAAGTCACATGATGGAGCAGTTAACCCAGGAAGGGTGGAGGACCATAGGGATGGTACCTACACCATCACCTTCTACCCTGATGCTGCTGGTACTGACCAGCTGCTCATAACGATGGATGGTCAACATGTACAGAACAGTCCTTGTGACCTCTATGTGAGAAGGAACTACAGCACCTTATATGGATGTTACCCAGAGCAAGTTATCAGTTGTAGTGATGATCCATATGGTATTGCCATTCATGACAATGGAGACATCTATGTAGCCTATTGGAGTGATCACAGTATCCATGTGTTTGACCAAGCTGGCCAGCAGAAGAGAACCATAGGTAGTCGTGGACGTGGTGATGGTCAGTTCAATAGTCCATGTGGGTTATTCATCAAAGGAAATGTAATGTATGTTGCTGATTTTGGCAATCATCGTATTCAGAAGTTGACAACAGAAGGACACTTCCTGCAAAAGTTTGGGCGACATGGATTAGCTGAGGGGCAGTTTGATCATCCAATATCTGTTATTGTGGACCAAAGAGATAGGATGATTGTCTCTGATAGTGAAAATGACAGGGTAGTAATATTGGATCAAGCTGGCACATGGCTATTGATCATAGATGGTTATGTCAATGGTAGTGAAGAATTTGAAATTCCACACGGCCTTGCCTTGGACCCTGAGGGGAATCTCCATGTTGCAGACTATGGTTCTCATGCCATCAAAGTCTTCACACCTGAGGGGACCTATGTCAGATCTTATGGGGACGTACAGAATCCAACTGAAATAGTGATTGATGAAGAAGGTTACAGTCTAGTTAATGAGAAAAGTGATAGTTGTCTTTCCATCTTTGATCCTCAAGGAAACAAGGTCCGCACAGTTGAAAATATCAATGGCCTCCGTGGAATTAAGCTAGATTCTAAAGATGGTAGTCTGTATTTAGTAAAAACATTTGGTGCGACCATATTGAAGTATTCTTTGTAGTGTGATATAATGTTTTGTACAATTAATTTTGTAAAGAGATTTACATTTGTGCAGTAAACATCCAGAAGTCCTTTGTCATGGGCCATAATATTGGAACAAAATATGACTAGAACTCAGGAAGTGTGGCCATTTGATGGACCTTAACTGGAGTGAGGGGAGGTGCCCACAGGTCTTGAAGAAGTGAGGGGAGGTGTCCACTGGTCTTGAAAAGATAAAGTGCAGTGACAACTGATTATGTTGAGAGGCCACTCTGGTAGTGAAGTGCATGTGGCTGTGTAGTCTCGTCCCCAGACCAAATATACAATGTGTAAACCTCTGGAGACGAGGCAGTGGAAGCAATCAAACTATATATCCTGGAAGGAGAATGTATGGGAGGAGACAATGCATGGGTGGACACTTCCTCTATACATTCAGCAGGACCTATTGATGCCAGGTGTGTCGTACTTGACAGGTTTCCAGACCATTGTACGGGGCTATAGACACAGATTCTGGTTTGGCAACTAAAGGGTAAATAGTATATGATACTGATGGAACAGTTGACTTGATGAAGTGATAGGGTGGAGAGGCATGTGAGTGGTTGCATTCTTTCAATGGTTTAATTGGATTCCATGTTAGGTTATACTTAACATGAGCATGTGAAATAGATGTGTAAGTATGATGCATACATACAGTTCATAATTATGGCATGTGAATAGCAACAGAACCTATACATTTTGTATTGCGTGTAGATACAAGTATGGTCTGCATTATTGTGTGTGTTGTTTATATTGTACAGTATTATGTTTACTTAAAAATGTGTATCATATAGCTTTTGCATAAACAAGTTGATCCTCCCTCCCTCCCTCCCTCCCTCCCTCCCTCCCTCCCTCCCTCCCTCCCTCCCTCCCTCCCTCCCTCCCTCCCTCCCTCCCTCCCTCCCTCCCTCCCTCCCTCCCTCCCTCCCTCCCTCCCTCCCTCCCTCCCTCCCTCCCTCCCTCCTCCCTCCCTCCCTCCCTCCCTCCCTCCCTCCCTCCCTCCCTCCCTCCCTCCCTCCCTCCCTCCCTCCCTCCCTCCCTCCCTCCCTCCCTCCATCCCTCCCTCCCTCCCTCCCTCCCTCCCTCCCCCTCCCTCCCTCCCTCCCTCCCTCCCTCCCTCCCTCCCTCCCTCCCTCCCTCCCTCCCTCCCTCCCTCCCTCCCTCCCTCCCTCCCTCCCTCCCTCCCTCCCTCCCTCCCTCCCTCCCTCCCTCCCTCCCTGGTGAACCGCTAAGCGAGGAAGTTCTATTGACCAGCTAAACCACCATCACGCAATCGCTCCACAACAGGTCAAGCACTCTGTAGCAGGCATTTCGTGTTGCCACAGCAGCAGCTCTTCCTCTTCCACGTCTGAATCCAGCTACTTGGAATCATCAAGCATGCAACTGGTCATTGTCCACCTCCACGTCTAGCCGCTCTAGCTCACGATTGGGTCGCTCGTATCCGCAGTTCAAATGCGTCCAAATCCAGCATTGATGTCGGTTTCCAGTTCAGGATCATTGGACTCTCATATGATCATCTGCGCTCCCACTCCAGACAGATGGGAGGTGAACAAAATCAAACATGGTGAGTATGTGAGCTTTTATAAATTCAGACAAGCTAATAGATGGCCAAGCATTTGGACACAAATAAGCGGAAAGGCAGGTGATGGGCATGCTACCTAGGGAGCTTGTGGAACACAGTCTTAGTGGTAATATGATGCAACTGGCCAAGTACCAGACAATGATTTGCCAGCTCTACTCTGCATACTCCACACCATCAATATGCCTTGAAGTGCGACAAGCTGTTATGGTAGGCTGCAGCACGGAGCAAGTCTTCAGTCCTCACGTTTACTAAGGAAGGCACATTGGGGGTGGGTCACTCGTAACTCCTTTCACACCCAACTGCAGCTGAATATAAGTCCTGGCACCCATCAGGGACCAGCTCAACCAGTGACCACCTCCATCCACCAGCACAGCGAGAGGACCACCCACACTAGCTCTGGCCAAGAGATCACTTCAACCATGGCAAATGTACCAGAGGAAGCGACTTTGCCCACAATTGCTGGGATTCCGGTTGTGGAGGGGATCACTCAACATCCTGCCCCTTGCCTGCCCAAGGCCAACATCTACGTGAGCTCCAGCGAGCTCACACACCTCTACAATACTCAACATTTGTGGTTAGCAAGGGCTACATAACCATCCCAACAATACCTGGGTTTCCTGGCTGCTTAATGGTATCAATAGTGAAATTTCCGCGGACTACTCTGAACCTAGATCTACCTACACAACATGTAACTCAACTTCTGCGCTGAATCACATTATAGATTGTGAGCTAGAGAAGAAGATTGAGACAGCACACATCCTCGGTCCATTCACTGAGCCCCACCAAAGAACCTAAAAACATCTAGGCTGGGAGCTGTGCCAAAGACTAATGGAAAGTGGCAAGTCATCATGTGCTCATCAGTACCAGAAGGCATCAGTATCAATAGCTTCATTGACACTCTCCATTATTCAACAGTGGATGATGTGGTTGCCTTGAGGGAGGATGCAATACGTCCAAGATCTACCTCAAGGCTGCTTTCCATATATTGCCCATTCTTGCGGAGGAGTGGGATCTATTTGGACTCTACTGGAGGAAGAGATATCGTGTGGATGTTTGCCTATATCCTTTGGCCTCCACTCAGCCTCAAGCATCTTTATTCAGCCCTTTACTGGATCATGGCCAACAACTATGGAACAGACCTGATCCAATACTTAGATAACTTTCTTACTCAGAAAGCATGATATTTCCATGTAGAACATTGTTTTAATTAGAGGACGTTTCTGAATGAGCCTGTAGGTGGTGTTTTGATAACATTCTGCAAGGGGAGGTGGCCAGGCTCTTGCAGCTGCACTCACTTCTTTTATAAAGTTTATTCTTGTAGGAAACACACCACCCTTTATTCAGCCACTTGGTGTTAATTTGATAAGCCCTCCAGCAATAAACAAAGGATGGTAGCATCAGGCCTATTGCCGTAGGCTGTATTGACTAACAGGAAAAAAGGTGAAATGTATATCCTTTTAGCTCCTCATCAACTGGGTTTTGACATCAAAGGGGATGCTGAAGTTGTTTGTAGGGACTTTGAGTGAAAAGTGTGGTTAAATCAATGCTTGATTAGTGTACCAGATTACTCACCTACTTGATGGGGTGCTTGGCTAAATGCTCTACTAATCTCATCACTTGGTCTTTGATTGAATGATACTGTTGGTATTGCTGTAAGTCTATGCCTCTATGCCTTAGCATTCCAATATGTAAACCACATACTTGCCATTTTGTGTGGAGCTGAGATAGACTGTACACCAACCTGAGTATTGTTGACCTAAGTCCTGGCATCACTGCTGTGCAACCATCGATGGCATCATTGCTGTGCAGACATTGATGGCATCATTGCTGTGCAGACATTGATGGCATCATTGCTGTGCAGACATTGATGGCATCATTGCTGTGCAGACATTGATGGAATCATTGCTGTGCAGACATTGATGGCATCATTGCTGTGCAGACATTGATGGCATCATTGCTGTGCAGACATTGATGGCATCATTGCTGTGCTGCCATTGATGGCATCATTGCTGTGCTGCCATCGATGGCATCATTGCTGTGCAGCCATCAATGGCATCATTGCTGTGCAACCATTGATGGCATAATTGCCGTGCAACCATTGATGGCATAATGGCTGTGCAGCCATTGATGGGATCATGTACGGGGCTCTTTGTGCAGCAAATATTCCAACCCACAAGTTTAGACTGGGCAGGTAGAATCTTTCTGATGGTGCAGGAATGGGAATACGTGCCACTTGCCCAGTTACATTTCCACCTGCCAATCTTGCCAGATCAACCAGTGGGTCTGGTGGAGCGGCTTTTTCAGCTGAAGAAAAATACTCCAAATATGTACTTAGACCACAGCCATATTTAACATCTGATGTTTGTAATACTGAGATATGCTTTTCTCTTCAATAATCTACTAGAGATCAAACTGCCTCCCAACATCTTTGGCAGTGGTTGTCAATGGCTGTACAGAGGGGCAATGCCACTTCAATACAAGGGTGCAGCCTCATGGACGAGCAAGTGTCAGTTTGTTCATTTATGTATATTACTATTTTTGTATTGCAAAAACTAAAAGATAAAAAAAAGGGGAGAAAAGGGAGGAGAGAGGGAAGGGAGAAAAAGAAGAAAGGGAGAAAATGGGAGGGAAAAAAAGGTGGTAAAAAAAAAGAAAAAAAAAGAAAGGCAAAAAAAGACAAAAAAAAGGGAAAAAGGGGAAAAAAAGAAAGGGAAATAAACAGAAAGGGGAATAAAGAAATAAAAGGGGAAAAAAAGGTCAAGATCGCTGACCTACCCTGGATCACATCAGTATTAAACGTGGGCTGAAGCATGCTGTTTTGTGTGCTTGTGTACGCATATGTGTTTCGTTTTATGTGTGCATATCTGTGTTTGTGGGTGTAGTTTGATGCATTTTTTTGTTGTAATGGATCATTGTAGTCGTGAAAAGTGCCACTCAATTGTGCCCAAATCAGAAACAGCTGCATCGATTTTCGCTAAGATATCGAAAGATGCATTGCGCATTTCATCAAGTGATGATGTAACGCAATCATTTAGTATCTCTCATAGGCAGCTAACCTTCATTTGGTGACCCGAAACATAATGGCGTCCACAATGCGTTTTAGAATTGTTGTATTTCTCACAACGTCAGCCTTTCTGCGAGTCAGCTCTACTTCTTCAGCTTGCTGGTTTAACGAATGCTCGATCGTAAGAATGTGGTTTGTCAACTATTGAATTCCTATGTGAGGTACAAGCTTCGTGTTGCAGTACCGAACCATGTTGCTTTTCCACGAACGAAGTAAAAGCTATTCCTTGATTAGGTCATACGTTTTGTCTTCTCAAGGCGGCGTCGCTGAACAGAATACATCTCAGACAAATAAGGGCATCCTTTGATGGTGAATATGATACCCATTGTCTTTTGGTACCGTCGGCATGGTAAAAAAACTTCTGGAGAACAATGTCTGGAATGTGACTGCCTTTTATTGGAAGTACATGTAAGAACACTTTTATCTGGCTGATTCGGTCCATTCTTAATAATGTACTCCTTCTCTGGCGTGCTTAATTTTAATTTCACCAATTTAGCTGGATCAATAACCCCAGTAATTTTTTCTACGATCTCTTGAAGCTCTACCGGTAATGTTATTATTTCATCAGACTGATTGCACATTACTGATGATTGGTCTTTGGAACCACATGCATCGACAGTGGGAGTTATGGCAGGCTTTTCTACGCAGAAAGTCTCTGGATTGCTGTCAATACTAAAAGGCGTCAAAGCTAGTCAGGTGATAGGCTTTGACGTTTTTCCAATAAAGAGTTGCCATCAAACAGGAGTAGTTGGAGTACCCGTAAAAGGAGGAGTAATCACAGATGTGCATGTCCAAACATGAAATGGTTGGCAAGGAATGGTCATGAATGTATAAAGAAGGGAGGTCTAAGGCTACTGCAGGGTGGTCGTTACGAATGTGACAAGTGAGGTCTAGGACTGCAAGCGTGTCAGTTTAAGTGGTTTGCAAGAATTTCAGCATAAAAGAGCCTAACTTTCGTTCTTCATAAATTTTTGCCTTTTTCCATTTACGATAAGCAGCTCCTGATTTGCGCTTACGTGATTTGCCTTTTAATTACATGTCTATATCAGTCGATCGCCCATGTCTTCAATCCCCCCCCCCCCTCCCCCCGGCCACCTCGCCACTGAGCGTAGGGTTTAGTTTCCACGCCATCAATGAGAGAGCTGACCACCGTATCGGTACATTTGGTTGCCAAAAGTTTACCGACTATGCAAGAGGATGATAGACATGTGTGGCAAGGCGAATAAATTTATTTGATTGGTTGGTGCAGCCATGTACAGTGGAAATCGTGGTACTTGATCCTAAAATTTTTCTTGATGTGAATTTGGTTCACTTGAATGTTTTTGATTGATATACAAATCTGACAACGCACGTTTGCTACATAATTGTTTGTCAATTAGCATTCATAAACACTACACATCACGGGACTTTGGTTTCACTACGATCTTGGATAGTAAACAAGTTACCATTTATAGTTTTAGGTTAATTTCTCTCTCGTTTGGTTATGAATTGTTACGAATCGTGGTATATATAAAGAGTGGCCGTTTCCCCATCGTTTGCTCGAGTTGAATTTTTAGTCCGGTAAAAGGAAACGGTGTTTTCGATACAGACGCCATATTTTATACTGTTTTGTGTTAGGTCAGCCATTTCGCTTTGCGTGATTTCTATGTCCCAGAAATTTACAAGAGAGTAGTACGATCAGTACTTTATCGTAGGAGATCTTTCTTGCTGTGCCAATGTGCAGTGTATCGCTAACAAAATGCCTTCAAAGAAATCTGGCCTAAAAACGTAGCCATTTTGCAATTAATGACATTATGGGACAGTGCATGTAGCTAGCTACACATTCGTACGTGTATGTACAGTCTCTCAAGAGCTCTATTTCAAGTACGAAAAGCCAGCTATAAGGGAACTCAACATGCACATAGTGTAGTTGTCAAAAAAAAACAATCGAGGCATACAATAATACAGAGGAAAAGAAAGCTTGGATTAAATTGAATAGAATGCATCTGTATGTGACAATGTTTGTGAGTGTGAGTTTTTGTACGAAATTGAAAGAAAAAACTGAAAACACTTGTTCAATAACTGCAATAGGATGTATATAAATGCTTCATATTGTATATACTATACAAATGCAATAATATCTTATTTACATGCTGTATACAATTCGAGGTGCAAAGGTCTGTGCAAATAGAATGTATTTTATAATTGTTCCAGTACGATTGCTGGTCCATTGAGTTCATTGGCTTATACTTTGTGTGAAGCCGCATGAGAAGCCATCCTTCAGCCCTGCGTTCATTGTGATTATAACTGTTATCGTATATGAGAATGAATAATTTTATTTTATTCATTTCTTTTGCATTAATCCCCCCCCCCCCCCCCCCCCCTTGACCCCCCCTCTGCTTCATTGTGTTTATTAACTGTTATCGTATATGAGTATGAATATTTTGATTAATTTTAATGTTGTGCTACCCCCCTCTGCTTCTTGGTACCGTTGATTACAATCCGAGATCAGAGTGCAGATGTGTGCAATATCAGGGCATACCAGGTGCCTACGATGACATCATTTCAAATATACATCTATCGCTTTGCATAATTATGTATACAGTATAGTAACACTGCCTCAGTCACGATGCAGTCAAACAACAAAGGCACCTAGCTAGCACATGTGCACAATGGGCTTATCTATTAACCATTGCCATCACACTCTCTCATGAAGAACAAAACCTTTTGTCCGAGGAGGGGAGGGGTGGGGGGGGGGGGGGGGGGGGGGGGGGGGGGGACCTTTTTGCATCACATTCCATGTGCATTTACGGATTACGCATCAAAATCCATTCGCCAACTCTTAAACATGGTTTCTGATTCTCAAATATAATGATGAGAACATCCACTGCCTTCATAATGCGAGACATGCACGTGCATGTATGTAGGTATTGACGCAGGAGAAAGATATTCGTTCGTAAGCTGTGCACATTCTACACTGATCTGGTTTTCTCAGGTGCAGCCTTCTATATTTAGGCCCCTAGCCTAAACACCAACACATTGCATCACCAGATATGTGTTCTTTTTGTCTAGGAATGCTCGTGCAGAGTAATTCGAATGTTAACATTCCAATCAATAATTTACAAACTATGGCTGCTAACAATTCCATTGCATCTGTACCTATATATTCACATCGATACATTAAAGTGAAGATAATGAGTAATTCATAGTGCAATCGACAACGGAAAGCATACAGCGTACTATACTCTAAAACGTATGGCATTTAATCAAGATGTATGTAGACTTCCTCGCCCGGACCTGATCAGTTAAGAATAATGGCAACTAATGAATTTCTAAAAGGCTTATTGCGTGAGGCATTACTTATGAAATTCACGCATATAAATCCTCGCTTGTGTGAATAATTATAACAATAGGGACAGTTCCGAGAAAATGTCGTATCATTTATAATGACATTTTCTCGGAAACTGCCCCAGTAATAATAATAATAATAATAACATATATAAGGCAATTCCTTAAATAGTCGGGTATTCTATCTTTTTGACCTATACTGCAAAATGTCTGAGGGTAAGTGCTAATGTATAGAAGCGCGAAAGGTTATTTGATGTACACGAATGCACGCGGTAACATTTGTGAAGGGATAATAGATCGTGAACAATATAGTGCTTCCTGATAAGCGGGTTCAGATGTATAGCTGTAAAGGTACGGCTGACGTCTACCGCTGCGTTCATGCACGGCTGACGTCTTAGTGTATTGAAATGTGAGTGTATTGAAATGTGAATACTATACATTGAACAGAAGAAGTGTTCCAGGATAACTTTATCAATAGTGATTGTTTAGAGTTGAACTGTAGCTTCTAGGTATTCATTATGAAATATTAAATAATAATAATAATCTGTAACCCTCATTGACATTTATGGCCGCCTTAACTTACAACTGGTTAGGGCAAATGCTACATCAATCCTAGCCAGGTTAATGCCACCATCTTACTGATTTTTGTATGTCTGTGTGTACATGTTATTGTTGATAATAATAATAATTAAATATAATAATCAAAATAACAATTTTTATAATATGTATGAGCAGGGAATACACAAAACAATAATAAATACACAATATTCAACGAGCCCCTGCAGCGTGAGCAAGCAGCGCCTGTGCATTCTGTCGCATCAAGACAACTGACAGGTGGCAATATAGTTCATTTAGTGCTGCCGAGCGTGATTGTCTCTGGTGCAAACTCAGCAATTCGCTCAAATGGGCAAACATGGAAACACCTGTCAGTTGTCTTGATGCGACAGAATGCACAGGCGCTGCTTGCTCACGCTGCAGGGGCTCGTTGAATATTGTGTATTTATTATTGTTTTGTGTATTCCCTGCTCATACATATAATTATGATAAAATAATAATAATAATAATAATAATAAAGAATGGGCTGGTCCCTTTCCAAAGCCACCACCAGTTTGTATGGTAGGCTTGGCCTGGCTCTCATCAGAGCTAGCGAGAGCTATCCTGTCCAGGACTGTATCCCTCTTTGAGCATGAGTGTTGCTTGCATATTTATATGTGGTATAATAATGGTGAATTATAGAATAATAATAAATAATAATAATTGAAAACGCGCGCGGTTGGCTGTCCTTTTGAGTTCTCAGGTCCACCAGTACTATCCTCGTTCCTTGGACCACATTTTCCGCTACGATTGGTACGTGTAGACTGGCCATGTCACGGTACTCAGGTTGGACCGAATCTATACGCGACAGCGGATTCCCAACCGCTACGACCGTTCAGCATCATCTTTAATTCCTACAAGATGCCTTGCTGAAAATGCAACGGAAGCAATGCCCGATGTAAAGGTTGTTCGTGTGCTAGAAAGAAGTTTGTGTGTTCTGATTGCTATCCTTGTCGTCGTGGAAAGTGTATGAACTTAATTTCATCGTCCCAAGCGTTATCCGACTCAGAGAATCCGCCATCGGAACCGTTTCCTTCGGATAATCAGCCTCCAAATTCCTCATCGTCGCAGCTTCAGTGCTTCACCGTCAACTAACACATTCACCGCAATGCCTCTTCAACATTCACAGCAGCTGGTCACAATCTCTACGTCTCCTCGACCGCATTCACCACCCGCATTGTCGCAGCGATCCCCGCCGAACCATTCTTCTCCACTTCTTATATCTTCAACAGGAGCTGCGTTTTCCCGCGTTCCCCCAACAAGCTCCTACCCAGTTCAATTACGAGGTTTCATTACCCTTTATATCACACCAGGCTTTTCCTTCCTGCTCCCCACACCAGGCCTCTTCTTCAGGACCTCCCTCCTCCTCCACTTCACACCAGGCCTCGTCTTCAGGTCCTTCCTCCTCACTCCAAGCTTCTTCTTCAGGACTTTCAACCATCAGGAAGCAATGCATCGTAGAGAGTTGCCCTGCACATATAGCTCCATCCATGTGACACAACCACATGACCCTCCACGCAAAAGGTGCCCTCCCTGGGATTGTACCATCTAAGTGGCTTAGTGAGCACAATATGTTTGTTTGCCCTAGCTGCTTCCAGCTGCTCCCAGCTGGTTGCAAATTCCCGACATGCTTCTCACCTGCACCAATGCTCCCAGAGGTGCATTGCTCCAGTATCCTTAGAGTAGCACGTTTTCACCCCCAGTTCAGATGCTAGCCAAGATCTTCCTACATTTGACCAGGTGTGCCAATTGAACCAGAGTAGAAGGATGTGAAACACAGCCAATTAACACCTGCAGTCCGCATAGTTCTCGTACACAGGCCATCATCATGGCAAGATGCCAAGTCTTCTTTGACGGTAGGTCTTCGGGTGGAAAAGAGACTGGAAACACACTGACTTTATCTAATGTTATGTGCACTAGTAGCGCATCCTTTGCCTTCTTCTTTATTCTACAGTCCAGCCTAAATATGCAGTGCCCAGTCCGATCATCAGTTCTATAGAGACATGAAACGGCACCTTTTTTTCTCCCTGTAAAGAAGCATATTATTACAAAACCAAAATGCATTGCTGTATAGAATACATGCCCCAACATATATACTCAATATGGCCCAGAACAGTATCAAAATACGCACGTTACAAGCCACAGTTTGACCCCATATTAGGAGCTAGTTATTTGGCCCTCACACGTACAACATCTATCTAGTATAGGGAAAACATATACCATGCTGTGTAGTTTCACGAGAGCTATACGAAACACCATGCCAATACAATTTAGACGCATCCGTTTGTATTCAGTACGCCTCAGTTCACTTATATATGTAATTACTACAGACGCGCGTATACACCGTTATAGGCATGTGCCACTTTTAAAACTTACAGCTCTATCGGAATCCATACACAAATGTTCTCTTTCTCTTAAAACTCTTGTCGTCGTTTTGGGGGAGTAGCGTTTCACACTCAATTGACAACTATGCGGACTGCGCGCCTTAAAATCTATGGGAGAGTATTGCTCACGTGATTTGTTTCCTATCCTTCTACTCCAATATCTAAGATTGAACCACCCTACTTTACGCTACATTCCAGCTAAAGCCAGGCCAGCATTTGCAAGAGCCTCTCATCATCCTTAAGAGATGTCTTACAAAAGGATGCATGGCTGAAGCTCTTCATACTTCCGAAGTGTGTTCTCCCATCCTTGAGGCACAAAGGGAATCACGACCCACACAGATCACTGCAACATGTGGTTGAATAACAATCTGACTACCCTTTGGATGATGGTAAAAAGTCAGGAAAGCAACCAGAATGTCTCAATGGAGACTACATCTTGTAGAAATTAATTAGTTGTGCAGTTTCTCTCGGCTGTTCAGAAATGACAAGTAAAGCCTGTTGTATGCTGTTATCTGGTGGCATCGCACCAAATAACGACACAACCTGGCGCTTATAGCAGGCCAAGCATCCATCTTGCCCACCCCCAGTGATCCCAGATGTTACTTCTGAGCCTATCACACTAAGTCCTTCCTTTAACATACTCACAATCTTGAGATCCTTCCCTAAAGGAACCTCTCCAGGCCCTTCAGGTCTTTCTGTTCAACACCTTTTGGATACCATATCTGTTCCTCTTCACACACCAATAGGTACCTGATTGTAAACCTTCTAACCTCTGGAAAGGTCCCCGAGCGTGTTTCAGCAAATTTGGCAGGCGGCAAACTGATAGCACTAGATAAGAGCAAGGAAGGTAGCCCACCAGATGTTAGGCCCATAGCAGTGGGGGAAACATTACGTAGGCTTAAAGGGAAATGTATATCTGTAACATCCTAAGGAACAAGTTCTCTTCATTCTTTGAACCCTCACAATTCGGTGATGCATGAAAAGCAGGTGCAGAGAAGATCGTACACAGCATCAGGAGGTGTATTGAAGACAACTGGTTGAATGGCGACTTTGTAGTTTTCAAGGTGGACATGTTGAATGCCTTTAACATGGTATCTAGGCAGGCAGTCTTGGATGAGTGTGCTACATTCTTCCCTGAGCTTCTACCATGGGTCTCGTGGTGCTATGGATCTCATAGTTCATTGTGGCACCCAATGGGCCGGGTAAGTTCTCAATCAGGAGTACAGCAAGGTGACCCACTGGGCCCTATGCTGTTTGCCCTGGTCCATCTCTCCTTCCAAACCTGGACATTCTAGGAGTCCCCATTGGGGATTTTGTGCACTGTTCTCGCTTCATTGCAGAGAAATGTGCAACCCCCAAAATCTTGCTTAAAGCTCTTGTGGACGTCTCTGCAGTTGGCCTCCATGTGGCCTTTTCAATTCTCCGCATGTGTGGTATTTACTGTAAGTTAGTACATCTAGCCAGAGCCACCCATAGTGCCGACTATCTGAACCTCTTCGATGAAGAGGTAAGGTTGTGCTTCACCTCCTGCATTGCAGTAGATGTCCTTGACCCTAGTTGGCAGCAAGCACAACTTAGTCCAAGTCTGGATGGGCTTGGCTTTTGCTCGCTTGCTCTGCACTCTTCTGTTGCTTTCATAGCCTCGTTTGCTTCATCAGGATTTTGCAGTCCAGACAACATCCACATGCTCCAGGCTGCGACACACTTCAATGCACAAGTTCACCCTCAAGAGTCAACCACAGCTGAGGCGGTTCTAGCCTGCCTCCCTCTGCAGAGAGCTCTGTCTAAGAAGCTGGATAATCATGCTTTCCAATCTCTGCTATCTTCCTCTTCCCAAGTAAATAAGGCTCGATCCTTTCGGTTTCTGCCCCTCATGCAGGTTCTTGGATTTCAGCAATCCCTTCTACTGGTCTGGATTTGCATCTGGACTCTGCTGAATGCCAGGTAACTCTTAGATGGTGGTTAGGTCTTGACAAGTCAGGCGGCTCCCTGTGCCCTCTTTGTCCCGACATTGCCCTTAACCCTCTAGGTCACCATGCAGCCACATGGTGCTTATGAGATATCTTTGCTAACTTCTGTCGTCGGGCCCACCTTTCTGTGCGGGTCGAAGAAGGGTATGGCTTAGCTAGGGACCATATCAACTCCCGTCCTGCAGATATTCTAGTTCAGGGATGGGACAGGGGAAAGCCAGCAGTCTTTGACGTTACAGTCACTTCACCCCTTACTCCCGTATCCCTGAACAATGCCAGTGCATCGGTGGGGGCAGCAGCATATGCTGCTGAATGCAGAACACATGCAGCCAATGACACCAGGTGCCAGGAGTTGGGATGGTTATGTATTCCCTTAGCTGTGGAAATGTATGGCAATTGGGGGAAGGAGGCTCAGAGTGTTTTTTCCCCCCGCTCGCTTCTCTACAGGGGCGGATAGAGGGGGGGAGCAGGCCCGTAGCCAGGGGGGTGCAAACGGGTGCAATTGCACCCCCCCACTGGATGCAAGGTCCGCTTGGCAGGCTATGAATATTATTCACTTGATTGTTTATTGCAGTGCAATCTACATGTACACACATTAACGAGATCTGCCATTCAGTTGTCTGCATGTATATTTTGCACATGTGCATGTAAGAGCACTGGTACTACCCAAATGCAGGATCGGAAAGATGCATCATGCATGTATCATATTCGGCGTAAACAGCTCCCTATCTAGTCAGTAAACCATCCCAAAAGCATGCAAGAACTCCGGCATTCCCTCCTATATTTAATTTATTTAGAGAGTATTCCATACAAAAAGATGCCTGTTACAGTTGTCGTCTGCTTGGTTCTGACTTGTTTCCAAATGTGAACAAACCTTTTCCACTTTTCAAGTGGAATGAATCTAAGCATCTGTGCTCACAGGCATGGAAATCATATAAAAAATTTTGTTTTTATGCATAAAACAAGAATTGGCTCCTGGGGCTCCGCCCCAGACCCCGATGGGGGAGCTTGCAGCACTCCCCCATACCTCCTAGCTGGGCAGCAGGGGGCCACCCCTCCCGCACCTTCCCCCGGCGGGTCTTTCTCAATTTCATACAAATCCTGCATCTGGCAGTGTGTACCCTACCATACATACATGTATTATCCTGGCTACGCCATTGCATGGTTGAGTCCACTTATAACATGCTTTGCACCCCCCCAACACACACAACCTGGCTACGGGCCTGGGGAGGGGGGGGGGGGTTAGGGGTTCCAACCCCCCCCCCCACCCCCCTTGGAGTCGTCAAAAACGGGTGTGGCTACGTGCATTTAGTTAACCATTGCAGGTATCGTGTAACCACGTGTTTTCACGAAATGGATAGCATTCCCATTCCCATAAAGAAATCAAAGCAATCGCCGATCTTTAGCTATTTGAGGTTAGTTGGAATTCATCTACCGAGTCCATGTACTAAGCCGCCCCCACCCCCAAAATTGTTACTGTTTAAAAATCGGTATCGGTATTGACAGCAGGCGATGATATCATTAATATTCATAAGCAAACCCCCCCCCCCCCCCCCCCCCCCCCCCCCCCCAATGCTAAAATCCTGTATCCGCCACTGCCAAACCCAAAAATGTTGTCTGAAATCTATAGCCGCCTCAACATGTCCCTGGTGAGGTCTGTGGCAGGTTAGTGGAACTGTAGGTTGATTAGTTGTGTTTGTAAGTAGAACTGTAAATTCATTAAAATAAATAGTATAGCAATATTGTGTTGCATTCATAAATAAAAAATTAAAAAAACTTGCATTGTGCGTACATATGCTGTACACGTTTTGAACATTAACAGATTAATTGCCAATTGGCGTCCGACTCAAAGCGCGGTAGACGCCAATTGGCGTCCAGCTGGAGACCAACTGTTACGCGGTTTTAACTAACAAACGCACTGTCATTTGCACATATCCTGTGTTACTTTTCGCAATTTTCAGTCAGTGGTTGTTAGAGTATAGAAGCTGAAAGGTTCCATCGCTATTTGAGTTTTGAGAATAACCCGTTCGACCACGGTATACATACAATATGGCCATATTCTAGTTAGATAATGAAACATAAACATGCTGTTATAGGAGCGCGAAGGCTGCAGACGGCAGAGCTCTGGAAATGCTCGATGACACCACTACAGACATATAGTGTTGTGATGATAGCGGTGATGACGAGCCTATGATGGTCGACCAATTTAGCGATCTTGAGACGAAAGGTACAACGTCCCTAATTGTATTATTATTCATAGTTGTTTCAAAAGAAGGTGGGCGTCTTTCGATTCTTCTGTATATATGCCATGGTTCTATACTTGACACCTACATGGAAAAATAAATGACATCATGAATGGTTAGTTATGTCCAAACAGATGAAGCCATCTTGACATTGGAATGTTGTAGCAACTAAGAGGAGGCGGCTGAATGCGACTTCATCTTTACATGCTAGCTGTACACAATAGGGAGTGCAAGTCACAAGGTATCCACACATCAATACATACAAATAAAGCCAATGCATTACAGACAGTGAAGATGATGATGAACAGCCAAATTTGCCTCCATGTTGTGTGCAGCTGTACACAGACAGAGAGTATAAACCCATAGCTATGTACACATCTATCTTGACACTCTCAGCGCACACCCACTGTGCCACAGCATTTAGTATGCAGAGTTGTGCAGAGTCTGTATATCAACCAAATGCAGATGAGTATCACTGAAGTGTCCATATGCGGACGTCCGCATATGGACACTTCACCCATCTGCATATAGGTGATATCAGACTCCTTTATCATGTGATCGACGCCTGAAGACTGGCTACAGCTCTGATGGCATGTACATTTTCTTTGCCACAGAACAAAAGAGAATTCTGAGTGAGAACTACGCTGAGCTTGTGCGCGTTATTCAAGATCCTGCAAACCTAGCAGCTTCACTGTTTGCCAGAGGAATAATCAGTGACACTGTGATGGATGAGATCCAGAGTCTTTTTGTGTCCAAACAGAAAATGAACATAGTCCTCATTAATGCAGTGGAAAGTCAGTTGCTCGTGAACCCTTCAGCATTCGAAGTGCTCATGGAGGTGATGGAAGGAGAAGTATATCTCTCACCCATTGTGAAAAAGATGAGAGGTGAGTGAGTATTTGTACTGAAAACTAGATACCAGAGATTTTATTGGTCTTCATTTGGCTTCAAAATTATTTGAGCATGAATTTACGTGACTTTTATAAACCGTTGTACAGCATAACATGCAACTTGAGAAGTACAACAAATCACATAACTAAGTAGTTGTCTAGAATGTCAGCCCTGCATCATGTACTTCCACATGTGCACATATTAAATATGCACTGTCCTGACCACCAAAGCAATCATGAATGGTAATGCACCTTATTTGCTGCCCCAGAGGAATCATAGGAATGTAGAAAGGAGAGGAAGGGAAAGCATGCATTACTGTCTCTTTATAGTAGTCTATGAATGTGTTGCAGCACAGCTATGCATAATAACAATAATTGAAATGGTAATCAGCCATGTTTGGAATTCATAAATGTGCTAGGTGTGTAACAACATGCTACAGTGGCATGGTCACTACACTACACATTACTACCAGGTGTAGTGAAATGATGCCTCTACAAAATTTTTATGCAAATGTCATAAACCAGCCAATGATGTGCAGCTATTTTTGAAATATGATAGAGCTCTCATCCTACAACTATGTAGAAAATTATTGGGTGCCATTAATCTTGAATTCAAATACGAATGAATTATTTTGTCACTGTAAGTCTATTTACTTCGCCATTTATGTGTGCGTGGGTCGCACAAATTTATCGTAAGAGGGGTCAGTGAGTAGGTGGATTAGGGAAAGTAGTACAAGTCCATCATTGCAGGTCTTTCGTTATCACATGTATCATGTGAAATAGCCATGTCATCTTCTCCTGGAATGTCACCTGCTCCTGGAATGTCACCTTCTCCTGGAATGTCACCACCAAGTCCTACTCCTGGAAAAATAAAAGGTGAGTCCCATTGTATGGGCTATACTTAATGGCCTATACCAGCAGCAAATGCTGCAGTTTTGATCACAAAATGTGAAATTGATGGCAATTGGAAGATAGCACAATGATTGGGGACGTGTTGGCAATCGTCTCCTTATGCTTCAGAGTGTCACTGATATTAAACATAATGAACAAGATTAAGCAAACAGGAGAGAGAATATGTTGAAAAAATTGGCAATTGTTTGGGATGGGTCTGCATTCATGTAGCTGTCAATCTTACAGTTGTTGGGGAGACAAAGCCATTAAGTGCCTTGACAGTCTTGCAACCTGCATCTCCATCCATACTACCTGTCCCACATTAGTTTATTCAGTATTGCATTAACGGAGTGTATTATGTAGACACTGATAGCGGTTTGTGTACATGTAAACAACACAGTTGATTTCAATAATCACTAATGCCTCACACAGAACTATTCGGGGTATTTTGATACAATGGTCAAATTCCATGCCACGTATCAAATATATTTAATGTAAACTACAATGCTAAAATGTAATTCAGCCATACTAATAATTAGATATTGGCATTTTTCCACAAGGCAAAATGGACATACTAAAGACTTGAAGGGTAGATACAGTGATCTTATTTTATAACTGAAGGGGACCATCCTCCTATTCCAACTCATTCCTTCCCGTGTGGAAATATTGACGTAGCGTCGCGTATTATTACGTCGAAATACAATATTTCACGTAGATGTATAATCTGGGGACCAGTACGTATGGTTCCCCGACCATCCGACGCGTAGGACAACGCAGTGTACGAGTTCCCAGACTTAGTTCTACTATGCCTCGTCAAAAAAGGAAATATGTTCCAGTATTATGCTGTAGTATGAGCGGCCAAGGCGCTCCTGATTATCTGTAGCTGTTCATTTTGTATCGCGTATTACTTACCAAGAACTGCCGTACATTAGATACGGTGGCTCATATAATGGCTTAAGACAGCACTAAAGCACCATCTAACTATGAGCAAGCTATTTGGTACCGTCCAGGCCTATACCGCTCGATCTTCCCAATCGCTTATATTGTCCGTCAAGACGGCTGACGAACCAAAATAGGCGATGCGAGGTAACAGTAGCTCATTTACAACATACAGCTGTAGCGACATCTAATTTCAATTAGTTTTCAATTAGTCGGCGGGTCGGTAAATTTTTAATTGCTATAACATACCGAGAAACTGGCGGTCAAAAGGATTACGCGGTATTCGGTCATTGCGTAATTCAATGTCCATAGAAAATGTATGGACGCATTCAGAAAACTGCAGCTAACTGCAGAAAAAACCCAAATATTGACTAGCTGCTCTCGGATTTGCAATGTGGGGTTTAGTTGACATTTTTTCGCAACTTAAGTACCTATATCCGCACTTACACATTAATTATGCAAAGTTTCCAATGTCCATTCTTATTTCCTCATTCAGTCATCAATAGTTTCCAAACCTTTTTTTTTAACAACACTGAAACAGAAAGAATTACAAAACAAGAATAACATTCAAAGAAAGACACAAAAAAACGAATGCTAAAAAAATGCTAAAGCCTATTGCATGACTGTAGGAAGTGATGCCCCATCATCAAAGCCTAGTCCACTCCTCCACTTTACCCTAGATCCTCTTACATAAGCTTGATGCTCGAACCAGGGCAAATAAAAATCGAGCTCTGACGAATGCACACGTTTCTGCATATGATTTTTCCCATTTTGCTGCTATGCTGGTAGCTATGTGCTTCAAAAAATGTTCTGCCTCTCTGTGGAGAAGCCCATCAACGGATGTTACGAAAGGAGTAAATGTACGTCGCCTATCTTCCACTGCCTTTTTATATAGCTTCTTCTTCTCTAGAGCCCCTGTGTCCAAAATTGAGAGTAATCAATTAACTTATACATCATTATTTTTCAGAGCTTAGGGCCTTCAAATCGCACTTCCCTTGAATGGTTAGTGAGATACATCCTACATTCAATGTGCCTACCACGATCATCACGTGCCACCCTATCGTCAGAGTGGGCACTAATTGGGATTATATGTTGCAAAGACGGGGGTGTCGATTACACAGAGGAGTTTACCACTCATAGAATCGACACAGGAGTGCCTGGGCATGACAACCAACCAGTCTTCTTACGGAAGCATCTTGCAAGTCTCAGAGTCCTAGGTTAGCATGAATGTGACACGTACATGATTACAGTAGCTACGTCGTAATAGGCTAAATGGTTGTGTGTAACTGTAATATACCGGAGCGTTAGTACATATAAGCAGGCCCGTAGCCAGGAAGTTAGGCGGGGGCGGAGGATCGATTAATACTTCTGGAAGCATTTATTCGGGGGTCCAAATGCGACAGCGGGAGGGGGGGGGGGGGGGGGGGGGGAGGGGAGAGGAAAGGAAGCCCGTAGGTCCCCCTCGCGTTTAGCGGGCCAAATACGAAAAAAGCGAGACACCTTCGGGCCTAATGCATTTAATTTTTTATAAGTACCATAACTAGAAGAGGCGGAACGCAAGCATCGAACGGGGGAGGGGAATCCCCCCCTGGCTATGGGCCTGATAAGAGCTTACACATAGTGAGGTAACGTCATAGATCTCTGAACTATCTACATGTATTGTAACGTCTGGTACAAACGGTGGAAGCATCAAATGTACAATAGCAGTCATACACTGGCGGTACGCAC
This sequence comes from Ephydatia muelleri, assembly GCA_013339895.1. Taxonomy (NCBI): domain Eukaryota; kingdom Metazoa; phylum Porifera; class Demospongiae; order Spongillida; family Spongillidae; genus Ephydatia; species Ephydatia muelleri. The sequence continues at coordinate 10,491,215 of JABACO010000002.1, read as the reverse complement.
TTTATTGACCTTTCCCATTGAAAATGAATGCCTTTTTAAAGCACTTTTAACTTTGCAACAGTTAGTCCGACTTTAAGTTGAGGTGCATAAGATTTGTGCCAACTATAACATTTGAAAACTACCATGTTTTCTCTGCCCCATATGTGTATGTACATGCATGTACATGCATGTATATGGGACATGCAGTTTCCACGAAAACGGCCCATCACATATAATTGTATAAAAAGTTTATACAGTCATGATAATTACATGTGATGGGCCGTTTTGAAAATAGGATGTCGATAGGGTTAAGCATTCGAATGTTATAATGATTCAAACGCAAAATTTTTTATAACATTTGGGACAGTTTCCGCGAAAATTTCCCCACGGATGTATTATAAAATGTTATAAAAATGCATGCGTGTGAATCGCTATAACTTCCCAACGGTTATTGGTATCGACCTCCTGTTTTCAACACTTCATATTACAACATTTCACTACGGGAAAACGTATTTTGGGGGCTTGCATCAGTTCCGTGCTGATGTTACGAGGTCCGATACCCCATGGGGTTCAAAACCGCCACATCTTCAGGTAGGAGCGTCCAAATCACTTCAAATTCAGTATGTACGTACAGGGTAGGGGTCCTGTTACTATTGATGTGTTTAGTTCGTTAATTTGTACTCTACCCGTCACGAAGATACAGCTGTGCTAAGTTAATGCACATTTCCCGCTCGATTGCACCATTTTTGCATGCAACCCGTGTTCCATTCTCCCAATCCACAATAAATTCTTTGTTCGGCCCATTTCTCTCTTAAACTAAGCTAGCCGTTCGCAACTGTTTTTGTCTCACTCAGGGCAGTGAGTTTATGCGGGAAAATTAAAAGAAGAAGAAGAAGACTGCTCACTTTGCCAGACGATCGTACCAAATTAACGGATCCGAGTGAATGGTTGCAGTATAGCCCAGTGGCGGCGGAGGGGGGGGGGGGGGGGGGGGGGGGGGGGGGGGGGGGGGGGTCGGGGGGCATATGCCGGGCGTTACGCGCCATTAACGTATTACGAGGACGTCCTCGAAGTCAGTCGTAATACGTTAATGGCGCGTAACGCCCGGGAAATATGCAATTTCTTTGCACACTTGTATCTCCATTAGTGCTCCTCACGAATCGAATGCTATTTGATTCGATTCGACGAATTTCGAATTCGAACATGCCGCGTTAGTCTATCTCGAACTTACGTACGAATACGAACCTAGGGTCAAGTTCGATTCGAATTCGCACACTTTTTAATCAAACAATCGAACACATGCACTATTTAGAACCGCATTGTTTCAATTAACTGCAAATCAAGTACACACGACTGACACAAGAAGATACATTGGATACATTACTAAAAGTCACAACTCATCCATGATTTCAGGCACATGCATGCTCAGAAGTTTGACCATGTCCTGAAATTCTTTGGACTTGATAATCAGAAAAGGGAGGTCTTGACTAACAAAAAGCCTCTGAGAAACGTTCATCACAATACGTACATGTAGGCCTTAGTGCTATAGTACTATCGCGGATATCTCCCTGGCCTTTGTCCTTTTCATTAAGAACTTCTGTGTGATATATGGCTAATCAAATGCGATGCGGGGCCTGACTTGTTTAGTTTTAACTCACACTTGGAGGGTAGTTTGCAGAGAGTACATACTGCGTGCGTGTTATTCCTATTTTTAGTGAAGTAGACAAATGATTTCGGGGTTCTGCCGCCATTTTGAAGCTTCTTAGCTGTCGGGGTCCATGAAGTATTCGAAATCGAAGACAATGTTGAGCTACTGCTAGAGCTACATGTACTCGCAGTATCTGCAGACCCTGTTAACTCTGAATCAGTACTTGGTACTTCTTCAACGTCACAATCCATTGTAAGCACGCCGGTTACGACAAAGGGGTTAACTAATATTATTATAAGTCACGCTATACCGACGAACTTTCGAATCGAAGTTTGATGCGTACCTAACGAATCGAACTTAATTACCGAATCGAATTCTAGACTGTTCAAATTCGATTCGGTGAAATTCGATTTCTTCAAAATTTGATTCGATTCGATTCGTGAGGAGCCCTAATCTCCATAACGGATAAAGCAAACATTAACGAAAAGAACAAATCAATAGCGGTAGGATCCTTCTACATAGGTACCTATTTTGAACCGATTTGGACACTCCTACCTGAAGATGTGGCCGTTTTGAACCCTACGGGGTATCGGACCTCGAAACGTCGGTACCCCGCATGTGTAAGACACCAAAATGGATTTTCACATATATAGAGTAATGGTGTGGTATGTTGTGTTAAAAATAGGAATCCGATAGCGTTAATATTTCGGAAGATAATCGATTTAAGTTTTATGTTATAAAATAAAATCCACAAGACCCATTTTCGTATAGAACGTTCCATATTACACATGTATGTATTATGTGTGTGTTTTTATGTGTGTACATGTGTATAGAATTTATATTTATTGATAATAATAGCACCATAAACAAACATGTACAAAATAAAATTCTATGTTCTTGACCTTCATGTCTTCTCAGCCTTGTAGAGTCTCACTGATGGAAGAACCATGTGCGTAGCTATATGCTTGTTGCAGATCATTAGAACTGTATGCTAATTAGAACCCTAACCATTTGGTGTGTGTATTTATATATATGTGTAATGTTTGGGAAATTCAATACACAGCCAGCTTTTTAACAGACGTTAACGCTTGCATAACGTCTCTAAGGTAAACTGCCATATTAGCACGGGTTGGCTTTATTGGCACGGTTATCCGAATAACCGCAGTCATTTTCAATGGAGGTCACGAAGCCGCTCTTTAGCTTGGCGTAGCTCTTCCGCGTAACCACTTATAACAAAGTTCTAAGCTTAAAGTATGCCGCATGAGGTATGAATCGAAAAAGGGGTAAAAGGAGGGCTCTTGCGAGCTCTTGCAATGCGTGGCTTTTTTTAAATCACTACCCCTCGAAGGAAAAGGAAATCACCTAGCTTGAGACAGAGAACGCTTATTTATTTTTTTGTGTGTTTACAACTTCATTTTGAATACTTCCAGATATGTTGGCGGCGTTGCTGGTTGTCTGTTCCATTGAAAACATTTAAAAAGCTACGACACACCCCCCGTGCTAATTTGGCACTCATCGCGTACCCCCCCCCCCCCCCCCCCCCCCCCCCCCCCCCTCAGAGGTACGAGTGGATATAAAAAACAGAAGGTGCTGCAAAACTTTTAAAACGATGGCATGGTGCACATGCATCAGTACTGACACTTGGTGGTGTTAAAACGTACTCCAGACGATGCGTTTGACTGGTACAGTCCGTTAAAAACCCGTGCTAATATGGCAGCTTACCTTACTAGTACACGGGCTTTTCGGGAGCAGTCGTGCTACGCCTCTAAAAATATCACTAATGAATCGGGTGAATCATTATCAACCGCACCTGATTCATGTGTGAAATAGCACCCGTGAAATTTAGAGCTATACCGTAAATCCTTATTTAGCGCACTTCTAATGTTTTTTTTCTTCGCTTGTTACCAATCTTTTAAACATTTTTTGCAATGCAGTAAACATTATAACAATACACGGTATTACTCCAGTCATGTTTCAAACGCAATGTGTTTTCAGACACTCTCTGTCGTTCCATCCTGGTAGCAATATGCATAGAATCCACAACACATGTTGAGGTGCACTGATGTACCACTGAAATGGCACGAACAATGGCTGCAGGAGAAAGGACTCGAATGACCTTTGTAAGTGTCAGAAGTGGGCAATCAAACTGGTTGAGGCATGGCTGTCCACTGGCCACCATGTGAGGATCCATATGCTGTACCATGCGGTACCGGGTGCTGTCACTTTCGAAGCAGCTCAGTAAGATTCCTACCTCCATCTATAATAGCACTGTACATGTAATAAAGGACACACTATTTGGTGGACTTACAGGAGATCCAACCCTGTCTACGTATAGCACAAAGTCACCCACATCAACAGTGTCACATTCAGCTGTCACTGTTGCTTTGCCCCATGTGACAAGAGTTTGCAGGTTAATGGTGGGAGGGAGAAGCAGCCTGTAATCAACATGTTCATCTATCAGAGTGGCGATCGACATCTCCCCAAGTTCCTGTATTTGAAGCAATACAGATCCCAACTGCGTTGGCCTACGTACACTGATCTAGGGTTGCACAGCATTAGCATAAATGTACCAACACAGTATTAAAAAAAACTGTGATCACCTTACGAAGTGCCCCATGACAATAGATGGCTTTATCACAAGTAGATGGTGTTCCTGTCAGGAAATCCTCAACCTCTGATGACTGATATAACTTTATCACACCATCACCACATCTAATATAGAGACATTATTAAAAAATACAAAATGAGAAAAGTCAATACTCACTGCATTTCAGATAGATCTAAATGACCTCCAGAACAGAAAAATCGTATGCTCTCCTGGATTGCAAAACTGTTAGCAATGTCTTTGCTCGGAGCATGTTTATTGGCATATATGTTATGAGATCTGATCACATCATTATAGCTCTCACATCTATAAAATCAATAGTTAGTAACACAGACTTTGAGTCACAATAAAGTTCTACCTTTCACTGTTGAACCCTGATGGCGGACCGAACTGAAGCATGTGATCTGGCAGGTGAAGGAGGAGATGGATTTTGAGCTTGCTTCTTAGCTCGGGACAGTGTTTATCCACAGCTTGCGCAAATCCAAGACACACAGACTTCATGGACTCAACCTTGTCAGGTGTAAATTGCTCACAATATGCAAGCTTGAACACCTGTACAGATATGTACATTGTGTATATGTATAAATGTGTAACACATACAATGACATGTACCTTTGAAAGAGCCAACCATACTTCAGTTTCACCAGGTGATACCAAAGGTGGAAACACAAACAGTGCAAGCTGTGCCAAGGTTTTAAAATCACGCCCCACAAATGATTTGTAGTACTTTGAGATATCGCGTGAGAGACGCAATGCAACGCCGGCGAAAAGGAATGAGGCAATGCGAGCCAAAACCTCTTTGCATTGCTGTGGCAAAAACCGAGCCATTCGGGACCTTAGCATGTACTTGTATGGACCCAGAACAAGAGTATGCAAGGCTTCCACTGGTGTAGATCTACATATATTGAAATTTATGAAAATGCATTATATATACAAACCACGTACTGATGTGCCCATCCACAGCTAGCTCAAGCATTGGGTTTAGTTTGCAGCTTGTTCCTAACTGTGTCTGCATCTGCTTCTGCTCCCTCTTCGTCGGCAGAGACTGTATACGGTGAATTTGCGCTACAGTATCTGTTTTGGTCCTGAGATGACCAATGCCCTGGAGACCACTGGAAACATCCACCTTGACATGATTTTGTTTTTTGGTAAGTGCAGTCTGACATCTGAATGCAAAGTGGCACTTACTGTGCAAATCCTGTAGTACATCACCGCTGTTGCTCCCAGCTGACTGCATATTTCTGCTCCACGAGGATTGTCGCAAAGAAAACTTAAAATTGGTGCAACAACAATCACTTTGCATTGCAAAAAGGCATTAAATACGACAATCCCCTCACGCTCTAGTGCATTAAACTCCTGCACTAGCGGGACTGCCATCTCCATGACCGGTGCCTTGTTGGAGGCACAGATGAAATGAATGTTGTGCAACTTGGCGTTATCTTTCCGTGAAAGTCCTGCTAATAGGAAATTCCAGGAGTTAAATTTGTTCCACACTTTGGACTTATTTCCATTGATGTCATCATAGAAGATGGAGATCGGTGCCATAATAACAGGCAGCCCTCCACATCCAATGGACTTTGCCTTCATGGGATGTGGTGAAGACAATGTGGTGTACTCCTACAGAAACAATGTTTTAAAAGTGGACAATGCGTAATACTTGTTTGCTTACATCATCAGTAAGTTGCACTAGGCAGCCATCTTGATACTGGAATATGTTAAGAGTCCATGTTTGTAATTCTGGTAATGCAGCTTTAATGCTACACACTGCTATGCACACTGTTTCTGAAAGCACATATCCATTGACAGGAGTACCAGGTGCTCTAGCTTGTGTACATTGGCATAAATACCATCTAGGCCTTCCTGGAAGAGGAGTGTAAAGTAATGCACACATTTGGCTCAATGTATATCTTACGTGGCAAACAAACTGGAGAACATGGCCTATAGATGTGACTCCAGAGATTCCAAAATCAACAAAATCTCCCAGAAATACATTGCCACAAGGTGTGATAGCCATAGGCGCAAAAAAATGTTTGTCGTTTCTCCAGCGTAAACCATGGTACATTTCCCTAAAATGTATCACATGATCAATTAATGGGCAATTACAAATTATGCACCAATACCTAAATTCTCCCTTTGGTATAACTGGAAAACAAACCAGATTTTTTTCCAATTTCTGGAATTCCAAAACACAACTTAATGCTGTTTGAGACCGAATTGGTGTAAAACGGTATGCCAGTGCTGGTGAGGTGCTACGAAGTTTACAAATAAAATAAAGTGAATCTCTCAAATGTACGCCTTTACCATTTTGGGAGTGAAATATCCAGGCAACCTGTACTTGGCTAGACGAGATAAGCTTGGCACTGCTCACGAGGTCCTCAAAGTGTGGAGTATAAATTCAAGTTTGATTGTCCCTATATGCGGTCACATAATAGGAATCAAAATAGCAGGTATGCACAAGTAACTTTACCATTGGTCTTGGGCTATGCACTATGAGGTAGGCCATGGCAAGTAGCTTCGATGCAAAAGGCTTGTACGAGTCTGCTTCACTTAGATGGCTCAAGCTACAATCTACCGTATTATAGTACATAAATTACACATGGACTAAAGTACAATGGGTTATCTTACCAACAGCGCTAGCACTCTATTCTCTTTCGGCACTGACTACAGCTGGTGGCTCAATGATGTCCGATTCAAAAGCACCTTCAAAATCATCGACATCGTCTACATATACTGATTTTTTGTTTACATTTCCAAAATATCTTTACACTATTCCTTACTATAGCAGGATTCACCCTCTGTGACAACAGGGCCACTGTCCAAACCATTAGCAGCAGGCGAGGATGAACCACAATCGGTAGGCTGCACAGCACAGCGGAGAAACTAACACAGCTGTGCTTGTTTCCTCGCCAATTTTGACACATTGCAGGTATGCTTTGTGACGAGCTGTTTCCAGATGACGCAAATACCTGTTTCTGAACTCGAATTCAAGCTTGCACGACGGGCAATAAAAGCATGCTTTCTCGGACATATTTATCGTGGTCACGTGACCAAGCATGCAGCACGCGAGAGCTCCGATAAACGCATTTCAAAGTCCTGCAGCGGTAGGTACCTTCTCGGCCTCACCTCTTCCTAGATGTAGCAGTGCAATTAGTACATCGTCACACTCGAGAGAACCAGTAGCCGATCATGAGCAGTTAGAATCGGACTCAATTACGGCAGAGCAGAATTCACTGATCATTGCAGCAGTCGTGAAGGAAGTCAAATCCGTCATAAAGGTTTCTACTGACAGCATTGAAAAAAAGTTTACAGCCGTCGAAACAAAGTTAGGTATCGTAGAGGCAGCTGTAAAGGAACTTTCAACAATTGTGAAAAGTACACACACCTTTTCTATCCAGGGAAGTGTGTATGAGGTATATACAGTGAATTTAATTGATATACAGTTGAGTGAATTTATAAAATTGTTATAGTCACCTTTTAAAGTGGAAGTGTGCAAGCTGTTTTGCAGCTCTCTGCTTCGTGAACCCTCTGATGACGCTATACAGGTTTGTGTATGTTTGTTTATCTCTATTATAAATTCACCACAGAATTTCTCGTCAAAAGATGGCAGTACCCGCAGTGCTATCACCTCAAGTTGTGCGAGATGAAAAGCACAAGGTCGATGAGGCACTTCGGTACACTGATCAAAGCGAAGCTGGCTGAAGCCAAGACACTAGAAAGAAGAAAAGTGTGCTGCTCTTTAATTATATACATACCAGCACAGTACAATTTCCTATTCCATGCAGTGCCTCGGAAAACATCCATACCTTAGGCATAAATTTATGCCAACCAGGAATCTAGCTACAAGTATTGTTCAAAGTATCGGTGGTGTGTGTGATGGTGGTGACCTTCTGGATGTTTACTGCCGCCATCTGGCTTTATTTGTAATTTATTTTGTTTAAAACTGTTGCAGGAATGTTATGTTTTGTTTTATTGCAGCGACTGTTTATTCGACACTGCACCAATTTCAAGATTGCAAATCATGTTGAGTTTCGCTTATGGATAGGGCTTTACTACTCAGATATGGATGAAGAGAAATGGGAGAATGTGATGCAGGATGACAGCACATATGACTATCCAACTTTTGGCCATGGGATGGAGAATGTGCATGAGTAATTATTTTGGATACTAACCTCATTTGTTACCCACTGGACAGCGCCTTATTTATACCACATTTATTGCATCATCATCATCTCATTTATATATCTTCCTGTAACCTGTGATTCGATTTTTTTTTATTCCATGATTTTAATTTCTATTTTTGTACAAATCTCATATAATTTGAGTCAGATTGTCAATACGTACTTGACTTGCCTGATCACGCTCCAAAATTCCCAGCTGCAGAGCACCGCGTAGTATACGCTGCATGTCATCGGGGCCCAAATATTAATATTATAATTATTGTACGACAACGCATATTCAGAAATGAGCGGTCAAAAGTCAGAATAATGTACTCGCGGTTTGCGAATCACCGAATATTCCCGTATACTTTCCCATACCAATGTATGGGTTAGTTGTATACGGTCCGTGTACTTTTCCACATTTCAATTTCTCGTATTTCTATTTATACAAAGAGGGCAATTTCGGCTCAATTGGCAATGTTTCACGTGATGGAGTTCTATTTGTGGCCTAATCTAGCGCGTCGCAACATATTGAAAAATGAAAAATGAAATATCGTTGTCTTTGTCAATATAATGAACAGTGCTCAATCCGAAGCAGAGTAATGGTCTGGAAGCAGTGCCGACCTGCCTCGAACCACCGGAATCGACCCCTCGCACGGAACGCGCGCGTATACCATGTAGGCGTATAGTCTGGGGACCCTAGGGTCCCCAGACTAGTAGGCGTATGTGTGCGTATGCATGTATGTTCTATATAACGGTAAAATTGCATCCTTGCTGTATTCATACTATGGTACTGTACTCGAAGCTGCCAACAGTATATTTGCTGTGGTGTGTTCGTGCGTGTGCGTACATGTGTGTTTGTGTGCATGTGTGTACGTGTCAGCGTGTGTACTTAATAGTGTTTTTACCATAATCCCCCTCCTCCCCCTCTAAATAATATTACATTGTTAACAGTCTGTTAAAGGGTATACATACACATGTGCATATGAGATGCAAAACTGGCTACAACCATGAATGGACAAAATAATGTGACAGCATGGTACTAAGTTGGTTGCATAAGATCAGAGTACTTTTTGCCATGAGTGTGAGAAGCTGCATGTGAGACAGTACTTACACAATTATCTTTTCATGGGGTCGGCGAAAGTACATCCCACTGCACTTTACTAGTACGTGATGCTAACGTGGCTTCCAATGGCATTTGGGGCTGTTCATAAATTATGTCACACTGAAGGGGGGAGGGGGTATCAGCCAGTGTGACGACGTATAAATTAAGCATACATCAGTATGGGACATCGTATGACGGGGGGGAGGGGGGGAGGAGGGTTCATAATGGTCAAAAATAACGTGACGTAATTTATGAACGGCCTCTTTGTGGGCACCATCAAAGACCTGAATCGTTTGATATATAGTGCACAAAATATGCTATTGGTGCATGGTCTCTTTCCATGACTCAGTTCAGTGGCTAAACAACACTTTCTCCGGCATTCTATCAGCAGTCATGAGCCACAAGTGCTCAAGCTATCATAGTCGGCATAGTTTCAAGTTAAGCGATAACAATATGTAACAACCTTCTTTGGCACAAAGAGTAACTGTTGTGATGTTTGCCAGTTTTTAAACTCATGGCCTGCAGAATTGAGTCCATATAGAACCATTCCTAGCAGTTTAGATGGCACGTAGCAGTTGTCCCTGTCCCACTAGTTACACTCTATACACAAATTACATGAAGGCAGATGAAACCTGTTAGCCCCCATGACATCATTAATGGACTTACCCACACTGTTGCAAGAATTTATGAACTGAGGAAGTAGGCTAGCATGTTCAATGTTCCAAGTAAATGTTTCTTGCCATCCATTACCATCAACCACAACCAGCTTAACGTAGTTTCTTACTTTCCATACCTCTGTATTGCCGGTCCCACAGGACAAGGAGATGATCACACACATATCTAAAGCACTATTGTATGGAGGGACAACAACTACTTGCTACCTAAACTATATGTATTTAAGTTGTGCTTTTAATTTCCGATGCTGGTATACTATTTGTGTGTGTGTGTGTGTGTGGTGTGTGTGTGTGTGTGAGTGTGGTGTGTGTGTATGAAAATTAATAGTGTGTGTTTCTGTACCTAAAACAAACTATAATATTCTGTCATGAGCAATGGCATACAAAAACATGATGCAAACTACTGTACGTAGTTGTTCCGTGGACAATGACTATGACCTTACAAAATCCTTCCCCCTCTCCTTCCCTCCCTCCCTCCCTCCCTATCTCCTCATCTCCCTCACTCCTGCCCTTTTTCCATCCCTTCTCACTCCCTCCTCCATCCCTCCCTCATCCCTCCCTCCTCCTCACTCTCCCTCCCTCCTCCCTCCCTCTCTCTCTAACCCCTCCTCCCTCCCTCTCTCTCTAACCCCTCCTCCCTCCCTCTCTCTCTAACCCCTCCTCCCTCCCTCTCTCTCTAACCCCTCCTCCCTCCCTCTCTCTCTAACCCCTCACTCCCTCTCTCTCTCTGATGCCTTTCTCTCTATACACACCAACAGTTGCATAAGGTCAGAGTACTGTATCTTGTTGCCATGGTAGTGAATAAGAACAATATGAGGGAGGTCTTATCTGTGGGATGCAGCCATACATCATGCATCACATCATTATCTTTTCATGGTGGGTGGGAAAAGAACATCCTGCTAGAGCATGGTGCAAAGGATGATCTGTCTCTGGGCTTCAAATGGGCTCTTGTGGCACTTGTCAGTTGTCAACTGTTACAAATGTCAATGCCGTATTTTTTATCATGTAGTTATTTCTTGCATGCAACATGTACAGCTCATTCTCAGGATATCTCATGTTGAAAAGGAACTGCAAAATAATGAAAGAAAGACATTCTTGTGCAAGAACTCTTTCAACAATAGAAACTTGACATTATAGGAATTTTCTTTCAAGCCACACGATTTTATTATTTTAGTGCAATTCCAGCTGCATGCTATGCATGTATGTAACATACATACATGCATGCATACTTACATACATACATACATACATACATACATGCATGCATGCATGCATGCATCCATACATACATACATACATACATACATACATACATACATACATACATACATACATACATACATACATACATACATACATACATACATACATACATACATACATACATACATACATACATACATACATACATACATACATACATACATACATACATACATACATACTACATACATACATCATACATACATACATACATACATACATACATACATACATACATACATACATTCGTACATAAACGACATACATACATAGACATACACACATATCCATAATACGTGGGTGTGTACATGTCTGGGAGTATGTATGTATGCATGTATGTATGTATGTGAGTGTATGTATGTATGTATGTATGTATGTATGTATGTATGTATGTATGTATGTATGTATGATGTATGTATGTATGTATGTATGTATGTATGTATGTATGTATGTATGTATTAGGTATGTATGTCTGTATGTATGTATGTATGTCTGTATGTATGTATGTATGTATGTATGTATGTATGTATGTCTGTATGTATGTATGTATGATGTATGTATGTATGTATGAAAGTATGTATGTATTGTGTATGTAAGTGTGTATATGTATGTGTGTATGTGTTTAATGTATAAATCAAAACGATTATATTCTGTCGTGAGCAGTAGCATACTAAAACGTGCATGTGATGCAAACTATACATAGTTGTTCTGTGGACAATGACTATGACTTTACGAAATGCTTCCCCCTCTCCTTCCCTCCCCTCCCACCCTTCTTCCCTCCCTTTCTCATCATCCTTTCCTCCCTCCCTCCTCTCGATCTCTGACCACCTCCCTTCCTACGCCTTTCTCTATATATCACTTGCATGCATAATAATATTATGGTGCATACCTATATACAATGTTAGTTCATCACATTTTTATAATTGAAGGTTACTGTGGAATTGATAGTCTCTTGGTAAGGTCTATAAAGCACTTCAAACCATTTTGGAAAGGTTTGTCATCCCCATTAACAAGTTTGTAAAATATGGTTGGAAAGTCCAGAATATTGGCTTTAAGTCTTTCGTCTCTTTCAGCCCTTTGTCCATCTTCAAGAGGATCTGTACCAAAGTGGCTGAATATAGTAAGCTGTCCACCTAAAGAATGATACTGCTGCACAGCTTGTTCTGGACTTGGAATGATGTCTTCATTAACTGGTGAGGTATTATAGTTGCTTCTCATCCTATTCAAAGGAGTTCCTTTCCCTTGAATAAAAATATTAATGATTATTTTATTAAAATGTACATCAGTACACTATACCTGGAAGACAATGATAATTCCAGGAGCCCACTGCCATTGAAGTACCAATCCTGATCACTTGTAGTGTAAACCAAGAAACACAGAACTTTTGTAACTCATCATCAATGTCAAAGTCTCCCTTTTCCTCCATATCTACCAAGCAAGTTTTGACAGGGTAATTTACTCTGCAATTAATTTCTGGCCAGAATCGTTCCACAGTATGATTCTATATTGATAGTCAGGTTAAGACACAAGTACAAGTAACAGTGTGTAACATACCAATTTAGATGTTGTTTGTCGGTGAGGTGGTTTGCTTACATCTCTTCTGTACTTAGCGAGTACCTCTTGCACATGGAGCATTAAGCACCATTCTTTTCCGTGGTCTACCCTCACTTGTTCCCAGATACCATGCTCCATTAGAATTGGTCTATGTAAGAATTCACATTTACTTACTGATGTCTAAATGCACGCATGTAGCACTCACCTGAACATTAAGGCATATATGTCAACATTATTTTTTACTGGCATGCTAATGAACCCCACTACCATGCCAGAGTACCCATCAATAGCACAGATGTGTGTAACACCAAACATTACAAGTTTTTCATTTTGGTCAACATGCAACTTGTGACCAAAATACTTTGCTCTGTACGGCGTTGGGTTTAAATGCTGATGTGCTCTCGAAAGACGAGACTGATGGTACTCCGGGTTTATTAATTTCAGTGCCTTGCCAACGCGCCCCTCAGATACTCGTATTCCTTCATATGCCAAAAGTCCCGCCATGGTTTTACGTCCATACGTGGGTCCCACCTGTTTGATAAAACTGATAATACATACAGCATGATGTAATTTTATGATAGCAAAAATAACACCTTTATTATTGCCTCGGCAACGATTTCTTTTACCCTCTCAGTACTCAAGCGAGAGGATTTGTGAATCCCTTTAATCTTACAGAAATTTTCTATACTCCTCACGCTGCATCCTTTGGATCCGTTGGTCATTGTCATGAGCTCTTCACGTAGTGTATTGTGCGTAACGCAATCAGTCACTATCCGTTGCCGAATGTAGTCTTCGAAACTTGACAAAACGTTCTCCATTACATGTACATACAACGTGACTAATATGATTTAGTAACTTGAAATAACTCATGGTCATAAGGCGGAGCTCCCGAGATTGGACGTTGGTTATAAGCCTCACGTCCCATCATTAACTTCACATTATTTCGCGGAGATGTCTGCAACTATTCATTTATGTAGAGGGGACCGTGTATTAGAAATAAGCCTCCGAAGTTACGCAGCTCAACAGTTAGCACGAATGTTCAATGTAGAGCAAGATACGATATGGCTCAAAAGCAGGTACAAAGATGGCCATGTGTATTTTCCGAATCCTGACGGCGTGTTTGACCTGTTGAACGACGGAGTACTTCCTCACGCGGAACTTATAGTTGAAGGAGAGCCAAGGCAGGGGCAGGCCAGTCAACCTAGCTGCAGCGGTATTTATGCGCAGCCGTCCCGTAGCTCTGCGATTGTCATGGACAGTACTCCTCCTCGTTACTCGCCTGGATCGCAGTTTACATCCGTAACAGCCCACAGAGGAAAGCGACCTTTAGAAGAGGCTACCTATCGTTTAAAGATCATTCAAGCCACCATGGCTTTCGCCAGTCCTGGTAACAAGAAACCAACGTTTGAATGCCACGGACAGGCGTTTTTCGAGATCACCGAGTCCAATGCCAACGTACCAGCTTTACTAGTAGCAGTTCGAACTGAATTCGGCGAGGATTACACCATCGTGACAGGAGACGGGCTAGAAGTAAAAGATTCATTTGGCACACAAGGTTAGTATATATGGCCGTTTATATACGATTTACTCAGTACATGTATTTGTCTTAAAATAGGTTTGAAGTTTTGGAAAGTGAACGCTCGCAAATTTTTTGCTGTTCCTGAAGAATCACTTGGAAAACCTGCCAAAATGTCGCGAGCAGGACAAATTGCGGGTTTAGATGCTTCGCCACAGGCAGTACCGTGCAATGATTGTTGCCGTGACATTGTCGATGATATGAAAAGAAAACTGGATTTGACATTTAAACTAGCTGCTGGGACGAAGATACCAATAGGTTTGCAGAAGTTACTCGCTGATGGTTTCAAGTGCAAAATCTGCCAAAGTGTTATTAAACCCCCTGTCATAGCTTCAAACTGTTGCAAGCAGCTACTAGGTTGTGATGCCTGCATTAAGACGTGGTATCAGGATAGTCCCACCACAAAAAATTGTCCCGGGTGCAACAAAGAAAGGGGATTTCCGGAAACAATGAGGCTGCACGGACTCGATGAGCTGCTTCTGGCAACTAAAGATTTAGTTGATGACATTTTGGATGATGCTATATCTGTTGATAGTGACTAACATACATGAGCGCTGTGTATACACGCATGCAATTTTTATGTATGCATTTCTGCTGATCAAAAATTGTATCCAATGAAAATTCGTCTATACATGCATGCATGTATGCATATCTGCTGATCAAAAATTGTATCCATTTGAAAATTCAATGCAGGGTGATACAAGGGGGGTGCTCACATATACAGTACAAATTTGATTGTATATGTACCAGTATAATCTCATATTTAAATCCATTCAATTTTAACCAGCAAGTTTTGCATCAGAGTTAGGAGGTACACATCTTTGTGGCGTTTATGATCTATGCTACAGATAGTGTCTGACAAGGCCTACAGCCCTTACACTGTTGTCTCCGGGAACGAACCTCTTGATGTCTTTGTATACTATAGCTTTGCATGATGGAAATTGGCAGGCACATTCAATCACATCGACATTTTGGTGTGCCGACTTACCCAAAGCCATTTTGTGCCAACTATCCCCAATGATACCTGAGATGCATAACTACTTATAATGGCCAAGGTTAACAACGTATAGAACATAGACATTGCTTTCTGGGAAGCTTGGTCGGGTGTACATAACTCATAAACTCAACACTGATTAAGAAATGACCTAAATAAAATAGCAAAGCCAAAAATTTTACTCCACAGGAAAAAAAGTCACAAATTCAAATGCTTAGACACTTAACTTTAATAGCTACGTTTCATCTGTACATCATGTAAAATTGCTAATGTCAACCGTTACCAAGATATAAATGATGTGACAACCAAAACGTGACTTGTAGCCCCGGGGCGGTCTCCCCTATATAACCATTGCTTATGTAATCGCCATTACAACAACTTTCAGTCAACATTATTACAACTTTCAGTTTCAGTTCTTGCAGCATATAAGCCAAAGTCAGTGTTACAATGGGGTAACTATTAATAGCATTACTAATATAATGATATACAATATGAATCAGTGCAGAGGAACATGAGGACATGTAATATGTATGCATTTATGCATATGTGTGTTATGTGTGTGTATGTATGCATGAATGTAGGTATGTGTGTATGTCTGTATGTATGTGCATGTGTGTTTGTGTGTGTATGTTGTATGTATGTATGTGCATGTGTGTTTGTGTGTGTATGCTGTATGTATGAATGTACATGTACATGTATGTATGTATGTATGTATGTATGTATGTATGTATGTATGTATGTATGTATGTATGTATGTATGTATGTATGTATGTATGTATGTATGTATGTATGTATGTATGTATGTATGTATGTATGTATGTATGTATGTATGTATGTATGTATGTATGTATGTATGTATGTATGTATGTATGTATGTATGTATGTATGTATGTATGTATGTATGTATGTATGTATGTATGTATGTATGTATGTATGTATGTATGTATGTATGTATGTATGTATGTATGTATGTATGGATGCATGCATGCATGTATGTTACATACATGCATAGCATGCAGCTGGAATTGCACTAAAATAATAAAATCGTGTGGCTTGAAAGAAAATTCCTATAATGTCAAGTTTCTATTGTTGAAAGAGTTCTTGCACAAGAATGTCTTTCTTTCATTATTTTGCAGTTCCTTTTCAACATGAGATATCCTGAGAATGAGCTGTACATGTTGCATGCAAGAAATAACTACATGATAAAAAATACGGCATTGACATTTGTAACAGTTGACAACTGACAAGTGCCACAAGAGCCCATTTGAAGCCCAGAGACAGATCATCCTTTGCACCATGCTCTAGCAGGATGTTCTTTTCCCACCCACCATGAAAAGATAATGATGTGATGCATGATGTATGGCTGCATCCCACAGATAAGACCTCCCTCATATTGTTCTTATTCACTACCATGGCAACAAGATACAGTACTCTGACCTTATGCAACTGTTGGTGTGTATAGAGAGAAAGGCATCAGAGAGAGAGAGGGAGTGAGGGGTTAGAGAGAGAGGGAGGGAGGAGGGGTTAGAGAGAGAGGGAGGGAGGAGGGGTTAGAGAGAGAGGGAGGGAGGAGGGGTTAGAGAGAGAGGGAGGGAGGAGGGGAGGGAGAGTGAGGAGGAGGGAGGGATGAGGGAGGGATGGAGGAGGGAGTGAGAAGGGATGGAAAAAGGGCAGGAGTGAGGGAGATGAGGAGATAGGGAGGGAGGGAGGGAGGGAAGGAGAGGGGGAAGGATTTTGTAAGGTCATAGTCATTGTCCACGGAACAACTACGTACAGTAGTTTGCATCATGTTTTTGTATGCCATTGCTCATGACAGAATATTATAGTTTGTTTTAGGTACAGAAACACACACTATTAATTTTCATACACACACACCACACTCACACACACACACACACCACACACACACACACACACACAAATAGTATACCAGCATCGGAAATTAAAAGCACAACTTAAATACATATAGTTTAGGTAGCAAGTAGTTGTTGTCCCTCCATACAATAGTGCTTTAGATATGTGTGTGATCATCTCCTTGTCCTGTGGGACCGGCAATACAGAGGTATGGAAAGTAAGAAACTACGTTAAGCTGGTTGTGGTTGATGGTAATGGATGGCAAGAAACATTTACTTGGAACATTGAACATGCTAGCCTACTTCCTCAGTTCATAAATTCTTGCAACAGTGTGGGTAAGTCCATTAATGATGTCATGGGGGCTAACAGGTTTCATCTGCCTTCATGTAATTTGTGTATAGAGTGTAACTAGTGGGACAGGGACAACTGCTACGTGCCATCTAAACTGCTAGGAATGGTTCTATATGGACTCAATTCTGCAGGCCATGAGTTTAAAAACTGGCAAACATCACAACAGTTACTCTTTGTGCCAAAGAAGGTTGTTACATATTGTTATCGCTTAACTTGAAACTATGCCGACTATGATAGCTTGAGCACTTGTGGCTCATGACTGCTGATAGAATGCCGGAGAAAGTGTTGTTTAGCCACTGAACTGAGTCATGGAAAGAGACCATGCACCAATAGCATATTTTGTGCACTATATATCAAACGATTCAGGTCTTTGATGGTGCCCACAAAGAGGCCGTTCATAAATTACGTCACGTTATTTTTGACCATTATGAACCCTCCTCCCCCCCTCCCCCCCGTCATACGATGTCCCATACTGATGTATGCTTAATTTATACGTCGTCACACTGGCTGATACCCCCTCCCCCCTTCAGTGTGACATAATTTATGAACAGCCCCAAATGCCATTGGAAGCCACGTTAGCATCACGTACTAGTAAAGTGCAGTGGGATGTACTTTCGCCGACCCCATGAAAAGATAATTGTGTAAGTACTGTCTCACATGCAGCTTCTCACACTCATGGCAAAAAGTACTCTGATCTTATGCAACCAACTTAGTACCATGCTGTCACATTATTTTGTCCATTCATGGTTGTAGCCAGTTTTGCATCTCATATGCACATGTGTATGTATACCCTTTAACAGACTGTTAACAATGTAATATTATTTAGAGGGGGAGGAGGGGGATTATGGTAAAAACACTATTAAGTACACACGCTGACACGTACACACATGCACACAAACACACATGTACGCACACGCACGAACACACCACAGCAAATATACTGTTGGCAGCTTCGAGTACAGTACCATAGTATGAATACAGCAAGGATGCAATTTTACCGTTATATAGAACATACATGCATACGCACACATACGCCTACTAGTCTGGGGACCCTAGGGTCCCCAGACTATACGCCTACATGGTATACGCGCGCGTTCCGTGCGAGGGGTCGATTCCGGTGGTTCGAGGCAGGTCGGCACTGCTTCCAGACCATTACTCTGCTTCGGATTGAGCACTGTTCATTATATTGACAAAGACAACGATATTTCATTTTTCATTTTTCAATATGTTGCGACGCGCTAGATTAGGCCACAAATAGAACTCCATCACGTGAAACATTGCCAATTGAGCCGAAATTGCCCTCTTTGTATAAATAGAAATACGAGAAATTGAAATGTGGAAAAGTACACGGACCGTATACCAAGGACGCCAGATTTTTCCCAGGATTTGAAATTTGAAAATGTTAGTACACTACATTTGTTATGATTTTTAGTGGTGTCGCCGTATTTTTCCTATTTAAGCTGGGGCTTCCCTAGGATTGTCATAACATTGTCCCCAAATGTACAGGTAGTCAATGAGAAGGGTTTCTCATTACAATATTCCACGGTCATTTGTGTCAATACCTTTACGATTTACGATTTTGATAATATAGCTAGTACATCGAAGAACTATAAAATGTACTAAAAACTAGGCCTTCCTATTGAAAAATCGGCTTCCATACCCGGGAGAAGCATTTCATGTTGAATCTGGGTCCGTGTATATTTCGGCCATTTCAATTATTTGTTTTTCTATTCAAGAATAATAAAAATATGACCGCAAATTAGGTTCGATTCAATATTCCACTTGTTAAAATTCGCTACACAATAGCCATTATTTCATTCTGCCGTAAAAACGAATAACCATCAATTTTGTAGTCTACTCGTTTTCCAAAAAATTGAATATCGAAAAATGAAAAATGGTTTGGAATCGGAACTCGTGCGCGGAACGGGGGGTCGTTCCTGGAATGCGACGTGAGTCCAGGCCCGAAACAACGGGAGGCGTGTCCCAGTACAGTTTCTAGCGCTTCCGACGAACGAATGCCTCAGCGGAGCAGTACAGCAGTACGTATGTATGAAAACTGTACGCTCAGCTCGGATCCTTACACTGAATTGTGGACGTGTGTGTGTGTGTGTGTGTGTGTGTGTGTGTGTGTTTGTGTGTTTGTGTGTGTGTGTGTGTGTTTGTGTGTGTGTGTGTGTGCGCGCGCGTGTGTGCGTGTGTTTTGTGTGAGTCTATGTAGTTGGGCGTAGCCCCTTGTTGGACCCCAATACGCTACATACGCACACACTGTGCGTGCGTGTGTATCTGCATGTGTCTGTGTGCATGTGTGTGTGTGTGTGTGTGTGTGAGTGAGTGTGTGTGTGTGCGTGTGTGTGTGTGTGTGTGTGTGTGTGTGCGTGCTATGAGTGCGCGTTCGTGTGATCGGTGCTACGGAAGCAGGGGTGATGGATAGTATGGAGGGTGTGTGTGATTATGGTAAAAATACGAATGTGGATATGTTGTGTGTGTGTGTGCATGATACCAGGAGTATAATTGCCCCTCCCCTACCCCACCCCTTGGTTAAACTGATTCCCTGCTGGGCACTATAGCCAGTTTTGTCCTCCAACATATAAGACTGCTCCGAACAGTGGCAATTATATCATGTTAGGACCAAGGGGTCTGGTTTGGACTACTCACTGAGCTAGGGGACGCTTTGCTTTTTTTACCATAAGAGATTTATTGATTCAGTTTTGCATCATTGACACCATTATACATGTAGAATTAATTAAATCAGGCAAAGCCCTGCCTTTGATTATGGTATTGTCCCCCACTTGATATGCCTGTCCCCCCACTGGCCATTTCATGGCTGTTTTAATTGGTAAGAAAAATAATGAATTTTATCCTCTGTATCTGTATATATATATATATGCAAGTACATTTGTGTCTCTGTTATATTTCTGTGTGATTGTGTGTTTGTGTGTGTGCATGTGTGTGTGTGTGTTTGTGCATGTGTATGGGGTGAATGTGTGGTTTGTAGCAGTATAGTGCTTGTATGGGAACGTAGTTAGTGGATTTAAATTATTTACTGATCTGTTCACTTGTCAGGCATATGTTCAAAAAGGTGAGAATGACATCTGTGACGATGACAAGGAGATTGCAGAGGAAGAGGACTGGGAATCAACTGTGAAAGAAAATAGAGTAAGGACTTGAGGTAATGATTCACGTTTCATCTGTCCCATCTCCCTTTTCTTTCCATCACCTCTTCTCCAGAGCTCTCTCCCCCATGTCTCATTCACCCTATTTCTCTCCACAACTTTTCCACAGTAATCAGCTCTCCATCTGTCAATAATACCCTGGACTGCTACCAAAGGGTATGGGGTCCATTGGCACGATCCTTTTAAGGTACCGGCTCCAGGAGCAGGGAGAGCCATCACTGCCAGTCTTCATAAGGCAAAGGTAGACCTTGCAAGGATCCATCTGTATGCAATGTGTTGTTTGATTGTGTGTGTGTGTGTGTGTATATGTGTATGTGTGCGAGATGCATGTACGCATGTGTGCGTGCTCTTCACCTCCCCTACCATGCATCTGTTCCATGTTTCTCACCTCTTGTCCCTCCCTCTCCCTTCATCTTTCATTCAGAGTCTCTGAAAATCGTATAGGAATTGCACTACAAGCTGTTCATCCGGATTACCACAGAATGTGACTGAATGGAGCTTCTCGAAGTTTGAATCCACAACCAAACCGAGCTGCCTATTTTGGAGAAAAACTCCACATCGATCAAAATGAAAAGCTTGTCATGTTTGGGGTTACCCCACATTTGTGCTATTGATGGCTACTCTGGGAAAATTGTTCAATTTGTCAGCATGCCAGTGAAAAACCCTGTACAGATGTATCAACACTTGTTCAGGTAAATAGTTGCACCAACTGGAAGCTGTATATCAGCTTATTTCTCCACCACAAAACCATACAGACCAATACTTGTGGAGTATGGTTTATTTGACCAAATAATAGTTGATCATCACAAGGAATGGACCTTAAGCCTCTTTGTGCAGGAGTCACTGGCTCACTTGCGGCACAGTGTTCAGAAGCCGCCGCACAGACAAATGTCATCAACACTAGTAATATACCATGCACTTGTTCATTACTCTATTATACATACAGGGAGGGCGTTTGTGAAAGAGCGCAACACTTCTTAAAAATTCCTATAACTCAGGATTGAAATTAATTAACTGCTTGGTTTCTTTAACAGCACAACACTTTTTAAAAAACCCTATAATTCAGGATTGAAATTAATTAACTGCTTGGTTTCTTTAACATATGTTGCAGTAGTTAGGCAAATACTAACAATCCGATTATTGTTAGCAGTTAAGTAATTGTATCAAAACCCGCATAAATCATAATATTCAAATTGCTCAATTAACAAAGGTATTCACAATTGCGGTTATAGAGAATTTATTTTAATAACTACTGCTAAATAACACAACATCTGAATATGTCGTGGAACAGTAGTGATTTTAAGTTATTTGGTCAAAAAGTGAGTTATTAACATTTAAGACCATAATTTGTTAAATAACCATCACTAATTAGTATATGACGTAAAAAACACTATTTGATTTAGTTATGGATAATTTACTGGCGAGTCATTAAAAATTAAAAACGTAGTGGTCATAAAGTTTGATTTGTTGTTTTGAACATTAACTAATAAAATGCCAGTCAAATTTCATACTTCACTGTTTGCAGTTTATAAATCATGTTATTAATTAAAAGTTGTCGTAAATGGCAAGCTATTTGATTTTATCTTTTGAACTTTTAAAGATCATGGAAAGGTAACAATGCAGTTTGTATTTGACTAAATGTGGTTATCATACGTTCATAAATTCATTTATTAACAATGCTATTAAGGGATTATATTCATTTAAAAGCATTGCGCTCTTTTGCAAACACCCTGTATAAATTGATTGTACTGTTTAACGTGGGGTCAAGGCGATGAAAAAGGACCTGCACATATTATAAAATTTTTCTAGAATGGTGCATCAAAGTTGACATGCAATTAAAATGTTGCATAATTTAAAATTCAGGCACTGTAACTGCATGATGAACAGCCTAAATTCCAGTGCGTAAAAAAAGAATTTGTAGAGTCTGTTAGTATATGAAATGATTAGAAAACTTGAAAATAATGCGCTCGGTCCCTTTTTTCTGCCGTGATCCCATGTATTAAAATACTTCCACTCAGAATCACACAGTTGAGCGCTGTTGGCCTGAAGTGAATCATCGTGTCAACTATCCCATAAAATCTTGCTTGAATCAAATGCAAGATAGAGGGGACTTTGATTTAGACTCAATGACCCACAAATATATTGTGTATCTTGGGTCACACTCCATGTCTCTACAGTGGGAGGAAGGCTATTTACAGGTGTATGGAAGTGCCACAATATTCCAGGTTTGTGAACTTGTTCTGCCATAATTCTAGACCTCTTGACCACCTAAATGTGCCCCTTATGCAGGAAAGGGCATTCCAAATGAACGAATGGCAAATGCTAGAACAAGGAGGCTGCCATCTGAAATTATCCCTGATGCTCATTTCGCAACATCTCAATTTGTGGACATGGGTGGCCATTTAACCCTGGAAAGTCATTTTGGGAATGATCCACTGGCTGGAAGGAATGGCTTGATTGCTGAGCGCAATCGTCAATTCCACCAACAATATCCAGACTTGTCCATGGTATTTCATGCTATCAGCAATAATAATTGTAATCCATTTATAGAATCTGTGAAACTGTATATTCATCTGACAGAAGCTCTTGCTATTTGAAACTTGGTCTATTGTACTTACTGTCTTGGCAGTGATGAATTGATGCTTATACTATTCAATTAAAAACATTTATCATGGTGTAATGGTGATCTCCCTCATTCATACCACCTGACCTCTGCCTCCTCATATGTATAGTCATATGCCTTCAATCAGAGGTGAAGAATCCTCAGTAGACAAACACTAGTGTGCCCAATAATAGTGTTTATGGTTTTCCACAATCAGGAAACCATGAATAGTTGTATCAGTTGAAATACATGTAGAAAGAAATTCTGATTGTATATAGATTATTACTCTTCAATTCATTCATGATTCATTTCAAAAGAACTAATCAAAGTAGGCAAAACTACTAATGCCCAAAAGTTCCAAGAGACCAGCACCTGAGCCTGTGCCTTAACTGGAGCAGGCCACTAATGGAGGCCACATCCTTCTGGTGGGCCAGGTAGTGCAACTGTTCTTGGGGGGTGTTGAGGCCAGGAGGTGGGACATGTGTTATTGACTGATGGAGAGCTGATTACTGTGGACAAGGTTAGGGAGGAAGGGGGTGGGGCAGTGAGAGAAATAGGGTGAATGAAAGATGGAGGAGAGGGAGGGAGAAGAGGTGAGAAACATGGAACAGATGCATGGTAGGGGAGGTGAAGAGCACACACACATGCGTACGTGCATCTCGCACACATACACACACACACATACACAATCAAACAACACATTGCATACAGCTGGATCCTTGCAAGGTTTACCTTTGCCTTATGAAGACTGGCAGTGATGGCTCTCCCTGCTCCTGGAGCCGGTACCTTAAAAGGATCGCGCCAATGGACCCCATACCCTTTGGGAGCAGTCCAGGGTGTTATTGACAGATGGAGAGCTGATTACTGTGGAAAAGATGTGGAGAGAAATAAGGTGAATGAGACATGGATGGAGAGAGCTCTGGAGAAGAGGTGATGGAAAGTAAAGGGACATGGCCTGGGACAGATGATACGTGAATCATTACCTCAAGTCCTTACTCAATTTTCTTTCACAGTTGATTCCCAGTCCTTTGCCTCTGCAATCTCCTTGCCATCGTCACAGATGTCATTCTCACCTTTTTGAACATATGCCTGACAAGTGAACAGATCAGTCAATAATTTAAATCCACTAACCACGTTCCCATACAAGCACTATACTGCTACAAACCACACACTCACCCCATACACATGCACAAACACACACACACATGCACACACACAAACACACAATCACACAGAAATATAACAGAGACACAATTGTACTTGCATGTATATAGGATAAAATTCATTATTTTTCTTACCAATTAGAACAGTCATGATATGGCCAGTGGGGGGACAGGCATATCAAGTGGGGGACAATACCATAATCAAAGGCAGGGCTTTGCCTGATTTAATTAATATAATGGTGTCAATGATGCAAAACTGAATCAATAAATCTCTTATGGTAAAAAAAGCAAAGCGTCCCCTAGCTCAGTGAGTAGTCCAAACCAGACCCCTTGGTCCTAACATGATATAATATTCTATATTTGCCACTGTTCGGAGCAGTCTTATATGTTGGAGAACAAAAATGGCTATAGTGCCCAGCAGGGAATCAGTTTTACCCTAAGAAAAATTATTTCCAAGACTTGCCAAGATTTGTTCCAAATTCTTGCGTGATAAGTGTTCCATTTTGTCTAGAGCACTATTAAACATGCTTATCCTATTAAATTGCAGGCATATCACTGTACTAGCTTGTGCAGGTTGAAGAGTTTCAAAAAAGCGTTCCCCCGAGGAGTTATAAAGCGGCACGCCCCTTAGCACATCAGCGCGCATGCCTAGTCGGGGGAACGCTTTTTTGAAACTCTTCAACCTGCACAAGTTAGTACAGTGATATGCCTGCAATTTAATAGGATAAGCATGTTTAATAGTGCTCTAGAAAAAATGGAACACTTCACGCAAGAATTTGGAACAAATCTTGGCAAGTCTTAGAAATAATTTTTCGTAGGGTACCAAGGGGGTGGGGAAGGGGAGGGGCAATTATACTCCTGGTATCATGCACACACACACAACATACCCACATTCGTATTTTTACCATAATCACACACACCCTCCATACTATCCATCACCTTTGCTTCCGTAGCACCGATCACACGAACGCGCACTCATAGCACGCACACACACACACACACACACACGCACACACACACACACACACACGCATACACACTCACACTCACTTTCTCACACACACACACATGCACACACAGACACATGCAGATACACACGCATGCACAGTGTGTGCGTATGTAGCGTATTGAGGTCCAACAAGGGGCTACGCCCAACTACATAGACTCACACGCACACACACACACAAACACACACATACACACACACACACACACACACACACACACACACACACACACACACACACACACACACACACACACACACACACACACACACACACACACACACACACACACACACACACACGTCCACAATTCAGTGTAAGGATCCGAGCTGAGCGTACAGTTTTTATACATACGTACTGCTGTACTGCTCCGCTGAGGCATTCGTTCGTCGGAAGCGCTAGAAACTGTACTGGGACACGCCTCCCGTTGTTTCGGGCCTGGACTCACGTCGCATTCCAGGAACGACCCCCCGTTCCGCGCACGAGTTCCGATTCCAAACCATTTTTCATTTTTCAATATTCAATTTTTTGGAAAACGAGTAGACTACAAAATTGATGGTTATTTGGTTAATTCGTTTTTACGGCAGAATGAAATAATGGCTATTGTGCAGCGAATTTTAACAAGTGGAATATTGAATCGAACCTAATTTGCGGTCATAGTTTTATTATTCTTGAATAGAAAAACAAATAATTGAAATGGCCGAAATATACACGGACCAATCTGTACGGTCCGTGTATAAAAGTGCCAAATCATTTTTTTCGCAATCAATATTAAAAATTGCCCAATTACGGTATCAAATTCTTACTTTTCTAGAAATGAAATTCAAGATTACGCTTGTAGTTATCGCTGTTTTGAAAAATTGAAAAATGAAACATTGGAATGGAACCGGAACGGATAAAATGGAACCGGAACTCGTGTCCATTTCCGTCTGAGGCTCATGTCTGCTCTGAAACCGGGACCGACCGTTGTTCGGACCAGGAAACCCAAGTTTCTAAACCGAGATGGGTACGAGAAACCGAAATGGGTACGAGAAGTGGGCGTACTAAGTGCCTTAATTTGCTAGGCTCCGTTGGTATGGAGCAAGCCAGTTGTATAACTATTTGGACCTTCCCTTGGCTGCATTATATACACGCGTACACACACACGCGCGCCCACACACTCTGACTGACACACATACACACACGCTCACACACACGCGCTCACATACACGCGCTCACACACGCGCTCACACGCGCGCTCACACACGCGCTCACACGCGCGGGCTCACACACACACACACACACACACACACACACACACACACACACACACACAGTGACACACACAACACTCCCTTCAATTCTCGTAGCCTTCATTAGCCTGTACCTTATTATAAAAGTATTTTAATTTCTTGCAACATTATTTGTATACAATTGCAAATCAAACAATTTCTCAAAGGTACCTTGCTAGAGCAAGTGGTATGTGCATGCCAAGCTCAAAGCATCTTGGGTATATATTTAATAGGTTGCATCACAGGAGGCAGGCCGGGGCAGTGGCTGAACAAGCTGAGAGAAGAAAAATATTG
This sequence comes from Ephydatia muelleri, assembly GCA_013339895.1. Classification (NCBI taxonomy): domain Eukaryota; kingdom Metazoa; phylum Porifera; class Demospongiae; order Spongillida; family Spongillidae; genus Ephydatia; species Ephydatia muelleri. The sequence goes on along the minus strand of JABACO010000002.1, from coordinate 10,463,945 downwards.
AAATATGGACCGCAATATATATTAGTTTGATCCAGTTGTCATAGAAAAATCAGGTGTGTTTGGAAAACGGATTCTATCATTCCTTAAGAATCTTGCTTGTCGTATCCATAAGGTGTCTTGGTAAGTGCAGTCCTTTTTCTATCTCCGTACAGTGAGGCAATGCTGTGTTAGCCCTGGCACCTTTGCTAGCGTAGTTTGCTTTGTTTTTGAGGACTGTGACACATATTCAGTTATATAGAGTGATGGAATTTTTTAAATTAATTAATTAATGTTTTTACTTTTTAAAAGGAAAAATAATAATAATAAAAATAACAGAGTATGTACATGTCCCAGGTACACATTAATATTTATCTTTACATTAATATAGTTAAACTGAATAGAAACATTAGCATACATTAAAGCTGTAGGTTATAATAAGACTTGTATTTTATTTTTCTGACCCTAACCGGAACCCTAACCCTCTGAAATGTACACGTAACACCATTCAAGTAATAATAAATAAATAAAAAACAGAAATACATAACAACCACAGGGGGATGGAAGCCAAGTTCACAAAACAAATGAAAGGGAGCCACAATGCCAATCAAGGCAAGGCCTCATAATGTTCAATGAGCCAGTAATGCAGGAGGCTAACACTAACAATGACACTTCTGCGGTTGTAGACATCAGTACTACAGGGTTTATGGCAACCTCGAATATGAATTGCTTGGTTTATGTTGTGGGACATTAATGTGATACATCAAAAACAACAGAAGCATGTGGCCTCATCCTTGATCGTGAAGAAGAACAAGCATGCTCTGAGTTCTAGTTTCAATTTTAGATTTTTTGTTCCTTCCATGTTTGTTGTAATTAGTATGACAAAAGCAGTACAGGAAATGCAATACAAGCAATACTACAGACAGGCAAAGTGCCTATACAGTTCAATTTATTATTGCTGATAATAGTAATAATAATACATGGCATGCATTCCATGGTCAAGATGGCTGTTGTGGTTCCATCCTATGGATTATTATTAACACAAACATAGCTTAGTGTGTTTAGTGCATATCACACCCTCCCCCCCTCTTGAGAGTTTGAATCGAGGTATGGCTGGGGGGTTATGTCTCACCCATGTATCCTTAAACATAGTGATGTTCATATAAGAGGCACATTACTGCCTATCAAGAGGTTTGGGGAGGGAGGGAGGGGGGTAGTAATCATTCCTTGCTCTGTGCAGACGATCATGAATGTGTTCACCCAACCTGACTTGGCTTGACTGTATGTATGATTAAACATCCATGCATGCACTAATTCCATCTCATTCTGGACATGGAAATTACCTTAGTGAAAGTCATACCAGCTTTGTTGAGTGTGGAAACATGCATATGTAGCACAGCAACATGTAGAAAACAGTTTAATTTGTAGCCATGTTTAGTTTGGTTGAGGTGCAAAGGACGTCTCCAGAGTAGTGAAGATTCAGCCAATTAATGTTGTTTTTCATTTATTGTTATTCATCATCTGAAGTCCTATGGTGGAATTGGTGATAGTGCATGGTTATGAACAGGTTGCTACCTAACTGTTTCTTGGGCTAAACAGCATTGCCTTGACGTTAGTGACCAGCATTCACAATCCTATGGGTTTACATCAGATCCAATCCAATTATAATTATTCCATTATTTAGTTTCCACTGATGTCAATTTCTTACTAAAAGGTATATAAAGGCATAAGCATTAAATGGGACAAACCAAACGACAGGATGGCTGTGTGCAAAGCTTACTTTTGCAATACATAAAGCAACGAATCTTTGCTTGTGTGGTTCTCGCACCAAGTGGAGAAGTGGAGCTGGAATATATGATTAACACTTTTATTTTGTGTCATTTTGTTGTTGTGTTTATGCAATATTATTTTTATTATTGATTTTGCTGAGGACACTACAAAAAACTGTTTGACCACCTCATCATATTAAACGGACCTCATAGCTCCCTTGCATTTTTTCTCCCAAAGAAGCTGCCACACATGTGCAGCAGGGTAACTCTACCTGAAGACCAAGTGCAGCCAGCAGAGAGTAGGTTACTGGACTTGGCAATAAACTTGGAGCAGTATATAGGTAATCCCCGTGCACCATTGAAGGATAGGCAGGAGAGCATTTCTCATTGGGATGTCAGTGTTGTCTTTACCCTGAGTTGCGTAATAGTATCGGCTTATTCCAATGAGAGCCTTCCCTCCCTGTGCATGTGCAAACATACAACAAGCATACATGACTATACATATGGGTTTATTCCACATCTCCCTTTCTAGGGATATGAATCAAAATCTATCTGGCGGTCGGATCACAGTTCCTATTTGTGATCTGGTCATGATTTGACGTGGGGGACTGACTTGGACAGCTTGAGTGGCCACTTTCTCCAACTAAGCTCTGGTCTTGCTATTGTGGAACAACTGGCTGCTCTTTTGTCTGCTCCACTGGACATTGAGGTGTCGTCTATTACGCCGAACTGCCCCCCCCCCCCCCCCCCCCCCCCAGTATCAACTAGGTATGAATGAGAGGTTGCTGCTTTTCCCACTACAATCCCTGGTATAGGATCTGCTCTGTCAGTAGTGATCCACACGTCCATCCCATCTGGGATATAAGGAAGTAGGTGCATCCTATGCAAAGTTCGCCTTTTGTTGGAGCTTAAATTTCTGATCCTGCACTCGAAATTTCCTCAGGTAGGGCCACTTAGGATTCATCTTATCAGGGACCTGTGGTAAGGTTGTTCGCAGCTGCCTTCCCATAAGGAGTTGTGCTTGGGACTGGTTACACCAAGGAAATGGTGTTGAGCGGTATGAGAGAATAGGCAAGTATGGATCAGATGACCCCTTTAGAAGGTTCTTAACAGTTTTAATACAATCGCAAGAATACTGACAATATTTATTTAGACAGGGTTATTTTGAACCCTCTCGTCAACGAGCAAGTCAACGGAATTTAAATTAAAAAAAAAACAGAAGAAAACCACGCATGCGCAATAGAATTTCATTACGTACGTAAAAATATCGACATCCGCGTTGCTATACTCTAAATCAGTTACACAATGTAAACTTCGGGATCCACGTGATGTAGAATCCCTCGGTTCCAGCATAGATACTATTATATATTTAAATGATTCCAGTGTGTAACTACTATTTAGTTACAATGCTACATGTATAATTTACTGTATTTAACTGAGAATAAATAGTGAGACAGTACATCAATGATTGCTGCATGCCATTATTAACAGGCTACTTTCAATTACCATTTTCAAATATTGCAGGTAAATAGTTCTTGAGATCCTGCAGCTGATTGGGTTGTGGAGGCCTAATTATAAGTATATTACAGGATCACTCACGCCAATCTAAACATGTGTGCAAGAATTGCTGAATTAAGATGCGAATAAAACTTGGCTGCATGCAAGAACACTGGGGATCTGAAGCATAGGCTCACCTTTCTCGAGCACGCTACATGCACGCCTATTTAATGATTTGAGTACAGTAAAACATAGTTTGACTACCCCTCGTGCAATTATTGGGAGGGTGGATCTGATTTTATTAGAGGTGATTAATGTTTCCTCTATATCTATATGTACGTTGGATTAAATTGCAATAGCGACAGATGTAACATCATACCTTCTCTTGGCAATCTTAAACGCTTATTACAGTGCAAGTGCAAACTGAGACGATGGCTTACAGACATTATTATATTACAGCTTGCGCGCGTATATTGTCCTAACATTATCGATATCGCACTCCTAGATGCTGGTACTCAGCGTTATTAACTTTGGACTTTTTTTTATTTTATTTTTTATATATAATTATGCATACGGTACAAACCAGTACCATGCACCACCTTATTGTCAAAACATTGTATACATAAAGAATCGAACCTTGTTTTAAGCAAGGTCATGTTGTATCAAGCATTTACAATGACTCAGTTTAACTGTCAAAAATCAACGCTACTGTCCAGTAAACCTGTAACACCAATCAACAAATCGTCCAGGCCTAGGAGGCGCATCGTTTCGTTATAGCCTCGCTCTGCACGACAGCGTGGACACTGTTTTGTCAAAGCTTCTTGTCCTGAGTACCACTGATTGATGCATTCTTCGCACCCTATAAGGGTCTTGCAGCACTTTGCTATAATAAGTGGAGGCTTCATAACACTTGTGCATATGTGGCACTTTAAGGCGTCGTTCAGCAACTTTTTAAGCCCGAGTGGAATCTTAGCATCTTTCGTTAGACTCATAATCGCGTCAGTTTTTTCATGGATTGCCGCCACATCATGGCTGATTGCGCAAAGAACATCATTATCCGAGTGTGACGTCAGTACTGCTGCTGCAGTTCGCGAACGTTTGACTCCGCGGGCATCTGCAGGTCGGAGATCATCCTCAGGGATTGCATAGAATTTTCTGGCGCTAACCTTCCAGAATTTGAACCCTGCAACATGCCATACATAACTTAATGGACCGCATTTATAGAATGACTGACTTACCTTCTGTGCCACTTGATTCTTTCACCTCCAGGCCATCCCCAGTTACGATGAAATAATCTTCTCCTGCGTTTTGCTTCACTTCCGACAATATGTGGGGCAGAGTGGCAGTAGCTTCCACTATTGGAATGAATATTTGGTCAACTCTCTCGAATTCCGGTTTGGCATTTATATAGCGCATCCTGGCAACTATGACCTTGAGTGTGTGCGTTCCCTTGATCTTTTTTGCTGAAGGTGGAGTTGACGGGTGTATAACGGATTTAAAACCAGACCATTGGCGAGGTGATGAGCGACCACTAGAACCCATGCCTGATAGCGTCGTCAGAGATGCTGAAGCACCCGATGCAGCTGCCTCTGATACTGGCGGTATGGTAGCTGACGGTCCTTCAACAATTAAATGCGCATAATCTGACGCTGAACCAAGAATGAAGTCTCCAGCATCTGTTGGCCAGAAGACTCTGTGGGAGAATTCGCACCTCAGCCATATTCCTTGAGGATGTAGCTGTAAAATGATTGAATTGACTATAGATTTATTGCACATCATAATATACACATAATGCCACCTGGAACATATGCCCAATCTGCCTCGCAGACAATCGTCCACCTTGTGCACGGATTACATATTCCCGATCGCCAGTTACTAGAGTCACCGTCTTGTCCGGAGCGCTCTCTGCCATTCCAATGCATGAAAAATGCAGGACACAGGACAATGTGCTGGTTTTATATGCACCGGCAAAGAACTCGGACAAGGTTTTGCGCATGTGCATGACCTTATTTAGGCTGTAGACTATAAACCATGCAAGTATTAATATTTATTAAACTGCGTGTGGCTATTGACGACTATGCCTAGACACGATGATCTGGAAGGATACGTAAGGAAGAGAATTTTGGAAGACATATGGACTCATGAAGAAGTTAGCCGAGAGCTCAAAACATCATATCCAAATGATCCGGGACTAAGCGTACGCAGTGTAAAACGGTTTTGCCAAATCCACGATATTCACAGAACAGCAAGGTTAACTGAAGATGTAGTCAAGGAAGCAGTGACAGTTGGAGTTGCAATGGTTTGTAATAGTCCCGTGTATCACTATCACAACGTGTTACTGTTGTATTAAATAGGTTGGACCTACTTATGGTCGTAAAACTATGTGTGGATTGCTAGCTTCTGAGGGCCTGAAAGTATCTGAAACACGAGTTGGACAGGCACTTCAGACTGTTCGCCCTGACTACCACCACATGAGGGTCACTAAAACAACCCAAAGCCTAAATCCAAGACCATACCGGGCAGAGTACTTTGGTCAAAAACTGCATATTGACCAGAATGAGAAATTGGTGATGTTTGGTGTGACCCACATATGTGCAATAGATGGATATTCAGGGAAGATCGTTGGATTTGTGAGCATGCCTGTGAAAAATAATATTGAAATTTACAAACATTTGTTTAGGTACGTGTAATTATATATTATTCGGTATAAATTATTTTTCTCTTCATACAGAAGGGAAGGCATGTATAGCACACAGCGGTGGATCCACGTTGTTGGGGTGCGTGCGAGAGGTGATACCCCGGGTAGCTTTTAATACTTCGATTAGTATCGCTTCCACGCGCTGAGAATCAGCAGCGTATTTTAATAACTGCCCACAATCAAAACCACGTGGTTCGCCATGATGCCTCCAAGCGGCTGACCGCTTCCCAGATAAGCAACCACCACGGCAAGCCCGTAGCCAGGGGGGGTTCGGGGGGGTTCGAACGAACCCCCCCCCCCCCCCCCCCCCTAAAAGGGTCAAGGTCCGCTTATGTGGTGCGGGTCCCGGCTTGCGAAGCTTCTGGGGCTTCGCCCCAGACCCCAATGGGGGAGCTTACATCGCTCCCCCCCCCCCCCCCCCCCACTTTTCGTAATGGACCTGACGCGAATTGCCCCCCCACTTTTCGTATATCGGACCTGAAGTAGACTGCCCACCCCCCCTTTTCGTATCGGGCAACCCAACCTCGGCCACCGCCCACTAGTTAGGTCCACATTTGTTTTCCGAACCCCCCCATTTCCTGACCTGGCTACGGGCCTGCCACGATACAAAAGGATGACGGAAAAGGATAGAGAAGAGAGAAGAAAGTTGTATGATGATGATATTGATAGGTGAATAGCTTCATGAAGCGATGCAGCAAGCTACCAATACCAACGTTAGAGGGGCTAAAAATGTGAATCAGACCCGTGGGTTTGTCTGAATGGATGGAGACTTACCTTTGGTTGCTTTTCAAAGTCACCATGTGATCATTATTTCATTGGCTGGCAATGTAAACTGGTACTTACAGACTGATAAGGGTAAGGTCGCATAATTGAAGCTTACTGCTAGAACGAAAAATGAATATAGTTGCTAGTTCCCTCCTTGATAAACTCTGATTTCGGTGTCATGCACATGCAGCACAGTGCTGACGTTACGAGCATGGGGTTCAAAACCACCACATGTTTGTTCACGTTTGGTGTGTACGTGGAGGTGTCATGTCGCTATTTATATGGAGAAATGAGTGGTCACAAAAATTGCTTAAGTTACAAGTTTCCATATTCTGAAATTGTGTGGACCGCGTTCTATGCAGACAGTTACTAGATGCTAGAAAATATATTTATCTCCATTTTTGTTTACAAATAATATTCAAGTGTCATTGCCTGAATTTTGTATTAAAAAATACTAAACTTGAATAATAATAAGTAACTAAAAAAGATAAACCTAAGTTCCCCTGGAAAGATGTTCAACTCTATTAGCTAAAATACATTGAGCTTTAACAATGTGGTGTTTGTATTGAATGTTTTGGTTCCAGAAGTCAAAATAGTGGTTTCCATAGACATGTACACAAATAATTATACTATTCCAGTATTTATAATCCCTGACTGTGATGAGATAAACAAAGTTTCCACAATTTCCTGGTTCACTATACTAGGGTGTGTAACCTCCCCTGCAGAATGAAAATCGATTTTTCCGAATACTTTTAAAACACAAATTGATTTTTCAGGTTTTTGTGGATCTGAAAATCGATTTTTCCAAATAGTTTAAAAAACAAAATCGATTTTTCCGAATAGTTTTTGCCAAATTTCCTGCCGAATACCTAGGTTATTCAGGTTATGGTGCTTGTGGAGTGCACACTGAGAAGATAATTTATGTCTGTACAGAAATCCACATGGTCTTGCACCAAACTAGTGCTATGCATGTCAGTTGAAAACACAGAGACACAAAGGTCTACAGTAGCATATACAGTTTAATAAATTGTATGTCTTTACCATGCACTTGTACATATCAATAGTTATGTAAACCTAACCATCCAACACTAACCACTGAGACCAGACATCACCATTAAAAACTTACCCCACATCACCTATCACGTACTACACTTACAATCATCCAACATCACTCCATTCACGTTCTCGCTATAAATGCATATGAATTTCCCATTAGTACAATTGCGTAATGCTCTCCAATTCCTACACATACTCAAACAGAGTGTGCATACTTACTTGAAGTGGGTGAAAAGTCTGTCATTCTATTTCACTCACTAGCGAGAAGTCTGTCATTGTATTTCACACTCTAGCGCAATACTCAGATATGTTCACTTCGTACCACTGTACAATAAAAAAATACAATACTAGTACTGGTACATAAATTTATTCCTACTACATATAAACACAACTCGTGGCATATACTAATGAACTTCGTTACTTACTTGAAGACTATGATAAAAGCATTCAGCTAGTACACGCTGTATATTTTGTATCCCCAATTGATGCGCATTAAATGTTTAGTATTATCTTACTATCTCAATACCTTAAATTGCTTCTGTATGTATAAATAGTAAAAACAACAGTGACGTATGTTATATATATAACTCTAATTATGAAATACTCTGTTGGAATCATATCCGGATATTAGGATAAAACGGTATTCGAATAATGGGCGAATTGTCGATGCTGACGACGAATACCTATAGACCTCCGAATGGAGAAACATAAACCGGTTATTTCGAATAGATAAAATTCACTAATCGATTTTTCCGAGTAACGCTAAATTGCTATTCGAACGGATAGGTTTTTGCGAATATCCGAATAACGCAAATAACCTGATAACCGGTTACACACCCTACACTATACATTGGAGTGTTTTATCATGCAATTTTTACTATTAAATCTTCTGGTTACTGGTGAATGGAAAGCTATCAAGGTCACTGGTGTTCATAATTCAATGATTGTCATTACAAATGGCAGTAATGCCATATATGGACTTTGGCCTCCCCCTAGTCTTATTTGTTCTATTTTAGTTAGGTATGCTAGTTATAAGTTAGTCAACTGATAATATTTAATAACTTCATGTCATTGATCACGGGAGAGGTGATAGGCCTACACTAAATCTGCGTTTGTGAAAGTTTCGGGCGGAGGATTCAGACTGAACTGTCTGCCAGATGAAAACATGTGCCTCCTCTTTCCCCGAGTTATGGTGCCCCTCTTCCACTCCACTGCCTCAACTATCAGCTTCAATGCAAAAAGAATACTGAATACTCAATAAATAGTCTGAGCACTGTTCGCTTCAGTACGAATTGCTAACAGTGTATTAGTGCCACGCCAATAGCTGGGGCCTGCCTATGTGAACAGCAAAGCATCTGTCATAGAAAACGTGAGCTACAATTTTATTATCGACCGTTTGGCTTTACTAACTACTGTTACTGATGCTCTAGCTACACAAAGACAAAGATTGAACGATATGTAAGGCTCAAGCCTATGTAGGTCGTTTTATACTGGAAAGTGCTAACGAATCCCTGCGTAAGCTGCATGACTATACAAGTGACGACGTCATGTAGCCCTCACATTTACATGTAGCAGTTGTTATAATCTTCAGCAGAATTAACTTTTTGTGCACATTTATTCACCATTATTACAATTATTGTCAATTACATATTTATGGCAGATGACGCAAGGCATTACGCAATGACATATATGTATGAATAAATTATGCACCAGCAGTAGAAATTAATTTTTGTCTTGATTTTAGTTAAAGAACAGTTCATGATATACATTTATAAAATACACATCGTAATCAGACCGATGTATCATACATACTAAACATGTATAAATTCAATTTGAAAATAATTCGCAAGATGACCACCGATGTATGGGCGATTTCCCGATATGTGACTTGGTCTGTTTGTGAATTTTTATTTTATCTGTTACAGAGAACAGTTGTGCAAAGTAAATTTTCCTGCTTCATTAGCACAATGATTTAATCCATCTTCCCCATACATTAAATTAGACACAGTTTGCCTAACTTATGGTGCAAAATGACCGAGAAAATGATGCGTACATTCAATTGCACAGCATATCAAAGCAGCTGGCATATGCACCTCACCTTCCAATTTTGGTTCACATATGAATGGATACACAACATTGAATATAATTAATTTTGCGATGCTATAACTTGATCCGCACGATGAGCACTTTCACATGTTGGGTATCAAATCAGAGGCAATGGTACCTGGAATCAATGTATGATAAGCATTGTGGTGGTAAATGAAACGGGTAAACAGAAAATGGTTCTATAGCACAGATTACGTAATTACTGTATCAGAAAGGTTGATAATCATCGACAAATTTAACCACATTAAGTGAAAACCTGAACTGCACCTTTGTGCAAAATAAAAGGTTGATAATCATCGACAAATTTTAACCACATTAAGTGAAAACCTGAACTGCACCTTTGTGCAAAATAAAAATGTTGATTATCTATAATACCTGATCTCTGCAAATGGTTTTATGCTTGGCAGCCATCTTGGGTTGATATAACAGAGGACTATTGCGAAGTGGTTTACATAACAATAAAAGAACAGTTATCAAAACCAATTTAACAACAGCTACCAAAAAGCTATCATAAAGAGCGAGAGGCTGTTCCAAAGGGATCCCCCCGCCCCCCCCCCCCCCACCTGCCCGTCTGTGAACTGGCATCTTGCTCTTTTTGGTAGCTGCTGTTGAATTGGTTTTGATAACTGTGCTAATAGCATTTGGGATACATTTGCCATGAAAATTGAATGCTCCATTAATTAGTAGTGCCATAACCTTTAGGTGACTATTAATGTTCATCTACCCATACATCTATAGTGATCAGCAATGCAAAAAACCCAGAATTATTCCACAATGTCTACATCAGGAAATAGAGAGGTCTGGGATCAAGCAGAACAGCGAGTGTCAGAGACTTATCACCGTATCAGAGAATGCATACCTCTGTTCTCAACCTCATCATGAGAAAGAAGAGTTGAAATTGTTTTGTGAGACTTGCCAATTACTGACCTGCATAGGCTGTATTCTTGTCCTCCACAAGGACCACAGGATTGCTGACGTGTGCAATATTGCAGAGATCAACAGAGATGCCACAAGGGAGGCACTTGTGCGTTCTCAAGAAATGACCTCTATGCTGACCAGAGCCATTGATGCCATTGACAAGATGGCAGAACAGGTTGTGACTTCCAGAGAGAGTGCCACACTGATCATAACCCAAGCCTTTGAACAGCTCCACCAAACCATTGAGGAAAGGAAGAAGACACTGTTGTCAGAGATGGAGGCCATTTTACTTTCCAAGAGAACAGCTCTAACCCTCCAGAAGGAACAGTTGATGAAGATGCAAGAGGAGATTAGTCGCTACACAGAGATGACCTCTCATATCCTCCAGACCCACACTGACCACGAGATGGTAGCACTTGGAGATCTGCTACCCACTGAACTGAAGGCCATCCACAAGAAGGTTGAGAATGTGTCCCTCACTCCAAATCAGCCTAGTGACATACATGTGTCCCTCAGGCACATTGATTCTCTGATGAAGGAACTCTCTGTAGTTGGTGATGTCATGGACTCACTTTCATCTCCACCACAAAGCACATGGTCTTCTGAGTCGGTGGCCAAGGCGGAGAAAGTGTATCGTGTTAAAGTGGAGAGCATGACCTCAAAGGGAGAGAGGTACCCATATGGTGGTCTACAGGTGAAGGCTGAGCTACGGCCCAAGTCACATGATGGAGCAGTTAACCCAGGAAGGGTGGAGGACCATAGGGATGGTACCTACACCATCACCTTCTACCCTGATGCTGCTGGTACTGACCAGCTGCTCATAACGATGGATGGTCAACATGTACAGAACAGTCCTTGTGACCTCTATGTGAGAAGGAACTACAGCACCTTATGTGGATGTTACCCAGAGCAAGTTATCAGTTGTAGTGATGATCCATATTCATGACAATGGAGACATCTATGTAGCCTATTGGAGTGATCACAGTATCCATGTGTTTGACCAAGCTGGCCAGCAGAAGAGAACCATAGGTAGTCGTGGACGTGGTGATGGTCAGTTCAATAGTCCATGTGGGTTATTCATCAAAGGAAATGTAATGTATGTTGCTGATTTTGGCAATCATCGTATTCAGAAGTTGACAACAGAAGGACACTTCCTGCAAAAGTTTGGGCGACATGGATTAGCTGAGGGGCAGTTTGATCATCCAATATCTGTTATTGTGGACCAAAGAGATAGGATGATTGTCTCTGATAGTGAAAATGACAGGGTAGTAATATTGGATCAAGCTGGCACATGGCTATTGATCATAGATGGTTATGTCAATGGTAGTGAAGAATTTGAAATTCCACACGGCCTTGCCTTGGACCCTGAGGGGAATCTCCATGTTGCAGACTATGGTTCTCATGCCATCAAAGTCTTCACACCTGAGGGGACCTATGTCAGATCTTATGGGGACGTACAGAATCCAACTGAAATAGTGATTGATGAAGAAGGTTACAGTCTAGTTAATGAGAAAAGTGATAGTTGTCTTTCCATCTTTGATCCTCAAGGAAACAAGGTCCGCACAGTTGAAAATATCAATGGCCTCCGTGGAATTAAGCTAGATTCTAAAGATGGTAGTCTGTATTTAGTAAAAACATTTGGTGCGACCATATTGAAGTATTCTTTGTAGTGTGATATAATGTTTTGTACAATTAATTTTGTAAAGAGATTTACATTTGTGCAGTAAACATCCAGAAGTCTTTTGTCATGGGCCATAATATTGGAACTACATGTAAATATGACTAGAACTCAGGAAGTGTGGCCATTTGATGGACCTTAACTGGAGTGAGGGGAGGTGCCCACAGGTCTTGAAGAAGTGAGGGGAGGTGTCCGCTGGTCTTGAAAAGATAAAGTGCAGTGACAACTGATTATGTTGAGAGGCCACTCTGGTAGTGAAGTGCATGTGGCTGTGTAGTCTCGTCCCCAGACCAAGTATACAATGTGTAAACCTCTGGAGACGAGGCAGTGGAAGCAATCAAACTATATATCCTGGAAGGAGAATGTATGGGAGGAGACAATGCATGGGTAGACACTTCCTCTATACATTTAGCAGGACCTATTGATGCCAGGTGTGTCGTACTTGACAGGTTTCCAGACCATTGTACGGGGCTATAGACACAGATTCTGGTTTGGCAACTAAAGGTTAAATAGTATATGATACTGATGGAACAGTTGACTTGATGAAGTGATAGGGTGGAGAGGCATGTGAGTGGTTGCATTCTTTCAATGGTTTAATTGGATTCCATGTTAGGTTATACTTAACATGAGCATGTGAAATAGATGTGTAAGTATGATGCATACATACAGTTCATAATTATGGCATGTGAATAGCAACAGAACCTATACATTTTGTATTGCGTGTAGATACAAGTATGGTCTGCATTATTGTGTGTGTGTTGTATATATTGTACAGTATTATGTTTACTTAAAAATGTGTATCGTATAGCTTTGGCATGAACAAGTTGATCCTCCCTCCCGCCCGCCCGCCCTCCCTCCCTCCCTCCCTCCCTCCCTCCCTCCCTCCCTCCCTCCCTCCCTCCCTCCCTCCCTCCCTCCCTCCCTCCCTCCCTCCCTCCCTCCCTCCCTCCCTCCCTCCCTCCCTCCCTCCCTCCCTCCCTCCCTCCCTCCCTCCCTCCCTCCCTCCCTCCCTCCCTCCCTCCCTCCCTCCCTCCCTCCCTCCCTCCCTCCCTCCCTCCCTCCCTCCCTCCCTCCCTCCCTCCCTCCCTCCCTCCCTCCCTCCCTCCCTCCCTCCCTCCCTCCCTCCCTCCCTCCCTCCTCCCCCTCCCTCCTCCCTCCCTCCCTCCCTCCCTCCTCCCTCCCTCCCTCCCTCCCTCCCTCCCTCCCTCCCTCCCTCCCTCCCTCCCTCCCTCCCATCCCTCCCTCCTCCCCTCCCTCCCTCCCTCCCTCCCTCCCTCCCAGTCCCTCCTCCCTCCCTCCCTCCCTCCCTCCCTCCCTCCCTCCCTCCCTCCCTCCCTCCCTCCCTCCCTCCCTCCCTGGTGAACCGCTAAGCGAGGAAGTTCCATTGACCAGCTAAACCACCATCATGCAATCGCTCCACAACGGGTCAAGCACTCTGTAGCAGGCATTTCGTGTTGCCACAGCAGCAGCTCCTCCTCTTCCACGTCTGAATCCAGCTACTTGGAATCATCAAGCATGCAACTGGTCATTGTCCACCTCCACGTCTAGCCGCTCTAGCTCACGATTGGGTCGCTCGTATCCGCAGTTCAAAAGTGTCCAAAACCAGCATTGATGTCGGTTTCCAGTTCAGGATCATTGGACTCTCATATGATCATCTGCGCTCCCACTCCAGACAGGCGGGAGGTGAACAAAATCAAACATGGTGAGTATGTGAGCTTTATAAATTCAGATAAGGTAATAGATAGCTGGCCAAGCATTTGGGCACAAATATGAGGAAAGGCAGGTGATGGGCATGCTACCTAGGGAGCTTGTGGAACACAGTCTTAGTGGTAATATGATGCAACTGGCCAAGTACCAGTCAATGATGTGCCAGCTCTACTCTGCATACTCCACACCATCAATCCGCCTTGAAATGCGACAAGCTGTTATGGTAGACTGCAGCGAGGAGCAAGTCTTCAGTCCTCACGTTCTTTCTTTCTAAGGAAGGCACATTGGGGGTGGGTCACTCGTAACTCCTTTAACACCCAACAGCAGCTGAATAAATGTCCTGGAACCCATCAGTGACCAGCTCAACCAGTGGCCACCTCCATCCACCAGCACAGCGAGAGGACCACCCACACAACCAAGAGATCACTTCAACCATGGCAAATGTACCAGAGGAAGCGACTTTGCCCACAATTGCTGGGATTCCGGTTGTGGAGGGGATCACTCAACATCCTGCCCCTTGCCTGCCCAAGGCCAACATCTACGTGAGCTCCAGCGAGCTCACACACCTCTACGATATTCAACATTTGTGGTTAGCAAGGACTACATAACCATCCCAACAATACCTGGGTTTCCTGGCTGCTTAATGGTATCAATAGTGAAATTTCCGCAGGCTACTCCTAACCTAGATCTATCTACACAACATGTAACTCAACTTCTGCACTGAATTACATTATAGATTGCGAGCTAGAGAAGGAGATTGAGACAGCACACATCCTTGGTCCATTCACTGAGCCCCACCAAAGAACCTAAAAACATCTAGGCTGGGAGCTGTGCCAAAGACTAATGGAAAGTGGCGAGTCATCATGTACCTATCAGTACCAGAAGGCATCAGTATCAATAGCTTCATTGACACTTTCCTTTATTCAACAGTGGATGATGTGGTTGCCTTGAGGGAGGATGCAATACGTCCAAGATCTACCTCAAGGCTGCTTTCCTCATATTGCCCATTCTTGCAGAGGAGTGGGATCTATTTGGACTCTACTGGAGGAAGAGATATCGTATGGATGTTTGCCTATATCCTTTGGCCTCCACTCAGCCTCAAGCATCTTTATTTAGTTGGTTTCAGCCCTTTACTGGATCATGGCCAACAACTATGGAACAGACCTGATCCAATACTTAGATAACTTTCTTACTTAGAAAGCATGATATTTCCATGTAGAACATTGTTTTAATTAGAGGACGTTTCTGAATGAGCCTGTAGGTGGTGTTTTGATAACATTCTGCAAGGGGAGGTGGCCAGGCTCTTGCAGCTGCACTCACTTCTTTTATAAAGTTTATTCTTGTAGGAAACACACCACCCTTTATGCCAATCTTGCCAGATCAACCAGTGGGTCTGGTGGAGCGGCTTCTTCAGCTGAAGAAAAATACTCCAAATATGGCTACATGTACTTAGACCACAGCCATATTTAACATCTGATGTTTGTAATACTGAGATATGCTTTTCTCTTAAATAATCCACTAGAGATCAAACTGCCTCCCAACATCTTTGGCAGTGGTTGTCAATGGCTGTACAGAGGGGCAATGCCACTTCAATAGAAGGGTGCAGCCTCATGGAGGAGCAAGTGTCAGTTTGTTCATTTATGTGTATTAATATTTTTGTATTGCAAAAACTAAAAAATTAATAGGGGAGAAAAGGGAGAAAATGGGAGGAAAAAAAGGTGGTAAAAAAAAAGAAAAAAAAGAAAGGAAACAAAAAAGGGAAAAAGGGGGAAATAAGTAAATTAAAAAAGGGAAATAAACAGATAGGGGAATAAAAGAAATAAAAGGGGAAATAATGATCAAGATCGCTGACCTACCCTGGATCACATCAGTATTAAACGTGGGCTGAAGCATGGTGTTTTGTGTGCTTGTGTATGCATATGTGTTTCGTTTTATGTGTGCATATCTGTGTTTGTGGGTGTAGTTTGATGAATTTTTTTGTTGTAATGGATCAGAAAAGTGCCACTCAATTGTGCCCAAATCAGAAACAGCTGCATTGATTTTCGCTAAGATATCGAAAGATGCATTGCGCATTTCATCCAGTGATGATATAACGCAGTCAATTAGCATTTCTCATAGGCAGCTAACCTTCATTTGGTGACCCGAAACATAATGGCGTCCACAATGCGTTTTAGAATTGTTGTATTGCTCACAACGTCAGCCTTTCTGCGAGTCAGCTCTACTTCTTTAGCTTGCCGGTTTAACGAATGCTCGATCGTAAGAATGTGGTTTGTGCAACTATTGAATTCCTATGTGAGGTACAAGCTTCGTGTTGCAGTACCGAACCATGTTGCTTTTCCACGAACGAAACCAACTAGAGTAAAAGCTATTCCTTGATTAGGTCATACGTTTTGTCCTCTCAAGGCGGCTTCGCTGAACAGAATACATCTCAGACAAAAAAGGGCATCCTTTGATGGTGAATATGATACCCATTGTATTTTGGTACCGTCGGCATGGCAAAAAAACTTCTGGAGAGCAATGTCTGGAATGTGACTGCCTTTTATTGGAAGTGCATGTAAGAACACTTTTATCTGGCTGATTCGGTCCATTCTTAATAATGTACTCCTTCTCTGGCGTGCTTAATTTTAATTTCACTAATTTAGCTGGATCAATAACCCCAGTAATTTTTTCTACGATCTCTTGAAGCTCTACCGGTAATGTTATTATTTCATCAGACTGATTGCACATTACTGATGATTGGTCTCTGGAACCACATGCATCGACAGTGGGAGTTATGGCGGTCATTTCTACGCAGAAAGTCTCTGGATTGCTGTCAATACTAAAAGGCGTCAAATCTGAAGCTTCGCAACTTCACTGTCACTGTAGTCAGGTGATAGGCTTTGACCTATTTCCAATAAAGAGTTGCCATCAACAGGAGTAGTCGGAGTACCCGTAAAGGGAGGAGTAATCACAGATGTGCATATCCAAACATGAAATGGTTGGCAAGGAATCGTCATGAATGTATAAAGAAGTGAGGTCTATAAGGCTACTGCAGGGCGGTCGTTACGAATATGACAAGTGAGGTCTAGGAGACTAGGACTGCAGGCGTGTCAGTTTAAGTGGTTTGCAAGAATTTAAGCATAAAAGAGCCTAACTTTCGTTTTAATAAAATTTTGCCTTTTTCCATTTACGATAAGCAGCTCTTGATTTGCGCTTACGTGATTTGCCTTTTAATTTCATGTCAATATCAGTCGATCGCCCATGTCTTCAATCCCCCCCTCCCCCTCGCCACTGAGCGTAGGGCTTAGTTTCCACGCCATCAATGAGAGCTGACCACCGTATCGGTACATTTGGTTGCCAAAAGGTTACTGACTATGCAAGAAGATGATAGACGTGTGGCAAGGCGAATAGCTTTATTTGATTGGTTGGTGCAGCCATGTACAGTGGAAATCGTGGTACTTGATCCTAAAATTGTTTTGGATGTGAATTTGGTTCACTTGAATGTTTTTTGATTTATATACACTGAAATAAAAATGTGACAACGCACGTTTGTTACATAATTGTTTGTCAATTAGCATTCATAAGATCTTGGATAGTAAACAAGTTACCGTTTATAGTTTTAGGTTAATTTCTCTCTCGTTTGGTTATGAATTGTTACGAATCGTGGTATATATATAAAGAGTGGCTGTTTCCCCATCGTTTGCTCGAGTTGAATTTTTAGTCCGGTAAAAGGAAACGGTGTTTTCGATACAGACGCCATATTTTATACTGTTTTGTGTTAGGTCAGCCATTTCGCTTTGCGCGATTTCTATGTCCCAGAAATTTACAAGAGACTAGTACGATCAGTACTTTATCGTAGGAGATCTTTCTTGCTGTGCCAATGCGCAGTGTATCGCAAAAAAATGCCTTCAAAGAAATCTGGCCTAAAAACGTAGCCATTTTGCAATGAATGACTTGTTACGTTATTTAAGTTATCTTCTAGTTATTCGATTATGGCTGAGGGCGTTGGTTGTGTTGTTGACAGCGAGAACGGCTCTTTTCATAGTCAAATCACTCGTCGCTTGCCGAGAAAGGCTACTTACTCAAGCAGCAATATCTGCACGGAAACCTCTTTGTGCAAGGAAATCTCCAACGGGAGACCCGCGAGCTGGGGAAAACGGTCCATACAGCGAGCCAGCAAGTTTATGCGAATGAGCATGACGAAGAGAAGGACTGCAGCTTCTATCGCGGAAAGTGCCACGAAAGAGTTAAAGTCTCTAGCCGACAGTGGCGGCGGAAGAGGGGGGGGGGGGGGGGGGCATATGCCCGTGCGTTGTCAAGTGAACCAAATTCACATCAAAACAAATTTTAGGATCAAGTACCACGATTTCCACTGTACATGGCTACATCATCCGCCCACCTGCAATGATGCTTATTAGTTAACTAGTTCATGACGTTAGCATGACTTACAGCATTACGTAATGATCACGACCGCGCTTTTTCTTTGGCAGTTTTCCTTTCAGTGCAAATGCCATGTTACCTACTTCATTATGATCTCTCGATTTGTCTTCTATTCAATTTACCCCATTACATGTAGTTTCGACTTTAAAATGCAAAGATGTCCTCATGATATATTGATATGCATCCTTTTAAAGCCAACACAACACGCAAAATTTCATTGCTAGAAATGTTATTATTATTATTATACTACATACTTGGTTCTAGAACACGATGCAAACTTAAGCGCCGAACTTCCAAAATTCGAAGGTTTTCTTATCTTTGAAATTAATCATCCATATCGTCCGAATGATCAGACCCAGCGGCCTGTTTTTCTCTCTGCTTGCGTATAGCGGCGAGCCATTTCTCATTCATCCCCCACTCTTCAGGAATGTGATCTAGTGGGACTCTCTTCTGGTCGTCTGGCACGATACGCCAATTCGTGTAGTCCTTGCATTCGTGATGACAGGCCCACGTGGCTCCAGTGAAGGTGGAAGGGGTGGGCTGATACAGCCACATCGGGTGAGGGATCGCCTGCACGCTATGACAGCGGTTGCACTCGTAGCGGAAGCTATACTCGGTGCCAAGCATGCATGCAGAACACAGCTCGAGGCTCGGATCAGTGATTTCTCTCACCTGGCAGCACCTCATACACTTGCGAGGGACGCTTGTCTGGGTCACGGGTAACCCTCTCTGCATCACGAAATACGACCGACAAGCAGGACATCGGCCGATAGAGGACCGGATTCCATTCTGGACAATGGTCTCGATGCAGCTGCGACATAGCTGTACCGTGGACGAGTTCGTACCACAACAGGGCATGGTGACCTTGTCGGCTAAAGGGACATTCTGCTGGCAAACTGAACACATAAACGAGCTAGCTTCGGCTGCGTCGCTCATTTTGTTTTCAGAGTTCCCAAATATGGAAATAGATTTGGGGGTTGGAATGTTAAGCTGTGCGTGACACAAATGCATAGATTCTTTGCAGTAAAATTATGTCGGAGAATGATGAATTGTTCGTATTTACATTATGAAACAATGAAGGATTTAAAACTTTTCTTGGAAGTCAATTAGCTTGAAAGAGAAAGGTTTAGCTTCAAAAAAAAAAAAAAGACAAATTCTTCCTAAGACACAGTCATTAGGAAAATGTTGAAAGTTGAAGCAATTGGCATCAACAGTGAGTGATTCACCATGTCAGACAGCTCGAGAAGTTATTATTTTTTATCTGGAGATGTAGGATACATGAAGACAATTTAAAAAGGTCTCAAGCTGTGCACAATTAACTATTCATAGAGCCAGTTGTTGCACAATACCTGTGTCAACAGTGGTGTGAATAAATGCTTATATAATGCTGGACAGCTCTATGATTATTGTCAAATTCATACATCAGCCTTTGCTGATGCAACACATCAAAGTTGGTCATTCTGAATGGTTTACGCCAATTCAAGCCAATGGTTTACGCCAATTCATCGGAGATAGTGGGAGGAAGAATTTCACGAGCTACTGTTTCATTGCATTGAAACGTGGGTCAAAAAGACCATCGCCCAGAAATATTGAAATGGCAGCGTAGGCTTATAGCAACGGAAAACAGCTATAGAGTGACGTTGGAATGCACGCTTGGCCTTAAATTATGTATGTATTTATTGATTTTAAGACTGATCAAATTGATGTGGTATGCAGGTGTATGTGAATGTGTGTGCACTTATGTGGTTGTGCATGTGAATGCTGCGTTTCTGCATGACTGTGTGTGTCTCCTGTGGGACTTAAAGTGTGTATTGTTTGATTATTATTAATTTGTACTTTGATCTTTGCACATCACCAAACCAACTGAGTTGAACTTATTTATAGCTACTTCTCTTTACTCAGGTACTTTCAGACAGGTCATTGCCACCACCCCACCATCTAAACAGTTCTTGTAAGAACTACCATATGTTATTTTAGATTTCACTTTGGTGTATCTATACCAACAACCATGATGGTATTGTTGTCATGGTACTGTACGTGCAAGATCGTATGCGAGTGTGCAGGTGTGTGTCGTGCATACGTTTTATGTAATTTCATAAGTGTTATGTATACATATGCATGTGTGTTGTGTAAGTGTATGTGTGGACATGTGTGTTATATGCATGTATGCATATATGTGCACCTGTGGTATGCATACGTGTTATGTCATATTCAAAATCAGGTTCTAAGCGCGCGTTGGTACATAGCCAGTGTAAGTACCTTCTTATGATCTCCTGCACCCATTGTAAGTGTTAAAGCACTAACAGTTCGTATGCTGAGTGGCATGACTTCACGTATGTCATGACGTGTTGTGAAAGCTTGCTTACAAAGCAGGTATACTGGGTGCTGCCAAAATCCAAGATGGTCAAGCAGCCCCCAACAGAGTCGGTACAGCCAATATCTTACATGATTATTATCGACATGTGACACAGCTCTTCCAGTTAGGGAATCTGGTGGTTGCTACACAATGCACGGCCCGCACAGGCAGTGTGGACAAGGTGGATGCTCCTACAGTGTATGAGCCATTCATGGGGATGGTCACTAAATGGGTTACATAATTGTACATGTATATTCATAGTAAACAATAGGTTGTGCCAAATGTAAATGGATACCTGGCAAGTGTTTACCAGCTACAGTTGTCGTATGGGCTATGGATGTATTGCGAGTAGAGTCAAGTTAGCAGCAACAACCACTGGAGGATCATCTTGGCTGAAGGATGTATAGATTGCTAATCCTTTTGCCCTTTGGCTCTCAATAAAGTTGCTGATTTCATGAAGCAGGAGAGATCCACACGAGCTCTTCACATCAATCTGAAACATTAAAAGGCACATGTGTGGGTCATTGCATGTATGTATACGTTTACCGTACCATGATTTTGGACGGGGCATTTGGATGTTCCAACGCGCGCACTTGATTTGCCCATTAGTACTTATAGTCCATTAGCACTGATATTATGCTAGTACAATAAACAGAATGATACCATAGAGTCTTCAGTGAGAAGGGGGCGGGGTTAGTTTCCGCGCCATGATCTACTGACCCATAGACAAAATAAATTTACGCAGTATGTAGCTGAATAGCACGACTTCATGTCGAAGTTACAACATATATGGCTATGGATCACGCTGGGTTGCGTCCTATTTGCCATAATTCTTACTAAAATCTTCGTTTCATTTCTGCCACGCCCGCTCAGCAACGATTGCCGTTCTGTTATTTCTCACACAACTTTCAGCTCACACATAGAACGTGAACTCATGCTATGCACACACTTATGCACACACTAGAATTGTTGCGTACATGGACCTGTACACTATCGTATGGCGTACATTCTTATGCACAACACGCACATCATGTACAGCGTACTTGCCACACCAGTTATGCATGTGGCAAACAATAAACCTGTTTCAGTGATGTTGGTACAAAAAACTCGCACTCACAAACATTGTCACATACAGATGCATTCTATTCAATTTAAATGCACTTGTCCAAGCTTTCTGTACTCTGTGCTTTTCCTCTGTATTGTTGCATGCATCCATTATTTTTGACAACTACACTATGTGCATGTTTGCATGTTGAGTTCCTTAAAGCTGGCTTTTCGTACTTGAAATAGAGCTCTTGAGAGACTGTACATACACGTACGAATGTGTAGCTACATGCACTGTCCCATAGGATTAGTCCTGTGTACATGTGCACATCGTGCCCCATAGGATTGGTTCTTTGTACATGCATTGTGTTCCCATAGATGATCGTTTGTATACATTGTGTCCCCATAGGATTGATTCTTTGTGCATGCATTGTATCCCCATAGGATTGTATGTACATTGTGTCCCCATCTGATCCGCTAAATGTAGACATACATTGCACACTACATCATTGTATACATGTGGCAACACACACACACACACACACACACACACACACACACACACACACACACACACACACACACACACACACGCATGCACAAACACGCACACACTCACAAAGACAGGCACACACAGCATAGGGTACACACACAGACACACACACGACATACACGCAGACACACACACACAGACACACAATGCACACACACAAATACATACACAACACAACACACACACATACATATGTGTCATGTTTGTTTGTGTGTGCGTTCATGTGTGTCGTGTGTGTCTGTGCATTTTGTGTGCCTGTGTGTGTCAGTGTTTGTGTGTGTGTCATGTGTATGTGTACGTCTGCGTTTCGTGTGTGTGTTGGTGTGTCTGTTTGTGTGTCTATGTGGGTCTGTGTGTTTATGTGTGTCTGGGTGTATGTCATGTATATGTGTCTATGTGTGTGTCTGTGTCTGTATGTGTGTGTCATGTATGTATTATGTGTGCATGTATTGTGTCTACACAGAAACACACACACAGACACATCAAAACACATGACACATTCGCACACACAGACACACACAAACACAGACACATACAGACACACAAAATGCATAGACACAGACACACACACACAAACGCACACACAGACACACATGACACATACGTATGTGTATCTGTGTGTGTTGTGTGTTTGTGTGTGTGCATGTGTGTATGTGCATGTGTCTGTGTGTGTGTGTCTTTATATGTGCATCATGTGTATGTGTGTGTGTCTATGTGTGTATATTGTGTGTGTGCCTGTGTTTGTGAGTGTGTGTGTTTGTGTTGTGTTTGTGTGTGTGTATTGCCACAATCATACAATGGTGTGATTTATGCAAGTGTACAATGTATGTCTACGTTTAGAGGACCAGATGGGAACACAATGTACGTATAATGGTCCAATCGTATGGGGATACAATGCATGCACTAAGGGGAATGCAATGCATGCACAAAGAACCAATCCTATTGGGCACGATGTGCACATGTACAGAGGACCTATCCTATGGGACAGTGCATGTAGCTAGCTACACATTCGTACGTGTATGTACAGTCTCTCAAGAGCTCTATTTCATATACGAAAAGCCAGCTATAAGGGAACTCAACATGCAAACATGCACATAGTGTAGTTGTCAAAAAACAATGGAGGCTTGCAACAATACAGAGGAAAAGCACAGATTACAGAAAGCTTGGATTAAATTGAATAGAATGCATCTGTATGTGACAATGTTTGTGAGTGTGAGTTATTGTACCAAATTGAAAGAAAACAAATGAAAACATTTGTTCAATAACTGCAATAGGATATAAATAAATGCTTCATATTTTATATACTATACAAATGCAATAATATTTTATTTACATGCTGTATACAATTCGAGGTGCAAAGGTCTGTGCAAATAAAATGTATGAATTGTTCCAGTACGATTGCTGGTCCATTGAGTTCATTGGTTTATACTTTGTGTGAAGCCACATGAGAAACCATCCTTCAGCCTTGCGTTCATTGTGACTATTAACTATTATCGTATATGAGAATGAATAATTTTATTTTATTCATTTCTTTTGCATTAAAATACCCCCCCCCCCCCCCCCCCCCCTTGACCCCCCCTCTGCTTCATTGTGTTTATTAACTGTTATCGTATATGAGTATGAATATTTTGATTAAATTTAATGTTGTGCTACCCCCCCTCTGCTTCTTGGTACCGTTGATTACACTCCGAGATCAGAGTGCAGATGTGTGCAATATCAGGGCATACCAGGTGCCTACGATGACATCATTTCAAATATACATCTATCGCTTTGCATAATTATGTATACAGTATAGTAACACTGCCTCAGTCACGATGCAGTCAAATAACAAAGACACCTAGCTAGACTAGCACAGGTGCAAATTGGGCTTATCTATTAACCAGTCATCACACACTCTCTCATGACGAATAAAACCTTTTGTCCGAGGAGGGGGGGGGGGGGGGGGGGGGGACCTTTTTGCATCACTTTCCATGTGCATGTACGGATTACGCATTAAAATCCATTCGCCAACTCTTAAACATGGCTTCTGA
Source organism: Ephydatia muelleri (assembly GCA_013339895.1). NCBI lineage: Eukaryota > Metazoa > Porifera > Demospongiae > Spongillida > Spongillidae > Ephydatia > Ephydatia muelleri. The sequence continues at coordinate 10,439,373 of JABACO010000002.1, read as the reverse complement.
TTCTCAAATATAATGATGAGAACATCCACTGCCTTCATTATGCTAGATATGCACGTACATGTCTGTAGGTATTGACGCAGGAGAAAGATATTCGTTCGTAAACTGTGCACATGCTACACTGATCTGGTAAAGTATTATGCTTTACAGGTGCAGCCTTCTATATTTAGGCCCCTAGCCTAAACACCAACACATTGCATCACCAGATATGTGCTCTTTTTGTCTAGGAATGCTCGTGCAGAGTGATTCGAATGTTAACATTCCAATCAATAATTTACAAACAATGGCTGCTAACATCTGTACCTATCTATTCGCATCGATATATTAAAGTGAAGATAATGAGTAATTCATAGTGCAATCGACAACGGAAAGCATACAGCGTACTGTACTCTTAATCAAGATGTATGTGGACTTCCTCGCCCGGACCTGATCAGTTAAGAATGATGGCAACTAATGAATTTCTAAAAGGCTTATTGCGTGAGGCATTCACGCATATAAATCCTCGCTTGTGTGAATAATTATAATAATAGGGACAGTTCCGAGAAAATGTCGTATCGTTTATAATGACATTTTCTCGGAAACTGCCCCAGTAATAATAATAATAATACATATAAGGCAATTCCTTAAATAGTCAGGTATTCTATCTTTTTGATCTATACTGTACTTATAGTCCATTAGCACTGATATTATGCTAGTACAATAAAAAGAATGATACCATAGAACATGACATAAACCCATAAACCCAGAGTCTTCAGTGAGAAGGGGGCGGGGTTAGTTTCCGCGCATGGTGTACTGACCCATTGACAAAATAAATTTACGCAGTATGTAGCTGAATAGCACGACTTTATGTTGAAGTTACAACATATATGGCTATGGATCACGCTGGGTTGCGTCCTATTTGCCATAATTCTTACTAGAATCTTCGTCTTATTTCTGCCACGCTCACTCAGCTACGATTGCCGTTCTGTTATTTCTCACACAACTTTCAGCTCACACATAGAACATGAACTCATGCTATGCACACACTAGCATTGTTGCGTACATGGACCTGTACACTATCGTATGGCGTAAATTCTTATGCACAACACTCACATCATGTACAGGACACTTTCCACACCAGTTATGCATGTGGTAAACAATAAACCTGTTTCAGTGATGCTGGTACAAAAACTCGCACTCACAAACATTGTCACATACAGATGCATTCTATTCAATTTAAATGCATTTGTCCAAGCTTTCTGTACTCTGTGCTTTTCCTCTGTATTGTTGCATGCATCCATTATTATTGACAACTACACTATGTGCATGTTTGCATGTTGATTTCCCTTATAGCTGGCTTTCATACTTGAAATAGAGCTCTTGAGAGACTGTACATACACGTACGAATGTGCAGCTACATGCACTGTCCCATAGGATTAGTCCTGTGTACATGTGCACATCGTGCCCCATAGGATTGGTTCTTTGTACATGCATTGTGTTCCCATAGATGATCGTTTGTGCATGCATAGTCCCATAGGATTGTACGTACATTGTGTCCCCATTTGATCCTCGACTTACATTGCACACTACATCATTGTATACATGTGGCAACACACACACACACACACACACACACACACCCACACACACACACATGCACACACACACGCACACACATGCACGCACACACACACACATAAACACGCACACACTCACAAACACAGGCACACACAGCATAGGGTACACACACAGACACACACAGACAACACCACACAGACACACACGATATACACACATACACACACAGACACACACACACACACGCAGATGCACAATGCACACACACAAATACATAAACAACACAGCACACACAGACACACATAAGTATGTGTCATGTTTGTTTGTGTGTGCGTTTGTGTGTGTCGTGTGTGTCTATGTGCATTTCGTGTGTGCCAGTGTTAGTGTGTGTGTCGTGTGTATGTGTACATCTGTGTTTAGTGTGTGTGTCGGTGTGTCTGTTTGTGTGTCTATGTGTGTCTGTGTGTTTATGTGTGTGTGTATGTCGTGTATATGTGTCTATGCGTGTGTCTGTGTGTCTGTATGTGTGTGTCATGCATGTATTGTGTGTGTGTATGTATTGTGTCTACACAGAAACACACACACACAGACACATCAAAACACACGACACCATTCGCACACACAAACACAGACACATACAGTCACACGAAATGCACAGACACAGACACACACACACAAACGCACACACAGACACACATGACAGATACGTATGTGTATCTGTGTGTGTTGTGTGTTTGTGTGTGCATTGTGTGTATGTGCATGTGTCTGTGTGCGTGTGTCTTTGTATATGCATCATGTGTATGTGCATGTGTGTCTATGTGTGTATATTGTGTGTGTGCGTGTGTTTGTGAGTGTGTGTGTTTGTGTGTGTGTAATCATACAATGGTGTGATTTATGCAAGTGTACAATGTATGTCTACGTTTAGAGGACCAGATGGGAACACAATGTACGTATAATGGTCCAATCGTATGGGGATACAATGCATGCACAAAGGACCAATCTATGGGAATGCAATGCATGCACAAAGAACCAATCCTATTGGGCACGATGTGCAAATGTACAGTGGATGGGACAGTGCATGTAGCTACACATTCGTACGTGTATGTACAGTCTCTCAAGAGCTCTATTTCAAGTACGAAAAGCCAGTTATAAGGGAACTCAACATGCAAACATGCACATAGTGTAGTTGTCAAAAAACAATGGATGCATGCAACAATACAGAGAAAAAGCACAAATTACAGAAAGCTTGGATAAGTACATTTAAATTGAATAGAATGCATCGGTATGTGACAATGTTTGTGAGTGTGAGTTTTTGTACGAAATTGAAAGAAAACAACTGAAAACACTTGTTCAATAACTGCAATAGGATATAAATAAATGCTTCATATTTTATATACTATACAAATGCAATGATATCTTATTTACATGCTGTATACAATTTGAGGTGCAAAGGTATATGTGCAAATAAAATGTATTAATTGTTCCAGTATGATTGCTGGTCCATTGAGTTCATTGGCTTATACTTTGTGTGAAGCCGCATGAGAAACCATCCTTCTGTAGTGTGTGTATGTGTACATCTTATCATGTTAGGTGCAGTTCATGAGAAAGTTGTTTTAGTCCTTTTCTAGTATAGGGTTTCACTGACCTAGCTTGTGATGTTGTATTATGTGCAATGTTTGAGGTGCGGGGTATATAAGGTTGAATAGAGAGTTTTTGATTGTGGTCCTATTACACTTCAGCCCTGCGTTCATTGTGATTATTAACTGTTATCGTACATGTATATGGGATGAATAATTTTATTTTTTTCATTTTTTCCCTTAGAAATGTTGTGATACCCCCCCCCCCCCCCCCCCCCCCCCTTGACCCCCCTCTACTTCATTGTGCTTATTAACTGTTATCGTATATGAGTATGAATTAATGTTGTGCTACCCCCCTCTGCTTCTTGGTACCGTTGATTACACTCCGAGATCAGAGTGCAGATGTGTGCAATATCAGGGCATACCAGGTGCCTACGATGACATCATTTCAAATATACATCTATCGCTTTGCATAATTATGTATACAGTATAGTAACACTGCCTCAGTCACGATGCAGTCAAATAACAAAGACACCTAGCTAGACTAGCACATGTGCACAATGGGCTTATCTATTAACCATTGCCATCACACACTCTCTCATGAAGAACAAAACCTTTTGTCCGAGGAGGGGAGGTGGGGGGGGGGGGGGGGGGGGGGACCTTTTTGCATCACTTTCCATGCATGTGCATGTACGGATTACGCATTAAAATCCATTCGCCAACTCTTAAACATGGCTTCTGATTCTCAAATATAATGATGAGAACATCCACTGCCTTCATTATGCTAGATATGCACGTGCATGTCTGTAGGTATTGACGCAGGAGAAAGATATTCGTTCGTAAACTGTGCACATGCTACACTGATCTGGTAAAGTATTATGCTTTACAGGTGCAGCCTTCTATATTTAGGCCCCTAGCCTAAACACCAACACATTGCATCACCAGATATGGGCTCTTTTTGTCTAGGAATGCTCGTGCAGAGTGATTCGAATGTTAACATTCCAATCAATAATTTAGCTGCTACAATTCCATTGCATGCATCTGTACTCATATATTCGCATCGATATATTAAAGTGAAGATAATGAGTATTATAATTCATAGTGCAATCGACAACGGAAAGCATACAGCGTACTGTACTCTAAAACGTATGGCATTTAATCAAGATGTATGTGGACTTCCTCGCTCGGACCTGATCAGTTAAGAATGAGGCAACTAATGAATTTCTAAAAGGTGAGACATGCATTATACTAATGAAATTCACGCATATATATCTCGCTTGGGTGAATAATCATAATAATAGGACAGTTCCGAGAAAATGTCGTATCGTTTATAATGTCATTTTCTCGGAAACTGCCCCAGTAATAATAATAATAATAATAATAATAATAATAATAGTACATATAATGCATTTCCTTAAATAGTCGGGTATTCTATCTTTTTGACCTACTGCAAAATGTCTGAGGGTAAGTGCGAATGTATAAGCATAATCTTCGTTATTTGATGTACACGAATGCACGCGGTAACATGTGTGAAGGGATAATAGATCGTGAACAGTATAGTGCTTCCTGATTATCAGATAAGCGGGTTCAGATGTATAGCTGTAAAGGTACGGCTGACGTCTACCGCTTGCGTTCATGCACGGCTGACGTCTTTGTGTATTGAAATGTGAATACTATATATTGAAAAGAAGAGGTGTTCCGGGTTAATAGTGCTTGTTTAGAGTTGAACTGTAGCTTCTAGGTATTCATTATGAAATATTAAACAATAATAAAGAATGGGCTGGTCCCTTTCCAAAGCCACCACCAGTTTGTATGGTAGGCTCAGCCTGGCTCTCATCAGAGCAAGCGAGAGCTATCCTGTCCAGGACTGTATCCAGTGCTGCCGCGATATGGTCTTTAGCCGAAGTCGCCTATATCGCGATATGAGTGATATTGTATCGCGATATAAGTATATTCATCGAGCAATTATTCATCAATAACCACACAATTTTCATGCAAGTTGAGGTTGCGTTGTTGGGGTGGCGACACAAGAACAAACACATAAAATGCTATAGGGCGCGGGAGGGGGGAGAGGGGAGGGGGGGGGGGGGGGGGAAGAGACACTGTACATTGGTACATATACCGGTATACATTACATGAATAGAATGTTGCCAAAATGGTATAAGGAAGTATCTAGCTATGACTGTACCTTTAGAAAGGGCTTGCTCCACGGCATGAGTTATACACCAGAAAACAAATCATGCATGAAGTCAATTACTCGACCGGCCGGATACATTTTTTGTTGCATAATATCACATGCAGGAAAAGAATTTAAGAGAGGATTAAATCACTGCGTGATTGAACATTAATGATACGCTTTCCGATCACATAGTTATTCTAAAATGATTTTATGGTCGTGTTGTAATTTTGCCACTATACAAGTAGCCCGAAAAAAGACTCGTGTTTAACGATATAATCTCCATAACCGTTAACTATAATACATGTACATATATAATATGGTGAAAAAGAGGTACTTATTATAAGCGTTCGCGGTTACACGTTCAAATACGTACACGGGCGGCTGATTTTTATTTCGATGGGGGCGGATTACACAGGGAAAAAGTTGAAAATACAATGGTTATTTTACCATGTTTTACCATTCTCTACAACATAGAACAACCATGGTTTTTTCAAATACATCGTTGCTGCTATACGTTGTTGTAAAAATTACAACAAATTACAACATTCGAGTGATGTACCACGACAAAACGTTGTAAGCTATTGCATTTGGGCAAACTAACGTAGTGAAAACATTGCGTAATTCCAAATACAAGGGTTTACAATGGTTACAAATTATTGATCACGTGACTCCTTACTTAAAGAAATTGCTTTTTGCGACGTAACACGTGATGGTTGGTCTTTGTGTGAGCTCCTCGGGAGGACGGAAAGTTGAGTATCTCTTGTCTTTTGAACAACATGCTACTCAGCTTGTGCGTTAATCTTTCATTCTCGCATCAATCGTAAATGGGGTTTGGGAGGAGCGGTGTTTGAAGAAGTGCGTGCGTGTACTCAGTATGCTGGGCGGCGTTAGATAAGTGCGATTGTGTGTGCATGTGCGTTTCTATTCTAGACCACTTTCATCTTGTTTAGTGCGCACCGCTTTCGGTATTTACATATATAGGTGCGTGACGGCATGTGTTGGCCTACAAGTGTGCATTCGAATACATTCTTGTCTTGCTTCCCTTCATGCCCTCAGTAAGTGCGCAACAGTGCTGGTCTTCTACTAATGTGAATCAATGCACCTGTGTATGTGACGGTGGTCCGACATAGGGTGAGTCAACTGTTCACTCTTCTATGTGTTTACATGTACAGTATTGTAATCAGAACATTCCCTGGTATAGGTGTGTATTGTATGTCAGCTAGTGTTGCCCTTCTGACAGAGCTGTCTCTGTGATGGGCAGGGAGTGTGATCTTGTTGTGACACTTTGGGTGTCTTTCCTCTTGTGCCTGTGTAGCATTCTGTATGTGTATGTGGTGATTAATTAGAATATCAAGCCAACCGTATGTCGGCTAGTGTTGCCCTTCTGACAGAGCTGTCTCTGTGATGGGCAGGGAGTGTGATCTTGTTGTGACACTTTGGGTGTCTTTCGACTTGTGCCTGTGTAGCGTTCTGTATGTGTATGTGGTGATTAATTAGAATATCAAGCCAACCGTATGTCGGCTAGTGTTGCCCTTCTGACAGAGCTGTCTCTGTGATGGGCAGGGAGTGTGATCTTGTTGTGACACTTTGGGTGTCTTTCCTCTTGTGCCTGTGTAGCGTTCTGTATGTGTATGTGGTGATTAACCCTCCTACTGCGGAAGGCATATATATATGCCAAATAATTGCACTTGCGTATTGCGACGGGCATATATATATGCCCAGCAGGATGATTGTACGTAACGCCAGTTTGCGCGCGAAGCAAGGCGTTAATTACAGCTGTATTGTATAATATAACTCGTACCCGACACCTGCATGCCATTCACAGTGTAGTTTTAACGATCGTAACGCGAGATGGCCTCACGCCGTCATCTTCCCTCTGACCCGGAGTTCCTACTCGAATACATGGAAAACATAGAAAGCGACATAAGCGATGACGAGTTCGACGGCTATATTGACGAGGAGGAAGGTGTGTGCGGTGGCGGGATTAGTAATAACGACAGGGAAGGCGTGTGCAGTTACGTATTTGAGGAGGAGCTTGGTAGTGGTAACGACACGGAAGGCGTGTGCAGTGACGTATTTGAGGAGCATGGCTGTGGTAACGAAACGGAAGGCGTGTGCAGTGATGTGTTTGGGGAGGAGCTTGGCTGTGGTAATGACACGGAAAGCGTGTGCAGTGATGTGTTTGAAGAGGAGCTTGGCTGTGAGGAGCCAATGGAAGTAGAACTGCCACAGAGCACCACTGCTTTGACATTCCAAAGCAGTATTCCACCATTTACACCAATCCCTGGAGTTACTGAAAAAATGGACCACCTGCAGCCAGTGGACATTTTTTGCAAGCTTTTCAATGATCAGACGATGGTATCTGTGGTGGAAGAGACAAACAGGTATGGAAATCAATATCTCCAAAGCCACTCTGATTACTTGAAGAAGCACTGCAAGGCCCGTGCAAACCAGCTGAAAGGCAAGCCCATAACAATGGAGGAGATGAAGAAGTTCATGGGCCTGATTATCACCATGGGCATCGTGAACATGCCCAGTATACAGCACTACTGGTGTACCAGCTGGCCATTCTCCTCATCAAACTTCTCAACTGTGATGAGCAGGGACAGGTTCCTGCTCATTTTGAAGTTCCTGCACCTTGCAGACAACAGCAAGGCAGTACCTAAAGGAGAAAGGGGTTATGACATACTCTTCAAGATCCGTCCCTTGATTACATCACTGGTTACCTCGTATCAGAGAAGTTATACAATGAACCGAGAAGTAAGTGTTGACGAGAGCATAATCTCGTACAAAGGTCGTCTCTCGTTCCTTCAGTATATGCCAAAAAAGCCCAACAAGTGGGGCATGAAGGCATGGGTGTTGGCTGAATCAGACACAGGGTACACATGGAACTTCATTCTCTACACTGGGAAGCAGGAGAAACGGCCAGCTGGTGTTCCACTGGGCACCCACGTAGTGACAGAATTACTGAAGAAGCTGCATGGAAAAGGATACCATGTATATTTTGATAACTTTTACACCAGTCCCTACCTATGCAAGCTGTTGCTCTCCACTGGGTTTGGCAGCTGTGGTACATTGCGGCTTGACAGGAAGGATGTGCCGAAATCATTCCAGAAAGCTGATGTTGCGCTGGGTGAAGTTGTTCACTACAAGGATGGAGAACTCATGGGCCTGAAATGGAGAGACAAGAGGGTTGTAGCACTACTAACTACCATCCATAAGGAGGGCACTGTCACAAAACAGAGGAGGAGAAAGGGTGCCACTGGTGGACATCAGACGGTACAAAAACCACTGGGTATTGATCAATACAATGCATACATGGGTGGGGTGGATAAGTCTGATCAGTTAGTAACATACTATGGCTACAACAACTTTTCAAGAAAATGGTGGAAAAGGGTTTATTTTCACCTGTTAGATGTGACACTTGTGAATGCATATGTCCTTTACTACAAAACCTGCGAGGGCAAAGTTTTGTCTCACATGGATTTCAGAATAGAAGTGGCGAAGGGCCTCATAGGAGCTGAATGCTTCACTTCACTACAATTGGCACCAGTGGTAGACAGTCCAGCAAGACTGATTGGACACAATCATTTTCCAGAGCCATCAGGTCAACATGACTGTGAGGTGTGCAGCAACAGGAAATCAGGAAAACGAAAAACAACAACATACATATGTTGCAGCTGTAAAGTCCCCCTTTGTGTTTATCCATGTTTTAAAACCTACCATACTGTAATGCATTATTGACTAGTACTTCATGGCTATATGTGTATACAGCTGTATGTATATGTATTGTGTCTTCAACAGTCTTATCAAGTGGTCCACAAAGTTCTGTTTAGAGCCCATACAACAGAATCTCTTTCACACAAGGAGCGCAAAATAACGCTGCCCTTGCTTTCTTGTGCACAACACAACTGTCTATAGATCACACACAATATTCACAACCACCTCACAGTGTACAATTGCATCACATACTCCTCCATCCCAGCACACACACACAACATCCCCTCCTCCACAGCACACATAATTCCCATTCTGGCTATCGCCCCACCCCACACAATACTCCCAACATGTCCATACCTCACATACAGAACTGCTAACCCACCAAACGACTCTCCTACACATCACTACCATGTACAACCAATGGCACAACTGTCTATCACATATACATGTGCATGTACCCCACACAACCTAAATAAGTTACTCACAACCTCTTGCAACTGCATCCCAACTCATGCCTTCCACATGTACAACTGCCTTCCCCAACCACACCTGTTACTACACACAATACTCCAATATGCATAAAACTCACACAACGGTCTCCCACATACACAACCCTTCAAGTCACATCACACACACCTTGCAACATGAACGTTACCTGTCAGTTTTTAAAATAACAATTCCAATTGTAGCCCAAGACAGGTGCTCGCGTCGAAGTGTCCTAAAACGCCACAAAAGAGGAGAGATTTGTTATAAAATATTAAAAACTGTTCTAGTAACACTTACATGACATGTAGGCGCTTTGAAAGCTAGTTCTCAGAGTGATAGAGCCATGCCCCGTGTAAGCGTACGATACGATTCACAAACAACGTTCTCGCGGCGCAAAGAACGCACGGTTAGTGTTAAAAAGACACAATCGGAGTAGCTGGGGTACTTACCAACGTACGTTGAAGAAACAGGCTTTACAGAGCATAGCGTTCTAACAAAAACCTTCTAAACGCGTATAGCATATAAAACCAATCACACGCTAAAATTTCATTCCGCACTGGGTTACGTTATGAATAATTAATGAGCAGCAGTAGGAGGGTTAATTAGAATATCAAGCCAACCGTATGTCGGCTAGTGTTGCCCTTCTGACGGAGCTGTCTCTGTGATGGGCAGGGAGTGTGATCTTGTTGTGACACTTTGGGTGTCTTTCGACTTGTGCCTGTGTAGCGTTCTGTATGTGTTTGTGGTGATTAATTAGAATATCAAGCCAACCGTATGTCGGCTAGTGTTGCCCTTCTGACAGAGCTGTCTCTGTGATGGGCAGGGAGTGTGATCTTGTTGTGACATTTTGGGTGTCTTTCCTCTTGTGCCTGTGTAGCGTTCTGTATGTGTATGTGGTGATTAATTAGAATATCAAGCCAACCGTATGTCGGCTAGTGTTGCCCTTCTGACAGAGCTGTCTCTGTGATGGGCAGGGAGTGTGATCTTGTTGTGACACTTTGGGTGTCTTTTCTCTTGTGCCTGTGTAGCATTCTGTATGTGTATGTGGTGATTAATTAGAATATCAAGCCAACCGTATGTCGGCTAGTGTTGCCCTTCTGACAGAGCTGTCTCTGTGATGGGCAGGGAGTGTGATCTTGTTGTGACACTTTGGGTGTCTTTCGACTTGTGCCTGTGTAGCGTTCTGTATGTGTATGTGGTGATTAATTAGAATATCAAGCCAACCGTATGTCGGCTAGTGTTGCCCTTCTGACAGAGCTGTCTCTGTGATGGGCAGGGAGTGTGATCTTGTTGTGACACTTTGGGTGTCTTTCGACTTGTGCCTGTGTAGCGTTCTGTATGTGTATGTGGTGATTAATTAGAATATCAAGCCAACTGTATGTCGGCTAGTGTTGCCCTTCTGACATAGCTGTCTCTGTGATGGGCAGGGAGTGTGATCTTGTTGTGACACTTTGGGTGTCTTTCCTCTTGTGCCTGTGTAGCGTTCTGTATGTGTATGTGGTGATTAATTAGAATATCAAGCCAACCGTATGTCGGCTAGTGTTGCCCTTCTGACAGAGCTGTCTCTGTGATGGGCAGGGAGTGTGATCTTGTTGTGACACTTTGGGTGTCTTTCCTCTTGTGCCTGTGTAGCGTTCTGTATGTGTATGTGGTGATTAATTAGAATATCAAGCCAACCGTATGTCGGCTAGTGTTGCCCTTCTGACAGAGCTGTCTCTGTGATGGGCAGGGAGTGTGATCTTGTTGTGACACTTTGGGTGTCTTTCGACTTGTGCCTGTGTAGCGTTCTGTATGTGTATGTGGTGATTAATTAGAATATCAAGCCAACCGTATGTCGGCTAGTGTTGCCCTTCTGACAGAGCTGTCTCTGTGATGGGCAGGGAGTGTGATCTTGTTGTGACACTTTGGGTGTCTTTCCTCTTGTGCCTGTGTAGCGTTCTGTATGTGTATGTGGTGATTGATTAGAATATCAAGCCAACCGTATGTCGGCTAGTGTTGCCCTTCTGACAGAGCTGTCTCTGTGATGGGCAGGGAGTGTGATCTTGTTGTGACACTTTGGGTGTCTTTCCTCTTGTGCCTGTGTAGCATTCTGTATGTGTAAGTGGTGATTGATTAGAATATCAAGCCAACCGTATGTCGGCTAGTGTTGCCCTTCTGACAGAGCTGTCTCTGTGATGGGCAGGGAGTGTGATCTTGTTGTGACACTTTGGGTGTCTTTCCTCTTGTGCCTGTGTAGCGTTCTGTATGTGTATGTGGTGATTAATTAGAATATCAAGCCAACCGTATGTCGGCTAGTGTTGCCCTTCTGACAGAGCTGTCTCTGTGATGGGCAGGGAGTGTGATCTTGTTGTGACACTTTGGGTGTCTTTCCTCTTGTGCCTGTGTAGCGTTCTGTATGTGTATGTGGTGATTAATTAGAATATCAAGCCAACCGTATGTCGGCTAGTGTTGCCCTTCTGACAGAGCTGTCTCTGTGATGGGCAGGGAGTGTGATCTTGTTGTGACACTTTGGGTGTCTTTCCTCTTGTGCCTGTGTAGCATTCTGTATGTGTATGTGGTGATTGATTAGAATATCAAGCCAACCGTATGTCGGCTAGTGTTGCCCTTCTGACAGAGCTGTCTCTGTGATGGGCAGGGAGTGTGATCTTGTTGTGACACTTTGGGTGTCTTTCCTCTTGTGCCTGTGTAGCGTTCTGTATGTGTATGTGGTGATTAATTAGAATATCAAGCCAACCGTATGTCGGCTAGTGTTGCCCTTCTGACAGAGCTGTCTCTGTGATGGGCAGGGAGTGTGATCTTGTTGTGACACTTTGGGTGTCTTTCGACTTGTGCCTGTGTAGCGTTCTGTATGTGTATGTGGTGATTAATTAGAATATCAAGCCAACCGTATGTCGGCTAGTGTTGCCCTTCTGACAGAGCTGTCTCTGTGATGGGCAGGGAGTGTGATCTTGTTGTGACACTTTGGGTGTCTTTCCTCTTGTGCCTGTGTAGCGTTCTGTATGTGTATGTGGTGATTAATTAGAATATCAAGCCAACCGTATGTCGGCTAGTGTTGCCCTTCTGACAGAGCTGTCTCTGTGATGGGCAGGGAGTGTGATCTTGTTGTGACACTTTGGGTGTCTTTCCTCTTGTGCCTGTGTAGCATTCTGTATGTGTATGTGGTGATTGATTAGAATATCAAGCCAACCGTATGTCGGCTAGTGTTGCCCTTCTGACAGAGCTGTCTCTGTGATGGGCAGGGAGTGTGATCTTGTTGTGACACTTTGGGTGTCTTTCCTCTTGTGCCTGTGTAGCGTTCTGTATGTGTATGTGGTGATTAATTAGAATATCAAGCCAACCGTATGTCGGCCTTCTACCTATCATACCTTCTTCCTCCACAGGATGGCTGTCATTGACTGTTGTCATACCTCCCTCAACAGAACCTTCAACCTCCGCAAGACGCCTATCACTTTCCTCTAGAACTGATGGACTGCACTTGTATGACTTACAGCTGTTCTTTTGTCACGCTGTTCGCCGTTACAAAGGGGGCAAGGAAATGGAACCTGCTTCGTTCGTTTGGATTGAATTAATGCTGCGCACATTTATCTATATGGTGCATAACGTGATATAGTCGGACAGGCAAATTTGTTTGTGTAAGTGCTTATCTTCGCACGTGATGAATGTGCGCGGTTTTGAATGAATAATTTAGCCGTCAACCGCTGGTAAGGTCATTCATTGTATGTAGCAGATGGAGATGGCCGGAGCAGACTATATAGTTGTTACAGTTGAGGGTGTAGAACAACTAGAGTTAGAAGATGACTCTGAAGGGCGCTTTACTCCTCTCTCGACTCGTTAATCGGAGTGCCCACCTCTGGTTTGCGGTACAATTCGCGGTATCGTGGTGTGCGCGTGGAGAACGGCCAATTGATGAGGCCATACGACGGTTGGCAGTCGGAAGGAAGAGTGTATATAGTGCTAGTGAAGGCAAACCAGCAAGTTTCTGCAGAGCCGCAAATGAAGTCAACAACTTGAAGCGTCCTCTAAAATTGGTACTGATGTAATCAATGTAACGGATAACTAATGAATGAACCATGCCACACACGCACACACACACAAAACTTTTTTTTTTTTACTGTGCCACAGGGCAGTCACGAGTTACCAACTATTGAGGATTTCGAAACGGTTTGCAAATAGCTATATGGTGCTGCTTGCGTTTCATTGCTGTTGCTTTCTTTATCATAGGTTCCATCCCCACCAAGCAGTCACGTCACTCCAGAAGCTGCCAAAAGGTTTATTTATTTTTTAATTGCAGGTTCACAACTTTTGTGCGTGTGCTAGAAAATCTCTGTGTTGCAAAAACACATGCACGCGTGCAGTATACCTCTACCTCTGTGACTGATTTGCCTTGCAGTACATCACATTCAAGTCAGCCAGCAACAACAAAGCAGTTATCTACACCATCCAGATCGCAGATGGAGCTACCATTGAGAGCAGGTACAACTAGGCGCACTGCTCTGTCAGGATCGGAGGTATGCACTTTGCATGCATGTAAGAAATTATCATTCCAATTAATACACAACATTTAGTCAACAGCTAAACAGTGTCTTGTGAGCAAATTCATATGATGCAGTTCAATCACCTCAATTACTCATTAGGGTTTGGAATTGAGTGGTGCAGATTGTGGGGATGAAAGGTCTGACTATGAGCTACAGAGAGCTAGGTCGATCAGGCTCAACAAAGAATTTCTACATAGCCAACAAATGGTATGTTCAGGTTACAAAATATCCAGTTTTACTTTTAATTCTTATAGATCGCAAATGTCGTGGATGAAGCTGATGCTGTTCTGGTTACCAAAAAGTGGTGGAGTAGGAGTCATGCTACAAAACCAAGCCTTAATTCAGTGGTATCAGCAATTGATGATGCTGGCTTCCAAGGCCAAAGAAGAACTGTACGTTGAGAGAAATGATGGCACATGTTGGAAACCGGCTAGTGGAAGAAAAAACGGTTACCCTTAACAGAGCTGCTGGGCTATCAAAAGAAGACACTATACTGTAGTGCGTGTATTGCTGCTAGATGGTTCGTTATTGAACGTTTTGGGAAACAAATTTTTTTGTGCACAATATTTGCATGCGGGTCTGGGTACGAGACGACAGGAAAGGCCTGGCACTGCGGGTCTGGGTACGAGACGACAGGAAAGGCCTGGCACGAGGCGTAGTACAACGTTGTTAAACGTTGTACAAACGTTGTAAAACGTGAATGCAATGATTGTATTCTATTGCCATTCATGCCGCGTGTAACGTTGAAATTTGATGTATTTTTACTGTAAATACGTTGTAATTCATAGTAAAATTTACAACCATTGTGAAAAATACAACCGTAGTAAAAGCACAATTTTGTTGTATTTCAAATAACGCATATACAATGTTTTACCACACGATATACACTGCATTGCAACAAAAATACATTACATTTCTACCATCGTAAAATCATTTTTTTCCCTGTGTTATTTACAGTATATATGTACATGTACGCAGCACCGCAGCGGAGTTCGAATGTATGTGTGCGGCCCAACACTAGTTGCAGCTGCTGAATGACTTTTCGTATATTTTCGTCTTTCTCCGTCTATTCTTTCGTCTATCTCCGTATAACCCATGCACATCTGTATCGCGATATGGCTAAAAAATATCGCGATATATCGCATATCGCGATATATCGCATATCGCGGCAGCCCTGACTGTATCCCTCTTCGAGCATGAGTAGTTAGATTGCTTGCATATTTATGTGTGGTATAATTATAGAAAATTTTTTTATCAATATTATCCGTTATTAATTTGTTTATGACAATTGAATACACGAAGCATAGAAACTAGAATAATAATAATTGAAAACGCGCGGGATTGGCTGTCCTTTTGAGTTCTCAGGTCCACCAGTACTATCCTCGCTCCTTGGACCACATTTTCCGTTACGATTGGTACGTGTAGGTTGGCCACGTCACGGTACTCAGGTTGGACCGAATCTATACGCGACCGCGGATCCCCAACCGCTACGACCGTTCAGCATCATCTTTAATTCCTACAATATGCGTTGCTGCAAATGCAACGGAAGCAATGCCCGATGTAAGGGTTGTTCGTGTGCTAGAAAGAAGTTTGTGTGTTCTGATTGCTATCCTTGTCGTCGGGGAAAGTGTATGAACTTAATTTCATCGTCCCAAGCTTTATCCGACTCAGAGAATCCGCCATCGGAGCCGTTTCCTTCGGATAATCTGCCTCCAAATTCCTCATCGTCGCAGCTTCACCGTCAACTAACACATTCATAGCATTCACAGCAGCCCGCAATGCCTCTTCAACATTCACAGCAGCTGGTCACAATCCCTACGTCTCCTCGCCGGACCGCATTTACCACCCGCATTGTCGCAGCGATCTCCGCCGAACCATTCTTCTCCACCTCTTCTACAGCCACCATTGCCATCTACATATCTTCAACAGGAGCTGCATTTTCCCGCGTTCCCCCAACAAGCTCCTACCCATTTCATGCATTACGAGGTTTCATTACCCTTTATATCACACCAGGCTTTTCCTTCCTCCACCTCACACCAGGATCTCCCCTCAGGACAATCCTCCTCCCCACACCAGGCCTCTTCTTCAGGACCTCCCTCCTCCTCCACCTCACACCAGGCCTCTTCTTCAGGTCCTTCCTCCTCAATCCAAGCTTCTTCTTCAGGACTTTCAACCATCAGGAAGCAATGCATTGTGGAGGGTTGCCCTGCACATATCGCTCCATCCATGCGGCACAACTACATGACCCTCCACGCAAAAGGTGCCCTCCCTGGGATTGTACCATCTAATTGGCTGAGTGAGCACAATATGTTTGCTTGCCCTAGCTGCTCCCAGCTGGTTGCAAATTCCCGACATGCTTCTCACCTGCACCAATGCTCCAGAGGTGCATTGCTCCAGTCTCCCTACAGCAGCCTGTTTCCATCTCCAATTCAGATGCTAGTCAAGATCTTCCTACATTTGACCAGGTGTGCCAATTGAACCATCCTACTTTACGCTACATTCCAGCTAAAGCCAGGCCAGCATTTGCAAGAGCCCTCTTAAGAGATGTCTTGCAAAAGAACGCTGAAGATGCATGGCTCTTCATGCTTCCGAAGTGTGTTCTCCCATCCTTGAGGCACACAAAGGGAATCACAACCCGCACAAATCAATAGAGTATCTCTGCAACATGTGGTTGAATAACGATCTGACTACCCTTTAGATGATGGCAAAAAGTCGGGAAAGCAACCAGAATGTCTCAATGGAGACCACATCTTGTAGAAATTACAGTAAGGTAATTAGTTCTGCAGTTTCTCTCGGCTGTTCAGAAATGACAGACAGGTAAAGCCTGTTGGATGCTGTTATCTGATGGCATCACAGCAAATAACGACACAACCTGGCGCTTATAGCAGGCAAAGCATCCATCTTGCCCACCCCCAGTGATCCCAGATGTTACTTCTGAGCCTATCACACTAAGTCCTTCCTTTAACATACTCCCAATCTTGAGATCCTTCCCTAAATGTACCTCTCCAGGCCCTTTGGGTCTTTCTGTTCGACACCTTTTGGATACCATATCTTTTCCTCTTCACACACCAATAGGTACCTCCCTTAAGGGTATTGTGAACCTTCTAGCCTCTGGAATTTGCATGTAAAGCAGGTGCAGAGAAGATCGTACACAGCATGAGGAGGTGTATTGAAGACATCTGGTTGAATGGCGACTTCGTAGTTTTTAAGGTGGACATGTTGAATGCCTTTAACATGGTATCTAGGCAGGCAGTCTTGGATGAGTGTGCTAAATTCTTCCCTGAGCTTCTACCATGGGTCTCGTGGTGCAATGGATCTCATAATTCATTGTGGCACCCAATGGGCCGGGTAAGTTCTCAGTCAGGAGTACAGCAAGGTGACCCACTGGGCCCTATGCTGTTTGCCCTGGTCCATCTCTCCTTCCAAACCTGGACATTCTAGGGGTCCCATTGGGGATTGTGTGCACTGTCATTACAGAGAAATGTGCAACCCCCAAAATCATGCTTAAAGCTCTTGTGGACATCTCTGCAGTTGACCTTCATGGGGCCTTTTCAATTCTCCGCATGTGTGGTAGTTACTGAGTTAGTACATCTAGCCAGAGCCACTCCCCCAAGCCGTAGTGCTGACTATCTGAAGCTCTTTGATGAAGAGGTAAGGTTGTGCTTCACCTCCTGCATTGCAGTAGATGTTCCTGACCCTAGTTGGCAGCAAGCACAACTTAGTCCAAGTCTGGGTGGGCTTGGCTTTCGCTCGCTTGGTCTGCACTCTTCTGCTGCTTTCATAGCCTCCTTTGCTTCATCAGGATTTTGTCCAGACAACATCCACATGCTCCAGGCTGTGACACGTTTCAATGCACAAGTTCACCCTCAAGAGTCAACCACAGCTGAGGCAGTTCTAGCCTGCCCCTCTCTGCAGAGAGCTCTGTCTAAGAAGCTGGATAATCATGCTTTCCAATCTCTGCTATCTTCCTCCTAAAAAGTAAATAAAGCTCGATCTTTTCGGTTTCTGCCCCTCATGCAGGTTCTTGGATTTCAGCAATCCCTTATACTGGTCTGGATTTGCATCTGGACTCTGCTGAATGCCAGGTAGCTCTTTGATGGTGGTTAGGTCTTGACACGTCAGGCGGCTCCCTGTGCCTCTTAGTCCAGAACATTGCCCTTGACCCTCTAGGTCACTGTGACAGAACTGATAATTCCACACGAAATGCATTTATACCTAGATTTCTATCCATGCGCATGCTCAAAGATTCTGCATGCATGTAATTGATATTCAAGAGCGCAGGCCCGTAGGTCTGGGCGCTCACACTTCCTTCCCCTTCTCCTGCAGCAACGCCGTTGCTGGATTTCTTGACAGTGCGTCCGCGTTCAGGTTCATAGTCCCTGGTCGATGTTCCACCCCAAAAGAGTAAGGTTGAAGGGCTAAGCTCCATCTGCATAGCCTTGCATTGTTTTCCTTGAGTTTTTCTAGCCACTCGAGTGCTCGATGATCTGTTTGGACTACAAATTTCCTGCCCAGTAGATAGACCTTGAATGCATCTAACGCCAACTTAATAGCCAAACATTCCTTCTCAATAGTTGAGTATCGTTGCTCCCTAGCCAATAACTTCCTGCTATAATAACCAACAGGGTGTTCCTGACCGTCCTCCTGTACTTGACTTAGAACGGCTCCCACTCCCCGATCAGAAGCGTCAGTCTGTACGATAAATGTTTTTGAAACATCCGGGCTACTCAAAACTGGCTCTGAGATCAGCGCTTTCTTCAAAGTTTCAAACGCTCTTTGACATCCTTCGTTCCACACCCCGCTATTAGGAACCGATTTCTTTGTTAAGTCTGTTAGCGGTGCTGCCACTGAAGCGAAATCTGGAATGAATCGTCTGTAATACCCTGCAAGACCTAGAAATGCTCTGACCGCTGTCTTGGTGTCTGGCTTTGGGAAAGAGCTAATCGCTTCTACCTTGCTCAAAATTGGCTTCACAACTCCTCCTCCTACAATATATCCGAGGTACTCACAACTCCGCTTGGCAAATTTACTTTTGCTAAGCTTCACAGTAAGTCCAGCCTTTTCTATCCTCATTAGCACCTCCTGCAGTTGTTTCAGATGATCCTGCCAGTCACTGCTAAAAATGGCAAAATCATCAATGTAGGCTACAGCATAATCTTCACATCCCTGCAACAATCGATCCATCAACCGCTGAAATGAAGCTGGGGCCCCGCTAAGCCCAAACGGCATCACTGTAAACTGAAAACTACCAAAAGGAGTGACAAAAGCTGTTTTGCATTTATCCTTATCTGCCATTGGAATCTGCCAATACCCAGTTGTGAGGTCTAACGTAGTGATAAAGTTTGCTTTTCCTACACGGTCGATCAGCTCATCTATGCGAGGCATCAAATATGAATCGACCTGTGAAACTGAATTTAGCCTACGATAGTCCACACACAATCGTAACTCTCCATTTCTCTTTGGTACCACAACTATCGGGGACGCCCATTCACTACAGGTAGGCTCAATAATTCCACTCCGTTCCATTTCCTGAAGCTCCCTTTTTATAGAATTCCTATAGGCATGCGGCACCCGGTACGGAGGCAATCTAACAGGCTTAGAGCTATTGGTATGGATCCGATGCTCATACAAAGTCGTTTTTCCAGGCTTGTTGCTAAACACCTTTGCAAACCTCCCCAGCAACTCCTTAAGCTCCTTCTTTTGTCCGCTATCCAGCCCCTCCCCCATGTCAACAACTCGCCCCGCCTCCCCACTCCGCCATGAAGGGATATCCGCTTCTTCCTGTATTTCCTCTACGAAGCATCCTTGATTTTCACGAACATGGAAGTCCTTGAGCATATTGACGTGGAACACCCGTTTTCTCTTTCTTCTGTCCTGCATGTCAATAAGGTAATTGACTTTACCCATTCGCTGCACCACTTGATAAGGCCCCTGCCATTGGGCAAGCAACCTGTTGGATGATGTTGGGAGTAGTACCAGTACGGAATCGCCTGTCTTGAACTCGCGGAGTCGAGCACCCTTGTCGAACCAAGATTTCTGCCGACGTTGGGAGCTGGATAGATTTTCCTGCACCAGTTCAGACATCTCTCTGAGTCGTTCCCTTGTGGACAAAACGTAACTGATTACATTTTCATCAGTAGTCCTACTTGTTGTTTCCCAAACTTCTTTTAAGATGTCCAGTGGTCCTCGTACGTCCCGACCATATAAAAGCTCGAAAGGGGAAAATCCCGTTGATGCTTGCGGTACTTCCCGATATGCAAACAGTAGATAGGGAATTTTCTTATCCCACTCTTTTCCTCCGTCCGTTCCCGTCTTTCGCAACATTGACTTCAACGTCTGGTTAAATCGTTCAACCAGGCCGTCAGTCTGCGGATGGTATGGGCTTGTGCGTATAGGGTGCACCTGTAAGAGCCTGTACAGTTCAGCAAGTAATTGCGACGTGAAATTTGCTCCTTGATCTGTTAAGATCTCCCTGGGTACACCCACACGAGCAAATACCTTAATAAGCTCCTCCGCCACACTTTCAGCATCAATGCTTTTGAGGGGCACCGCCTCCGGGTAGCGAGTTGCGTAATCACATATTACAAGGATGTACTTGTTCCCTGCTCGACTTCTGGGAAGTGGGCCCACAATGTCCATGGCAATGCGGCTAAATGGCTCTGAAACGATAGGAAGAGGAATCAATGGTGCTGGCTTAACCCCCTTAAATGAAGCCTTTTGACAAGCACTGCAAGTTTTACAATACATGTCTACGTCTCTAAAAATAGATGGCCAGAAAAACCTGCGCAATAGTCGTTGCCTGGTCCGATCTCTGCCTTGATGTCCTGCAATGGGAATATCATGAGACATCTCCAGTGCAACTTGCCTGCACTCCTTGGGTAGAACCAGCTGCTCAATCTCCATCTCCTCTCCTCTTCCCCTTGGTGTCCATCTTCTGTACAGCAACTCCTCCCTTTTGAAGAACTCCCCTTTTGATCCTCCTGTCAATGCTGCAAGTTCCCTCACAGCTCTCAGTGTTTCATCCTGCTCCTGCATATCCTTCAGTTTCTCAGCTGTGATGTTAATGTGAGACAAGCAGTCTCCCTGGCTCCCAAGTTCCCTTCGCATTTGCCTTCTTTGCTCCTGTGACATAGTCTTCAATTTGGGTTCCTCTTCAGAGACACCTAATGGATTTGGTACCACCCCAGACATAACCTCCTTTTCCTTCCTCAGTACTTCCTCCTGTATTTCCTGTCGTCTCTTCGCCCTTGTTGTCACCACCATAACATGTTCTTGAGCAAAGAACACAGAACCAGCTCGTCTTCCTAGTAACTCCGTCATTCTAGAAGCATCAGTTCCAAGTATCACCTCCACCGGTAGACTGTCAGCTACAGCAGCCTCCACTGTGACTGGAATGCCTTCCACCACAAGCTTGATATCTGCTAGGGGATACAAGACTGTGTCACCATGCACACATCTGATTGATACCCATTTTCCCTCCAAGAACTTCTCCTGGGGGACGAATTGTCTCCGGACCATTGTGCGGGAACAACCTGTGTCTAACAATATGCGGCTTACCAAACACCCTTCCACACTTCCCTTACAATACATTCCATCCTTCACCTTGTACTTTGATTCACGTCCAAACAATACCTCATTGTTGGGACACTTCCTTGCTGGGTGACCTGGTTTTCCACAGTTGTAGCACACTATGGTCTTCCGTCTGCTTGTCTCCTCTTTTGTGGTTTTCTTGTAGCACACGTCTTCTGAGTGCCCTGCTTTCCCACAAATGAACATTTTTGCTCTGATCGAGTTCCCTTGACGTTTTCCGGATACCGCTGCGACTCCTCACGCCTGGCGTGTTCATATTCGTCAACGAGTTCCCCGGCCTGAATACACGTCTTAGGCTTTCGCTCCATAACCCAGAGTCGTTTGTTCGCTGGCAATGTGTTGAGGAACTGCTCCATGCCTATGAGCTCTTGTATTTCCTCCATTGAAGTACAGCTCTTCATCCACTTGCGCAGTAGGTCCATAAGCTTTACGGAAAGCTCCCTGTTTGTTTCCCCACTGCCACGAGTAATGCCACGGAAGCGCCTTCTATATGCTTCCTCGGTTATATCGTAACGCTGAAGGATTGCTGTCTTTATTGCTTCATAATTGCCAGAGTCCTCTCCGGGTAGAGCTGCGAATGCCAACTGGGCCTTGCCAGTGAGTTGAGGTGCCAGATACTGCGACCAGCAGCTTTCCTCCACCTTCTGTGCAGTCATAACGCGCTCAAAAGTTACTAAATAGGCTTCAATATCATCCTTATCACTCAACGGAACCAATTTGACACTTAGCTCACGTTTCGGACTTACGACTTTTGCCTTTTGTGAGTCTTCTACTAACTTCATGAGCGCCGCCATGTGTGTCTGCATCGTTTCCATCTGCTTTCTATTCTCCCGCTCACGAATCTGTCTTTCTTCCTCAAGCCTAGCCCGTTCTTTCGCGAATTCATCTTCTCTTCGCGCCTTCTCAGTTGCTATTTCGTCTTCTCTCCTCCTACGGTCTTCTGCAAGTAATTTCAACATACCTTGCATCTCCTCCATGGTAGGTTTCTTATAGGGCTTTCCAGAACGAGTAGTCATACACTCGAGAAACGCAGGCGTCGGACAATGACCGTCTCGACTTAGATAATCCCACCGCTGCCACCAAATATGTGACAGAACTGACGGTAGCAATCAGTCTGCACACGTCTTCTGGAATGCCTATACACCCCCCAATACCGTTCACGTTAGCCAGTATCTCGGAAAGGGCCACCAACCCTAATAATTCCACACGAAATGCATTTATACCTAGATTTCTATCCATGCGCATGCTCAAAGATTCTGCATGCATGTAATTGATATTCAAGAGCGCAGGCCCGTAGGTCTGGGCGCTCACAGTCACCATGCAGCCACTTGTAGACATGGTGGTGATGTGGTTGCACGGCACAACCGCTTGCGAGATATCTTTGCCAACTTCAGTCGTCGGGCCCACCTTTCTGTGCGGGTATGGCTTAGAAGTGACTGTAACATCAAAGACTGCTGGCTTCCCCTGTCCCATTCCTGAACCAGGATATCTGCAGGACGGGACTCCCGTATCCCTGAGCAACGTCAGTTGATCGGTGGGGGCAGCAGCATATGCAGAACGCATGCAGCCAATGACACCAGGTGCCAGGGTTGGGATGGTTATGTATCCCCTTAGCTGTGGAAACGTATATGGCAATTGGGGGGAGGAGGCTCAGAGTGTTTTATCCCCGGCTCGCTTCTCTGCTTTCCATCAGCCAGGCCATCCCTAAACAGGGGGGGGGGGGGGTTTAGGGGTTCCAACCCCCCCTACCCCCCCTGGAGTCGTCAAAGAGGGGTGTGGCTATGCGCATTTAGTTAACCATTGCAGGTATCGTGTAACCACGTGTTTTCACGAAATGGATAGCATTCCCATTCCCATAAAGAAATCAAAGCAATTGGCTATTTGAGGTTAGTTCGAATTCATCTACCGAGTCCATGTACTAAGCCACCCCCCTCCGCCCCCACCAAAAAATGGTTAGTGTTTAAACAAGCATATTGTCGGACAATAATTGGTATTGACAGCACGCAATAATACATCTCATAAATATTCATAAGCAACCCCCCCTCCCCCCATGCTAAAATCCTGTATCCACCCCTGGCTGCCAAACCCAAAATGTTGTCTGAAATCTATAGCCGCCTCAACATGTCCCTGGTGAGGTCTGTGGCAGGTTACTGGAACTGTAGGTTGATTAGTTGTGTTTGTAAGTAGAACTGTAAATTAAATAGTATAGCAATAATGTGTCTGCATTCATGTATATCATAAAATAATAATAATAATAATAATAGCTGTACTTAGAAAGCATGTGACCAATGACACCAGATGCCAGGAGTTGGGGTGGACATGTATCCCCCTAGCCGTAGAAACATACGGTAACAGGGGGATGGAGGCTCAGAGTGTTTTTCCCGTCTCGCCTCTCTACTTGCCATCGGCCAAACCCAAATGCTGGGTGACATCTATGGCCACCTCAACATGTCACTGGTGTGGTCAGTGGCTAGGGCCATCATGGGGAGAGAAAATGTCCGGATAGGTTAGTAGAACTGTAGGTTTGTTAGCGGCATCTAATATAAGTTAGTTATCCTTATTGTTACTAAAATAATGTAATTGTGTTTGTCCATTAATTCTGATGTAACTGTATTCAATAAAAATGATTAAAAAAATAAATTATTTATGCTTCCGAAGTGTGTACTGCCTTCCACAAAACGTGGTGGGCGCCACGAAAAGCTGCAGCCAATAGATTTTTTGTGCAACCTGTGGGCCAACAATGACTTGACTTGTCTTTGGAATTTGGCTAAAGGTCGGGCTAATAGGTTGAGGGATGCACCTGTTAAGAATCTGAACACTTCAGGCAATCCAGTTGACATGGCTGTATCCTTTGGCAGATGCGGAATGTTGGGGAAAGCTTGCCAGACCCTGCTGTCTAGTGGCATTGCGCCCAACAATGACACAACTTGGCAAGGCTAAGAATCCAGCATTTGAAATTCCCATCACTCCAAGTGTTCATTCAGGCTCTATTTCACTTGATTCAAGCTCTGATTTTGGAGCTGTCTTGAGATCCTTCCCCAAAGACACTGCGGCAGGGCCGTCTGGTCTTCGTATCCAACATCTCTTGGATGTAATATCAGTCCCACTCCAAACTCCGATCACTTCCTCCCTTAGAGAAGTGGTGAACCTCTTGGTGTCATGAAAGGCTCCTCAAGCAGTGTCTAAATTCATGGCTGGTGGTAGACTAATAGCCCTAAACAAGAATAAGGAGGGTTCTCCTCCAGATATCAGACCAATTGTTGTGGGAGAATCCCTGAGAAGTTTGGCTGGAAAGTGCATTTGTGCCTCTCTCAAGGAGAAGATATCGAGTTTTTTTCCAGCTTCTACAGTTTGGAGTGGCCTGCAGGGCAGTGGCTGAGAAGATTGTCCATAGTTTACGAAATTGTATTGAAGAGCATTGGATGCAGGAGGAGGATTTTGTCGTATTTAAAGTGGATATGACAAATGCATTCAACCTAGTTTCTAGGCAGGCAGTCCTTGATGAATGCTCAGCTCTTTTCCCCGACATCCTGCTCTGGGTGTCTTGGTGTTATGGCTCTTACCAAGAATTGTGGCATCCTATGGGCCATTTAAGTTCACAATCCGGTGTTCAACAAGGGGACCCACTTGGGCCAATGCTGTTTGCGCTAGTTCTTCAGAAGCTCATTTCCACCATTGATGCAGATGATGAATTCTGCTTCAGGCATGGTACCTTGATGACGGTGTGCTTGCAGGTAAAAGATCTGCAGTTCTACGTGCTTTGAATCTTATTGAAGAACTGGGACCTCACATTTGTCTTGTCATCAATTTCTCTAAATGTGAAGTTTTCAGTCCCCAAGGCAACCATTTGTTTCCACCTGCTGTGAAGTCATCTCTTTCGCCTAACTTAGAGATCCTTGGGGTACCAATAGGTGACTATTTGCATTGCTCTCACTTCATAGCTGAGAATTGTTCCAAGGCAAAGGTGCTATTAACGGCTCCCGGACAGGTGGCTGAAGCTGACCTTCTCATGTGGCAGTTTCTCTTCTTCGCATTTGTGGTAGTATTATAAATTAGTGCATATATCCAGAACCACTCCTCCTAGCCTCTCATGTGAGTCCCTGAAGTTCTTTGATGAGGAAGTAAGACGTTGTTTCTCTACCTGCATAGCAGCTGACATCCCAGATGATCACTGGAAGCAAGCACAACTTAGCCTCAGCTTTGTGGGACTTGGCTTTCGTTCTTTATATTACCACTCATGTGCTGCCTTCATCTCATCTTTGTCTTCTTCAGGTTTTGGTAGTGCAAGTAATCGCCATTCGTTGAGCGCTATTTCATAGTTCAATGCTTTTGTGTCCCCTACAGAGGCCATCACAGTGGAGTCTGCTTTGTCCTCTACTCTCTCTCAGCATGCCTTGTGCAAGAAGTTGGATGATCATCTTTTTCAGTCTATCTTGATGACTTCCACTCCTGCCAATAAGGCGCGACTTCTCTTTGCCTCTGCTCCTCATGCTAGTTCATGGCTTTCGGTTGTCCCCTCGTTAGGGTTGGGCTTGCATCTTGATCTGGCTGAGTTTCAAATCGCAGTGATGTGGTGGCTAGGTATGAACTCTTCTATACAATCAGTGTGCCCATTCTGCCCCAATATCACCTTGGATCCTCTTGGACATCATGCAGTGTCATGCAGACATGGTGGGGACAAGTAAATAAAAACCTTCTCTATGAGAAAGTTGGTGGGATATAGGATTTGAAGGCAATGGTGGTGTAAAAAGCAAGGAAACAAGGTTCTGTAATAGTAAAGGAAAATATCATAGTCCTATATTTAGCACACGAACATAGTATATGCTACAAACGGGCTAAATATAGGACTATGACATTTTCCATTACTATTACAGAACCTTGTTTCCTTGCTTTTTACACCACCATTGCCTTCAAATCCTATGTCCCACCAACTTTCTCATAGAGAAGGTTTTTATTTACTTGTTTCATTCTTTTTTTTTTTCATGCACATTATTCCGATGCATGATGCGTAATTGATCGCAAGTGATCCGTATTGATTCGTAATGTTCAGCCACCAATGTCATACACACAAAACAACACACTAATAGTTTGAATAATAATTGTCTCTGACGTTTTTGCCAGCAACACCTTGCAGTACGGAAGTGGGAATATCCCATAAAAGAGGGAATAGTCACACCCTAACAGATTACCCCTTGTACGCCAGAGTAGTCCTTGTATACAACAACATCCTTGGACAGAGCGGTGCAGGTGAGTGTCCAGAAGCAAATGGCAACCAATAGCATCCTTGACAACCTTTTTGGCCAAATTGTGTGAGATAATGGGGAACGTTAGTAGACAAATCAACATACATGTGGCCACCAGTAGCTGGTAAAATCTATTGAGAGTAAACAGAAGCCATATCCAGGAGAACTGGAAGGGATATGGGCATTGCTAAAGATCAAAGAAAGATCACACACACATGCACACACACACACACACACACACACACACACACACACACACACACACACACACACACACACACACACACACACACACACACACACACACACAACAATATTCTTACAATGCACCAGAAGCACTTGGTAGAATCTGGGAGTTCACAGAAGCCATATGTACACCTTCTTTGCACCACAAATGATGAGATAGCAGTTGTTAATATAATCATCACAGATCAGCAGATCAGCACAGAGCAGCGCTTGTACAAACACACACACACACACACACACACACACACACACACACACACACACACACACACACACACACACACACACACACACACACACACACACACACACACACACACACACACACACACACACACACACACACACACACACACACACACACACACACACACACACACACACACACACACACACACACAATATACTTACAAGTACTGTACAATGGATGAAGTACTTTCTTTCTCTGGAGATGCATAAAGCTTCTTTGGGATGTAGTTTACAGATCCTTCCTGATGTGGTTAGAGACTCATCTGAAACAATTGTTAGAAATGATGCCAATTACATGCACAACCAGAATGCTTGTTTGTGAGCCATTCCAATCACTGGTGTATACACATGCGCAATAATATGCTCTTTCTTGCACGTGCAATAACACAAATAGAATGTTATCAAAAGCTTCAGCAGTTGTTATTAGAACTGCTATTCTCATAGGCCAAATTGTACTGGGCCATATATCCAACAGAAATTCTAGGTAGCATTGCATGTGTATACCCACCACAACCCTTTGCCCCCATCAGTTGGTATGTGCTCACATACATGTGGTTTACCAGGGACACAGTGCTTTGAGTTATCACCATTGGTCCAGGGACATTCATCTTATGAGCTGTTGAATAACAGCTTTGCCAGCAGTAGCCAGCTATTGCCCTGTTGAATGAACCAGTGTATGTGGTTTTCTAGGGACTCTCATTAGCTGTTGAATAACAGGTTGTCAAGGCCAGCTCTGAGATCCTCCATGTTTTTTTGAAATAGCAACTTTGTCCCCAAAACTGCTTCCATTTCACCACTAGTAAGCAGCCGACACTCATTAGTGCACTTCCTTTTTAATGGACGCATGCGAATAAGATGTCGGTCTCCTATCTCCTCAGCCACTACACACCTACCATTGAGGTCTACAGGTATGGCCCCAAGCTGCCTTGTGTGGTTGTAAGAGGCATCATAGAAGAAAGGCTCTGAACCAGCAGTATGGTACCTTACCCCTACTAGGTACCTTTTTAAGCACTGCATCTGCACAAACTTTACTGACAGCAGCATGTGCAGATCTGGTACACACCTTTTGTGCTAACCATGGGTGCGTCTTGCAAAAGGCATCATTTAATTGAACTAGTAAAGTGCTATTCTTAAGAATAGTTTTTTCAAGGCCACTCTTATACTCGCTAAGTACGATATCCTTTGGTTCGTACAGAGAGTAGCTACAGTGAAAAAAGGAAGTGCGTACATGTACATGCAATATTACATATGTGCTAAACTATACACAGTACACCAAGGCTTGAACGTTACACTCTTACACCCCACTAAAATATTTTTATGGCCATGAAATCCAATGTAAACTGAAGCCATTCGGATTCAATGCACAGATGATATCAAAAATCACATGCCCTGAGCGATGATTATCACCAACCGCGTGGCACAACAAGACAGCATTTCCTTTTATACCCCACCCCAAACTCTAACCCCTCTGCTCTATAGTTACGCATGCAATTGCATATGACATTTGCTACGTCGTTGCACTAGAATATTCAAACCATGCATCTGACACGAGGCAACGCTGACGCAACGTTTCAGCTAATGTCATATGCAAACCCTGCTCAATATCTGAGATACTGTGCAGGTTACTACATCTACATTTACATACCTTTGAATAACTTTGTCGGTAGTTCTTTTTCGATGGCCTCGTTGGTTATGCAGGGTACGCTTAGCCTTCCCGTACCGCACTCTCTTCGCCAAGCGAGCACATTCAGGACCCTCCCAATAACGTTTCCTTTCAGCTGACCGTTTCTTTTCTGGGTCTGCATGATACCGCTCGCGTTCTTCGGTCTGTTTCTTTGCTGGGTCTGCTTCATAGCTTTCGCGTTTAGCTGACCGTTTCTTTTCTGGGTCTGCATGATACCGCTCGCGTTCTTCGGTCTGTTTCTTTGCTGGGTCTGCTTCATAGCTTTCGCGTTTAGCTGACCGTTTCTTTTCCGGGTCTGCATGATACCGCTCGCGTTTAGCTGACCGTTTCTTTTCTGGGTCTGCATGATATCCCTCGCGTTCAGCTGTCTGTTTCTTTTCAGGGTCTGCCTTGTAGGATGCCCGTGCCGATTCTAAAACATCGTCTCGAACTTGAAGGTATTTCGCACGTCGTTTCGTACGTTTCTTTTCTTGACGTGAAGGCAAAAAACAACTTCACTAACAAAATAGTAGCACACCAAACGACGATTGAATCACCAAAGAATTCTTCTGTAGTTATTTTGCTATTTATACACATCTTTAGATACCGTAATTATGAAGTAATCTAATTATACAAGACATAGGCTGATAGTCGATTGTGTATCAGAGTATAGCATCGATTATTTATATAAAAGCGAGTCCTCCATCCGATTCTGAAGCTAGTGGTGAAATTTTGATCGCTTAAAAGTGTTCCTGTTCCGAGTTATGCGTTGCCAAGAAGAAGACGACCCGCCCCTTGTTCCGAGACTGGGTACGAGAACGGGCAGTACACTCTTGTTCTCTACAACCACGCGGTTCTGCGACATGAAACAAAAACGAAACTACTCATTTTTGACTTCTAGATCGATTGCTAAAACAAGCTACACGATCCGATCGTCGGGAGTGTTGTTACGGACGGGTCGCGTTTTTTAATGATTTCATAGTCGGGGTCAAATCCTATATGGAAGTTTCTAACGAAACTTCCGATGTTGTCATCAGACACAATTGCCTACGAAACATCTGTGCTGAGTTTTTTTGCCGTGCTCACCTATCTGTAAGAGTGGAGTTTGGTCAAGGCCTTTCGAGAGTTCAGAGTAATTCCCGTCCAGCGGATGTGCTAGCCGATACTTGGGATAGGGCAAAACCAGCAGCCTTCGATGTTACTGTTACCTCCCCACTCACTCCTGCTACTTTGCATGATGCGTGTAATTCCGCAGGTGTTGCATCTCACAAAGCAGAGTGCCGAAAGCACTCTTCCAATGACCCAAAGTGTCAGAAGCTGGGGTGGGTATGTGTTCCTTTGGCAGTGGAATGGTATTGGAACTGGCGCAAAGAAGCCCAGAACACCTTCGCTAGACTAGCTTTCATCCTCTTGATCTCCCTGCACTGCCCTAAGGCAAAGGTCTTGACAGAGATTTATGGGCGGTTGAATATCTCATTAGTGAGGTCAGTAGCTAGGGCAATCCTGTTCAGAAGATGCAGTGTTCCAGGTTAAGTTATGCAATTTTAGAGTTGAACTGTAGGCCTACATGCGGTACATACATGAAGCTCCTAGATGTTTAGTCTAATGTTATATAATAACTAATAGGGAGTAGGCCCAGAGGACTGCTGCCCTGCGCACAAGCCAGTACTGCTGCTGTGTATCCTTCTGTAATATCAATTATTAATATAAAATAATAAATAATAATAATACTAGTATGCTGTACACGTTTTCAATTAAAGAACATATTGCGAAAGACGCCAATTGGCGTCCGACAATAGTCAATACTGTTCTCAAAGCGCGGTAGGCGCCAATTGGCGTCCAGCTGGAGACCAACTGTTTACGCGGTTTTAACTAACAAACGCACTGTCATTTGCACATATCCTGTTACTTTTCGCAATTGTCAGTCAGTGATTGTTAGAATATAGAAGCTGAAAGGTTCCATCGCTATTCGAGTTTTTGAGAAAAACCCGTTCGACCACGGTATAAATACAATATGGCCATATTCTAGTTAGATAATAAAACATAAACATGCTGTTATAGGAGCGCGAAGGCTGCAGACGACAGAGCTACTGGAAATGCTCGATGACACCACTACAGACATACAGTGTTGTGATGATAGCGGTGATGACGAGCCTATGATCAGCCCCGGATCCAGGAATTTGTTATGGGGGGGGCGGTTTTACCAGAGGGGTGGCAATGTATGCGAAGCTGTTTGAACGGGGGGGGGGGGGGGGGGGGGGGGGGGGGGGGGGGTGCAGTCCGCTTACGGCTATACTGTATACCAAAAACTGGGGGGGGGGGGGGGGGGTCGGCAAGTTAAATGAACCAATTTGTCACTCACATGCACGCATTCTCTACTAAAACACAAGGAACATCACGACAAACGGGTCCACTCCGCACCTGCCCTGTCGTGCTCCACCGCTTCGTTGACATTTGTCCGTACAACTGGACTTTTAAGTATGGCGCAACACGTAATCTATAGATCTTTGTCGTCGGGAAGGGGGGGGGGGGGGGGGGGGCAAAAGCTGCCAGGGGGCGGCATTTCATACGTGATGGGGGGGGGGGGGGGGCGGCCGCCCCCCCCCCAAGGCTATGCTGGATCCGGGGCTGCCTATGATTGTCGACAGTGACGATCTTGAGACGAAAGGTACAACGTCCCTAATTGTATTATTATTCATAGTTGTTTCAAAAGAAGCTTTCGATTCTTCTGTATATATGCCATGGTTCTATACTTGACGCCTACACGGAAACAAATGACATCATGAATGGTTAGTTATGTCCAAACAGATGAAGCCATCTTGACATTGGAATGTTGTAGCAACTAAGAGGAGGCGGCTGAATGCGACTTCATCTTTACAGCTGTACACAAACAGGGAGTGCAAGTCACAAGGTATTCACATTACACCACATCAATACATACAAATAAAGCCAATGCATTACAGACAGTGAAGATGATGATGAACAGCCAAATTTGCCTCCGTGTTGTGTGTAGCTGTACACAGACAGAGAGTATGAGTTCCTTGGTACCCTACAGTTCACAGCAAATACACAGCGCACACCCATAGCTATGTACACATCCATCTTGAAACACTCAGCGCACACCCATAGCTATGTACACATCTATCTTGACACTCTCAGTGCACACCCCACTGCGCCACAGCATTTAGTATGCAGAGTTGTGCAGAGTCTGCATACCAACCAAATGCAGATGAGTATTTCCATATGCGAATGTCCGCATATGGACACTTCAATGATACTCATCTGCATATACAGTGATATGCAGACTCTATTATCATGTGATCGACGCCCAAAGGCTGGCTACGGCTCTGATGGCATGTACATTTTCTTTGCCACAGAACAAAAGAGAATACTGAGGGAGAACTACGCTGATCTTGTGCGCGTTATTCAAGATCCTGCAAACCTAGCAGCTTCACTGTTTGCCAGAGGAATAATCGGTGACGCTGTGAGGGATAAGATCCAGAGTCTTTTTGTGTCCAAACAGGAAACGAACCCAGTCCTCATTAATGCAGTGGAAAGTCAGTTGCTCGTGAACCCTTCAGCATTCGAAGTGCTCATGGAGGTGATGGAAGGAGAAGTATATCTCTCACCCATTGTGAAAAAGATGAGAGGTGAGTGTTTATTTGTACTGAAAACTAGATACAGAGATTTTATTGGTCTTCATTTGGCTTCAAAATTATTTGAACAAGATTTTACGTGACGTTTATAAATCAGTTTTAGTTTCATTATACCGTTGTGCAGCATAACATGCAACTTGAGAAGTACAACAAATCACATAACTAAGTAGTTGTCTAGCATGTCAGCCCTGCATCATGTACTTCCACATGTGCACATATTAAATATGCACTGTCCTGACCACCAAAGCAATCATGAATGGTAATGCACCTTATTTGCTGCCCCAGAGGAATCATAGGAATGTAGAAAGGAGGGGAAGGGAAGGCATTGTCTCCTTATAAAAGTGTTGCAGCACAGCTATGCATACATGTAATAACAGTAATTTAATTGGTAATCAGCCATGTTTGGAATTCATAAATGTGCTATGTGTGTAACAGCACATTCAGCATGCTACAGTGGCATGGTCACTACACTACACATTACTACCAGGAGTAGCATTGATCATGGTTGTAGTGAAATGATGCCTCTCCAAGTCTTGTCAAGATTTTTATGCTAATGTCATAAACCAGCCAATGATGTGCAGCTATTTTTCAAATATGATAGAGCTCTCATCCTACAACTATGTCAAAAATTATTGGGTGCCATTAATCTTGAATTCAAATTATTTTGTCACTCTAAGTTTATTTACTTCGCCATTTATGAGTGCATGGGTCACACAAATTTATCATAAGAGGGATCAGTGAATAGGTGGATTAGGGAAGTAGTACATGTTCATCATTGCAGGTCTTTCAT
Organism: Ephydatia muelleri; assembly: GCA_013339895.1. Classification (NCBI taxonomy): domain Eukaryota; kingdom Metazoa; phylum Porifera; class Demospongiae; order Spongillida; family Spongillidae; genus Ephydatia; species Ephydatia muelleri. The sequence continues at coordinate 10,405,885 of JABACO010000002.1, read as the reverse complement.
ATTTTGATATCATGGGTAGGTCAGCTATCAGTCCCAAAACCAAGTCATACTGATGACAAACAAGAAGGTGAGTCCCATTGCATGGGCTACTTGATAGGGATTATGTTTTGGGTCATTGGGATGAGTTAAGATTGGCAAGATTATACGTGCATCTTTAGTTGATTTTTGGTTGGGTGAAATCTAAAGGCTAGTTAATAAAATGCTTCATTACAGTTTCCTAACTCTCTACATGCAAAGATTTTCCAGATAGGACAATTTCCTCTCCTTTATGCTATATGCATGCTAAATAAACCTGCAACCCAATTAATCAAGTCCTGGGTCTAATGGTGATCTATTTTGGCATATGGATGTAGTGTGTGATGCCTATACCAGCAGCAAATGCTGCAGTTTTGATCACAAAATGTGAAATTGATGGCAATTGGAAGATAGGACAAATTCAGCTTGATTGGGGACATGTTGGCAATTGTCTCCTTATGCTTCAGAGTGTCACTGATATTAAACATAATGAACAAGATTAAGCAAACAGGAGAGAAAAAATGTTGAAAAAGATTGGCAATTGTTCGGGATGGGTCTGCATTCATGTAGCTGTCAATCTAACACTTGTTGGGGAGACAAAGCCATTAAGTGCCTTAACAGTCTTGCAACCTGCATCTCCATCCATACTACCTGTCCCACATTATTTTATTCAGTATTGCATTAGCGGAGTGTATTATGCAGACACTGATAGCGGTTTGTGTACATATTTATGATAAGTAAATAAATAACAAAGTTGATTTCAATAATCACTAATGCCTCACACAGAACTATTTGGGGTATTTTGATACAATGGTCAAATTCCATGCCACGTATCAAATACATTTAATGTAAACTACAATGCTAAAATGTAATTCAGCCATATTAATATTTAGATATTGGCATTTTTCCACAGGGCAAAATGGACATACTAAAGACTTGAAGGGTAGATACAGTAATCTTATTTTAGCTGAAGGGGACCATCCTCCTATTCCAACTCATTCCTTCACAAACCTTGCACTGATTAAAAATATATGTGAGAAAAAAAAAAGTCAGCTTTGCCTCGATACTATTCAAGGGTCTGTTGATGATATCATTGAAAGAAAGGAGACTGTTGAATACAAGGACCTTTTGGATGATTTAAATTCTAAGTCCAAAATATTACTGCTCGAAGGAAGGCCAGGTTGTGGCAAGACAACATTGACAAGAAAAATATGTAAAGACTGGGGCACAGGAGCAATTCTGAACTTTGTAAAATACCTGTTTCTTATTCCACTTCGCCAATTCCATACCACCCCAATAATTGGACTAAGTAGCATCCTGCAATACTTTTTTATGACTGATTTAGAAGAGGAAATAACAAAGAATCAAGGCCAAGAGGTTTGCTTCCTTTTTGATGGCTTAGATGAGTACTCTCAGAAGTATAAAAAGAATGGTTTATCATGGTTTGAACAGCTTCTAAGAGGATATATCCTTCCTTCATCGAAAATAATAATAACCTCTAGACCACATGCTACGGTGGAGTTGAGGCAAAGTGTTAACATACGAGGTGAAGTGCTAGGATTCTTTAAGGATCAGATTGAAAAATGCATTAACGACAGCTACTCAACCAATCCATCCAAGGCATGTGAAGTAAAAGCCTTCCTTCATAGCCACCAAAATATTCAGCATATGTGTTATGTACCATTACATCTTGCTATGATTATATACATTTTAAATAATACAAATGAGAAGGACAATGAACTTCTACCTAACACTGAAACAAATGTGTACGAATTGTTTACTCGTATGGGCCTTGTAAGATACTATACAAAAAAAGACGAGTATTTTGAATTGCCTGACCTTCTATCATTACCATCACCTGAATCTGCTATATTTTTGAGCATATGCAAACTTGCATACGAAGCAGCTGTTAATAACAAAACATCAGTTCCATTACTTAGTGAGTTTTCTGACTCAGACATACCAAAAGTAGAACGTCTGGGCATCACTGTAGTGGACAGAAAAGTAGGAATTGCAGGAGCAAAACCTATCCTTTCTTTTGCTCACCTAACTTACCAGGAATTCCTTGCCGCCTACTACATCAGCACACTCCCTCTGGATGAGCAGCTTAAAGTAATAAGAACATACATGCATGTTGGGCAAAATCATATGGATGTGGTGTTGAAGTTCTTCTGTGGGATTACAGGGCTTCAGAATACTGATCACTGGACTGCCATAATGGATAATGCACTGCTTGATAGTCTTACGGGAAAGAAGGTGAACCTGAAAGCACTGCACTGTATTTTTGAGTCGCAGAATGGCCAAAGGAGTAGAGAGCTTTTTTCCAATGCTGGTGGAGAACTGGTAATTAAACACGAAACACTCACCTTACTGGATTACTGTGTTGTTGGATATTGTTTGGAGTCAGCATGTGATACTGTCACGAAAATTACACTACAATGTCAACTGACTGGCGAAGGACTGGAAATTATTGCGCAGAAATTAACTGAATGTTTGAAAAGTGTTAAAGAACTCGAGTAAGTGTGAATGCTTATGGCAGCCTTGCTAGTATGTATTTCTCATTTCAGAATAACTGATGACCTACATGATAATGACAAGCTATTGGCTTTAAAGGGATTGCTCCATAGACTTCCTAATTTGGATTTATTGAAGTGAGTTTGACCAATATAAATAGAATTGATTCATTTCTGAATTGTCCTACCCCGGAAGTGCAAGGCAATGTCAGGATAATGGGCGTCAGTGTTTCAGTAGAGCAGTAGGCACAGGTGGATATCATGTAGGGTTCATGAGTCTTGTTTCCTCCTTTCTTTCCGGGTTGCCACAAGTGGTCGGATGTATCACATGCAGGAAACCACTCCTTTTATTGAAATATGCCACATATATGCTTTTAAAGGAATCATGTTATATATTGGACCCTCTAAGCCCTATAATGTCAAACCCCTATTTAGAAAAGGGGACGAGCTCAGAGGTTCATGCATTACTGCATGAAAGTTAACAGTTTGTGCACAATAGAATACCATTGTCTCGGATCAGTTATGGCTAATGAATTGGCCCACGCAAATGTGTTATTTAATCAGCTATTGGTAGTACTTTCAAAATCTCTTCTATTTACATAAATGGTAAATTATTATCAACACGAACACATAGATACGTTAACATTGTCGAATGCGCATGGTATAATGGTATGAACGATATAGACAAAAGCGTAATACATGCTTAACAGTTTCAAAGTGAGTGTTTAAATATGTGATAGAGAATGATGCATTCATCCTGATGCGGGTCACCTTTCACTTCATCTGGTCATTCAGGTGAACGCTCTTACCATGTGATTTTCCAGATGGTCCGTACACATGTATAGACGGTTGAGCAAACAGGTTATTACAATTATTTCAATTTCTGTTGATCAGGTTACTAATGCTCGCTTTCTCGAGTGTCTAAGTAACATTCCATGGTCTGATTAGGCCGGGGCTTGTGAATCATACTGGTGGTGATGAGCAGACGGATTTCATAATGGTTGGTACCCCTGAAATCTAGCGCATGGTCGCAAATTTACATGCATTGCGTTGTCATGCGATCCAGCCATTGTATATTCATCATGGATCAGCGTGAGCTTAAGCAACGGCAAGGATTAAGCCAGATGGTAATTACTTTTTTCGGTCGATTGCACTAGGTGTTCCAGAAATGCGGTATCCCTTCGGTTCTGGCCATACTTTGAAATATAGCAAAAGCTTCCTGAAATTGGTGCCTTAACAAACTAGGGAATGGCTAATCGCAATTGATTACTATAGAGGCACACAAAATTAAGCCATATGCAGCTTTACATTTAGTCACCAGTAGTGTATCGTGCAACTCCTTTTCTTCTTTAATAAAGTTCTAAATACCTTCCAAACAACTGTACAAAACGCGTATCTTCTTGAGCACTCGTAGAGCACAATTTTCGACGGAATTATATCAACAGTTTCCGCCTACGCAAACGCAATTTATTGAAGTATCTAATGTAGCGGCAGGATGTTGGATAATTATGATTGGAGTGTCAGAAATGGCATATGGGAAGGACTGTGAATCTTTCAGAGAACCACTGTCAACTAATTAGAACATATTAATGCAGCACCAAGTAGCTATTAGAGAAGACAACTACTCTCCAACAACGCACCCAGTTGATTGAGGGACACACAATGACCAGAATAAATAATACTATAATACCTTAATGGTGATGAACTTATCCTAACTTGATTAGTTGTGGTTAATACATCTGTTCTCATTTCTAAATGTGCAGTTTGAGTCGCTGCTTCACAGCAGAAGAATGGAATAGGACTTGGTTAGGAGAACTTCTGAAGGGGATTCCTCATATACAGACTCTGAAGTATGTACCCAGTCCTTACATGCTGTTCAGTATTGCCAAGTGGGAATGCATAAAATCATTAGGACTATGTGTAAGCCACCTTTGGGGACTAAGACTATTTAGACACATTGACTTTTTAACACACAGGCTAATTATTCAATATGTACTATATCACCTGAAAATCATAGTAAGTGCATAGAGCCTAGTATTATTACATTCAAAAGGTATAAGACACCTGAGTTATAATAAGTAATAGTCGATGGTTATCATTCTTGCACCACACACACCATTTCTGAGTTTATCCTCAATACCATATCATGGAGGAGGAGGATGGTCAGCATAATGCTGCTTATAACTGCATATGCATTGTAGTGTATATAATTTGCATTGTTCTTGGTCTTCAAACTTTGCAGCATAGCTGCGAATAACCTTCGGTCTAATGGAATGAAAGCGTTGTGTGCAGCAAGTCCTTCTTTGTCAAATCTTCGATGTTTAATGTAGGTTATTTATATTGTACGTTGTATGTAGTGAATAATTGTCCTGTTTACAACTGTCATAATGGTCCAATTGAATATGATAGTCACGTACACATTCATGCATGTATGAGGCTGGGATGATCCAATCTCATCCGGAAAACGTTGTTTCACTTCATGTACCATAGTGGTTAGGAAAATGCGTGTGTAGATAAGTTTCCATTGGACATTGTTACAGTTTTTTAACCTCAGGCCCAGCCCGAGTTGCCATCAACCTCTCACACACAGCCATCACCCTTGTCTCCTGTGTTGTTTCAGCCTTCGTTGACTTCATGTTCACAGTCCCTACTGTGTCCCCGCCATGCGTTCCCTCATTACAACTCACTATTGAATTATTGCCTAATATTACCACCTCCTTCTTCGCCTCCTACATGTAAGTATACTTCTCCATAGTAGCTTCCAGATCCTTCAACTAGAGCCTCTTCAGGTGCTTCCAACACAAAGCACCATCCTCTTCCTCAATCTCAGGAGTAAGGGAGTACTCAATCAATCAGTCAGATTTGCAGGTGTTGGTAACAATTGAGAAAGCCATGTCTGGTTGATGGATGTTTGAATTGACTGCCCTGTCAATTTGGAAGGCCAACTATGACACTACATGCACAGAATATCCTTCCAGGAGATATCTCACTTGAGTGGCTGCAGGAGCAGGACTCTTTTAATTGCCGTCAATGTCACCAATAGTTGCCAATTCTCGTTTTATGTCCCATTCTGAGAAGTATAGTGGGTCAGTCACCGATTCTAGGTCTTTTCAGGTCTCAGTTGCCTCCATCCCAGCTGCTCTTGGCTGAAGGAACAGTGAGGTGTCAGGATGTGATCCCCCTTCAATTGATTGAGGTGGTTTGTCATTTACGATGTACCGCAATTCGACACAAAGCTGAAAAAGCTACACCCTCATTGCTCGAGTCTTGTCAGATACACTGAGACCCATAGTGTTCCCCTCCCCCCCAGGACTGTGAATACAGCACCTCATCAATGCTACCGAAGTCCATCTGCCTTTATACCCATAATATGATCTTCTCTCAGGGCTGTTGTAAACATCTTAGCAGGGGTTAGAGTTCCAGCCAGGGTAGCCAAGTGTCTTGCTGGTGCCTCACTTACAGCCTTGATTAAGAATACGGTGAGGTCTCCGATGGACATACACTGTACGCCATATTGTTGTCAGAGAGGCTTTAATAACGCTAAATGTCTCTGTATCATATCTGGACTCAAGGTATCTGTGTTGTTTGGCCCATTTGAGCTTGGGTGTGGCTTGTACAGCAGGGGCAGAAAATTTGGTACATGTTTTGCGTTGCTGTATTACGAATCACTGCATGGGAGGATGGTGATGCTATAGCCTGCAAGATCAACTTTTAGAATGCTTTCAATGAGGTTTCACGAATAGCTCCCTAAAGAAGTGTGAAATTCACTTCCCAGAATTTGAGAGCTCAGCAGGGCATCCTCTACTGTTCTATCTAGTTCTGCATAACTTGCCTCGGTCTATTGCTTTAGATAATGAATGTTCTGAGCTTTGGTCAACATGTAGTACCTTGATGATGGCACTCTTGTAGGTCCTAAGGTTGCAGTTAAACATGCTATTCTTCTCATTCAGCAGGTTGATCGGTCAATACTGCCAAGTGTGAACTGTTTCTCGAGATAACGTGGAAGGCTTGCCAAGTGATATAAAGATGTTTCACGAGTCTTTGAAATCTTGGGTGCTCCTATTGGGGATGTCATATTTTGTGTAAATCTCATTTCTCAAAAGCGGGCTAAGGCACTCAGTGTGGTGTCCCAGCTGTCTGAAGTGGGTTCCTTAGATTCTCAACTTGCACTTCTCTTACATCATTGTGCCTCTATTTGTAAGCTGGATCATTTAAATTGCTCCATGCAATCTTTCCTTGTGTCTGAAGGCCTAGCACTGTTTGATGCGAAGGTTTGGTTGTTGGTTTGTCGTCCATTTTCTGATTGTGTGTTGCGATTGATGTTTCAGACTTTGACTGGCTGCAAGTTCAGCTAAGACTTAGTAGGGGTGGTCTAGGCCTCTGTAAGTGGCTTTGCATTGTTTGGCTGCCTATTTGGCATCTGTTAACACTGCAGGTTGTTCAGCTCCACTTGACAAGCTGACATTGCAATCTGTCACCTTATTCAATAGCTTTGTTCTCCCTGCAAGCTCCATCTCAGTAGTCTATTCTGGTCTCAGTCAAAAATACTTATCTACCAGAACTGATGACCATCAATTTGACCAACTGTATGTCATCTCAACTCCTGTCAACCATTCCTGTCTGTTATTGATCACTTGTGTCATGCTTCCACTTGGCTAGCTGTCATTTCATCAAGGGAACTCAATCTTCACATGGAGCCAGATGAGTTCCAGGTTGCCTTAAAATGGTGGCTTGGTTTTGGCACATCGTCGCAGCTACGTTGCCATTCTGGTCTGACCACTAGCTGGATCCACTTAGGTATCATGGTGTGACTTGCTAAGGGGGTGGTGATGATGCTTTGCATGACAACAGCTTGAGGGACGTTTTTGAACAGTTTTGTCATAGGGCTCGGCTGGGTGATCAGCTTGAGGTAGGTCACGGTCTGGGGTTGACAGTTCACTTAGCTGGCTGGCAGACATCTAAGTGCCCAACTGGATGATTTGACATTACAGAGGTCTCTTCGCTTAACTCCACTAAACTGAATGAAGCGGGAGCCGGAAGTGGGTTGGTGGTTGGAAGATTCTGAAGTGCGCAAGTACAATGTAAATGATCCCAAGTGTGGAGAGTTGGGTTGGGTCTGCGTCACTTGATGGTAGAGACCTATGGTTGGTGGGGTGTTGATGCTCAGGGTACTTGCTGCCATCTTCAGCTTCAGGGCTTAGAGAGTCAATAAGGTCCCAAGCATGTACCAAGGAGATTTGACTGAAATGAATGTAGTTAAGGGACTCTAGTAGTTAGCCTGTGTTTCATCAACTCATAATATAATGCAAAATATATTAAAATGGAATGAAAACAGTATCTACCAGATCCATGGCATCTTTTACCTTTTACCTCCAAATTTGCGTTGTTTAACAGTACTTAACAGCACGCAATACATGTACATGGCAATTGTATTGTATTATTCAACGATCCTCCACCCTCCTCCTCCTCACTCTTAACACTCTTCTGGTATGTAGATAAGATTTGTATGCTATGTTCTCTTTATGTTTGTGTCTTACAGCCTATCATGGTGTACTATTGATGAAGGAATGAAAGAATTAGGTGCTGCTTGTGAACATCTCACTAACCTAAGAGAAATCAAGTAAGTCACTCTCATACCAAGTAGTTAGAATATAAGAGAATGCAGGCTTGGAGTGACTAGCTACACATACATGTTGGATGACTGGAGGTGTGAGCATAATTTCACAATCCCACCATCCTCTCTTTTCACTTGCAACACTGCTCAAACCATAGCCTGTGACCTTTGTTTGCACATATTTATAGAGCATTGGAATGCTTTGCTATTATGATGATCCACAGCCTAAAAAGACAAATTGGGTGTACAATTATGACTGAAGGTTCAATCATACTTATCTAGCTGAGCATTTGAAAAAATGTGAAAACTGGATCAATTACAATTTTTATCCTAAAACGTTATACCTATTATAGTCTTATATATACATTAAATTATTGCTACTGTGACTAAATTTTGTGCAGCTATGTGGTGTATGGAAGGAGAAATCTTATGTTTTCAGTGATGTTTATGATGGAGTGATATGGGAAAGATTTAGATATTACAATGATGAGTGATTTCTATACTTGCCGCACAATCTAGAATTATGCTATAATTTTGACTGGTTTCAACCTTACGAACATTTCAATACAGTGTTGAAGTAGTATACCTTTCAGTGTTAAATATACCTCACTCAGAGAGATAAAAGATGGAAAATGTACATCATATGCATTAGTAACAACATTTAATTGATTTGGTCCCCCAACCATCCTTCCCCACTTTTAACACCTTCCACCACCCATGGTGTGTACTGAGTGGAATGTTATGGTTTGTTATTACTTCTTTCAGTCTTTCATGGTGTAACGTTGGAAATACAGGAATGAAAGAATTAGGTGCTGCTTCTAAACATCTTAGCAAACTAACAAGGATCAAGTGAGTCACTCTGTGCATGTACATGTATAGGTAGTTACAATATATGAGAGGATTGGGAATTGTGATTTAATGAAATTTAAACATTAAATGAAACAATGATACATGTAGCTGATCTTTAGATTTATGACTGGAAGCAATGAATACTGACTGGTTTTTTGACTTTACTTTGTGTCTACTTCACTGTTCTTTTCATGCTTTATAATATTTTAGTATTTGTAAATATTTATTTATATGTCCCTGCACCTATCACCATATATAGCAGTCCTTATGCTACAGTTACCCCGTGCAGTTTGGGAATAGAAATGTTAGAAAATGGGAATTAATATGCCACACCTACAGCCAATCAACACTCCAGGTCTTCACATGCCAGTGACCTTTTCTGCACACATTGTAGAGCATATTTATTCATCAAATCATCTTCCACACGTACATCTTTAGCAATTTGCATTGAGTACCTCAAAAATTAAAACAGAAATGAAGTCATCAGTGTCACTCCATTTCAAATTATCGCACATTTGACACTTTAGTCTTAATATATTTGTAGGTCTCATAAGCATATTCATAGATACTTGACAATGCATTCTAGGTTACCGCAAAGATGTGTAAACTTGTGTATATAACAACGCTTACATGCGTATATTGTATACTTTTCGTTTAATAACACTGTTTATAATAGTAGTTGACTGCCTTTTCTGATAGAGTTGGACCGTATGAAAATAACGCGACATGACGCTTGCAAATGATAGGTCATTACGTGTCACGCGTAGTGTAAAGTCGCGTAAAAGTCGCAAATTTATAGCCAAATTGTCCCGCGGAGAGACGCCAACGCGTCTCTCCTTCGTCGTAAATGACGACGGGGCGCGTGGGGTTGTGTTGGATGCATTGTGTAATTTCAGTACATTCATGTATAGAGTCGGACATGTGGAAACGTAGTGTACGTACTATTGTCATAGTGTTCACATGAAACTTTGGTATTTTTTACACAAGTGTACAATAAGTCGCCAACTGCGCAATAGTTTTTTAGTTACACCATTATTTCCAGAAGCAGCAACAACAAGAGCATCTAGATGTCCTGTCACTGGAATTTTGGTCCCGGTAATTTTGGTCCTGGGGACCAATTTTTTCGTTGAAAATTGTGGTCCCCCGGACCAGTTTTTTCGAAAATAATGGTCCGCTCTAGAAATTTTGGTCCCCCATCCCATTCTATTGTAATGATTTACACTAAAGGTTTTTATCTTCACGCAATAAAGTTTGATTAATTTGAATGGTCAATATGTTGCATACGCTTCACAGTTTCAAAGTGCTCAGAAAGGTTGCATAGATAAAGGCACTCTCGTGCATGACTGTTGTCATCATGGCATTCTTTTGGTGCAAATCTCAACCATTTGTTGCTGGTGCCTGAAGAACAATACACAAAAGTCGTTGTGCCAAGCAAATGGCAGTGCCATATATTTCAATTTCTGTTGCCCACACTTTCTGTTATCCATCTTCGTTGTTCGCAAGTACTGTCACATTGTTTCAGATGATGTCAGGTAACAAGACAGCTGAGCAGGATTGTGAGCCATGTATGATGTGACAAGTACCCTAAGTTCTGCATGATCCTCTTGACGTCCAGTTATTTCTTGAGCCACAGCTCTAAAAAAGCAATTCCCATCACCTTTAATGTGACCACGTATACTAGGAGCTTGGTCCAGAGCAATATCCAAAGGTTTTTCCCTTTTTTTTCCCCCAATTCACTTTGACAAACTGCATGCACATATTACTTTGCCAATCTCTGCAAACTGGCAAGTACAATACTGTGTCAACAGTATGATTGGATATCTCTATAATTGATCCATCTGCACTATTGTCTGCATTGTCTGCCACTGAACGGGGTGTTTGTGCCCCATCTCATCTGCACTATTGTCTGCTTTGTCTGCCACATCATTCCCCATCTGTAACTGAAGGCCCAGTCCACCTGAGTGTTGACCAGAAAGGGATTCCATATAAAATGTTTACAACTGCTGCACATATTTGCCTTGCCCTTCCTTTTTTGCCTGTAGAATAGCTCTCCTCTACTCGACACTGAAAACTTCAAAGCTTTTTTCCGTATCGTCCGCTTTCTTTCCTTTGACGCTCCATCGCAATATTTGCCCCTGACTGAGAAGATACTCGAACACTTCGCCAACAAGATCACTCTCAACATCCGAAGATCCTTCCATCCTAGCAGCTTTCTGAAGACTTTACAACACCTTGATTCGACACGTGTAGAGAACGCGCAGGCGCAAGCAAAGGGTAGGACTAAAATTTTCGGACACGGATCAAAATTAATTGGGCCACCCGGACTAATTTTTCCAGAAAAATTTTGTTCCTAGGACCAAAATTTTTGGCGGACCTAAATTTCCGTAACAGTCCCGCGCATTTTTATGATTGGACCTGATAAGAAGGGAAAACAAATACGAGTGCATGCTAAGAAATTAATGTAACATCTTCTGATCAAAATGCAGTACCTTTCTCTCATTCTCTATGACAAAGTTGGTGGTGTATAGGATTTGGAGGCAATAATAGTGTAAAAAGCAAGAACACACGGGCCTAACAATAAGGAAAAATGTAATAGTCCTATATTTAGCACAGAAACAACACAATATCCTACAAATGTGCTTAATACAGGACTGGTAACATTTCCCTTATTGTTAGACTCTTGTTTTCTTGCTTTTTACACCAATATTACCTTCAAATCCTGTATACCACCAACTTTCTCATAGAGAATTGTTTAGTTACTAGTTCCTGATTTTTGCGCCTCTGAATGGTCCCCCCCCCCCACCCACCACCGCACGTCGTTTCGCTTTTTTCTTTTCCTGACGTGAAGGCATTTTGAACGAAAAAAAAAAGATAAAACTTACAAACAAAAGGTTTCACACCAAACGAGGATTGAATCACTAAATAAAATTTGTTAAATGAATGTAAAATTTTCTTTTCTTTGGTGATTCAATCGTCGTTTGGTGTGAAACCTTTTGTTAGTATTTTTTCAAAATGCCTTCACGTCTAGAAAAGAAAAAAAGCGAAATGACGTGCGAAGATTGAGGGGGGGGGGGGGGGGGGGGGGGGGGGGGGGGAGGGGGGGCGGGGGATACCATTCAGAGGCGCGCGATGAGCAAAAATCAGAAACTAGTAACTAAAAAATATATAATTATAATAATGCGTCTTACATTTCACCAGACTACATCATCGCTAGCTTCCGCCCACTGTATTTGGGGACCATGCAGATACTTTTTGCGTTTGTCGCTTCTTGTTAGGCACTGTTTGTACTTTTTCTTGTTCACATATTTATTTCCAGGCTCTATTCTTGATATTGCTTTTGCTGAGAAACCCTTTCCGGTTGCCGACAAAATACGATAAATTAGATTAAAATGCTCCTTGTAGTTTTCTTGTTCGGTGTTAATGATAAAATTCTAAATTGTCAAATACGGTTGCATTTAGTACGGCCCATATCTTATTTGGTAGTTGCCATAAATGAACTACCAACAAATAGCTAGAGACAATTTGATCACAAAGCGAAGATGCCAACCAAATTTGAAACTATTGATGCAATTTTCATTCCCTAGAAGTCTTTCTATCCCGAGCTATGCGTGCACGTGGTTAAGGAGGATAAATTCAAGGACTGGGAACAAGAACAGGCAGTACCCTACAATCGCGCGGTTTTACGAAATAACACTACGACGAAACTGCTCATTCATGTATTGTCTTCTCGTTCATTTCAAGCAACAGGAGTCTTGTTATAAACGGGTCACGAGTTTTTAATGACATTTCATAGTCGGGGTCAAATTCTATATGGAGTTTCGAGTGAAACTTCTGATATACATTTTTAGGGCATCCTTTACTTTCGGTGGGTGATTGCTGAGCTTCCAATGAATTAGAACAACCATTGAATAAATCTTATTACAAGCTTGGGGCTGTGGTTAAAACCAGCTGTTTTTATTCGTTGTACACACGCACGTCATTTAGGATCATTTCGATTACCTTTTGCCGACACCTTTGCAAGCCCAGTTTTCTACATGGATGCTATAAAAATAATAATCCTTACACCTAAGGTTACCTTTACCGCTTGCTACTGAAGCATTTGCATTCTTAGCTGAAACTTGTGCAGCAGCTACAAGAAGTGGCCGTTGAGTGATGTACTGATATCATATATGGTTTAGAAATTGCTTTACAACCACTGTGGATCTTAAGTGAATACAATGCTGTACTAAAGATAGCAATTGCCTCTTTGGGAAAGGCATTACTAGGCACTGAAAAATATAGGCCAAGTACCTCAATTAAAAAGGGAAGGTGCGGCAATCTACAATTTAAACAGCAAGATAAAAACAACAAGGTGCGGCATGCGCCTTCATGCAGTGTAAATACGATTACCTTCAATCTTTTTGTCGCTTGTGTATGTCTTTTTGTAATAACTTTTCTTAAGATATGAATGAACAGCACTTCGTTGACATTCTTTTCGATATCAATCAGGATGCAGTGAACGAAATACACAATAACACCCAATTTGTTGTGTTTAATGGGAATTCTGAGCAAACGAAGAATTATTATAGATAGGTCTGTTTCCATCTGTGTTTAATAATTTCGCGCATTTATTGGCTGAGAGATGGACCAAAAGCATTAGTATTTTATCAAAATGTATCTGTTTACAGGAAAACGTAATGAAACAAAAAGCGTAGGCGTCGAAAACAGATGATTTGAACTGCAATGATTCATCAGCAGACATGGATTAAGGGGTAGAAGGTCACTGATATTGAAAATGCGAACTTCCATTCCATTGTTGGCCTCTGTACAAGAAAATCTGGTGTTAATTAAGTGACCAAATCTCTTGTGGCTGCTCTGTAAGCACTACATTATAAAATCATGTTTTACAGACTGGTAGGAATATGTAGAATCGGAAAGAATATTTCCACATGAAACTTACAGTAATGCTAGTCTTAATACCAATAAAAGTGGGCCAGTTTTAGCAAGCATCCATAATCTCGCCTGTGCTTGGTCGTCTAAATCACTATAATCTCTCTTGAAGCATTTATCACTCCCATCATGGTGAGATGTACAGTTTCATTACAGTATTGAGCAGAATAACACTTTGTACAACGGTACATGCATGCAGGTAAAGTCACAAGTTGAATTTGCAAAGAAAATGAAGTAAATTTAGATACATGGCACAGATGGCGTATGGTAATTGGATTAAACAGATGCAGCTTAATTAATGCACAATCTTTTTCTTCCGTAATGAGACACACATGTATATTAAAATACAACATATTTTAAAACCAGAAATAGATACAATATATGCTTAAAGCTGCACCAACATAGAAAATGTACCTGGAAGAATTCTTCCAGCTTGGTTAAGTGGAGTTTGTTACAGTCTTACAGCATTTATAACATCATGCTGCTCCATACACTTAAATCCAGTTACGAAACTAAATACAATTGTCTATATTTGTGTGGCACGATGAAATTTAAATTAGTATTTGGTTAGACAAACAATTCTCATGCATACACGACAGTGCCATAGCTCTACACATAATAGAAGGGATGCCTTTGGGATGGGGTGTTTTTGTGACACCCATCTCTGGTTTTTGTATAGATTGAATTGAGTACTCCAATTAGGTCTTAAAACATTTGGTAGGTGAGGAGATGACAAGATACGTGGGTCAAAAAACGTGGACACATTCCCCTAAGACATGAAAAATTTTTTGTATCATTGTCTTGGAGCATCACATTAAAATTCTGGAGTGGTATCACCATGTTGGAATTAATTTATATGTGCCTACATTGTATGAATGCCTTGGAGCTCTCGCACATCTTCATGTTATATATTACTTTCACACTTAGAATAGCGTTTAGAAAATGCCGTTTAACATTATGAGCATAATTCCTCTTGATTGGAGTGTGGGATAGTGTTGTATCGCTACGCCGAGACCGAGGAACAGATATGCTGCTCTCTTATTAGAATCAACTCAACATACATCACAAACGACACAAAAAGGAATGTGCAATGTTAATGTGCACGGATACTTATGCAATAACTATTCTAATTAATCGACAGTACTCTAAATAGTTCTTAGGTATATAACAGATAGAGCGTCTAAAGCTAATGCTTTTTAGCAGCGCACAAAATCCTTGTCCAACTTAAACACTAGATTAACTTAAATCAAAGGGTTACACATCAGAATAGTATAGCACTAATTCCAGTACCAAAAGTATAGAATATATCATTTTTCAACTATGCAATATTGAACTGAGCTGTGATACAAGCAGATGTAAATGCGACAGAAGTACCAAATGCAAACATAATGGGCAACATATGGGACAGTTTCCGCGAAAATTGCCCCACGGTTAAAATGTTATAAAAATGCATCACGTTTGAATCGCTATAACTTCCCAACGGATAACGCTATCGACTTCCTATTTTCAATACTTCATACTACACCATTTCACTATGAAGTGATGAAAATAGGAAGTCGATAGCGTTATCCGTTGGGAAGGTATAGCGATTCAAACGCGATGCATTTTTATAACATTTTAACCGTGGGGCAATTTTCGCGGAAACTGTCCCATATTATATATGATTATAATTATAATTATAATTATAATTATTAATTTCATTTATTAATAATTATTTGTAACCACGACAAAACTAATCATTTCCCGATGTTAGTGATGCAAAGAAAGTAATGCTCTATTATACTGCGTGACCGTACATAGTAAGGTGCACCAAGGCATAACTTGCCAAAATAGCATATTCAAAGTTATATTAATGCAATGCAACTTAGGAATGTCACAAAGTCTTCAGACTTTGACTCCATACTAACAGTACTATTCACCACATGTGTGTTGTTGGAGGAATTGATTTACTGAATTTGTTATATAATTAACCTAAATAGTCTATTTTCTTTCAGATCAATCAACTTTTTCTAACAATGCAGTAAAAATATAGTACTGTTTTTTTTGTCTACAAGGACACAGTGTCTACAACTTTACAGAAGGGATTTCATTTTTTGTGTGTAGTTCAGTGAAAATGCATTTTCAATAGTATTGTCAGTAAATGAATCAAGCTCAACAGTTGATAATCTGAAGCAATGTTTGTGATATATTTTTATTCCTTAATAGGCAGGTGACACAATAAAATTACAGAGGCTTTTATTGTTAAAAGTCCCTTATGCTCGATTCATTACACAAAAGTTTGCAGTTAAATTGTATACCTAAGGTAACCCGTCAACGAGACATGGATGTCAGAGCAGCCTGCCTTGTAACCTTTTAGGTACCAAACATGTATATTTTGGCTTTCCTAAAGTAGCTTTGTACTGCCTCGGGGTTTTATAGAATCTATCACTTCTGGTATTCTTTTTCACAACTTTGTAAGTGTATAATTTAGTACTTTGTATGTGCTGTTGTGTACACCCACACTTGATCCGAACATACGAATGTATTCCTCTGCATAATGGAATGCCACCTCTGGTTCAGCCATCTTCACGTGCTTAGAAGCACGAGCATCCATCAGCTGACTCTTTCTCTTTGAACTCTTCGGCAACGCAAGCTAGGAAGTCGCAAGCACTATAAACTAATAACTACAACACAGTACACTGGCTGATTACGTGCGCCGCGCATACGCACAACAATTAAGATTGTCTATTGTTGCTTTGTTACCTGGCACTTTGTAGAATAGAAAGCGCTATTATGTACACTACGCGAGCCTATCACTTCATGTCACATAAGATTATTTGATTTGACAATTCATTTCAACCGTCCATATCACGTACCCTCCAAAAACTATATTGATAGCGGGCTAATAATAAAATATTGACTCAAATTTCATTGCTGTGCTCATAGTTTTTTTTAAAACTTGAAATAAAAGTTTTTTCTTACCTTAAATTTTAATTCTGATACTCGTTAGTGGTTTTTGATCGAATATGATCACCTGGTGAGCAGTTGTATTCGTGCGAAATTTATTTGTACGCTTTGTTTTGTATTTATGAATATTTCTTAGTTAATTATGCTGCACAGTTTATATACCTTATTTCTACTGTGCATGCTTGACTTTTGTCTTGCATAGAACACTAAGCAATCACCGGTCTAATTTTGTCGCGTGTTTCCCTATCAAAGTGCATTTAGAAGTCATCATGAGAGATGCCTGCACGTCCTTAGTCTGAACACTAACAGACGCTTAGTAAACGAAGCGTGCAAACGCATAGCCCGAGTCAAAAATTAGCACTCATTAAACGCTGCGAATTTGGATTTGTTTCGTTTGCATAGCATTCTACGCATTGCACTTCCATTTGAGCACAAACGAAACGTGGAATTATACTGTACCATTCGGTCATTGCTTAGTGTACGTCCTCGCACCCCGTTTCCGATCCAAAAGGGGTGTGAGTGAGGTTTCGGCCGCCTGCCCACTATAAGTATTTTGGTGGCGCAGGGGTGGAGGGAAGGGGATTTGTATCCACCACTACCCCTCTTACTATGACCACGCACATACACACAAACCATCCACAACATACCTTTGTGTTTCAATTGACATGCATCCACATAGTATTCATTGAACACCTTTCATAGGGAGGTGTTGTGATGTGAATGTCACCTGTTGTGTCTATCCACCCAGCCTTGGAAACACAAACCTTGGAGACGATAGCATAGAATATGTCACATCAATCATCAACGAGTGCCCCCTTGAGTGGCTTAGGTTAGTGATTGTATACTTGTCTACGTACGTGTTAATGGTGAATTTGTATTGGGTGTGTGGTGAGCATCAATTAAAGTTACTAGATGCAGCATGTTAATTTAGATCTTAGATGAAGGAACGTATCTGAATCACTATACCAGAAAATCTAACCTTGTCAATTATCAGCTACCCCAGATACATGTAGCTAGTGTGACAACAAACCTATACACATGTACTTTCCTGATCCCATCGTAGGAAACAATAAGTATCATTCATGATTCCTGACTTGAATAAATGCCCCATGTCATTGCTGAGAGGCATCATCTTCTGTCAGTAGTGATAAGTAGATCTTTTTTCTGATTTCATTTATGCTCCTAGAGCATTTGTCATAAACTTGCATCAGGCTAGGTGATAGACAGGTACCTTGAGAACACAGAATGCTTCCAAGCTACTTAATTACACTGTACAACACCATCAGACAGCTGGTACCAACTTGCTGAACAACACTAGGTTGCACATACAAACATTGAAAACAGCACTTTAATGTATATAGTGTAATGTAGTGACTGCATACACGTTGATGCAATATTGAATCAGAGCCTTCTGGATTTTGAGAAGTGGTCCATCCTTGCACTGTTGGGACACCCTTCTGGGCTGCCAGCAGGTCAGAACAGCTGTACATGTAAACAATGACTATACAAGTGCATGCATGGAAGGAGTTATAGTTTCATTTAAAATCATTATTTACACGCACAATGTACACCAAATACCTCATTATCGATATCAGATGTTCCACATCTGCATCTGATCTCATTACACAGTATGTATGCTCATAACAGGTGTGTAGAAATGGTGACTGTGCAATCATGTGCATCTCTTTTCTGCAGGCTGGCTAATACTATTTCTAGATTGTAAGTCATATTGAAGTATGCACATGCACAGTTGATAATGACCATTTTATCCATAACACCATTCCATCCTGTTGTGTTATTTAATACATTCATCCCCCAATAAATGGGCATCAATTAGAAACTGCAGACGTCTAGATGTTGTTATGAGTCTGGGGACTTGTAATGCACAATGCGTAACCATGGTATTTGGTGGCATTCTCGAAAAGTTCTGGTGTCAGTTATTTATGACACCATCATGACATCTAAGGGAATTTGTAGACTATCAACTTTGTGTATTTGTGATCTAGATTGACAGTACCCCACCATTACCCTTTCAAAGTTCCAGCCTCATGTGCCTGCACCCTCTGATCGCAGCATGGGTTGTTTCCATTTGCATGCTATGTCTTCGTACAGACAACAGATTTGTTCTGCCTGACTTCAACACATACGGGATGGATCAATGTGTCCCCCCCATACACAGTGATAGTAGGGGAGTGGCACTGGGCTCTTATTTCACATTTACATGCTTGTGGTGAAATTTGGAATATGCTATTATTTGTATGGAAGAAAATATGGTTACTCAGTCTGCATTGTTTACACACCGGTGAAGTCATCACATGAATTGCGAGCACTTAATTGCTTTCCATACCACAGGGATAATTACTTTTCAGCAGATGGAAAACTAAGGTTGCAAGAAATGGCCAAAACAATGCGACCTGGAATGTGTCTGAAGATTTGAATGAACACCAGCTTCTAAACTTTTCATACTTCTCTACTCACTTATGTAATGACTCTATTTAATGCACTGAATAACAAGATAGAGAAAAGCCTAAACAGTTTCGATTCTTAATGTACAACAAAGTGTGAACAGAGTGACAATAGCATATTGAACAATTAAAATTGTGTACAGATAGATTGTTTTAAATGATAGTGATATTGAATTCGTTGTTTGCTTTGCAATGTGTGTAGCATTGAGAATAATCTTGAAATAAGATGCATGCTCTAATGAGTATATTGAAACTCCAAGCACGAAGAAATAAGAATGTAGTGCAATATAACATTCACAGTGCAAAAAGTTTGTTATACGACACAGCGTATATTCGAATATACGCAGCAATGTAAGCTGTCTGCGTATTGAACATTATAAGCAAGTATATTGGCAATACAGTCAGTCACTTGCGGTTTGTGGTATCTTAGCAAACCTTTGAATTTCATTACTGTTACACGCTTCGGTGGACCGTGCACTATCGTAACTTTCCCCCCCCCCCCCCCCCCCCCCTTGCAGCATCTGCTTGGTTATAAAACTTTTCTTCGCACATATAAGTGGTACAACGCCAAACACAAAATATTCAAACACCATTGACAGCGGTACCCAAGTACTAACTTAGTGTGACCTGATAAAGACGAGAATATAATGCGTCAATTCAAATGGCCATACTTAACTCTAGTGATGGACTTGTTGGTGCCGTCGTTGTTTTAGTTTTTGACCTAACCAAATGCGCACAAGAAAATAAAAGGTTAATACTCCTACCAGTAATAAGGCTACCTGGTCCACGTAATGGGTGTAGTAGCTATAGTCAAGCAACTTCTGTATTTTCTCCACCTCTGTGTGCATGGATTCTGGTTGGTAGCCCAAATTCTCTTACAGATGCAAGAAACAACTGCAAAACTGTGTCTGCTCGATTGTTATTGGAGCAGTGAAGGTATATGATTCGACGACTATAGCCATCAATGCCTCCATGAATAACAAACCTCCAGCTGAAATTCAATTATATGTACATTACAATTATATACATGATTAGGACATTCTACTAAATTGCGGCATGCCCACCAAGTTTGGTTATACTAACAATATATAAGATAGTGAAAGCTTGGACGACCTTGCAAAACTCCAAGTTACAGAATTTTTTTAACAAAGGCTACAGAAAGAAATGGTACTTTTTAAAACCTTCTATTTCACAAGTGCCACATTTGCATGTGTATAATATCACTGCATTTCACCAGGCCAGTGCCGTCATAAATTACGTATACTACTTCTAAAACTTACAATATCAATTTGTGGTTGCCATCAATATGCTTTGGGTCCGAAGACACGGTACACACGCCCATAGAAAGTTGACAAACGGTGCATCATACTTCCCTCATGGTCAACCCTTCTCTGAGAATCCATTGGGGTTGAGTTCGACGATTGCCGTGTCTTTCAGCTTCCAGCAATTCGTTTAGGAAACACAAAGCCACCAACCATGACCTCCGCAACTAGCAGTTCGTGAAACACTAATTCCACAGTTGTAATGATACCCTCCAATTCATCAAGTGACATGTCTCTTCCATCCTGAATTGTAGCTAAAGAGTTAACTACTGTTAGTATTGTGCTCTATTCCAAATCCATTGTTGTTTTAATCAAAGCGCAGCTAGAATGGGTACATGATATGCCCAATGCTTGGTCAGGTCCCATCAGACGGCTGTGGAGGATTTCTGGCATGCATTGGGAGGTCCAGTACTGTGGATTTCTGGAGTGCCCTGGGAAGATGGTCAGGCCCCATCCGATAGCTATGGAGGATTGCTGGCTTGCTTCAGGAAGATGGTCAGGTCCCATCAGACAGCTGTGAATGATTTCTGGCATGCTCCGGGAAGATGGTCAGGTCCAGTACTGTGGATTTCTGGAGTGTTCTGGGAAGATGGTCAAGCCCCATCAGACAGCTATGGAGGATTGCTGGCTTGGTCCAGGAAGATGGTCATGTCCAGTATCCAGTACTCTGTGGATTTCTGGAGTTCTCTGGGAAGGTAGATTGTCAGGCCCCATCAGACAGCTTTCTGGAGTTCTTTGGGAAGTTGGTTATACCCATCCCATTTCATTGTACCTCTGCAGTGTCACAGAGTCTTAATGCATACAATGGTAGTGATGGCAATCCTGGAGTACTAGTGAGTGTGTATGGCGGCGGCAGTGGTATGTGTTCATTTCATTTCTTCCCTGTCAATTCTATGCATGTACACACACATCCACACTCCTTCAGGGTGTTCCTGGGGGTCTAGGCAGCATTGGACGTGAGGGAGCGAAGGGAATCACACTGTCCTATGTTCCACTCACCATGGTCACCTCGTAGGGTGATATTGGTCTACCAGTGCCGGCTGGGGCTGTAGGCAATCCTGGGGCACAGGGGCCAGTTGGCGCCCCAGGTCGAAGGAGCCCCAGGAACACCAGGAGCAGTACATGTGTTTAGGAAGGGCTGCAACTGAGCAGTGTAGGTGGTGGGCTGTATTTAGATTAGATGACTGGTAGAATGCTGTAAAGATAAGGAGGCTTTAATCAGAGTAGGCAGAAGAAGTAAGGTAAACTGCCAAAAAAAGTTTTCTTGCTATGTAATGGACTGTCCCAAAGAAGAGTTACAGGTTTATATGGAGATAATACAGTTACACAAGATAGAAAATTGGATCATATGCTGTGAAATACATATCACGCGAACCTTACTCTGAAACTAGATGGAAACTGCACAACACAAATATAAGTAGCAAGAATATAGCCAGTAGAACAAATTGCAATACAATTGGTGCATATGATCGCCTTGGCAGTTGCTGCAAATTATTAGTATGTGCTTGTTAGTTAATACAAGCGTATGCTAATAGTTAATACAACATAGCACTACAAAAGGAACCTCTAAATGATATCTCATTTCTGCAAGCGTTTAATAAACTTCAACGAAAAAACATTGCACATTTGCTTTCAATTTCTAAGCAACACTGCCACATGAGCTCAGTTGTGGTATCCTTGCTATTTAGATTGATTGGTTGTCTATAATAATCTGAAAAAGGGTGTGGCTTGTGTATTACTGAACAGCGATATAGCCATAACTTTGTTTAATGTCTGTTGTCCTGAATGTCCACCCGGGGGTACAATTGGACACCCGGGTGGACAGCAAAAAAAATGTCTTTGCCGTTCGGTCATAGAAGGGACCTAGTTGGATTTAACGGACTGATTACAGAATAAGTCTTTTTAGGATCGGGCCGAGATAAGTAAGGCTTATACCATTTCAGTACTCATAAAACGAGCTGTGCTAGCGGACCTATCCATTACGCTCAGTGCGGATCGGTTGGAGCATAACGCATATAGTACGTCCGCTAGCACGGTCATTTTATGAGTACCGAAAGGATTTATCTCGGCTCGATCCTAAAAAGACTTGTTTTGTAAGCCAGTACCGTTAATTGCAACTAGGTCCCTTGCAAAGACTTTTTTTGCTGTCCACCCTGTACAACTGTACCCCTGGGAGGACATTCAGGACAACAGACATGAACAATTATCTTGTTCAGGATTATGCATGTGGAAGTAATTGTATTGTGCTATCAAAATGATGAATAGTTTTAGGTTAACCCCCTTATCCCTTCTAAAAAGGAGCTGAGGTGGATGGTAGTTTATTTACCGTACTTTACGATACTTTACTGTACATGTATATGTATGCAACACATACATCCATCACATATGTGTGTGTGTGGTAGTATGTGCAGTGTGTGTGTGTGCTTGCGTGTTTCGCGCGCGCACACACACACTTCCAACACATGCAGTGACATATTGCGCAGATTAAAGCTTGCATGTGCGTAACCTAGCTTTCATGCATACGCCAATACTGTTATAGTACGTGACACACAGTAACAAAAAAAAAGGCCCTACCTGTAGGTTTATCAAGGACCACTTACATAGTCCAATGTACTGAATAGAACAGCGAGCACATAGTACTAGAGACAGCGTTGTATATATTTAAGAATGTTAGATAACCGCTTTTCGTTCAGCCATCATCTCTGGTTCAGCTGGCTTAGCACTTAGATGCATACAGAAGTACGCTCGTTTAGCAAAACGCTCACGTATGGGAGGTGAACACTGCCATAATTCGATACACGCGCCTGCTTTCGTTTTCGGGTCGTTTTCGGGTCGTGCCGTCTCGTATCTGGGTCGTGCCATTTCGTATCATATATAGGTCGCGTTATGTTACAGCCCTGTAGGTTCCGCGTGGGCCAAATACAGATACGTATCGCGTCTGTGAGTAAACACTGCCAAAATTCTTCTGACGTTTTGGTCATCGATGGATTGCATAATAACCATTGCCGCTGAACGTATCGGGGTCAGAATTTATAAGCCCGTCCTCTCCGTGCATCGTTCTGAGCATGACGTCACATGACGAATATCGCATGCATGCAGTGTCTATACATGTATAAGTTCAGCTAATATATCTCACCAACAATAACACACGATGCTGGTACTGGTATCAACACTATACAGAGTGAGAATCCACGATTGACTAGTTAAATTGGGCCAATGCAAGCATTAATATACCGCTTTATCCGATTATACGCGAAATTATTCATAACGTAATGTAACCACTAACCGCGGAATGGTTAATGTCTATTTCGGTATCGTGTGAGTGACGCGTGATACCTTTTGAACGAAACGACTTTTATATTGGCAACTTTTTGAATTCGGGCAGATGGGTAGATCAGCTATTCGCAAGTGCCTTCCGATTGGAGATCCGTCGTAGGAAACATACAAAGAGCCGGTATATTAATATTCGACAGAGACGGACAGGCTTACAAGGACGTTGTGACGCGAGCAAACAATTGTCACACTAATGAAAAGTAAGTATATCAGAGGCATTCTAAGTACGAGAACCATTTTGTTCTCTTGACAATATCGGGGAAGTGTGCGTTGTCATAAACATCCGAGCATTGAAAATTGATAATTCTATTTAGTGCCGTGGAAGATGCTACCAGCTTGTTCTGTACTCATATGGAGTACGGTTTGACTTTGTCTTGCCAATAGTGATGCCAGAAGACGTCAATTGCTTATGAGACGCACGCTGTGACTGGCAGGTGGAGACTTGTAATTCAAATTGTAAGTGGTAACTATACTTTGGGGTGGTAGAATAGGTAAGAACACCTTATTTCCAATTAGTGCAGTTGAAGACTTAGAGGTGTGTGTGTGCATAGCTATGGGTGTGCACTGTGGGGTGTTGAGGGGAGTGTGTGCAAGGGTGTTGAGATGTATGTGTGCATAGCTATGGGTGTGCGCTGGGGGTGTTGAGGGGAGTGTGTGCATAGCTATGGGTGTACGCTGGGGGTGTTGAGGGGTAGCTATGGGTGTGCGCTGGAGGTGTTGATGGGAGTGTGCATAGCTATGGGTGTGCGCTGGGAGTGTTGAGATGTATGTATGGGTGTGCGCTGGGGGTGTTGAGGGGAGTGTGTGCATAGCTATGGGTGTGCGTTGGGGGTGTTGAGATGCATGTGTGCATAGCTATGGGTGTGCGCTGGGGGTGTTGAGGGGAGTGTGTGTGCATAGCTATGGGTGTGCGCTGGGGGTGTTGAGATGTACAACGAAATGGCACGAACTACACGAAAGATCACGAATACACGAGACTGCGGGCAAAGCCCTGACATACAAATATGAATGATTCAGCAGCAGTTCGGCCCGCGCTGCGCCCGCAATAGGCGCAATGGACCGCTCAATTGTTCTTTGTCTACGTCGGGTCACTACATTCACATTTCCCAATTTTGTATGTTCATAACCTTAATGGTTGTAGGATAACGCAACATTGAATAATTAATTACTTTGCTGATAAGCTCAACTTTGCAATGCAATAACTTGATCCACACTACGAGTACAGTTACATGTTGGGTATCAAATCAGAGGTCATGATACCTAGAATCAATGTATGATAAGCATTTTGGTGGGAAATGAAAGGGTTAAACAGACAATGGTTCCACAGCACTGATTACATAATTACTGTATGAAGGTTGATAATCATCAAATAAATTTAACCACATTAAGTGGAAACCTAAGCTACACCTTTCTACAAAATAAAAATGTTGATTATCAATAACCCCTGCTTATATAACCACTGTTGTCATAACCAATTTAACAAAGGTACCAAGGTTGTTAAATTGGTTTTGATAACGGTGGTTATATTGTAACGCCTCTCTATTATATCAACCCAAAATGGCTGCCAAGCATGAAACAATACACTGAGAGCAGGGGTTATTGATAATCAACATTTTTATTTTGTAGAAAGGTGTACCACTTAATGTGGTTAAATTTATTTGATGATTATCAACCTTCTTCATACAGTAATTATGTAATCAGTGCTGTGGAACCATTGTCTATTTAACCCTTTCATTTCCCACCAAAATGCTTATCATTCATTGATTCAAGGTATCATGACCTCTGATTTGATACCCAACATGTAACTGTACTCGTAGTGTGGATCAAGTTATTGCATTGCAAAGTTGAGCTTATCAGCAAACTAATTAATTATTCAATGTTGCGTTATCCTACAACCATTAAGGTTATGAACATACAAAATTGGGAAATGTGAACTCATATGACGACCAATACATATGGAAAAATTGAGCCAAATTAGAAACATGAGGTGCATATGTTGGCTGACTCGACATGAAATGACCTGAGATGTATGTGTGCATAGCTATGGGTGTGCGCTGGGGGTGTTGAGGGGAGTGTGTGCATAGCTCTATGGGTGTGCACTGGAGGTGTTGAGATGTATGTGTGCATAGCTATGGGTGTACGCTGGGGGTGTTGAGGGGAGTGTGTGCATAGCTATGGGTGTGCGCTGGGGGTGTTGAGATGCATGTGTGCATAGCTATGGGTATACGCTGGGGGATTTGAGGTGGGTGGGTCCATAGCTTTGGGTGTGTGATGGGGTGTTGATGTTGAGTCTATTTCAATTTCTTCCGTACCACAGATAGCAATTTGAAATGGCAACACCTCATCATCTGAATGAATGTTATGTCACACTGATGTTGAACCCCTGCCCATATACTGGCTCCTACCACTGCTTTCAATGTCATTGTCTGGTCTGTGCTTCCTTTTGCGTTCAACAATGCACTCTGCATCTACATGTTATACGTGTATGTATTGCATATGCTAATTGTTTATCATCCACATTTTCCTGTTCAAGGTCGCTGAATTCATCATCACTCCCTGACATAACAGGCTCGTCAGGGTCACTACAATGGCTATCGAGGTCATCGTCATCCTTGTCAAGAAGTTCAATAACGTCTTCGCGGTTCATCCTGCGCTAGCGCTTTGCTATTCTCTATTTGTGTTATCAATTGAATTTTATCGGTGCATGCAATCGATTGTTTACCTTGTCTGCAGATTTAGTAGAAACCCACAATGGCAAGCCTACTAGTTCGATAATAAACGGAATAGTACAGGAACGGTGAACACAACTGTGTAAGTTTCAGAACCAAATGTATCGCTGACTGTGGATGGCGCTTCTTGTACTGTAGTGTATACAGCTGGACGCCAGTTCTCCAGTGTATTCCCAGAGATAATATATCCTTGCCATCAACACTATCTCTATAACCTCCTCCGCATTCAACCTATACGCTGCCGCTTTGCCATTTCTATCTCACAGACATCGTAATGTAATAATTTTATACCACAATAAACATTAGCTATTTGGTCTACTATAGTGAGCAAACTCACACGACAACCACCGTAGTTAAGAATTATATCCTTTTTAGTAGTCTTAGTGAGAGCTAAGCGTGCACGAGAAACAGTAAAGAAGTGTCCGACTGTCGAATGCGCCAAACGTAAGTATGCAGCTATACGCATATCTGCGTATCCCGCGTTTCAAATTCAATACGTTACGTACGCATATCTGCGTATACCGCGTATAATCGGAGAGATGAAAACATCATCAATCCTGTCTACAAAAGACTGTCCTTTTGATGTTAGATATTAAATGCAAACAATGCATGGTAATTGGTGCAAGACATTTATCATCTCTCCGCCCTGAAATATAACCTCAGATGAGGAATTCAGATATCTGTTGACTTACTTTAAGAAACGGAAAAGCACAAAATTAAAAGTGGTCGCATAGTGAATTAATTATTGTGCATGATAAGCCAAAGGTAGATTAAAGTTGAGCATCAATACATCCTGAGTGCTTCAATAAAATCTTTTATATGGGAGATTTTGATCATTTGTGGACTATTGTTTATCACATAAAACTCGAAGTGCAATATCTTCTGGACAGTTTAGCTATCGACCACCTATTGTTTCCAAGATCCCAAGCACTCCATACTTTGACCCTAATTCTAGAGGAAAATCCGATACGCGGTTGTTTATTTCAGCAGAGATAATATATAAATATTATCTCTGATTTCAGTGATCGATGAAGTATCAGTCGGGTCCCCAGACTAGGTTTGCACCTAGCTCATGTTTGTGACGTCAGGGGTCTTTAATTAGCACACTTGGTGATTTGGAATCCGAACACATGACCATCGATACCGGTCCACATTAAATTGGACGAACCAAATACTTAAAACGTTCTTCGCGGCAACTCATGGATGTGTCTACTAAAGCTGAAGCGGGAGATGTAGTTATGGCTAGGGTAGCACGGCTGGAAAAAGGTATAGTGCATACTTTTTATCCTATTTAATGCCACTTAGCCTCTAGCCACGTCACGGCCAATCATGGTTTCTTAGCCGTTATCTACAGGTTCCAGATTTCCTTTACCAATATGCAACTTCCCATGAATGACATCATTGACATATACGGGTACTAGTTACAAAGTATACCGGTACTAACAATTGGCTAACTAACCACCCCAGTTGATGTACCTTAACCATGGTTAAAAAGTCAGCCAAATCGCAGACAGTAGTATACATCAATATGATATCGCATACCAATTCATACATAGTTTCAATTACTCTATGTTGATCGTAAATATACATGTATAAACTACACTATGAGTAAATGATGTGCAACACGTACAAAAACTTAAACAGCTGTATTGATGCAAATTTTATTCTTATATGTATGAACAATCATGATAAACACGCACTATATGTAAAAGCTGGAATATAGTACATGGAATCGTACCGGGCATGCGGTCTAGAGGCTTGAGAGGTTCTGTCATGTCTTGGCTCGCGTCAAGACAGACCCGACTGCATCTGCTGTCAGAACCTTGTGAGAGCCTCTCCGGGGGCATTAGTTAGTTTAGTTGTCATTTGCACGTTACTTTGCTCATGTGTATTGTACATGTATATGTGTATGTACATGTACGTCACTTTAGGTTTGCCCAGTTAATTTCTAGTGTATGTACCTGGAGCTTTTACATATAGTGTGTGTTTATCATTTGCATGCGTTTTGTGTGTTCACGTACATGCATGTATGCATGTATATGATTAACATTCTGAAATGAACCATGGTAGGTAGTTGATGATACACAGGTATAGCAATATACAAAGGGCAAGATGGGAAAGGTTCAGATAGTTCTAAAATTTGCATGACCCTTTAATGCACTACTATGACTGCAGGCACAATTTGCTCCAGATTGAATAATATATGTTTCTTTTTTGTTGCTAGAATTGGCAGAGGTGAAGGAAGGTGTAGCTGTAAAGAACAGCAATGGTCGCTATGTGCCGTTCAAAGCTCTAAGGAATGGTACTGTTGCCGTGAGCGACATATCATCAGGACTGTGGTGTGAGCTGAAGGTAGAGTACAACCACCTCCACTGGAAGTTGAAAGGAACCCAGGAGTGGAGCAAAATGGCCTCCGTTGGGAACAGAGTGGTCCTCCAGACTCCTGAGATGACAGAGGGAAAGGCGATCCACGCAGCAAAAGGTATATCTGGCCTCTAATTTGTGTATGTAGTCTGGCATACAATATGATGGTGTTCTTGTGTCATCTCCTCCATGTATGTTGTCCAGTAATGGTAGCCTTTTGGGATGATATCAGTGCACATACAAACATGCAAAGCCTATATAAAAAGTTACACTTACCACTTGTCTGCAAGAGCTTTCAGCACATACAAACCCGTCTGACTTTACTTATTAAGGCTTAATGTGTAAGTGTATGCCTATTAATGTCATATTGTATGTATACATGTAGTTCATATTTATATATGATATGATGCGATGAACAGTTGGATGGCATAATGATACCAGTAAACTTTTCTGTTAGTGTTTAACTTCTAATGATGTGGATGCTAGAGTGTTGTGCATGCACAATGAGGGCATCAGCTTGTACACATTGGCCTCAACCAAATGCCTAACTGCAAGACCTGCTCGTGGTGCAACAACATAACTGGTGTTGCCCTGGCATTAATAATGAGGTATAGCAAGCATCCATTAAAAAATTTTTTTTTGAGGCACGGTGTGCTGTAGTTTGCAATAATTTGCTGTATCCATGGTTAATGATTACAGCCAGTCATTAAAAAAAATATCTGGTCTGCTTACATTAGAATCTCAGGTACCCACATTACAATTACCCAACCATCTAATTCAAAGGATGAGAGAGCCACCCTAAGTGCTTTGAGGATCATAGACTATAAATTAATTATCTCGCTGATCAGTTCTCAAGCTCATTATTTTACAATGGGGGAAGTGTATGTGTGTGGGGGGGAGGGGGATGGAACACGTGGAAATATTACATCTAGGTGACGATTGCCGCACACTCTTGACTCAGTCACTTACTGAGTCCGCCCACACACTCCACTCCACCCACACACTGTCACCCCCATTGTAGACCTAGAGGTGCACAGCAGGACGACACTGGTGATGGAGACAAGGGAAGATGAATGGGCCATGAGGCTGTTCAACACCTACATCCAGCTGCTGTTAGTCAAGGAGGGTCGCACCGAAAGAGAAATTCCTGTACTTGGAGACCCGTTCAGCAGCGGCCTGCTGCTATCTGGTGTTATTGATCAACTGCAATACAGCCCGAAGGAAAAGTTGCTTACACTGCTTGACTTCAAGACCAGGGTTAAGAAGTGCTTACCCTCGCGTGCACAGAAGGCAGCCACTGCCTTGCAACTGATGCTCTACAAATCGCTTCTGGACCAGATGACCACTGGTTTCTTTCAAGTCCACCAGCTACGTGACCTTGATCTGGACTTCAATATGCCCTTGTCGTCCGGTCCTGTGGACCATATTCTGAATAGTGGACTGGGCAGTTTGTTGTTCAGGGATGAAGGGTGGACTACGTTTGGTGGGTTTGCAAAGTCGGTATGTTTGCTCATAGCAGGCTTGGACTTGCCTTTGGTGGGCCCTATGTTGGTTCACTACATACACCAGGGCAGTATGGAGACCATTGGGGTGGAGCCTGTTGAGTACGATGAGGACGAGATGAGAAGACACCTGGAGCACAGCCTTGCATTTTGGAAAGGAACGAGGCTTTCTCAAGGGGTGGAGGTGGAGGAGGCCTGGAAGTGCAAGACCTGTCAGTTTCGTGATGTGTGCGTCTGGAGATTGCGGCGTTGCTGTCGTGTTGCCAGCACACCACTGTGTGACGTGACCAGCACACCACTGTGTGACGTGAATCATGTGACCAACACACCACTGTGTGACGTGACCAGCACACCACTTTGTGACGCGAATCATGTGACCAGCACACCACTGTATGACGTGAATCATGTGACCAGCACACCACTGTGTGACGCGAATCATGTGACCAGCACACCACTGTGTGACGCGAATCATGTGACCAGCACACCACTGTGTGACGTGAATCATGTGACCAGCACACCACTGTGTGACGTGAAGCATGTGACCAGCACACCACTGTGTGACGTGAATCATGTGACCAGCACACCACTGTGTGACATGAGGGAATGTAAAAGAGACTTCTCACCTGTCAGTATTCCCGATGTGAAGGATGATATTTTAGATGAGTTATTTAAGTGACCATTTCAATAAAAATTTTATTGATATTGTCTAATTGCCATTGGGACAATTGCAATTCATTGCTCACATTGATATTATTGTGCATAGTGTGTATTAAATATTTGATAAATTTGTAAACCACAGCAGATCACATGCACACACACAGACACACGCACACACGCTCACACACACACACATACACACACATCCCATACCTGCATGAAAGGTATCTATCATGCAGTGGTATGACATCAGATGTGGCTACTCCACTTACATGTACTGCAATATTCATAGTATATATGTGGCCATCACCTTACAGCAAGGTCCATAAGTGTCTGATGGCCTCGAAGCATATGTCATTGGATGGCATGGAGCAAGAGAGGCCCACTAGACTGAAGCTTGCAGCAGTTTTATATAAAACTTCTGGAAACAGGAAAGGATATGTAGGCAATTTCCAGATTCTGCTACATTGGCTGCAGCCACAGCATTTAGCACCTTTTTCGAGCTGCTTCCATATTGAAACCGTATTCGAACAGTTTTATGAATCAATTGAGCCATCTTGATCTCCCGCACAACGGTCAGATTGAGACCTGTCAGTCGTGTCATCCCATAACCAAATTAATAGTCGCAATGATTAGCAGCAATCATGTTTAGTGTGTTGTTCAGAGAGCTGCATAAAACAATCAAATAACACTCTTTCTGATCAATTGCATGCATATGCCCAACAGCTGCAGGATGCAATTAGATCCAACCAAACCCATACAACACTGAAACCCCTGGTGCACCAGTCTGCACCGTCTTTCAAGATCTGATACAATGATACATGGCAATTCAGCTAGCTGTTAAAGCTATACACGGTACTACACATTACATATGTACATACATGTATGTGCATATACATGAATTAAGTGTGTGCATAGAAGCATCGCTGAGTCTTTGTCCAAAACTATTTTAAGTTAGCACTTCTCTAGGTTGCACGCAACATGTGAAGGGAGAAACCAGATTCAACAGATACAACCAGGGGCTGGAAATCCAAACAGGTTAACAGCCGTAGACTAAATGAAATGTCTTAGGCACTCCTACTTCAGGATCTCCAATCGCTGTATGCATTTCTCCAGTCACCTTTAAAAGGCTCTAATTCATCTGCATGATAGAACCTCTGAAGCACACCTGAACTGCATCTAAGGCGATAAAGAGAGTGGTGTTCACCAGTTATCTGAACGATGACACAGGATAAGCGCAACATGTCAGAACATGTTCTGTCTATGCGATGATAATGCAGACTTGCATTTTCTCCAACAAGGAACTCTTTAACTTTATGCTGCTTTGAATATTTCTTAATCATTCGTTTTGCTGTTGCTAAGTATGCGTCATTTGACTTTTCACGAACCTTCAGATGTTTCTCAACTGTTGCTAGTGGAATTCCAGGGAATGAGTTAATTTTTTTTGGATTTCTCTTCATATCAGTGTGCTCCTTCACATCCCTGCCACCATTTTCATTGGCCTCTTCCTTGTTGACTGGGTGTCATCTGCATTGTCATCATCTATCATGCTACCACCATCTTCATGGTTCTCCTCCTTAGTGCCGTCATCTTCCATGCTATTTTCACAATAGTTTTCTACATTGCCATTCTCCTTTACCACCCTATCCTCAACAACTTCACTATACTCCCCTCTGCTATCCTCCTCTTTGGCACATGTGTCATCTTTAAGGTCTTCCTCATCTATCTTTCCTCTGAATGAAACATCTGGTAAAACCACTGTCCTGGGAGGCTGCCCGAACACCAACTCATATGGTGTGTGCTTTGTGGATTCATGAACTTGACAATTGACTGTGTCTATAGAAGAAACATTCTCAAGAATTTATATTAACATATTGTTTGGTAAATGTTCCAACTTACAGACAATGTGGGGCAGCCATCTTGTCCAGGGAGGTGACTTGGTCCACATTCTGCAATTTTAGCACTTAACATTCGCTCTAAAGTATAGTGAGCCTGTTATACTAAGCCTTGAGATTGAGGATGACGTGGTCGACCACTCACAAGTTGGACACTTCCAGGCCAAGAAGCTACCACCTCTTCAATCAACTTGTTAACAAACTATCTATCGTTGTCACTCTGTATAATGCTAGGTAAGCCGATAAATGGGAACACCCATTTTTCTAGGGCACTGGTCACCTCCTTAGCTGACTTTTGTGCCAAGGGAATGCAAAAGTGAATCTCGACCAATGGTCAGCTATGTGTAGTATCCACTTAAATCCATCATGGCCTCATATTGATTAGATCAATCTATATGTGATACATGCATATGTGTCATGTAATGCAGCATTATCACATAACATACCTGTACTCGAGAAAATAACCCATTTGCAATTATGGGCCGAAGATTTGGCTTTGTTTTTTGAGGCATTCTGCATGAGACTGCAAGTGACACACAGCTTTTTATAGTGTTCAACCACACTTCTTGGAAGATATGAATATAAACTCTGAATCTGTATAAATGAAAAAATGCTAGTTAGTAGCTACGCCGCTTGCAAATAACCTTGCATGCGTCTTCTTTGTTCCTGCATGCAAACAGTCCTTGCTATGAACCTGTTCCAGAATTTCCAAAAAATCCTCCGCAATCGCAACTCTTCTATGCCCCCTCAACATCGTTTGGGTCATTGCCATTATTCTATATAAGACGAGTACAACTTACTGACACTATTGCTCATATTCTTTTCTTTCACAGCAACAACAAGGACGTCTATTATTCCAACCGATTGCAAGTCCACCAACGCAAAGCCGCTCTTTTTGACGAAGTGACGAAAGGCGCCATCAGCATCGGAGTACCTTGAGATGACTAACTATTCTTTGCGTCACTTCCTTTCTGATCGCCGCGCTTCTGGTACATGTACGTTTTCCACCAACAGGAAAAGAGGAGTTAATATATTCTTGAAACGATACCGATCAACTCCTGCTCAGCAGATACGCCGACAACGCAGGGAACAAGAACGCCATCTGAAAATCTGCCTGTAAGAAATCACAGAAGTGGAAAAAGGACAAGGCTTTCTTTGAGCCAGAAGGCTGAAATACTGTCTCTGATAGAAAAAGGTGTGAGTCAGACAGAAGTTGCGATGAAGTGTAAGTCTGCGAGTCGCGAGTCAAAAAGAACCAAGAATCTTTGATGAAGGCATTGCGTCAATCCCGCCAAGGAAAGTTGAAAGCTTTTCGCCCATCCACAGGTGCATGGTGATAAAATGGATAGGTTGGTTCTAGCATAGATAATAGAGTAGTACTCTCTGTTATCTATGGTTCTAGAAATGGTTAACCGCACTCACCAAGCGTACCTTCACATTAACAGGATGCAATTAAAACCTTTTGACTTTAGTCAAACAGCGACTGTTACAAATACCAGACACCTCTATGGCTCTGCGGAAGAGTCTTGAACGACATAACGTACAGTGTGTTATACTGCATAGTCAGGCTGCATGGGGACGTGATCGCAGCATGCAGCAATAGCAGATGGAATGGCCCGCCAAAAGACACCATGAAGAATTATGAGATGGAGTGTATACAACGTCGATGAGATTGGCCTTTTTTACCGTCTTTTGCCTCGCAAGACATACATCACTTCTATGGAGGAGTGCATGCAGATCAGTTAGAGGCACAAAGTAGTAAAGATAATATAACTGCTCATGGATCATTTTCCCGCCGCGTACAAAGACATCTACTTTGTAGAGGATATAATTGCCGAGCGAATGGCAAAAAAGCGCAAAGAATGGCTCGTGCGATGGAAAGGGTTTAGCCATGAGGATGATACGTGGGGCCGCTTGAACATTTAAGCGGTTGTGAGCAGTACATAGCTCGTTTTGAGGAAGAGCGTGACCGTAAACATGCAGAAGATGATGATGCACGGGGACAGAAAAGGAAGAGACGCGATGATGACGAGGAGGCAGCTACATCACAAGAACTTGCATCAATATTGGGTTGGAACTGACTCTATCACCCTAATGCTGAGTCCACGCACACTGTCTGAACGAGACGCGGTGCGGGGACTCACTATTAGAGTAGGTACTTGGATATTTTTTTCAAATGGATATTTTTGCAACAATTCGCATGTTTCTAAAAAGAGTAAAAAAATGTGCATTCCAACGGTATATTTATTATCATATCATCTTTTTTCATTCGGTCAATACGGCAGCATAAAGCGGTACTTTTCAATGTATGGAATTGAATGACCGCGCAAAAAAAAACTGTGCCGGTTTAACTTATATTCGCTACACTGATCTTACTAAACATGCTACTGCAGCCAAATATATAAGGAGTAACTGCCACACATAACTACATATAAAAATAGTTTTTAGAAGGTACTACAGCAGCATAAAATCATGCCAAATATGCAGGCTGCTCAACAGCCAAGTGTATATATATCATGTTCTCGGAAACAAAATTTTGCCATTCAATGAAAAAGGCATTTCACATGTCAGGAAAATCAACAAAAATCATATCTCCAGTAATATAGTCAGTAAGCAGCTGTAATATGCATTTTTTTTTCATCTTCCCCTTCTTCCCGCGATGTCTTCCTGTGTCCAGTAACAGATGGTGGCTTTTGGAACTTTGCCAGTACTTTTCGCTGAAATAATGTGCCCATGATACAAAATATATATTTTTTGCTTAGTAAACCATAAATGTTCAATGTAAAGGCCATTAAGTCTAGACATATTAGATATAACATTTCTAACAGTTTCTGTTTGTTCAACGCTAAGTTCTGGGAGAACTTCAGACAACTCAGCATTGTTAGAAAGTACTAAATTCAGCCTAATTCATATACACATTGAGGTACTGTACTACTATGAGGAAGACTATCAGCAGTTGTACCCGCCATTTCAAAAAGAATGCGTTAATCACATTACACGCATGTGTTACTGGAGGCAATAGTAAATAGCCTTACAGCAATCAGTGCTATAGTCTTGCTATCTTTTCTGGTCTTTATGATATTTGAGGCTGATAATTGATATAGCAATTCTTCATTACTTAATTCTATGTTTTGAACCATCTTTTCCAAATCAGTCATTTTGCTTTGCAATCTCCTCTGTGTTATCTTACATCCCTTGTGTACATACAGTAACTTTTTATATTTATTGAAATATTTCAATAAACTGGTGGTATGTGCCACTTGTGAATTTCTTACTTTAGCTGTTTAATGCCTCTTATTTTAGAACGAAGATTGGATTCAATTTTAGCCTTCCGTTGTAAAGCTTGCTTTAAATTGTGTATATGCCTACTCGTGTGGTTATTTATTTTCAGTTGTTGCTTAAGCATGCGATTTACTTTAGCCATTCTCTGCAACTCATCCTTCCTTTTAGCACAATTCTTACAATCAGTTCTTACATGAAGTGGAATAGGTAAAGGTGGATTGCACATTACATTTATCTCTGTATTCAAAACTGGTAAAGGAACAGCTACATCCTCAGCTGTGTCAATAGACACTATAAACTGTTCATTGAGAAACACCTCTACTTCAGCCCAACATTTTGTAAGATTTTTTTATAATTTTGACATTATATTAATAATATGACGTATTGCCCACCGCAACGCATCAGGTGTAGTGGTGACACTGCTTCCAGCAGAGTGCTCAAGAATTGATGCAATGATACTTCTTGTATTTTCTAAACGTTGAGATGCTCTATTGGTGTGGATGTTAAACACTAGCCCTTACGTATCATGGGTACTTGCAGTTCATTACGTTCATTAATGTCATTTTTAAAATGGTCCACAAAACTCTTCAAATCACCAACAATCTTCATTATCCATGCAACTACACACAGAACTGTTGAATAAAAAAATAGAGTTTAATAAACATAGTATTAAAACATGAATAATATACTAACATTGCATGTTGCAATGACAAATTTTGATTAAATTGGTTTGATTGATAAGAGCACTGCGCTAAATCAGAATCTCGTGATATGCAAGGCGCTGTTACTTCATAAGTAGCAGAGTCTGAAAATTATCTAGCTAAAGAACCCACGGCAACGAAAAGGTGCGTTTTATATAGAACACCTCGTTAACACTCTCTACCTACGTTAAAAAAGGTCAGAAACATATCTTAGTAACATTAGGGCAAATAAGTATGACGTCCCACTGTCATAAAATCTATTAGCTTTCACGATAATCGCGTACTTTAAACCATATAAAGCCGTTCGTGGAGGCTTCGAGACAACACCCTGCGCATTGTCTGATTGCCCTCATATTTAAATGAGTAATGCATCTAGGTGTCCTTAATGCCTTCATATGTATTTCATGCAACCCATTCAATGCGCTACAAAATTCCATAACCATCAAACCATACCTTTTTTGACACGCCCACAACTTACTACTGCGAATCATTTCACCGTATACAACAAATAGCAAATGCTAGAAGAAGCCATGGGCTACCTTTATAGAATATAGCAAGCACAACAAAACTCGAAACCAGCGCAAACAAACGATCGCCTCAAATCAATCATCTCCGGCAGTCAAAAATTACGTTACAATTTTTGGGAGACAATTTTTTACGGTAGTTACGTGATTAATCCAAGTAATAATAGTATGTTGCTATAATATATAACAAAGTTGCTATAAATATCACCAGCCTTCTCTCCTTTATTCGCTCTCGTCCGCTGATTGTTGCAAATCCACTATATTAACCGGTCGGTTGTGGTTGCTTGAAATTTTAACAACCGGTTGAAGCGGTTTTTGCTGAAAAATAACCAGTTGAGGCGGTTATTTGATTCTCGCAATTGGTTAACCGTCGGTAACCGGTTAACCGGAGCTCCGGCACAACCGGTTTCAAGCCTTACTTTTGCTGTTTTGCTTTGTCGAGTATTCATTTCATATGTGAGACCAATTCTCGAATACAATACTCCAGTGTGGAATCCGTGGCTCATACAAGACATTAAATGTGTTGAAAGAGTTCGACGCTTTTTCACCAGAGCTCTTTTTATACGAGTAAAGCTGCCTACTATGAGCTATACTGATCGTCTTGCTAATTTAGGTCTTCACAAGTAAATAAAAAACCTTCTCTATGAGAAAGTTGGTAGGATATAGGATTTGAAGGCAATGGTGGTTCAAAAAGCAAGGAAACAAGGGTCTGTAATAGTAAGGGAAATGTCATAGTCCTATATTGAGCCCGTTTGTAGCATATACTATGTTCGTGTGCTAAATATAGGACTATGACATTTTCCCTTACTATTACAGACCCTTGTTTCCTTGCTTTTTACACCACCATTGCCTTCAAATCCTATATCCTACCAACTTTCTCATAGAGAAGGTTTTTTTATTTACTTGTTTCATTAATTATTTTTTCATCCGATGCGTAATTGATGATGCGTAATTGATCGTAAGTGATCCGTACAGATTCAGGACTCTCCCAATAACGTTGCCTTTTAGCGGACCGTTTCTTTTCTGGTCTTCTTGATACCGCTCGCGTTCCTATTTTGGGTCTGCTTGATACCACTCGCGTTCAGCGGTCCGTTTCTTTTCTGGCTCTGTTTGATACTGCTCGCGTTCAGCGGTCCGTTTCTTTTCTGGCTCTGCTTGATACCGCTCGCGTTCAGCGGTCCGTTTCTTTTCTGGCTCTGCTTTGAACGATGCCCGTGCCGATTCTAACACATCATCTCGAACTTCAAGGTATTTCGCATGTCGTTTCGCTTGTTTCTTTTCCTGACGTGACTGCATTTTGAGAAAAACAACATCACTAACAAAAGAGGTTACACCAAACGACGATTGAAGCACCAAAGCTATTTATTAATTTTATAGATATCTAAACTTACGTCGTACAAGTTATCTAATTATGCGTCTTACTTAGACCGTATAGTCGATTGTTTACCAAAATATAACATAGGCTATTTTATATGAAAGCGACTCTTCCAGCCTATTCTGAAGCTATTGGTGAAATTTTCATTGTTTAAAAGTGTTGTTATCCCGAGTTATGCGTTGCCAAGAAGAAGAAGAAGGAGACCATGTTCCGGGACTGGGTACGAGGGCGGGCAGTACCCTTTTGTCCTCTACAACCACGCGGTTCTGTGACATAAAACAATAACGAAACTGCTCGTTTTTGACTTCTAGTTCGATTGCTATAACAAGCGTAACGGTCCGATCGTCGGGAGTCTTGTTAGAGACGAGTCACGTATTTTTAATGAGATTCATAGTCGGGGTCAAATCCTATATGGAAGCGAAACTTCCGATTCATTGGAGTATCGGAGATAAGGCTTGAAACCTGTTAGTTTAGAAAAAAAAAAACGGTTGTAACAGGTTATTAAAATAGAAAAAACCGGTCGGTTAAGGTGATTGTTTAAAAAATAACCGGTCGGTTAAGGTTGTTCGTTTAAAAATAACCGGTAATTTCCGGTTTAAAAATTAATTATCAATGATTTATGCATAACCGATGGATCAAAAGCGCTTTGCTAGTCGGGCGGGCCCTACTACGGCGTTTGGGTGACAATTAAGCCTATACCCTGCAACGAGGAGTGCAGTACAATCGGATTGCAGCGGGTTCATTATTATATATAAACGATAATATTATGTAAAATTCCAGGACAAATCTTGGTACATGCTTTTCAACCGAATACTCGACCAAACGCGGTAATAAACCCGCCCGACTAGCACTTTGCCACATGGCAAGTAAGATGATATGGTCCACGGCGTATACTAGCTCCTACGCACGTCGCTGATCTCGCCGCGTACGACATGCTGTGCGCGCGTACTCACCATTAGGGTGAATAGAGGAGTTGTTATAATTATATAACAAAGATTAGTTGCTATAAATATAGATCTCTGCTTTCCGTTGTTCGCTCTCGTCCGCTTATTGTTTTCTCGTGCCCAGCACTATTGCAAGTGTAAGACTTGCGTGATGCCACTTGCAACTATGATTAAAATACTAACCGGTCGGTTGAGGTTGTTCAAAGTTTCTAACAACCGGTTGAAGCGGTTATTTAGCCGAAATAAAACCAGTTGGGGCGGTTATTTGATTCTCGCAAGGTTAACCGTCGGTTAACCGGTTAATCGGAGCAACCGGTTTCAAGCCTTAATCGGAGAGTGTATTTTGACCTTGTTATGTCCTTCAAGATTGTGAAAAACCTTGTAGATCTTGATACATCAGCTTTCTTTCGTATCAATTTGTCACCATACAGTACAAGAGGGAACTCAATCACAGTTAGTCCTTTGTCATCACCTCACCATAATTTTCGCTCAAACTTTTCTCAATCAGAGTTATACACATTTGGAATTCATTACCAGACTCTGTGGTTACAGCATCATCCGAAAAAATATTTAGGTCTAAACTCAGCAACGTAGACTTGTCTCCATTTTGTAAGTGTTACCCATTTTAGTATATTAGTGCATATTCATTTATGCCATTACTTGCCATTGTGTGATATATGTGCACTTAAATCATTATATGAGTGAATATACAAATGGAATAAATACATGTACAATAATATTATTATTAATACATACACATGACATTATAGCACATCTGAACACCACTAACTAAGTCTACATGTATTGTTCCGCTTTAAAAACCATCCAGAGAAATGGCTCTGGACAACAGTGCCCTGACATTGGCTCGGACAAGGGTTATGCTCAGTCGTCCATAGAGGGATGCTGTTGTTGTTGACTTTGGGCTATTGAGCCTCATAGCTAATCGAGAGGCCAGCTGTGACAATGCCCATTTAGCCTCCGTACCCCAGCACCCGTACGTCTCTACCAATACTGGAATGGAGACCCACCCCAGTTCTGCACATTTCACATCATTCGCCTGATGTTTTCTCGCTTCTGTAGCATGGGCTGCAGACCCTGCTGTCACACTCGCTTCATGTAAGGTACTTGAATTAAGCGGAGATGTGACAGCAAAATCAAAGGCAGCAGGCTTCCCTAGCATCCAGTTGGTGGCTAGGACATCAGCTGGCCGTGTGTGGTGCTCATCTCGTCCTAGCCCGCTCCCTGCCTCCACCTGAACACCGATGCAGGCTCGTCTACAGGACTCTGCAAAAACATCCCGAAGCCTGTTGTGTCTGTTGACTACATCCCCACCATGCTTGCACGTTAAAGCATGGTGGCCTAATGGATCCAGTGCATGAGGGCAATGAGGACACAATGAACCGTGGGCATCCCCGATTCCAAGCCACCATTGTATGGC
The DNA here is from genome assembly GCA_013339895.1 of Ephydatia muelleri. Taxonomy (NCBI): domain Eukaryota; kingdom Metazoa; phylum Porifera; class Demospongiae; order Spongillida; family Spongillidae; genus Ephydatia; species Ephydatia muelleri. The sequence continues at coordinate 10,364,488 of JABACO010000002.1, read as the reverse complement.
CGCTTGAAATTCAGCAGGCTCCAGATGTAAATTAAGCCCTGGAGAAGGAACCACGGAAAGCCAGGCTGAGGCGTATTATTATTACTTAGTTTACACCTCGTTCAATTTTTCTCCGTTTTGTAGGGACGAAACGTAATCATTTTCGTGTCTTCTACTGTATATGCATCCCAGCCCACCATCACTACAGCGCCCTCAACCTGAACTTTCGATGTTCATCTTGAATAGGTATTCCGGTATCGTTGTCTTCGTACTGATCGAAATCGTCCGTGGAAACACAAAAAACTCGTCTTCACTCGTGTTACGAATGTCCACATACATGTACACTGGAGAATAACTATGGTTAGGAAGTGAAAAAACCTTTCGACCGGCTTACTTTGCCAAAGTAGGCACTGGGGAATTTTCAAATGATTAGGTTTGTAATCAGTCTGGCAAATATAGTTTACGACACAATAATGTCATTTGCATCTAAAAATACTAAATCACCAGTTGTACAGTCAACCAACATTCCAAAAACTGTACATTTTTTGTCATTTCGAGTCCGTCCAATGTTGAATATGTCATTATTAGTTTATAGGGACTTAGTCTTTGCATTACGTTTATGGCTTTAATAGTACAGTTGATGAATTTTACACACCACATGTGGTTTAATAATGCACCTTGCAAGGCAGCTAAATTTGTAGACACTTGTTTGCTGTACCTACAGTATGTAATTTCAGGAAACACCTCATTTGTAGAGTCCTTGCTGCATTATGCACAGAAGCCATTTTTCGCCACTCTCTTTTTTGGCCGTCAATTATCTGATGCATTTTCTTACGTCTTTCATCATATAATATTTTAATAGTTTCCTCACTTTAGTTTTAAATTCGTATCATTTTACAAGCTCTTTTTGTGGAGAAAGATATAATTTTCATCTGCATTGTTGCTCTATAGCTGGCCGGATGTGATGTCTTAACCTGTACGTCTGTACGTGTGTGAACTATTCACCACCTTGCTCCATCTGAAATTCAACATTCACTCAGTGGTGATTTGTGTTCAGACACTAGCCAATTTCCTTCTTAAGGTGGGTCTAGCTTGTCAGAAGTTGGTATAGACAGCCAGACTGGATCGTTGATTATAAATAATTGCTCTTTTGAGTATTTGTTGTACACATGTACATGGACTATAGCCTCTGTCCCGCTTCTGTTTCAGCCATGTAAACCTCAGCAACATCAGTCAACTCAGTCAGTTTGGAGTGCAGGGTCTCACCACACTCTCTAGGGGCGTATGCAGTTTGTGGTTGTGAGAGTGAGTCATTTCGAGGATGTCTACTATACATGTACATTAGTTCAACAGGAGACACTCCAGCTGAAGAGTGCACTGTTGTCCTGTAGGCGTGCCAAAGAAATGAACTCCTTCTGTCTGATGACATGCGTGAAGAGTAACTGGAGTAGTGTTCTGTTGAACCTTTCAACCATGCCGTCACCTTGTGGGCGATAGGCAGTAGTCCTAGACTTCTTAACCCCGAGTTTGACGGCTGGTATAGTGGTGGCTACCCCACTATATCTCGAGGCCAGGCTACCTGGTAGTCTATTAGTAGTTAGACACATGTATTGCCCAGGATGTCCATTGCAATAATTGCCAGTGTCTTCCAATTGGAGTATTCAACTTTTGCGCTTTAGTCAGCATGGCATGCTTTATCTGCTGGCAAACAGTGCATTACCTGCAATGGTGCTGCACGTTGTTTGTCAGGTTGACCCAGTATGCCACTAGTCTCAGCAGGTATAGGGTCTTCTGTGAAACCTGATGCCCTGCTTGAGGTGAAGCATGACACTAGTGAAGTACATCTTGCAGAAGAGTTGCTGCACGAATTGGCACTGTTATTCTGTCAGTGGTTGGCCCAGGTGCATAGCATCTCTAAATGATGCCATCGTTTAGGACAAGCTGTGGCCACAATCAATTGTATCTCCTTAATGTCATTAGTGATGCATGTACATGTACGTATAGGACATACCTTTGGGTGCTATCTCTAATCTTAAAACAGGCCCGTGCGCTGGATTTAGAGAGGTTCTATTAACCGCCAGGGAATAAAGTCACCACAATTGGGTGACTTCCGCGCGAAGTGCGCGGGGAAGCTTTGAGAGTCATTAAAATGTATTCTAAAAAGTTGAATCATGCATATAGCAGCTTGCATACAGTACATGTGCACCGGACGAAAACGTGCATGGGTGACACACTTCATATGAATGCAAATATTAGCGGCATATTATGATTTGGCACAATGTCGAAAGTATCTGGTGACATTGCCTTGCTCCTGGTTGCTACACATCCGATTCTCTTACATGACACCATTTTTGAAATATTACATTCAATAAAAGTTAAAACAGTAGGGGTGGGGCATGATTATCTCATCACAAAAGCTCCTATCCTGACTACTTTCCATGGGTCTTTACATCGTAGATTGCTTTTTGTCTGTTGTGCTGTGCATTACAACTCTCCATCACTCGGGTGTGCCTTTTATTGACCAGCCTTGAGTTCTGCTATAGTCTGACAAAGTGTGTTGCTGTTGAATGTGGTAGCGGTTGAGTCCATAAAATGAGTCTATACTAGTATATCGAAGCTAGTCTCCCAAAAATCAAGTAGAAGGGTGTGAACACTTGTAGTGAATTGAGCTATAGGCAATGTGCAGTCACAGTCAGAGGAGTGGTCTGCCACTGTAGGTGATAAAAAAGTCAAGCAGCGTTCTATTAAACCTTTCCATCATCCCATTATATTGACTTTTCAAGCATTATTTAACAGCTAGATGGCCAGAAAACAGCTCCCGCATGCAAGTCTTTATAATTAAGTGCACAACAATGCGGTGCCTGGGATAAAACCAACTGTAGCATATGGAGTCCCACTGCTGGCAATAACAATCTACTTTCCCATCCCCAAGATGAACTTCATCCTTATATAATTGGAACGTAACACCCCACTGCTTTCCGCCTCGTATAATATTTGGTGTACAGCACAGCCTTGTAGCTGCAACATAGAGTGCACATGGGTCAGAAAAAGTAGTACTGTCATTGGTGTTGTCCATTCAAAATGACTGAGGGGTCTCATTTGTGAATTAATACTTAACATTCGTCTACCACGTGCACGTGTTTGTTTCCCGAGCATGTTTCATGTGTTATAGCTACATGTATGTAATAGAGCCATTGTGCTTGCGCATTGGTTTAGGGAAACCCATAACCCTTATTTTGAACTCCATGTATACAATGAGATACATCTCACACTATCTTGCTCTCTGGTGAACCCTTGCACCTACTGCTGACTACGCCATTTCTCTCCCTAGGAATTAGAATCGACGGCTGAAGGAGTACTAGCAGGAAACAATGAAACCGAGGTGAATACATTCGTATGTATAAGAGTCCAAAATTTCCTGTATAAAGTTAATTTATACACTGGTATGAGATACTCATTAATCACACTCATAGATGCCATAACCTTATATTCACCTACTGGTTATAAAATTATTAAGAATGCTACAACATACTTTTCTGCATAACATGCATCATGAAATCCGACAGTGTGTTTTCTGTTGTACAGAATGTGACTGCTCAGCTTGTGGGTTGTATTTTATAGTACGTGAATGCTTGTTGTGCGTTGTGTTGTATACAGAACGTGACTGCTTGTATGCTATACTTATGTAGTGCATCAAAAATGTCACATTGGTGATTCATGTACAGAATGGAACTGCTGAAAAATTGAAACCATTGCTGAACTTTTAGTTCAATGTATTATGCTATTAGAGAGTTGTTCAGCATTTTGTAATTCAACCATTCTCCCCTAATTAGCCAAAACATGGAGAAGGAACACAATGTGGATCCACAAATCCACCTGCACCTGCGTTACGTTTAAATGTCTGACATTGCCTATGTTACAACACACTGGCATGATGCATAAATTCACCACACTCATACAGTGTAGTTGTCATTACCTTAAATTTACTTACTGGTGCAAAATTGTTAAGAATATTACAACATACTATTTCTGCACGTGAACCAAGTGCTTCTTCATATGTATTATCCTGTTAATGTTTCTAATTTCAAATGACCAATGCACTATATGCTTTCCTACTGTATATATCTCATCATTACCGTTACGTATTATTATAAACTATTAATAGTGACTCATACGTGCAATAACTAAATTTCTCGTCGGGCGAAATGTCAATAACACTTATTACTCAGTCGCCCGATTTAAAGACCTGCACGGGGATGGGGCATTGTCTCTTCGTTCCCCCCTGTCCACCACGCCACTGGTTTAGGATTGAATTGAGCTATGTACTAGCAATTGAAGAGCGTGTAAGAAGCAGTTTGGCGCGCGCACAAGCTGCGGCTAGTTCGGTCCGTCGTCGTAATTAAAACGTTTTCAGGTAACAGTACACATGGATTTAAAAGTCATATGCATCAATGTAGACGGCCAGAAGTTTACAAAGTAATATATGCATCGAGCGCCTACTGTAGTGACATGCAATGAAGGCCATAGTTCTGACATATGGATCTCTTTATGCATTCAGGCCATCTTTTGCATGGCCATTGTTATACATCCTCCATGTATATGTATGACATGTGTTGCTTGTAATTGTAATGCTTTGATCAGTCAATGTTATCATTCATGGTTATTTTGAAACCTAAAATACTAAAAGTTTAATTTATAAAACAACCCAAGGAGAAGTCAATGAATAAAATAAAGTTCAATTGCGTGACAACTAACCCAAGCATGGTGCAGTTTGTCACAGCAGTACTCCAATTAATAATTAATAATGCTACTGTTACATGCGGTATATGCGGTATACTTCACAACTTTACATTGCGATACACAGCACATGTTGTGAATGTTCATGCAGTGCTGCCGCGATATGGTCTTTAGCCGATATCGCCTATATCGCGATATATCGCGATATGAGTAAAATATCGCGATATTGTATGGCGATATTTTTAAGTATATTCATCGATCAAATAACCACACAATTTTCATGCAAGTTGAGGTTGCGTTGTTGGGGTGGCGACACAAGAACAAACACATAAAATGCTATAGGAGGGAGGGGGGGAGGGGGGGGGGGGAAGAGACACTGTACATTGGTACATACACCGGTATAAATGAATATTAATAGAGTGTTGCCAAAATGGTATAAGGAAGTATCTAGCTATGACTGTACCTTTAGAAAGGGCTTGCTCCACGGCATGAGTTCTACACCAGAAATTAAATCATGCATGAAATACCGGCCGGATAAATATATTTTTTGTCATAATATCACATGCAGGAAAAGAATTTAAGAGAGGATTAAATCACTGCGTGATTGAACATTAATGATATGCTTTCCGTTCACATAATGATTCCAAAATGATTTTATGGTCGTGCTGTAATTTTGCCACTATACAAGTAGCCCGAAAAAAGACTCGTGTTAATTAAACGATATTATCTCCATAACCGTGAAATCTTCCGTGACTAAATAATACATGTAAATATACATATCTCCGTGACGGACGAAGTAAAAAATAACGAACAAGGCACATCAATAGCGACAGGACCCCTCTACCTACACACCGAATTTGAAACGATTTGAAGGCTCCTACCTGAAGTTGTGTAGGTGTTGAACCCCATGGGGTATCGGACCTTGTAGCATCAGCAAGGAACTGGTGCAAGGCCCCAAAATATGTTTTTACGTAGTGAAATGGTGCAGTATGAAGTGTTGAAAACAAGGGGTCGATAGCGTTAACCGTTGGGAAGTTATAGCGATTCACCCGCGATGCATTTTAATAACATTTTATAATATATCCGTGGGGCAATTTTCGCGGAAACTGTCCCATATAATATAAAAGAGGTACTTATTATAAGCGTTCGAGGTTACACGTTCAAATTCTTATACGGGCGGCTGATTTTTATTTCGATGGGGGCGGATAATTATGTACGTGTACGCAGGGGATTGGACTTCAACTTCTTTTAAGTGCATAGCGTTGTGACAATTTCTCCTCCTCCAACTTAACCCACACTAGCGCCCTGCCCATCAATTCTGTGTGCGGCCCAACACTAGTTGCAGCTGTTGAAGGACTTTTCGTATATTTTCGTATTTCTCCGTCTATTCTTCCGTCTATTTCCGTATATCCCACGTTTGTATCACGATATGACTAAGTTAGCCTAACATTCCACAGCCTATCATTCGTAATTCGTTTAACACTTGAGGTGCTAACTTTCGCTCAAGCGGCTGAGTGTATTCATAAGTCATATGACGTCTGAGCGTATCGTACATGTACTGCAATTTTCAATGGTTTGATGATTAGCGATCAGCCTGGCAGGCTGCACAGAATTGGCACAATTGGAGTAACGAAACTTGTAAAGTATTATACTTGCTGTATTTCTACGTGTTTGCATTTTGTATGTATTGATTATACTTGCTGTCTAAAATAACAATATAATGAAATGTATTTGAGTAAGCTGGTCCAGCCAGCCAACCAACATGGTTATTTACTAACACCATACATTATTGTAAACAGGAAACGATAGTAGTGTGTGATTAAGGAAGTGTTTTATTGCCTTCTTTCTCTCAAGGTTAAATGTGTCCATCAGTAGAGCTACGACAATCTGGAACTGTAAAGAATTTACACATTGTGATTTATGCTCATTGATACATTAACTCACCTCTGGCCAAACTACACACTTGTATACTAAAAACAACGAGGGGTGGACTGGTGAGGCTATAGTATAGAAGCACTCAGATAAGGTTTCTTGATGTCACTGCACTCACAGCATTACCCCATGTCCTCTAGTTTTGATGACAAAATTTGACAAAGCCACGGTGTGTGGGTGTGTGTACTCAAGTGGAATGGACTGGCATAGGGAGGGGTGGACTGGTGAGGCTATCTAGTTTTGATGACAAACTTTGACAAAGCCATGGTGTGTGGGTGTGTGTACACAAGTGGAATGGACTGGCATAGGGAGGGGTGGACTGGTGAGGCTATAGTATAGAAGCACTCAGATAAGGTCACTTGATGTCACTGCACTCACAAAATTACCCCATGTCCTCTAGTTTTGATGACAAAATTTGACAAAGCTATGCTGTGTGTGTATGTGTGTACACAAGTGGAATGAACTGGCATAGGGAGGGGTGGACTGGTGAGGCTATAGTATAGAAGCACTCAGATAAGGTCACTTGATGTCACTGCACTCACAGCATTACCCCATGTCCTCTAGTTTTGATGACCAAAGTTGACAAAGCCATGGTGTGTGGGTGTGTGTACTCAAGTAGAATGGACTGGCATAGGGAGGGGTGGACTGGTGAGACTATAGTATAGAAGCACTCAGATAAGAATTCTTGATGTCACTGCACTCACAGAAATACCTTAGGTCCTCTGGTTCTGATGACCAAAGTTGACAAAGCCATGGTGTGTGGGTGTGTGTACTCAAGTGGAATGGACTGGCATAGGGAGGGGTGGAGTGGTGTGGCTATAGTATAGAAGCACTCAGATAATGGCCCTTGATGTCATTGCACTCACAGCATTACCCCATGTCCTCTAGTTTTGATGACTAAATTTGACAAAGCCATGGTGTGTGTGTGTGTGTACACAAGTGGAATGGACTGGCATTAGGAGGGGTGGACTGGTGAGGCTATAGTATAGAAGCACTCAGATGAGGTCACTTGATGTCACTGCACTCACATCATTACCCCATGTCCTCTGGTTCTGATGACCAAAGTTGACAAAGCCGTGTGTGGGTGTGTGTACACAAGTGGAATGGACTGGCATAGGGAGGGGTAGACTGGTGGGGCTATAGTATAGAAACATTCAGATAAGGTCACTTGATGTCACTGCACTCACGGAATTACTTTAGGTCCTCTGGTTCTGATGACCAAAGTTGACAAAGCCATGGTGTGTGGGTGTGTGTGTACAAGTGGAATGGACTGGCATAGGGAGGGGTGGACTGGTGAGGCTATAGTATAGAAGCACTCAGATAAGGTCACTTGATGTCACTGCACTCACAGAATTACCCCACGTCCTCTAGTTTTGATGACAAAATTTGACAAAGCCATGGTGTGTGGGTGTGTGTACACAAGTGGAATGGACTGGCATAGGGAGGGGTGGACTGGTGAGGCTATAGTATAGAAGCACTCAGATAAGGTCACTTGATGTCACTGCACTCACAACATTACCCCATGTCCTCTGGTTCTGATGACCAAAGTTGACAAAGCTATGGTGTGTGTGTGTGTGTGTACACAAACGAAATGGACTGGCATAGGGAGGGGTGGACTGGTGAGGCTATAGTATAGAAGCACTCAGATAAGGTCACTTGATGTCACTGCACTCACAACATTATCCCATGTCCTCTGGTTCTGATGACCAAAGTTGACAAAGCCATGGTGTGTGGGTGTGTGTACACAAATGTAATGGACTGGCATAGGGATGGGTGGACTGGTGAGGCTATAGTATAGAAGCATTCAGATAAGGTCACTTGATGTCACTGCACTCACAACATTACTTCAGGTCCTCTGGTTCTGATGAGGTTGGCAAAGCCATGGTGTGTGTGCGTGTGTACACAAATGTAATGGACTGGCATAGGGAGGGGTGGACTGGTGAGGCTATAGTATAGAAACATTCAGATAATGTCAATTGATGTCTCTGCACTCACTATAGGTCACGATGCGATGCCGTTCATGTAACGTATTAAATATGCATGCATTGGGTAAGCGTGTGACACAAATTTCAATGATTGCGCGCGCCGTTGCAGGTGTTAATGAAGTTAATTGTTTAGGAATGTTAGGCTGTGGAATGTGGGGCCAACTTCTAATCGGTGCGCGTCGTGATTTCATTTTACGGGACTAATCTTTATGGATGTTGCTAATGTATAACGTTCGATAATTTTACACCGCAAAATTCATAACACTAATGCACACGATATATAAATATAATTCAGACCCTCATGTTTATGATGTGGCTGCCATTGTTTTAGATTTACTACGAATCGATACGAGACTAATGGAAAGCTATATCGGACACTTGTGAAGGCGTACGGGATACGTGTTATCGTTCGTATCAATGGTTTGGTAAGGCTATTTGATATGCTATTTGATGTATCTTAATTTGTGATGTGCTCTTCAGGGAGGAAAGGCATCACTAATCGCTGTAGCCAGATGGCTGGGAACATCACTGGCATATTTTACTTCTGTAAGTAGAAATTATATTAGATAACTATTGACATGTATCTTTATAGGTTACTAGCTTCCTGACTCTACTTATCGTCTATGGATACCTCAATTATTACATTGAAGTAAAACAATTGATAACATCGGGCATTAAATGCAACAGCTGCTGTTGTAAAGGAAAAACAATAGGATGTTCATGTATTAAATACATATTGTACTTACTAACAAGTGGTTTCTGTTGCTGTTGCGTTCTCCCCATCATCTGTGGCTTTGGCAAGTCTAAAAGTGGCTATGATCAAATTGATGAAAATAGTAATAAAGGCTGCACAACAGTTACATGTATAGAGAGGTGTCTTAAGATTCTTGCAGCCATTATTAATGTTGTATGGATAGCTCTCGTTTTGATCTTCATGGTAATCCCTGTGTTTACAATGTTCATGATTGTGGTATTGGCTTCGATACTATCACTTGGTGTGATGTGTTTCCTATGTTGCTATCATGAGGCAATTACACAACGCCTGAAAGAAATACTAAATATACTCCTGACGTATGAAGTACATCATGACACTCATGCAGCAGCTATTCTGAAAAAGAACTGGAAAGGCATTCAAAAATATCCTGATGAAAAAGAAAAAGAAAAAGGTTGTGCTCCAAACCATGTAGTTATATCATTTGATGATGCTTGACGAAAACTGAGCAGCAAAACAATTAAAAAAATAAAAGCATTGTTTGTAGAAATATAGATTGTTTTGAAAACACTTTGCCTGATGTAATTACATTGTATTAAAATCTATAATCGTTTAGTTGTATATGAATGATGCTTTTATAGTGTGATATGAATGATGTGCATCACTGTGTTCATAATCAAAATTTGAGATAGTGTTATTCCTTTATGTTGAGCTGTGCTCCATTGACAACAGGTACCCAACATTCTGGAGTTGTCATGCGTATTGCCATTTGATGTTAACTTACATGTACACTGTACATGTACATGTACATCAAGTTGTAACACCTTATCTGGTTTGAGTTCAATTTCGCCAAAAGGACGAAAATATTTCAATACAAAGAGGTTGTTTTTTGTTGTGCTAAATCAAGATCTTACGTTCTTGAAGAAATATTGACCCCCCATCTAAGTTTCACAGTTTGCAGTTGGCTACTGATGATCACATTGTCAAAAAGCCATTCATTTTCTATGGAAGTTATAGGGGATCGACCCGCGAATGTCCGAACTTCAATACCTTTTTTACCGGGCATTTCTCCATATGTGGTACCTCTTCAATGTCAATGCCAAGTTCATATTTCTGTTTTTTGGCACTAGCCATGCAATCATGCATTTTTACTCTACATGTAAATGCAATATAATATTCTTGTCAATGTAGCATAAAAATGTAAGCCCATCATTGTGTTGCCTTCATTGATAGACATTTACCTGCAACATGATCTGATCCAGTACATGTGCCTCTAAAGTCACTGGAATCAGTTGCCTACAATAGTTCAATAAGTACAATAGGTTGCCTGCACACACAGACACAGCTACACACGTACACACACAGTCACACATGCACACACACACACACACACACACACACACACACACACACACACACACACATAAACACACACACACAACACGCAGGCACACAATATACAGTCACGTGGACCTGCTGCCATCTGGTGCATGACATCCTCTGTGCATGCATATGCCACAAATGTAACCGTGTGTCGTAGCTGGGGCATTAACTTCATGTATGCATGCAACGCATACATCCATCACATACATGTATGTCTGTGGATGTGTGTGTTTAGTGTATGTATAGTGTGTGTGTGCTTGCGTGTTTCGCGAGTGCACACACAGTACTCGCAAAGCATGCAGTGACACATATAGCGCAGATTAAAGCTTGCATGTGCGTAGCCTAGCTTTCATGCATACGCCAATACTATTATAGTACACGTGACACACAGTAACAAATAAAGGGCTCTACCTGTAGGTTTATCAAAGACCACTTACATGTACATAGTCCAATGTTCTGAATAGAGCAACGAGCACATAGTAGAGACAGCGTTGTAAAGTAGATAACCGCCTTTCGTTCAGCTATCATCTCTGGTTCAGCTGGCTTAGCAGATGCATGCAGAAGTACGTTCGGCATAACGCTCACGTATGGGAGGTGAAGACTGCCGCAGTCTTCTATCACCTCCCATACGTGAGCGTTTTGCTCAACGTACTTGTGCATGGCCATAATTCGATACACGCGCCCGCTTTCGTTTTCGGGTCGTGCCAACGCGTTTTCGAGTCGTGGCAACTCGTATCTGGGTCGTGCCATTTCGTGTGTAGGTCGCGTTATGTTACAACCTTGTAGGTTCCGCATGGGCCAAATACGAGTCGCGCGTCTGTGGGTTAATGAATAGGTGCCGGTAAAAACGCTAGGTTAACCTAGCTAGGTTAACCTAGCATTGTTAGGTTCACCTAGCGTTTCCGTCGTACAGAGTCACAATAATAACGAATGATTGGCGCATGAGAATTGCGTTATACAGTAAAACAAAAAGTTCAAATACATAGTTAAGTTGTCCACATTCGTTTCTGATGAATTTGGCTGCATATTCTGCCTGATTTGGGCCCACAGACACCAAATATGTGCCCATCCATTTCATTAGAACACTGAACACAACAAAAGTTTGCGTTTGGAGCAGGTTTGGGGCACACCTTGCAACGCACAGCAGTCCCATGTAGTGCCCGGTGCTCTTTTGCAAGCTCTTTAGAGTTCCTTCTTTTAGCTGGTTGGCCTGCAAGACTATTCTGTTTTGAGGCTTTTGAGCCACTATCTCTAGCACTGTGTGATAGACATAATCTGGTGCTCAACTGCACATTCAACATCACTGTCCTCATCTTCACCACTGTCATTCCTCTTGCGCTTCCTGAGTTGAAGCTGGAATGGAGTAGGCTCTGGAGCACCACTTTTGCTGTTTGTCAGCAGCATTATGACCAGCCTTTCAATGAAGTTTCTGTGGGATGGAACTTGCATGTGCCGATTGAAGTGACAGAATGTCTTGAATGTATCCACCTCAATCATCCCAAAAATGGTGCACATCAACGAAACCACCATTTGCTGGTTCCAATAGCATTTTCCATCCCTAGACCATCTTGCCGTAAGTGGTTGTGCACATCAATGGCACATGCTGCTTCAAAATAGGACTTTATCAACTGTGTGCGAGGAACAGTGCGGGTAATGGTTTCAGATTCTCCAGTGGTGTCATTGAGGTGCCACCGCTTCCTTGCATGGTCATCAACAGACATGCTGTGATTCCACGTGCTGATTATTTGGTGCTCCTTCAGACCCTGGTTCATTTCAGACATGGCCATAAATATACTTAGTAACTCCATGTACTTTCTTCTCAGTATGAATGGTCACTGTGTCACCACGCTTGGCTTGTGCACTAAAGGCCATCTCCTGGCAGAATTTCCTAGGGAACTCCTTATGAGCTGTTGTGAGCAGACCAGAAAAGTGTGTGGAATGTTCCAGCAGAGCAGTATAAGTGGCTGCAGATGCAAATGCACTGTCTCCATGAACAACATGTCCACAACCATGCAAAAATTCAGTCATCTTGAGAGTAAAAGCAACTGATTTTGGGTACCTGTCACAATACTTTTTGCCAGCCATAGCCTCCTTTCCCTCCTGTATCTCCATAAACAGCATAATGCCAGTCTGTACATCTGCCACATTCTTGTACTCCGCTCCAATGCCCTGTGGCTTTCGAATTATCTTGGAAAGGTGGGGTACACCTTCTGGAGTGTTCTCAAAAAAGGGAATCCATTTTCCCTTTGACTCATCAATGACCACTTCAGTTCCCTGTTCCACAAACTTCCTCCGCAGGGCATTGAATGCATCGACTAGTGGCTGGATGTATTTCCACTTGTTGTCAGAATCACCAGGGGGCCAGATCTTCAGGAATCTCTCCCAATCAATGAAGCGGTCACGAGCTAAGCCGAAGCGTTCTCTCATTCTAAAAGGGGGAACAAAACCATCATCCCTAGTTCGCCAGAGGTCCTTGATTCTTCCCATTGGATGAAGTGTTCTTGCATAGAGCACACCCAGACACATCCAATGTTCATGTTCTGAAAATGCAGCAACATTGTCAGGCAGTGAGTCATTTGTCCATCGAAGACAATCCATCCAAAAGTCAATAGGCATCATGTGGTTGAAACATGCCTCCTCATCATGCCAGACTGTCTCTGCCAATGCTCCCGCCACCTAATTCTTGTTTCAGCATAACGCCAGCCATCCTTGGCCCGCTGGCATTCCGTCACACCCCCTTGCAATGTTTCCCATTGTTGATTGTGTGCTAAAAGTGGATCGGATGGGCCTGTCTCATGGCTACTGATTGCCACACTCTCTTAACTCAGTCACTCACTGAGCCCGCCCACACACTCCACTACACCCACACACTGTCGCTCCCCATTGTAGATCTATAGGTGCACAGCAGGACGACACTGGTGATGGAGACAAGGGAAGATGAATGAGCCATGAGGCTGTTCAACACCTACCTCCAGCTGCTGATAGTCAAAGAGGGTCGCACCGAAAGAGAAACTCCTGTACTTGGAGACCTGTTCAGCAGCGGCCTGCTGCTGTTTGGTGTTATTGATCAACTGCAATACAGCCCGAAGGAAAAGTTGCTTACACTGCTTGACTTCAAGACCAGGGTTAAGAAGTGCTTACCCTCACGTGCACAGAAGGCAGCCACTGCCTTGCAACTGATGCTCTACAATTTGCTTCTGGACCAGATGACCACTGGTTTCTTTCAAGTCCACCAGCTACGTGACCTTGATCTGAACTTCAATATGCCCTTGTCGTCAGTTCCTGTGGACCATATTCTGAATAGTGGACTGGGCAGTTTTTTGGGATGAAGGGTGGACTATATTTGGTGGGCTAGCAAAGTCGGTATGTTTGCTCATAGCAGGCTTGGACTTGCCTTTGGTGGGCCCAATGTTGGTTCACTACATACGCCAGGGCAGTATGGAGACCATTGGGGTGGAGCCTGTTGAGTACGATGAGGACGAGATGAGAAGACACCTGGAGCACAGCCTTGCATTTTGGAAAGGAACGAGGCTTTCTCAAGGGATGGAGGTGGAGGGGCCTGGAAATGAAGTGCAAGACCTGTCAGTTTCGTGATGTGTGCGTTTGGAGATTGCGGCGTTGCTGTCGTGTGACCAGCACACCACTGTGTGATGTGAATCATGTGACCAGCACACTACTTTGTGATGTGAATCGTGTGACCAGCACACCACTGTGTGACGTGAATCATGTGACCAGCACACCACTGTGTGATGTGAATCATGTGACCAGCACACTACTTTGTGACGTATAAGCGTTAATAAGCATCTATTCACTAAGGAGCCGGCGCTTAGCCTTTAGTACTTAATTATACATTGCATGCGACAGTCAGTACAAACCGAACTTGACACGCTCAACTTCATCGACGGGACGTGACATTCCAATCAATTGGCAAACGAGTGCAATGCAAAAGTGGATGCCGATATAGAATCACATATATGTCGACAGAACTGATCACAATTACACCACATGTCATGACTGAGAAAACATATATTTACATGACACACACACACATGCACATTGATTACGTATCACATAATAGTACATGATCTGTTCCAAAGTCAAACTTCAAAGTTGTATCACACACTGCGCAACAGGACATTATTCTGCATAAAGGCAAAAATGTAGATGATCCACCGTTTTTAGTTAAGGTGGCAAAAACTTTAAGAGGATAAGGTAATACCTCCTGACATGGATGCCAATGTAAACGAGCAAATAGATGAGATGAGAAATTTGTTGTGGATCTACTGTTCCATGCATCAGACGACATTATGTTTGAAATGGTATGGGGAAAAAAGTACTGAATAGCTCCAGCACTTAATTCACAGATAGGGCCATTCTGCTCTACTGATGCAGGCCAATATACAGTAACAATAAGAGAGTGATTTCCTTTGGATTTTACTGATGCGAATTGTTCACCAAATATGTCAATTTCATAAAACACTTCATGAGCCATGGGGATATAAGCAATTTCTGAATTTGGATATAATGCATTGCAAACACTGTGAAGCCACCTTACTTCCTCAGAAGAAAAAAGACTCTCATATTTAGCAGATACTGATGGACATCTGTCTGTGTGTATATGTGTGTGTGGACATCTGTCTGTGTGTGTGTGTCTGTGCATATGTGGGTGTGTGGACATCTGTCAGTGTATGCGTGTGTGTGGACATCGGTCTGTATGCGTGTCTGTCTATGTGTATGTGCAACTGTTTGTCTGTCTGTGTGTTGTGTGTTTATGCGTGTGCGTGGACATCTGTGTGTATGTTCTAGTGTGTGTGTGTCCGTGTGCGTGTGGACGTGTACGTGCAAGTGTGTGTCATTACTATTTTGTAATGTTAATGTGTACTATTTTCATTCTTACTATTACTGTTCAATTTGGCATGGATATACACAAGTAAATAAAAACATTCTCTAACGAGAAAGTTGTTGGTATATAGGATTGACCAATGGTGGTGTAAAAAGCACGGAAACAAGAGTGACAGAAATTTGACTGGAAAATTGAAATAGGCCTATATTTAGCCCATGCATTACTCAGGCATGTACTGTTATAACGTTAGTGTGCTAACCTATTTCAATTTTCCAGTCAAATTTCTGTCACTCTTGTTTCCGTGCTTTTTACACCACCATTGGTCAATCCTATATACCAACAACTTTCTCGTTAGAGAATGTTTTTATTTACTTGTTTCATTAGTTTTTTCCTCTGGCGTCTTAATTTTCAAAGGGGGGGAGGGAGGTTTAAAATTTTAATAATAGAAATGGAGTTCTAAATGTTATTTACTGTTCGGCCTTGTCCTCTATGTCTCCCCCAGCCTCTTCTATGGCCGCGGCGGCATGGTTCTGGCCATGGGAGCCATGTGGGTGGTGGTGGCAGCGGCCAGGGGGGCAGCAGGCGAAGTGGTGGTGGGGGCACTGGTGTCAATACTGCTTGTGCCGGTGGTGGGGCTGGTGGTGGTAGCGGCGGTGCTCCTGCTTCTGCTGGTGGCGGTGGGGCAGCTCTGCTGCTACTGCTGGTGGAGGTGGGGGCAGCGCTGCTGCTGATTGTAGTCAAAACATTGTGTCAAAAGCTTTTTTTACATCAGATAAGGAAGCCTTTTTGTGCATCAGATTAAGGATGACACCCCAATATTCAATGGACAGGTCACAAAGGACAGTTGAGTCACCATGCATGCTTTACATGTGAAGTGAATGGCAGATCCCTTACATGCGTGCTGTACACATGTTGCATGCACATCTTCCTATAGCTTTTTAATGCTAGTGCAATACAACATGCCATGACATACCTTTGGGTGGTAGTGGTAGTTCGGTGACCCCTGCGATACCGCTTCCTCTCGGGTAGCTCTGCTGCTGCTGCTGCTGGCGGTGGGGGCAGCTCTCTGCTGCTGGTGGTGGGGGTGGGGGCAGCTCTGCTGCTGCTGGTGGTGGGGGTGGGGGCAGCGCTGTTGCTACTGCTGGTGGCGGACGGTAGGGGGGCAGCACTGCATCTAGCGGCCGTGGCGGCAGAGAGCCAGCAGTATGATACCCATGCCTAACTAAAATATCATTTTCTTCTAATTTCAATGCATTAACTTCCTGGATAGTGTTTAGCAATGACCCTGCTTTTGCTCTTCGTACACTCAGTGCTTTAGAAACCAATGTATCTGCACCAATCGTACTTACTGCTGCACAGGCAGATCTTGTAACAACCTTTTGAGCTAGCAATGGATGAGACTTACAAAAGGCATCATTTACTTCACTTAGAAGCTCACTATCCCTAAGAATAGCGTTTTCAAGACCACCATTATACTCCATTAGTGCATGAGATTTGGGTTCATACAAGGAGTAGCTATATGGGAGAAGGATATGGTTGCAGTAATTTTCAGTGCTCGACCCTAGCAAATGCAATTAAATTCATACACAGTTGCAGGCAGGCTGCCGTTGTACATCAGATAAGGTAGCCTTTTTGTACATCAGATTAAGGATGACACCCCAATATTAGGTCACAAAGGAGAGTATACAACAGTTGGGTCACCATGCATGCTTTACATGTGAAGTGAATGGTTTTGTGCAGATCCCTTACATGCGTACTGTACACATGTTGTATGCACATCTTCCTATAGACCTTTTTCATCACGTGATTTACTTCGAATGTTTTCGTAAAACCTGTGCACCAGCATGGCGGATCGTGCATTAATTTATATTGTGTGGCAATGACGTATGGTAGATTACGGAGTGGTCACATGACACATGAAAAAGGTCTATAGCTAGTGCAATACAACATGACATGACATACCTTTGGGTGGTAGTGGTAGTTCGGTGACACATGCGATACCGCTTCCTCTCGGCAGCACGTTTAGCCAATCGGACAGCGGGGTCATTCCAATACCGATTCCTTTCAGATGCCTTAATGGCAGCTGAATTGTCCTCGTATTTCGGCCTTTTAGCAGCGCGGTTCTGTTACGGAAATTTAGGTCCGCCAAAAATTTTGGTCCTAGGAACAAAATTTTCTGGAAAAATTAGTCCGGGTGGCCCAATTAATTTTGATCCGTGTCCGAAAATTTTAGTCCTACCCTTTGCTTGCGCCTGCGCGTTCTCTACACGTGTCGAATCAAGGTGTTGTAAAGTCTTCAGAAAGCTGCTAGGATGGAAGGATCTTCGGATGTTGAGAGTGATCTTGTTGGCGAAGTGCATGTTCGAGTACCTTCTCAGTCAGGGGCAAATATTGCGATGGAGCGTCAAAGGAAAGAAAGCGGACGATACGGAAAAAAGCTTTGAAGTTTTCAGTGTCGAGTAGAGGAGAGCTATTCTACAGGCAAAAAAGGAAGGGCAAGGCAAATATGTGCAGCAGTTGTAAACATTTTATATGGAATCCCTTTCTGGTCAACACTCAGGTGGACTGGGCCTTCAGTTACAGATGGGGAATGATGTGGCAGACAAAGCAGACAATAGTGCAGATGAGATGGGGCACAAACACCCCGTTCAGTGGCAGACAATGCAGACAATAGTGCAGATGGATCAATTATAGAGATATCCAATCATACTGTTGACACAGTATTGTACTTGCCAGTTTGCAGAGATTGGCAAAGTAATATGTGCATGCAGTTTGTCAAAGTGAATTGGGGGGAAAAAAAGGGAAAAACCTTTGGATATTGCTCTGGACCAAGCTCCTAGTATACGTGGTCACATTAAAGGTGATGGGAATTGCTTTTTTAGAGCTGTGGCTCAAGAAATAACTGGACGTCAAGAGGATCATGCAGAACTTAGGGTACTTGTCACATCATACATGGCTCACAATCCTGCTCAGCTGTCTTGTTACCTGACATCATCTGAAACAATGTGACAGTACTTGCGAATAACGAAGATGGATAACAGAAAGTGTGGGCAACAGAAATTGAAATATATGGCACTGCCATTTGCTTGGCACAACGACTTTTGTGTATTGTTCTTCAGGCACCAGCAACAAATGGTTGAGATTTGCACCAAAAGAATGCCATGATGACAACAGTCATGCACGAGAGTGCCTTTATCTATGCAACCTTTCTGAGCACTTTGAAACTGTGAAGCGTATGCAACATATTGACCATTCAAATTAATCAAACTTTATTGCGTGAAGATAAAAACCTTTAGTGTAAATCATTACAATAGAATGGGATGGGGGACCAAAATTTCTAGAGCGGACCATTATTTTCGAAAAAACTGG
This sequence comes from Ephydatia muelleri, assembly GCA_013339895.1. Classification (NCBI taxonomy): domain Eukaryota; kingdom Metazoa; phylum Porifera; class Demospongiae; order Spongillida; family Spongillidae; genus Ephydatia; species Ephydatia muelleri. The sequence goes on along the minus strand of JABACO010000002.1, from coordinate 10,345,548 downwards.
TCCGGGGGACCAAAATTTTCAACGAAAAAATTGGTCCCCAGGACCAAAATTACCGGGACCAAAATTCCAGTGACAGTTCTCCTCGACGTCCACTTAGCAGATTGCTTAGATTCAATATCTGCGTTGTAGCTGTCGCGTACAGAGGCCTTCTTCTTTTCGGGATCGGCCTTGTAGCTGTCGCGTACAGAGGCCTTCTTCTTTTCGGGATCGGCCTCGTAGCTGTCGCGTACAGAGGCTTTCTTCTTTTCGGGATCGGCCTTGTAGCTGTCGCGTAGAGGCCTTCTTTTCGGGATCGGCCTTGTAGCTGTCGCGTACAGAGGCCTTCTTTTCGGGATCGGCCTTGTAGCTGTCGCGTACAGAGGCCTTCTTTTCGGGATCGGCCTTGTAGCTGTCGCGTACAGAGGCCTTCTTTTCCGGATCGGCCTTGTAGCGCGCTCGGGGAATTAGCGCTCGTTGCTTAGAACTTTTCTTGATTACGCGAAGGCATTTAACTTCACTAGCCAAAGTATCGATTAAATAGTAAATTTCGTGCAGGTTGGAGTATTTATACTGCAAGCAGTACAAATAACTTCATTGAACAATAATAAACCTCTGCAATAACTTCATACCAATTTCTATATAGAACTTGCTACCGCATGAGGTACTTCTCTTTCTAGGTGTCTATATGACCTTAAAGGATAACGTGCAGGTGAATTCCGAAGATATTGGTGCTATTGCCGTTCTTCTAAACCGTTTGTAGCTCGTGTTATACCTTCCTAAGGAAGAAGAAGAAGAATTAGAAGACGACCAAGAATTTTTTTGGGACTGGACACGAGAAAAAGGAATTCGTTTGTTTCTCTAAAAGCACACCGTTTTATGACACGGAACAAACGTAGAACTGTAAATCTTTGAGTTCTCGTTCCATCGCGACAAAGAGATACGCGATCCGTTTCTCCGTTGTCCCTCTATATTGAATTGAACCTGCTGCCGCAGGTTCAGATGTACAGTACATAATGATATGGAAAGTATGGTATTTTTTTTAATATTTCATGCAGGCTTTTAAATGTTGTAATGCCATTTCAAGAAATTGGTGATAATCTTACTTGTCATATTTTACAACAGGTTAGTGCTGTTATACACAGTTATCGTTGTTATTTACTATTTATAATTTTTGTACCAAATTTAAAAGTGCACCAATCAGAGTATTCCATTGCACGTGATGGCTAATTTTGGCGGATTCCCGTGTGAGTGTGGCATGGAAAGGTACTTGGGAACCGCTGTCTTCAGCACTATGGTGTTTGAATGTTATGTGTTTGGCATTTGCACCATTTATATGTGCGAAGAAAAGTTTTATTACTAAGCAGATGCAAAGGCCGGGGGGGGGGGGGGGGGGGGGGGGAGGACTGGTTTACGGAAGGTCAAAACCCCAATTACGATAGTGCGCGGTTCACCAAAGCGTGCAGCATTAATGAAATCTTGACTGACTGTATTGCATTTGCTTATAGTGTTCAATACGCAGACAGCTTACACATTATACATTATTATTACGTCAGCTATAAGTTCAGGTTGCAGCTGCTGCACACGCACTCACGGGACGTCTACCCATGCATGCCAGCAGCCCGCTTCAGTATAGATAGAAATCATTAACGAGGCAAAGCTTTCATAAAAACTAAAATTGTACGCTACTTACTGTACTATTATTCAAATGCAAACCCTTCCTATAAGGAAGAGGAACTACAAACTACCCTGTAAATCTGCAGTGTAAACATGCAAAGCAAAATCTTAATTATCCACACTACACTGATCCAATGGGAGGCATCTTCTTCCTTTAAGATCCAACACCTCTCCATACGGACACTCGCATCCAGGGTGACAGTCGAAAGTGCAGCCGTGGATCGGGCTGTCGCATGTAAATGGGTTCCGAGGGCAATCCACACACTGTTTGAATACTTGACCATCGAACGGACACTTTTGACACTCGTTTGACACACATTCTCCCGTCGTTACGTCAAGAACTTCACGCTCGGGACAATCACATCCGGGTAAACAGATCGCTGGGCAAGGTGTGAGCTCATGGTCATCGCACGTGAGTGGTCTGTTACCACAGCTCAGGCATTCGACGAATACAAAGCCGTTTGGACATCCGGGCACTGTGTTCGTGTTAAAGTATGCATTTATAAGCGGCAATCTTGACTTTGAAAGAACTCACATGATGGTGTGGGAGTTCTAGGTGGGCACGTTTCCACACATTGTCCAGTCTCTTCGTCCAGTATAGTTCCTTCTGCACACGTACATCCGGTTGCACAAATCAGCGGACATATAATGGGGTTAGGATTGGCGCAAGTGATAGTGCCGCCACATTCGATGCATTCTTCGCTGTACACCATTCCTGGAGGACACCGTCTCTCGGCTGTACAGCGGTGAGCGATAGCGGGTAATTAGAAACGAAAAGTTGCTGGAATTTTAAACTAACCTGTCGATATCTCAGCACTTGATGGGGCACAGCGGACCAACGAGACAATGACACCAAACCAACCGATTAGCAGAGTAAGCTTGAGAGTACTCATCTCTTTGGTTTAATATCAATCAGCCTTCTGCTGCAATGTTAGTCGTGGTAATGCGCTAGTACTTAAATACATAACGATTGAAGCCCTCCTTATAAATAATGTGCAGAGCTAATTCGGCTATCACGATTGTTGTATGTAGGTGGAGAGCCAAGCACATCCCTGGAATTGTAGTTCGTTGAATATTAAACTTCGTTTATCATCGCATTTCCCAGAATATATACGCAGGCAGAGTAGTTATTTTATATATTAACTGACAACAGGTTTATACATGGATTCACGAGCACAACACAAAATGGCGACGCTAACCTTAGATGGCCTAGCATGGTGTCTCCAGCCTTGATTTTTATCGAGTTTAATTAAAAATAAATAACTTGCTCGCCAAGCGATTTATATATTGTTGACCACTAGATATACATATATAGTAGATTTCGTTTTAATACAATTAAGCAGGGAGAAAGCGTTGTAGATAGTGATTTTGGAGAGAGGTCGCTGAATACTAACATCTTAATAATCCATTTCCTATGTTATAGTCAAACAATAACATAACACTTCAATCTGTGCAACTGACCACTGACTCACCCGATGTTTGTGTAAGTCATTTTCCTGTTAAAATACATGTTTATTCAAGCAAACAGAACATAGCAAATTGAACAACTTTGTTGGACAACTACCTTTTATGCTTACGGTTAGGTACCAGTGAATCTCAACTATGTCGACAGCCAATATGACAGGAATTCTCCATGCAGGGGAAGTGTTTCTAAAGAACGTACAAGTACATAGGACACCAATACAAGTACTGTGGTGCAGATTGTAATGTCCCCAATTTTTGTCGTTCTCTCGGACAACTTCTCTTAGAATGCGTTGTCCACCGTACATGTCCTCCATAAGCAGCACCCACATGTTCATAGTCGGGCGTGGTCCAATTATTTGATCTGGCATTTACTGTAAAACCTTGAAGCCAAGCGAAATCGTTACTTAAACGCGTGCATCAAGACCACAAGCCACGTTACCAAGAAAACTGAGAAACCGATTGAGCACTTTTTTGCATGCTAAGCGAGCTCGTTGCCAAGAAGAGCCCGAAGCCAAGCGAGCTTGTTACCTACCCCCCACACTGTTCGCATTTTTGTACCTCACTAAATGTAGGTAGTACACTCATCATAATTGATGTGTTATACTCTAGTCTTGATACCTACCCGAAGCGTAAGAGATAGTTGCCCAACAAAGTTTTCCAACTTGCATCAGTTGTGTTTGCTTAAATTAATTTTAACAGCAAAACGATTAAACAAAAATCTGGTCAGTAGCTCAGAATAAGTGTTTATTGTCTGACAATACACACAACATGAGAAATGGATCACCATTTAGAACTCTTTCTCCCTGCTCAGTTAATGAATGATATTGAAACGAAATCTGCAATTTAAATGCTGGTCAACAAAGCATATCATTTGGCGAGTAACCCGATAAAAAGGAAAAGCTTATAGTGGTGGAAACACTATTTTAAGTCCTCTAAGGTTAGCGTCGCCATTTTGTGTAAGTTGCGTTTCTTTAATCCATGTATAAACTTGTGGTTAATACAATTAGAATCTATAACTCGATCTGCCTGATATTCCGAGAAATGCCAGATGATAAACTAAATTTAACAATCAACGGACTACAATTCCAGGGATGTGCATGGCTCACCACTCACATACAACATGGTCAGTAAGTCAGATTACGTTGCAAATTGCAAGTTCCACCGAATTAGCTGTATGTATTCAAGAACTAACCGCAGTACCACGACTAACATGAAGGCTGATTGATTAAAAAAAAAAACAATGAGATACAGGTAGGTACTCTCAAGCTTACTCTGCTAAATGGTTCTTTTGGTGTCATTGTCTCGCTGGTCCACTTTAACCCATTAATAAAGCAAGTGCTCTATAGGAACAGATATCATCACCTCGGATCCTTCCTTAGTTTGTGGAATGTGGAATCTGCTAAAGTTCTCTGGCTCAGAAATAAGATAGAGATTAGATGCTGACATTTCATTAATTGTGCATGTTTACATTGCAGGTTTGCCGATCAGTTTGTAGATCCTCTTCCTTATAGGAAGGGTGGGAATTTGAATAATAATAGAGTAAGTAGCGTACACTTTAAGTTGTTACAAAATGTTTTGCATTTTAACTGCTGCACTTTGTAAAATGTATGAGACTAGACTTTGGATGAGCTAACTTTGAATTGTTGTGAAGCCTACAGGTCGTATTCCCATGCACTGATCTAGGTTAGACATTCTGATAAATAATTGTACAATTATAATTACCTTCTCGGCCTCTATCAGGCTGGCTAGCTTCAAATGGGACCCTTGGGCCATAGGCAGTTCTGCAAATTTTCCCAAACTCGAAGACTGGATTTGATTTTTATTCCTCCAGTGGCAAAGTAATAGTATGAAGAAGTCATTAAGCAAGGGTCGGTAGATATGTCAATTATCAAATGTCTGTTGCTTGGGATAGCTGGTATCGGGAGAACTCACCTGAAAGGGAAACTGGTCGTGCTACACATGTAATACAGGACTGGCAGCTAACCCAATGCAGGCATTTGTGAGCTCTATCAACTATATTCTAGCGGGGGTGGATGGGCTGGTAATTGACCGGTGTGCTGACAATGCAGACAGAATGTCGAACAACTACTGAGCTGTTGATCTTTACGATTTTCATTACCTCCAAGAAAGGTAATGAAACAATTTAGAAGGGCCCCAGAGCCAAAGGAGCTCAATTGTAGTATTATTACGATAATGCTTACGTAAGTGAGTCTGGGAACGAGACCCTTTTTCTGTAGTAAAGTTTATGTAGTACAAAACCACCAACCTGACCTTGATGTAATCTGGAGGTCTACCTGGATGCTGAGCACTCCTCCAAGTTTCCACTTCCCATACCATGGTCTGCTCTCAAACAGCAACCCCCCCCCCCCCCCCCCCCCTTCTTTTCTCAACTGCCTCTCCTCTCTTAAACCACAACACCTCCACATCTCACACACAACACTACTACATGTAGCACACTTTTAAAACATGACCAGCACAAAAAGCATACCCAAGGTTACGCACATGTATACTACCCAGCTTCAATCCAGCCGTGGTGTATGTGTCGTGTGTGTGTGTGTGTGTGTGTGTGTGTGTGTGTGCGTGTGTGTGCGTGCGTATGTGTGTGTGTGTGCGTGTGTGTGCGTGCGTATGTGTGTGCGTGTGTGTGCGTGTGTGTGTGTTATGGAGAGGTTGCTGCCTTAATTTCAAGCTTGGCTAATTAGTGCGTGGTGCTCTGTATATGGGTCAGTTTCCGAGAAAATGAAAAGTGGCTATATATATAAAAAGTTATAAAAATGCTTCACATTTGAATCGCTAAAACTCCGTAAAGGTTTAAGCTATCAACTTTCTATTTCGAACAATTCTTGCCACACCACTTCTCTCTATGAAAATATATTTTGGTGTCTTACCCTTGCTCCTTGCCGACGTTACAAGGCACAGTACCCCGAGGGGTTCAAAATCCAGGTCCAAATCACTTCAAAATCGATATGCACGTAAAGGAGTCCTGTCACTGTTTATTTCTGCAGATCGTTGATTTTTACCTCTTCCGTTATGGAGATACAGCAATGCAAAGTAAAGTCCACGTTTCCCGCTCGAATCGTGCCTTTCTCAGTCCCACTCGGGAGAATGGAAGCGGTTCAAGGACTGAGAAAGGCACGATTCGAGCGGGAAACGTGGACTTACTTTGCATTGCTGTATCTCCATAACGGAAGAGGTAAAAATCAACGATCTGCAGAAATCAATAGTGACAGGACTCCTTTACGTGCATATCGATTTTGAAGTGATTTGGACATTCCTGCGGGAGCTACCTGGATTTTGAACCCCTCGGGGTACTGTGCCTTGTAACGTCGGCAGGGAGCAAGGGTAAGACACCAAAATATATTTTCGTAGAGAGAAGTGGTGTGGCACGAAGTGTTCGAAAAAGGAAGTTGATTGCTTAAACCGTTATGGAATTTTAGCGATTCAAACGAGAAGCATTTTTATAACTTTATATATATATAGCCACTTTTCATTTTCTCGGAAATTGACCCATATAGTAATATACAAATGTACATATAAAGATGGAACGTTCTAGACTATACGAAAATTGGTCTTGTGGATTTCATTTTATAACTTAATATTTAAATCGATATATCTTCCGAAATATTACCGCTATCGGGTTCCTATTTTTAACGCAACATACTACACCTTTACTATATATGAAAATCCATTTTGGTGTCTTACACATGTGGGGTACCGTCGTTTCAAGGTCCGATACCCCGTATGGTTCAAAACGGCCACATCTTCAGGTAGGAGTGTCCAAATCGGTTCATAATAGGTACCTATGTAGAAGGGTCCTACCGCTATTGATTTGTTCTGTTCGTTAATTTTTGCTTTATCCGTTGTGGAGATACAAGTGTGCAAAGAAATTGCATATTTCCCGGGCGTTACGCGCCACAAACATATTACGACTGGCTTCGAGGACGTCCTCGTAATACGTTAATGGCGCGTAACGCCCGGGAAGTATGCAATTTCTTTGCACACTTGTATCTCCATAACGGATAAAGGCATGCCATCAATCCAGCATTGTGTGCAATATATGTTGTTATCAGTGTTCTGAATTCAATATGATCATCTTGAGAACCAGTCAACAAAAATGCAAGTGCCCTAAAAGAACAGTTGCCATCACCCAGACTTCTTCCAGTGACAGCAGGAAAATGATTGATGCTATAATTAAAATGTTCTTGTGTGTGACTAACATTGCCCCTGACGAATCTTATCCCAAGCAACTGACACATATTTTTCTGCCAAGCCTCACACACAGGCCAGTATGGAATGTTATTGCTCTCATGATCAGTGTCATCTACTTGCTTCAATGTGTCTATAATATATCTAGTCTCTTCATCACAATATAATCCACTACCATCTTGATGCTGAAGTTTTCTTTGCAGGAAAAAAATTTTCTTTTACCATACACCAATTTGCAGAATGTGTCCAGATGTGATACTGATATTAGAAAATATGTTCTTCCAAGTACATGTACATGCATGGTCTTTCAGAGTAAACTTGTCTGATAAGCACCAGATGTGAATGTAAAATGTGCTATTCACATACATGTACACCTTTTTCTTAAATCCTTCATGTCGGTCTTCATTTATAACAGCAAAATAACCCCCAAATGCCTCCACAAGTGGTGTCTCACCATACCAAATTCTGTACTCTGCCTATAAAGAGACAGAAGTATCCTTGCTAAGTAAATACTCTTCTTTGTTTAAAGCCAGTGATGGTTCCTAAAATAATGAGATATACCTGTATTAGTGCTTGTGAATAAGTAATGATCACAACTTGCATCAAATATTTCAATCATCTTCACAAGCATCATAGCGTAGTTCATCAGCACCATTCCTCCATAATCGCATAAGGCTTGGGGAATTCAACTGCTCCCAAACTCTATCGATATCTATATAGTCCCAAGTTCACTACTTCAGGTTGTCCTTTGATGCAAGTATTCTTCTCTTTTCTCTTGTTCAGCTATCATTACCTTTCTTAACTAGAGTACAATAAGGTTTTAAGGTGTATTCCACTAATCCTCACAACTGTACTTTCTGGATTCTCCACATGCTGTACATAGTAGATTCTATCTCCAAGTAATTGATTTATGGTGTAAGGTCCAACACACTCTGAATATAACTTTCCTCCTGCTCTCGTTTTCCTTCTAAACTCTTTCATTATAGGACAAGTTCACCAATTGCAAAATAATTTGGATTTGCATGCTTTCTGTCATACACATATTTTTGTCTCTTTTGAGCTTCTAAAATAGTCTCTTTTGTCATGCTGATAATTTTTTGCCGCTGTTTGGCTAGCATCTCAATGTCTGTTCTTGAAACTTCATTATCAATGGCAGAAATGTTGGTGCTCATTTCCATATCTATTGGTGTAATGGCTTTGTGCCCAAACATCACTTCAAAAGGCGAGAATGATATAGACTTGTGAATGGATGTGTTTTACTCATAGATGGATATATCCTAGTAGGCATCCCATTCATTTGTACAGATACAAATTTCATAAGCATGTTTTGAAGTGTCTGGTTGAACCTTTCGTCCAGTCCATTGCCCTTGAAAAAAATTGAGAAACATTTGTACATGTGTATTTGTTTATGCATACGTAGAACACTTTAATGTTATGCTCACAACATAAAAGGGAGGGAAAAAGTTCATTTTTCAATTTACTTGGTCATTTGCTTCAAAAAAATTGCATGTGGGCACAAAACACAAAATTGTGGTGAAAATATGACCTTAAAAGGCTAAGTATAGGAGAGAATAGTGATATATGTACCATTACAATGAAGTTGAAGTAGATTGCAATTTAACTGACTGAAATTTATTTAGCAATAAAAATTTATTTGCACATAGTTAATAATAATTGCAGTGATTATTGCTCATGGCTTTGGTGGCAGTGTAACATCAATTAAGTGGTTTAGTAATATAATGGTTCAATTCAACACACGTACTATGTACTGGTATCACATTGGGCATAATAGCATTATTTTATACAGTATTCACTAACCTGTGGATGATATGGTGTTGTTAATATCCCTAAAGCCTTTGCCAATTGGCCTTCAAGTTCATGTTAATACCCTTGGAATCCCATTCTCATAAATATCTGTAAATACGTTCATAGTAAGTTATTAATCAGGCATTACCATTAATCAGGCATTACCATGAGCAAGGCAGCAGAAACGCCATCTGCAGTTTTACTGGACAGTGGTACAGCTTCTGCAAGCTTTGAAAAGTAGTCGCTGATTGTTAAAATATATCAATTTCTTTTGCGTGAGGTGGGCAGGGGGCCAACAAAATTTATTCCATTATGAAACTATGGAGCCTTGACAGGCAGTGGATGCAACTCTGGTGTTGAGATTACCATCTTTCTATTAACTCGTTGGCAGATGTGTCACATGTCCGAATCTTGAAAGGAGAAAAAACCTGGTCACACCTGCTTATGGTAAATGAATACATACACGGCCATTTGGTAAGAAGACAAAGCTATACACACCATTTTTGTCACATCTCTGACTATTCCACTCCACATATAGCGTTCAGTGATTCTGGCGATGGTTCGCTTCTCACCCATATGTCCAGCCCGCGTTGGATCGCTATGGCAGGCTGCTAAGATCTTTGGTTGATCATCACGTGTTCTTAAAAATTAAACCTCGATCAACTCAAGCACCTGCATTGCAACCATACAACATTTCAAACAGTGGGTATAAATTATGTAATTTGTGCCCTTACTCGTTCTTTCTTCTTCTTTTTATTGGATATACAAAACACCATCACGAAGCAAACACATTGTCGCCTTCTGATTGCCCTTCTTATCACATCGCTGATCCGCTAGGATAACAAGACTCTTTGAGGTAGAAAAAGACCGCATCCGTCACTTCTCTATCGTCTACTGTAACTGAATCGTCGTTCGCTATCATTGCAGCGCTGTCCTCCATTTCTCTCATTTAAACTTTTAAGCCACGTGGCTTGAGTGCTAATATTAAATGTGCGGATGTAAGCTTTCATCTCATTTATTCGAGGATAATAATGCACTCTGCACGAAGTACGAGAGAATGCATGATGTGAATTTTAGTTAAGAACTGTGTTATAACAACCCGGTACACTTTTGGCAAGGGCAGTACAGTTTTCGCAAGCAAAGTTCTACCGGACGGTACAATCATTGCGACTAAAAATGTACCGCCCGGTACAATTTTCGCCCGGTACAATTATTGCGTGACGCTACCCATGCCAGCAGCCCGCTTGCGTATAGCTGCAAATCATTTACGTTGCAAAGCATTTATTACAACTTAAAGTGTACACTGTGTACTCGATTATTATTCAAATTCACACCCTTTCTATAAGGAAGAAGAACTACAAACTACATGCATGTACCCGGCAAACCTGCAATGTAAACACGCGCATAGCAAAATCTTAATTATCCAAACTACACTGGTCCAATGGGACACATCTTCCTCCTTTAAGATCCAGCACCTCTCCATTGGTACACTCGCATCCAGGGCGACAGTCTTTAGTGCAGGGGTGGAACGGGCTGTCGCATGTAAATGGGTTCCGAGGGCAATTCACACACTGTTTGAATACTTGACCGTCGAATGGACACTGCTTTTGACACTCGTTCGACACACATTTTCCCGTCGTTAGGTCAAGAACTTTGCCCTTGGGACAATCACATCCGGGTAAACAAATCAATGGGCAAGCAGTGATCGGAGGGTCATCGCATGTCAGTGGTCTGTTACCACAGCTCAGACAGCGGACGAATAGAAAGCCGTTTGGACACAACCCGGGCACTGTGTTTGTGTAAAAGTATGCATTTATAAGCGGTTATCTGTATAACCGTGCGTTTGAAAGAACTCACATGATGGTGTAGGAGTTCTAGGTGGGCACGTTTCCACACATTGTCCAGTCTCTTCGTCCAGTATAGTTCCTTCTGCACACGTACATCCAATTTTACAAATCAGCGGACATGCAATGGGGTTCGGATTGGCGCAAGTGATCCTGCCGCCACATTCGATGCAGTCTTTGCTGTACACCATTCCTGGAGGACACTGTCTCGCGGCTGTACAGTGGTGAGCGATAGCGGGTAATTAGAAACGAAACGTTACTGGTATTTTAAACTAATTATAACCTGTCGATATCTCATCACTTGATGGGGCACAGTGGACCAACGAGACAATGACACCTAACGAACCGATTAGCAGAGATAGTTTAAGAGTGCTCATCTCTTTGGTTTGATATCAATCAGCCTTCTGCTGCAATGTTAGTCGTGGTATTGCTGCTAGTTCTTAAATACATAACGATTGAAGCCCTCTCTATAAAAAAATGTGCAGAGCTAATTCGGCTATCACGATTGTTGTATGTGGGTGGAGAGCCTAGCACATCCCTGGAATTGTAGCTCGTTGAATATTAGAATTCGTTTATCATCCGATCTTGCATTTCCCAGAATATATATCATGCGGGCAGGCTGAGTATATATTAATTAATACATGGATATTCAAGAGCGCAACACAAAATGGCGACGCTAACCTTAGATGGCCTAGCATGGTATCTCCAGCCTTGAATTTTTACTGGGCTTAATAAAAAGTAAATAACTTGCTCGCCAAGCGATATATGGGACAGTTTCCGCGAAAATTGCCCCACGGTTAGAATGTTATAAAAATGCATCGCGTTTGAATCGCTATAACTTCCCAACGGATATCGCTATCGACTTTCTATTTTCAAAACTTCATACTACACCATGTCACTATGAAGTGTTGAAAATAGGAAGTCGATAGCATTATCCGTTGGGAAGTTATCGCGATTCAAACGCGATGCATTTTTATAACATTTTAACCGTGGGGCAATTTTCGCGGAAACTGTCCCATATATATTATTGACCACTATTTATACATATATAGTAGATTTCGTTTTAATACAATTAAGCAGGGAGAAAGCGTTGTAGATAGTGATTTTGGAGAGAGGTCGCTGAATACTAACATCTTAATAATCCATTTCCTATGTTATAGTCAAACAATAACATAACACTTCAATCTGTGCAACTGACCACTGACTCACCGGATGTTTGTGTAAGTCATTTTCCTGTTAAAATACATGTTTATTCAAGCAAACAGAACATAGCAAATTGAACAACTTTGTTGGACAACTACCTTTTAATATGCTTACGGTTAGGTACCAGTGAATTTCAACTATGTCGACAGCCAATATGACAGGAATTCTCCATGCAGGGGAAGTGTTTCCAAAGAACGTACAAGTACATAGGACACTAATACAAGTACTGTGGTGCAGATTGTAATGTCCCCAATTTTTGTGGTTCTCTCGGACAACTTCTCTTACAATGCGTTGTCCACCGTACATGTCCTAAGCAGCACCTACATGTTCATAGTCGGGCGTGGTCCAATTATTTGATCTGGCATCTACTGTAAAACCTTGAAGCCAAGCGAAATCGTTACTTAAACGCGTGCATCAAGACCACAAGCCACGTTACCAAGAAAACTGAGAAACCGATTGAGCACGTTTTTGCATGCTAAGCGAGCTCGTTGCCAATAAGAACCCGAAGCCAAGCGAGTTTGTTACCTACCCCCACACTGTTCGCATATTTGTACCTCACTAAATGTAGGTAGTACACTCATCATAATTGATGTGTTATATTCTAGTCTTGGTACCTATACCCGCAGCGTAAAAGGTAGTTGTCCAACAAAGTTTTCCAACTTGCAACAGTTGTGTTTGCTTAAATTAATTTTAACAGCAAAATGCATGACTAAACAAAAATCTGGTCAGTAACTCCGAAGTGTTTATTGTCTGACAATATACACAACATGAGAAATGGATCACAATTTACAACTCTTTCTCCCTGCTCAGTTAATGAAACGAAATCCGCAATTTAAATACTGGTCAATAATGCATATCATTTGGCGAGTAACCCGATAAAAAGGAAAAGCTTATAGTGGTGGAAACACTATTTTAGGCTCTCTAAGGTTAGCGTCGCCATTTTGTGTAAGTTGCGTTTCTTTAATCCATGTACATGTATATTTAATAAACTTGTGGTTAATACAATTAGAATCTACCACTCGATCTGCCTGATATTCTGGGAAATGCCAGATGATAAACTAAATTTAATAATCAACGGACTACAATTCCAGGGATGTGCTTGGCTCACCACTCACATACAACATGGTCAGTAAGTCAGATTATGTTGCAAGTTGCAAGTTCCACCGAATTAGCTGTTTTGTATTCAAGAACTAATTAATCGCAGTACCACGACTAACTTCAAGGCTGATTGATAAAAAAACAAACAATGAGAGATACATGTAGGTACTCTCAAGCTTATACTCTGCTAATTGGTTCTTTTGGTGTCATTGTCTCGCGAAAGGACACCTATACATGTATGTGTGGAAACGTGCCCACTTAGAACTCCTACATGCACACTATCATGTAAGTTCTTTTCAAACGCACGGTCATATACTGTAGATCGCCGCTTAAAAATGCATACTTTTACACTAACACAGTGCCCTGGTGGGGTCCAAACGGCTTTGTATTGGACGAATGTCTGGGCTGTGGTAACAGACCCGTGACATGTGATGAACCTCCGATCCATTGATATGTTTAGCCGGATGTGATTGTCCCGAGGGCGATGTTCTTGACCAAACAACGGGAAAATGTGTGCAATAATAGAGTAAACAACGTGTTGTTATAAAATGTTATTGCCTTGTAAATAATCTGCAGCTAATACATAAGCGAGCTGCTGGCATGGGGTAGACGTCCTATGCGAGCGTGTGCAGCACCTGGAACATTAACTTAGCTGACATTAATATGTGTCTGACTCAGCGAACTTTGCATGTGTCACGTGCATCCACACTCTCCCTTCGTATGTCCGCTCCTAATAGTGACTCTTCAGAGTTAACTTTAGCCTGCTCACTATGCCATGTTAACTGCATAGTTGGTCTCCTATGGTTAGCTGGTACCGGTGTCACAGCATATTTTGAATATTTCATTCGGGAGTTAATTTATGGTAGCATTTTTCATCCGGTCGGATAGTATCTTTTAACCTACTCTGGGATGTTTTAATCCTCCTTGGCACGTGTTGTTCGTTCGGCTTGAAAATGTGTGCTTAACATATCGACAAGCAACGGTATTGGTCAAGTAACTCACTTCTGGCAGAGATGGTACCCTCAACCTTCAGTATGTATCCTGCTGGAGCTACAGCAAACGAGAAACGGGGAATACGCCAGCAGTCTGCTATGTTCGTCCTGAGAGACTGATATCTGTATTACCTATAGCAACAGATGAGATGAATGAGATTAGACTCAGACGGAAAAGGAGAAAGCATTATTTATGCTTGCATGCGTTGATGGGATACGGCAGGGACAAAACGCGCGCAAGGTAAGTAACTGAATTTCTTAGAGTATCATACCGACGCGATCTAGCCATGTCATGCACCCCAAACATAAACACCTTTTATGGCATGAACATTATACGAAGGTATCAGGTCATCATTATGATTTATCAAGACATTGTCATTAATTTTTATGGTACAGTACATGTACTACATGATCATGAGTTACTAATTTTGCTGCAGATCAGTGAAAAATACTGGTGAATAAGACTTAATCATGATGTAGATGAGTACAGCAGATGATGTGATGTATGTCAGCAGGTCAATGCAAACCTTGAAAGGAAGAAAGCTGAACTTCATCCCATTCCAGTTTCAAGCAAGTATGGAATCAAATAGGCATTGTTTTGATAGGTATGTAAATCTAAAAAATTCATTATCATAACAAGGGTGCATTATTAATTCATGCTATTAACACTACTATTTATTCAAGTGTTTGAATTGCATAGTTCCATTCTTTTTATTTTATTTTTATGAACCTCATGTGTACAGGTCCATTACCAGAAACTTGTAGGCAAAATCAAAATAAATACAGCAGATTACTTTTCTAAGTGATCTGAAGGTGCTCCACTTCAAGACACAAAGGCAATTGGTGTTGCTGATTTCTTATTTTGTTATCGTGGCTGGCCTGTCTGATGGCAATTTCTCCTTGATTGCTAGTAGGTTACCAAGAGTTTGTTTCATATCCCCAAATGTACATGTGCTCTTGCCGGTAATATTAGTGCTAGTCTTGTAGCTGAATTCATTATTGATTGCAATACGAGGTTTACAATTGTACATCATGAAAAAGGAGCTGAATTATGAAGAGTCATGCATTGCTGTGCGATATGCATACAATGCTGCATCTATATGTTCATTCCAGTTTTCCTTGGCCTCTGAATATTAGATAAGAGTCCTATTCAGTTTTTGATTAGTGCGCTCATCCAAACCATACATCATTATTATATCAGATTAAGGATGGGAATTAGTCAATCAACTGTCAAGGTAATTTTCAACAGTTTAATGCATTTCAGCCATAATTGTTCGCAATACTGCTTCAGCCGTTTGTTTAAGCTAACTGGAATTGAGTACAGAATTAGCAGTCCATATCACCCTCAAACCAAGGTTCTTAAAAACATTGAATGAGCCACACAGACAAAAAGCACAATAGGATGTGAAACATCACTCTCTCCATGTACGGGGGTACACACATATTATTTAATGGTGTGTAATTCCAAGGGTTTCTTTTACCAATGATGGCAATGATGGTTGTGATGATCATGTGATGATGCTGGCTCCTTCTCATCTGCTCAAGTGTATCTTATGCAAAATGATAGCAATGATGATGTGGATGATAAACAACTATTACTGAATCATAGTTGCCAGAGTGATGATGGCATTGTCATGAATCATTGCATTGCAATGTACATGTACTTCATGAGCAGTTATATATTCATCACCATTGTTGCGTTTATGGCAATCTGCTGCAGACAAGTTGTGTCACAAAGCAGAGGAAGATGAAGACTTCGATGTAAGTTAATGAATTTATTTGGGTGCATGAATATATTTAATACTGTACACCCCATCAACAGGGGAATCACTTGGATTACAGAATGATGAGAGTGCGCTCAGCACAGACACAACAGTTTCACTTTGGACTGCTTCCCGAAAATTCAAAAGAGAATAATCACAAAAGAGAGGTATGCAATGGAAACTTTGTCACTTTTAACGAAGTGTGTCATGCTGAATTCAAAAACAACCATCCTCTCTATGTGCTCAACGGGTGCACATACATGTATTATAGTGATCAAAGCCACTGACCTCATCAATGTTTCAATGAGATCTTGCAAGATATCACTGCAGTCAATGCATGTCCTTGGAGAAACATACTTTTTAATACATCCATCTCATCAATGGATATATGACGCCAGAGACCGATGTTATGATGATGGGGTTACATTTGAAAAGTTGCTCTCGTTGAATTCTGACAAACCCTTCAAATAACTAGAGGTAGTGATTGATGATCAAATAGATTTGATTATCTATCTACCTGTGAGTACTGATTGGTAACACAAGAAGTGTCGATTACTTGGATTGTCATTTATCCTTGGCAACAACATCAAATCTAAAGATCTAAAAATATCACAGGCTCCTTTATCAACATTCAGAATTAAAGGAGATGGGAACTGTTTTTCCAAAGCCTAGCTCAAGTTGCTCATAATTCTATAATTCTTGAAGTTGCATGCATTTTGGACCCAAATGAAACTAATGAGGATCCAGTCCTTGAACGGGTGGGCAACCATGCTCAGTACAACAACAATTTACTGTTTTGGGGGCCACATTGAAATCGTTAAGACATTCAGCAAAAATGGTAGTATGCGAAATGTGAGAAGAGTGCATCTACATTGTATATAACAAACATAAGCAATCATTATGAAACAGGAAAATTGGATTTTAAAGTGTAGCTCATATGGTGCATAAATGTGCTGTACTGTGAATAAATATTATCCGTGGGGCCATTTTCTGTTATGTACATTACACATGTACACACATGTGGAGAAAATATCCTAACTTAAAGATGTTTATCCTACATGCATGTACATGTACCTAGGATAAAATATCCAAGGATAGTTTATTCTAGGGTAGGATCAAATATACCAGAGTAGGATAAATTGTACAAGGATATAATATCCAACTTACTTACTTAAGTGCCAATGCTGGTGCAGCCATTTGTATTGCACTGAGATGCAGTTGTATGTGCAAAGTGGATTTCTGACTCCACAGCAACATCTGCTAGCACTCAGTGCCCATGTTGTAAGAAAAATGGGAATTTGGTGCCACATTTAGTGCAGTCCAGCTCGAGGCATGATAGACAATGTCTCCTCCATGATGTAATGGTCTCATGGACTATGCATAATAACTACATCTAGAACAGTCCTAGTGTGAAAGATTTGTTCTACTACTCTTCCATGATAATAGAAGGTGGTAAGTGCAATGCACTTGATATAAGTTACTTATAATTTGCAACCTCCCATTTGGTGGAGGGGGAGGTAAGTCTTGAGGAAGTTACATGGCTTGCTGGGGCCTTGCCTTTGACCCCATTAGGAGGTACTGTCGCATTCATCCTGAACCCCCTCCCATACAACAATTTAACTGCACCTGTTTTTGACCACCTTATCTCAAGCCTTGCTACAGGTCTCTGGCACATACCTAATGCATGTAAGGAACAAAAAATGGTAATTTGCACTGCAGCATCTGAGGCACCCTGTGTGAAGGGAGTAGAAGCTGATATCCAGCCTCTATCTGTTCAATGCCTACAATATCATGGTAGAGCATTCGTTGGTAAGTCATTAAAGGTAAAGCGAAATAAATGCAACTTTAAATATATCATCTTCTCTTTCAGGCTCAACATACACACACATCATCAATACATCCCTCATTGACACTGCACAGAAACACTCACCACAATTGGTCAAGGAAGCAACTGCTCTTTGTATTAAGTACAACAGAGCCTTTTCTTTATTCCTTCAGTATCACAACTTATACAATAAGAATTGCATAACTGAACAAGAAATAAAGTGTACAGTAACCGAAGTTCACAACATGCATTACCAATACTGACACATGATAGCTTCTATTACAACAAATTCCATACAAGAATTCTTCAGTTATTTAGATCATGCTATTGTACAATTTAGACCATACTTTTTCTGTAATTGGAAAGGACAATAGAATGAACATTTTTGAAGAACATGTCAATGGACATGAACAATATGCTGGCTTTGGGCTGAGGGGGGAACTGGGATCTGAAGAGATCCACATCCTTGCAACACATTGTACAGTATGGTTAACAAAGTTCAGGGACTGAAGTGCATCATGAAAGAACACTGCCTGAGTGTGTGTCTCAGACTTAAGTCTTTTAAATCAGAAAAAATAAGCAGAAAAAAGGTTCCTTAGTATGCTCACGGCATTGATTTCATTTTCCAATCATTTATAATCATACATGTTACTGTATAGTATTTAATTCAGTCTTTCATGTCCATTGCTAAGGACCATTTCACTTAGCAAAAAATTCGACTTATAAAGAGTTAGTATGACACATTAACATCCTAAACTGGAAAACATACAATCATCTCTTCAGTACAAATTTCAAAAAGTTCCTTGATTATTTTTATCATCTGGCATTTCCCAGAATATCACACAGAGTATTAAAAAATTGATTATTATTATTATTTGTTTAAAATTAACCACGAGTTTCATGGATTAAAGAATGCAACACAAAATGGTGATAGAGTCCTAAAATGGAGTCTTCAGCACTATAACACCTTACCTGTACACTGGGGTTAGTAAAAGACTCGTGATATTGTTGACCACTAGTTATGTAATAGCGGATTTCAATTCTAACTGAGCAGGGAGAAAATGGTGTAAATGGTAATAACTACATATCTTATTATGTTATTGTCTATCAATGAAAAAATACTGCTGTGCAACTGACCAACTTTCATTTATTTCTTTTGCTGTTTTTATAAATTCAAGCAAACACAACTTTGCAAGTAAAAACTTTGTTGGACAACTATCTATTATGCTTAAGGTTAGGTATCAGTGAATCTCCAATATATGGACAGTCGATATGATTGTGTTAATATTAACTCTTTGAACGTCAAGTGAGTGTATGCTTGTATGCACACACAACCGTTACACCATTCATGCATGATTTAGACATTGTGTGCAAAAATGTATTGACCCTTATAAGTACATGTACAAACAAATTATGTTTCTTCTCGCACTGGCTTAAGAACCCCAATATTCAGATGACCTCACTTGACGTCACTAATACATCACTACAATACTCCAAGAGCAAGATTGCGTGCCCAGATCAGTGTAGTACATCATACTTTTTCACCCCCCCCCCTCCCCCCCCCCCCAACCTTTTGCCATTTTGTATTATGGGTTATTGCAGCAAAAGGTGCCAGTGGTCATAATGGACACACAAAATTTGCCTACACCGGGACCACATATGCTCAAACATTTGTATGACTATGGGGTTACATGCATATCAGTATTGCATCTAC
The DNA here is from genome assembly GCA_013339895.1 of Ephydatia muelleri. NCBI lineage: Eukaryota > Metazoa > Porifera > Demospongiae > Spongillida > Spongillidae > Ephydatia > Ephydatia muelleri. Next base: position 10,325,980 of record JABACO010000002.1, on the reverse strand, counting down.
AATGGTATTCAAAGTAATTTTGATCAACACAACATAACACACAGCACTGCATGGTGAGGCAGATAATTCTCACATGTATGTATATATGCACTTGGCATTGAAAGAGTTAAAGCAACTGGTGTACTACATGTACACTGTATGTAAAGCAACATGTGTTGTTATAGCAGTAAAGCAATTCAACGTTTAACACCACAATACATCATATAGAACCAATAATCTATTAGAGAAATAATCCCTTTACGGTGATGAATGTGTTGTGCTGGTGTCTGAAGCAAAAAGATTTTACCTGATTTGATGCTTGAAACTGTGACCTGGGGGTGGGTTCACAGATAATTTCGATTGTACATCAATCTGTTGTTATGTATATCACTTGATCAAATTTCATCTTGTGCAAACTGTGAAAGCATTACCTGTACCGGATAAGAGCTTGATACATTAATCATGACATCATCATGATGTGTACTACATTTACTCAGGGGTAAATAAGCGGAGTTATCAGTGTGGGGGAGGGTAACAAACTGACTCACTTGGCTTCTGGCTCTTCTAGGTAATGAGCTTGAAGAAACGTGCTTACTCTGTTTCTGAGTATTTTTGGTAACGTGGATTGTGGTCTTGATGCACACATTAAGCTTTCTAAGTAACGATGTGGCATGGCCTCAAGGTTTTACAGTACATGCCAGATCAAATAAATAGGCCAAGCCCAACTATGTACATGTACATGTACATGTCCAAGACAAATCATCCTCATTATTGACACCTATGTTGAGCTTAATTGTTGCACTGATTCAGATATATAAAAATACGAAATTGTAAAACCCAAAGTCAAACTACAAGGTGTGAAAAAAATTGACCACAAATGACTGAATATCTCAAAGTGCATTGCATGCATAGTTGATAAATTTTTACCACATATAGCTACATTTTGTTACATGGGTGTGGCTCCACGCTTCAAAATGTGTCGTTTATTATGCTCCAATAATGATGTCATTTTAAAAAGAACACTTTGTTGTCAGTTTTGATTCTTTACCCCTTTTGACAAAAGAATACATAATCTTCTTTAGGTCTTCCAAGTATGTTGATGGCACTAAAAGCAATTCCTATGGCACAACTGATGCGTTGAAGTGAGTGTCTTCCCCTGCAAAACAGTACAAAGGCGTCTGATTCATGCTACGCAAAAGTTATTGTTAACAAAATACCACATCTGCTTATTTACTACTTATTCTCAGATAAGACTATCATTTACATTAAAAATCAGTATCTCACTCTCAGCTTTTGAGTACTCCAGAGCAGAAAGGGATAATATATATACTACTGAAAGCATGACCTGTACCAGGACCATGAACATAACACATTCATCATGATGAAGTGCATCGAATAAGAGTCCCCCAGGCCAGGGTTGGAATTACTGACGGATCAGATCATGTCTTGCCTTTGCAGCGATGCGGATACGCAGGCGAAAATATAGTCTACGTCAGACACGGAGTAATGTGGCATGCATCAATAGCGTGGAAGTTTTTCCGAAGAACTTACGACACCAATACATCAATTCATGATTGCAGTGTGTATTGTCCTCATTGTTTGCGTTTCTCTCGGACAACTTATCATAGAATGCGTTGTCCACTGTACATCTACATGTGTACATAGGTGCGCGTGGTCTAATTATTTGATACCACTACTGTGAAACCTTGAGGCCAAGCTACATCGTTACTTTAGAAGCTAAACCGCGTGCATCAAGACCGCAAGCCACGTTACCAAGAAAACTCAGGAAGACCCTTTCCGCATGCTAAGCAAGGTCGTTACCAGGAGAAGCCAGAAGCCAAGTGATCTTCCCCACATTACTCCATGTTTGCTGTAGACTATTTTCGTGTGTGGGTTCGCATAGCTGCAATAGCAAGTCATGATCACATCAGTACATCCAGCTCTGGGGGACCTCACTAAATATAGTACACCACATCATGATGAATGTGTTATGTTCTGGTCCTGTACAGGTCATGCTTTCACAGTTTGCACAGGATGAAATTTGAGTATAAAAGTCCAGGTTTGATGCAACAATCACACCACGCCACAGCTTAATTTCATACGTGCATCAAATCAGGTGAGCATAAACATCACCCTGCTCCAGACGTCTAGGACAACACAATCATAATGACTACTCGCAAGCCAGCTAGCTAGGGGCCCTTATACATAGACTATGGGATCGTTTCCGCGAAAAGCTAGCACATACATTAGTACGCGAAGTAGAAATGTAAGGCTTGATAATGCGTTGAAATGAATGGCTAATTGAAAATTCAGAGTCTTACAACTTAATGACAGATACTCAGTGAGTAAAAAAGCAATGTGTACAGGACATTTCAGACGTCTACAATACCAAAAATGAGAAATCTTGAAAAAATAATGCGCGAGGCTCCTTTTCACGGAAACGATCCCATTTACATGTATATGTGAAGTGAATGTATTATGTTGATATATGATTCATGCATTGCTGTGTTGCAACTGCTTTACACCTGTGACAACACATGTTTACTGTGACGCAGGTCGTTGTTTTCTGAAATTTGCCAGACACACCCAGTGCTACCACATACTGGCTCGTTTTTGACTTCTCATGACGGTGCGCTCCTTTTGAAGTCGCACAAGGAGTAGGATAACATGGATTGTCTGGGGACCCGACTGATGCAACACTTTAATCCCTCACCTCTTATGGGAACCACATTCAAGCACACAAAGTCACATCCTTTTGTAAACTCACTGGGTGGGCTAATTGAAGTGCTCAATGAATTTTGGGGTGGGTCAGATAATGAATGCACTCTGTGCCCTCATTGGCACACCTCCCATGCACACAGCTGAGGGCCTATGCCTGCACAGTAGTCCCATGGCACTCCCAGGAATGTCCGCCATCGGGTGTGGTACCACTAACCACCCCCACTGCATGGTTGCGTCTGTGTCCATGATGACATCACATAACCTGATGGTGAACCCAGGCAAACACGCACAGCTGGCTCCAAGGAGAGTGGGCGCAATGCCATGGCAACATGTCATGTCAGAACATGCATGAGTCAAGCTCATTGCATGCATGTACTCTTTTAAATTAGTGTCAGCAGTTCAAAAGTGCAATCGCATGTGAATACCTGTGTTTACATGTAATTTCCATTGATCAAATTTAACTAGAAGTTGAAATTGTTTGCTCATTATGTCTTATCAAATCCTTAACAATACGGCCCAATTAAATCAAAACACCCAACATTTTTTTAAAGCTCGTCTATACAAATGCACACGCATAAACACAGACACACTCATGCAAACATCTACTTCCTTACTTAGTAGCAAAACCCGTCTGACTAAACCACTTCCTCACACGATGCAAATCTCACACAATACTGTAGTTCTGTGTTAGCAAAGCGAGGATTCAACAGACCGTGAGTTTTCTGTACGTATACGATAAATCGAAATCATTTCGCGCCATGCACGTGATTTGTGTCCTTATATGGTTTGTCTCTGTCGTGTATGACAGTTCGTCCGTTTCAAATTCTAGAATGACGGCACGTACAAATGTGGGCATGCATGCACGCATAAGTAAGACTTCCAATAGAAAAATAATAGAAAACAAATATGCCTCTCTAAGTAGTAGGCCTAATACGTTGTACTATGGCTGCATTATACCGTCATACAATACCTAGTATACACATTGAATCCAAAATGTCAAACACCAACCCGAACATTAGCAGTCTTGCTTATCAATGAACGTACCAGCCATTAAACTCAGCGCCAGCACGTGGCCATCAGGTTAGTAGTCTCGTACTCAGATCGATTACGCAGCATTATCGCATAATGTATAAAATGCTACATAAAACGGTCTGGCAATCCGGTTGCACCATAGATAGTATAGTAAGGGGATTGGAAACGAGTCTAATCAACACCAATTGACACCTCCACTCCTCGTTACAGCACTTATAAGAATTCCGTAGTAGTAACTATGCTTCAAGATGGATGACTTGGGAGCCACAGCTGGAAGAAATTCTGAAATGATGGTTCGTATCAAAAAAATTGACGAAAAAGTAGCCGATTACATACAAATAGGACTAACCAACAGCAAAACACGACAAACTGATCAATACGCACAACTGCCCGCGCACAGAAGGTACACAAGTTAATGGACTCCATCCCCACTCCAGGCGTATTTTGTGCGTGACATGTATCAAAAAATGACGAAAAAAGTAGCCAAGTACATACAAATAGGACTAACCAACAACAAAACACGACAAACTGATCAATATGCACAACTGCCCGCGCACAGAAGGTACACAAGTTAATGGACTCCATCCCCACTCCAGGCGTATTTTGTGCGTGGCATGTATCAAAAAATGACGAAAAAAGTAGCCAAGTACATACAAATAGGACTAACCAACAACAAAACACGACGAACTGATCAATACGCACAACAGCCCGCGCACAGAAGGTACACAAGTGCGATGCGTCCTGAAAAAAACTTTTTTTTCTAATTTTCGAAGTTGCCCGTCATATTTTTCCAACCTAAAACGCTTATAGATATTCTCCTACGTATGTGAAGCGCTTCAGAGCAGATAAAAAGAACCCAGACCAACCGAACTGAAGATATGAACGATTTCGAACTTCTCAGTAGGTGTTAACGATGTAGTGATGCGCTCACGTGACTCGTTTCCAATCCCCTTACTATACTATCTATGGTTGCACGAAGTTGCTCCGCGAGACTAAAATTATTTCGTAATATTCATGTCATAAGGTTCTACTTATGTAATCGTTGCAAAGTTTGTACCTCAACTGCAACTTGATAGCTCAGCGCTAGCATCTATTGGTGCAACATTACTGAGGCTCGCGCATGAATCAGGAAATTCAAAACGTCGGCAACCAAATAAAAACGTCCCTTTTTAGAAGAAAGCTCTTGATAGCTGTGAATTGACTGGGACGAATATTGTGCAGGGTAACTCAGCCTCCCACAAGAGCGCACGCACACTATTTCAGCAGTATCCTCTTTTGCACTCGACATCGCTGTGTGAGATCGAACTATAGTGACGTCACACGAAAACTGCATTATAATTGGTGTTTCCAGCAATGGAGCAACTTCGTGTAACTTGTTTCCCAGACCCAGCGATTATGGTTAACGTACGTTTGGGTCTGGGTACGAGACTAGACTTGCTAAAAACAAGCCTTCACTTATATAAATATAGCTTCGGTGTGACGCCTTAAGTTTGCTGAAAACAACACACGCAGGTACAGTATACATGGAGTAAACTTTTAGTAACCCAATCAAGTTGTCAAACCTCTGCGTATCGATTCCACAAACATGCGTTCCTAGTTCCTACCCAGGTCAGAGAGCGCATCAGAATGGCGCCTATGATCGTGGCTGAGTCCATTGCGTCCAACACGGCTAGCTACAGAACTGTTGTCAGGCGGTTTATGTTCAACTGCGATATTAGCAAGGGGAAGAGGCTTATGGAGTTATGGGCATGAGTACTAGATAGAAAGTTGCCTAGATGATGTTAGTATCATCTGAAATGAAGGAAACAATACCTTCCCATCTTCAATTCTTAGCAACAAAAAAGAATAGTGATAAAAAATCATTATAAAAAGCAATTTTCAATACATGTCTATGGAGTAGCACTAATTCTTATGAGGAAGCTAGTGGTAAGGGCTGAAAGTTACATCAGCCTGGCAGAGTGATAGGTTATAATGTTATCCATCATGGGACTTCTGAGAAACCATCCATATACACTGCTTTTCCTGATTTATGGTGATACAAAATGAAGCTTACTCCCATACATAGCAATGAACGTGTGCGTGGGAAATTAACGGACGTGAGCGAGAAATTGCTAATGTATGAGCGTCTGAAAATTTCTCGCCATGAATCGTTAATCGTGCTAAAAACATCGAGCTGACCATTCGAATTCGAAAGAATGCATCTGAATTCTCAAATTAGCGACCGAGGAACTTGATTCGTTAAGCCCAGCACATGCCGCCAGACGCTCGCACTGAGAATGTATACTACATCGAGCCCTAGATATTAGTTTCTAGAGTCTCCTCTAGTATTTATGATCGAGCTGAGAGAGGGTCGAATTGATTAATGCAAAGAGCGAGGTCAGCAAGATGTTTTATATTAGTTCTACGAATGGGTTACAGCCTGGAGAGGAAGCCAATAACGTCCTAACATCAACGTCATGAATATAGAGGTTTGGCAGGTGCTGGACTAACGGATCAAGTTCCTTGGTCTCTATTTTATGGGACATTAGATGCAGTCCTTCCGAATTCGACTGGTCAGCTCGATGCTTCTGGAACTGTTTGACGATTTGTATTGAAAGTTGATTCCATGAGTAAACAATAACGTACATGTACATAGACATGCATGCAGTACGCAAATCGAAATGTTTTTTGAATTGCATTGGATGTCGCCTGGGTTCCACTTGGAAAGATTTGTTCAAGCGTTTATTGGCGCAACATGTACATATACGAGGTGTTTGTTACGTTTGTGCCTTGTGTCAGCGAAGTTTGTAAAGACTGAGCAATGCAAAATTCCACCCTATAAGACGGCGGTGCGGAGTTTTAAAAGACACCCCTTCCAGATCATATAAGTTAGCGCTTCTCAATAGCCGTAGCTTGATTCAGGATCACCAATCTCTGAATGCACTAGTCGAGGAAGCAGATGGTCCAGTACAGGGTCCAGTACAGGAGGGCCGCCGAGATGCGCGGTAAAATTTCCTGACCCCTATAAATATAAACGCGACCAAAATGGTTAGCACATCTAGATCTCATGGCTCTGTCTAGTGCAATGAAAGCATTAACGAAGAAAACATATGTGATGATGGATTGCCGGCTAATTACATGTATGTTACATTCATTACTCAAAGGCGAGGCCGATAGCGCTATTTTTCTCGCGCGAAAGATTCATCTAGGTTTACCTTTCGAATCCACAGCCAAATTTACCAATGACGGTCGCTTTCGTCAGTTATTTTTGATGAAATGAATTGGCCAAACACCACGATGAGAAGCAAATGCATACCGTGTAAAAAAGGGGGAAGTTGGTTCTCTATACAGTTCTTTGTACGCATGGACGCACGGGACGTCTACCCATGCCAGCTGACCACTTACATGTACGTATTGCTGCAAATCACGAGGCAAAGCAACTTAAAGTGTACGCTGTTCATTATTCAAATTCACACCGTTCTTATAAGGAAGAGGAACTAATCGGCAAACCTGCAATGTAAACATGCACAACAAATCTTAATTATCCAAAATACACTCCTCCAATGGAACACATCTTCTTTCTCCTTTTAGATCCAGCACCTCTCCAAAGGGACACTCGCATCCAGGGAGACAGTCTCTAGTGCAGGGGTGGAACGGGCTGTCGCATGTAAATGGGTTCCGAGGGCAACTCACACACTGTTTGTACACTTGACCATCGAAAGGACACTTTTGACACTCCTTTGACACACATTTTCCCGTCGTTATGTCAAGAACTTCACCCTCGGGACAATCACATCCAGATATACAGATTAATGGGCAAGGAGTGAGCTCATGGTCATCGCACGTGAGTGGTCTGTTACCGCAGCTCAGACATTCGACGAATATTAAGCCGTATGGACACCCGGGCACTGTGTTAGTGTAAAAGTATGCATTTATAAGTGGCAATCTATATTACTGCGCGTTTGAAAGAACTCACATGATGGTGTAGAAGGGCACGTTTCCACACATTGTCCAGTCTCTTCGTCCAGTATAGTTCCTTCTGCACACGTACATCCTATTTTACAAATAGCAGGACATATAATGGGGTTCGGATTGGCGCAAGTGATAGTGCCGCCACATTCGATGCATTCTTTGCTGTACACCATTCCTGGAGGACACCGTCTCGCGGCTGTACAGTGGTGAGCGCGATATGCCGTGTAGATAGAAACGATTACTGGTTTTTTTTAACTAACCTGTCGATATCTCATCACTTGATGGGGCACAGTGGACCAACGAGACAATGACACAAAACGAACCGATTAGCAGAGATAGCTTGAGAGTACTCATCTCTTTGGTTTGATATCAATCAGCCTTCAGTTGCAATGTTAGTCGTGGTATTGCTGCTAGTTTTTAAATACAGAAGGATTGAAGCCAACCCTATAAATAAGGTGCAGAGCTAATTCGTTGGAACTGACTTGCTATTGGAATTGTTGTATGTGAGTGGAGAGCCTAGCACATCCCTGGAATTGTAGTTCGTTGATTATTAAATTTAGTTTATTTTGCGACCTTGCATTTTAATATCATGCCGAAAGGCTGAGTATATTACATTAGTTTGTTTTATATGTATATTAACCATGCACAAGTTTATGCATGAATTAAAGAGCGCAACACAATGTCGACGCTAACCTTAGTGGGCCTAAAATAGATTCTCCACCACATAACGCCTTGAATTTTTAATAACTCGCCAAGGGATATACATATACAGTATGGGATCGTTTCCGTGAAAATGGACCTAACGCATACATGTACAAAAATTTTCAGTATGTAACGCTTGCGTTGAGTATTTAAAAATTCAGCGCCTTAAAATTCCATGACAGATATTCCGATTCTCAGTGCATATGAAGCATGTAGAGGACATTTCAGACTTCTAGAATATAAAAACGATTTGAAATCTTGAAAAAACATGCGTTAGGTCCATTTTCGCGGAAACGATCCCATTTTTGTCTGTCCTCTAGTTATAGCGGATTTCGTTTCAATACGATTCATCAACTGAGCAGGAAGAAAGCGTTGAAGATGGCAATTGTGGAGAGGGGTCACTAAATACTGAGCATTTGATTATCCATTTCCTATGTTATAGTCAAATATAAACACTTCTGTGTCACTGACCAGATTTTTGTTTAAGTCGTTTTTCTTTCTAAAAGAAAAATCCAAAAAAACACAACTGACATTGCAAATGGAATAACTTTGTTGGTTTATGCTTGCGTGTAGGTAGGTACATGTATCAGTGAATCTCAAATGTGTGGACAACCGATATGATTACTTTAGAGTGGAAATTGTCCCATGCAGGGGAAGTTTTTCCGAAGAACATACATGTACATAGGACACCAATACGTGAGCTGTACGTGGTGTAGTGTGCCTTTTTTGCGGCTCTCTCGGACAACTTCTCTTAGGAGCGTTGTCCAGCGTACATGTCCTCCACATGCAACATCTACATGTACATGTACATATGGTCGTGCGTGGCCCAATAATTTGATCTGGCATTTACTGTAACACATTGAAGCCAAGCGCGATCGTTACTTTGAAAACTACGTTACCAAAAAAACGGAGAAACCGAGTGAGTACGAGTGTGCACACTAAGCGAGCTCGTTACCAAGAACAGCCCGAAGCCAAGCGAGTTTGTTACCTTTCCGCTTATTTGTACCTCACTAAATTGTATAGGTACATGCGTGTCATCATGATTATGTGTTATATTGTAGTCCTATAGTACAGGTCATGCTTTCACAGTTTGCCCAAGATGAAATTGCAACATGTGTTAGAGTTAGTTAGGCAATAAATCATGCATATTAAATACTGTATTAGAGACGGAAATTATCACATGTAGGTGTGTACAAAGGCCACTGGCTAGCCTGCTCATAAGCAGGAATGATGAATGTGTTGTACTCGCGGCTGTGATGTTTACCTGATTTTGATGCATGAGTGTGATTGTTGCATCAAATCGGTATTTTTATAACTTGATCAAATTTCATCTTGTGCAAACTGTGAAAACATGACCTGTACACCAGGACCAGAACATAACACATTCATAGTGATGAGCGAGATGTATACTACATTTAGTGAATTTTAAATAAGTGGACAGTGTGGGGGGAAGGGAAGGTCACAAAACTCTGGCTTTCAAAGTAAAGATCTTGCTTGATTTCACTGAATGTCTTACAGTAAATCCCAGATCAAATAAGTGGGCCACGCCCGACTATGTACATGTACATGTAGATGTTGCTTATGGAGGACATGTACGGTGGACAACGCATTCTAAGAGTTGTCCGAGAGAAACGTAAAGAAGGGAACATTATGCAACACAGTGCCTGTATTGGTATCCTACTTGTATGTACATGCTCGTTCTTCGGATAAACTTCAATTCCTAACTCACGCATGCCGTTGTTGAGATTCACTGATACACAGGAATGGTGTACAGCGAAGAATGCATGTGGCGGCACTATCACTTGCGCCAACCCTATCCCATTGCATGTCCGCTGATTTGTGCAACGGGATGTACGCGTGTAGAAGGTATAAGTCTGGACAAAGAGACTGGAGAATGTGTGGAAACGTGCCCACCTAGAACTCCTAGTACACTAGCCAATTTTCTTAGGCATCCCATAAGCATAACGGTGAAAATGTAGAATGTTACAAACAAGCTAGGATTTATACCAGATTCAAATTATTCACTGGCCTTCCTGGTAAAATAGAAAATGAAGGACCATTCCAGGGCTTAGTTGTGGCTTTCTCATAACAGTCCAAACACACACGGACTTTCCAATATATTTTCAGCTTTTTCACCTCATCACTCTCGTAACTACTGCGTCTGAAGATACAGAGAGAGAGAGAGAGAGAGAGAGAGAGAGAGAGAGAGAGAGAGAGAGAGAGAGAGAGAGAGGAGAGAGAGAGAGAGAGAGAGAGAGGAGAGAGAGAGAGAGGAGAGAGAGAGAGAGAGTAAGAGAGATAGGTGAAAGTCAACAATCAAAACAAGAAGAGCAACACAAAGTGGCAGAAGAGGGGGAAAATAAAACACACACATGGAAACATACGGCTAGTATTTTATTACAGATGGTAACTCAATAGATTCATTCTTTAATTGTTAGGCAAAGAGCTGTGGTAGAAATACTGCTTTCCTTTAAATGAACGTTTATGATGCTATTTGATATCTTATAACACTATGGATGCCTCTAGAGAAGTATACATTTTAACATGTACAGAACACTATCACATGATTACGGGCTACACTCACCCATTCAGGTGCTATCAGTTATGGCCACACGTTGTTTACAGTAGAATGACCACACATTCCTTAGCTGCAGGAATCCAGAGGTTCACTGAGCGGCTGTGGTGCAGGAGCCCATTTGGGATCATTTCAGCAAAAACCAACCAAATGCATGATTTCAACTTTTCGGATATTCTAGAAGTCTGAAATGTCATCTGCACATTTTACAAACATGTATACTGTATCTTTACATGTGGGCTCACAAAAAAGCACACACAAGCACTAACACACCACACATACATGTACATGTACATGCATAAATGACCACACATGCCACTGAAAGTCATGTGACATTTTTCTCACCTCAACTATCACCTTGCGCGCACACACACACACACACACACACACACACACACACACACACACACACTTTCTGATGCAGTCCAAGGATACACTTGTCTCTTGGAGTCTCCTACAACCAACTTCCTATGGTCCCTGCAAAAACGATTAAGGTAACAGAGGATCTGACAAATGCCCCTCACTCCTTTTTTCCGCCTGTGATGCAGCTACCTTGTAATGCTCCAGCTGGAGACTACTTATCTTTCCTTTCATAAGCAGTGTGCATTGTCAAGGTGTGTACCTGTGACAACTTACAAAACCACTTGGCAGCTGAATGTGATATGCATAACACTCATTGCATGAGAACTGCATTGCTGTATTGGATTAGATTAGCTAGTCAGATTAAAGATCATATGACATGCTGAAATCATTATTGCTCCACTATATTCAGTAGGTACATATTTGGAATGTGGTGGGACAGGAGGTGGTCACGAGTTGTGATCAAGGAGCCACAGTCACAATCTTTATACTCATCGATCAAAGTTTGATTGACAAAATCTCGACTGACAGATCGATGAATCTGGCAGATGGTATTATAATGCGAAAACCTTGATATTTACTGAGCAGTTGTACAGATGCCATTTCTCAGCCTCTGTTAAATACATCCAGGCGTTACCAAG
>JABACO010000002.1:9984019-10309019 GCA_013339895.1 Ephydatia muelleri | reverse complement strand
GGATAGGAACTAGGAACGCATGTTTGTGGATCGATACTCTGAGGTTTGACAACTTGATTGGGTTACTAAAAGTTTATTCCCTGTTAAACGCCTGTCCGATGTATACTGTACCTGCGTGTGTTGTTTTCAGCAAACTTAAGGCGTCACACCGAAGCTATATTTATATAACTGGAGGCTTGTTTTTAGCAAGTCTAGTCTCGTACCCAGACACAAACGTACGTAAGCATAATCGCACAATGTATACATGTATAAATTGCTACGTACGGTAACAAGTTACACGAAGTTACTCCATTACTTCTAAAATTGGAAACACAATTAAAAATGCAGCTTTCGCGTGACATCACTCGTCATTATTAGTTAGATCTCACACAGCGATGTCGAGTACAAGAGACGATACTGCTGAAAAAGTGTGTGTGCGCGCTTGTGGGAGGCTGGGTTACCCTGCACGATATTCGTCCCAGTCAACTCACAGCTATTAAGAGAGCTTTCTTCAACAAGGGGCGTTTTTATTTGCTTGCCGACGTTTTGCTGATTCATGTGCGAGCCTCCGTAATGTTGCACCAATAGATGCTGCACTAAGCTACCAAGTTGCAGCTGAGGTACAAACTTTGCAACGATGACATAAGTAGAACCTTATGACGACATGAATAATTATACGTAACAATTTTAGTCTCGCGGAGCAACTTCTTGCAACCAGATTGCCAGACCATTTTATGTAGCATTTTATACATTAGCGATAATGCCAGGTAATCGATCTGAGAACGAGACTACTAACCTGATGGCCACGTGCTGGCGCTGAGTATAATGGCTGGTACGTTCATTGATAAGTAAGACTGTTAATGGTGCTAGTTCCGTACGTGGTATACCCCGTGTATACGGGGTATACCCCGTTAATTTGTTTTCGATTTATTAAGGTCTAGGACATCGCAAATACTCTGCAGCTGCTACAAACATATGAAGGGATGGTTGAATAACAAGGGTACACAATACTGTAGTGTAAATACTTTCCTACGACATGTAGCGTTGCGAACATTTTCGCTAACTTTATCAGTACAAGAATTGTATTCATAGTCGCTTTTATAAGAAACCACCGATGTCAAAACTATACTAGCTAGCGCTCGTATTTAACCTCACGAACGTGAACATTTATTACACGCATGACACATTGCTATTTTATTAGTACTAGTTCTGATGCTTGCTGCACTAGTGTGACTCACAACAAGACATGATTAAATGTTATACGCGTTTAATAAACGTTTCCCAGAAGGCAATTCATGCACATGCCATGCGCGTCATGTTACTCCAATTATTCCGATTGTTTCCTATTCCGTGAGGCACAGTCAAAATCCTGAACTGGATGGTGCCGCCATTTTGTAATTGATCAAATAGGTCGCGTGGTGGCTACAATAACTGTTAGACCCACAAAGCAATTGAATATAGTTAAAACAAAACCACCAAACAGAGTGCATGAGGGTTTCTGCGTATAGTATTACCACCATTTAATAGTGTAATGTATCCGTGTTAAACCAAAATATAAGTCTTTGCTCTAACTTGATTTGGTAGGGTCTGGTTAACGTTGAAGTGATGACTACACAAAGATCTTTAAAATCACACCTGTTTATGGCAGTGCAGTATTTTGATGCAATAGATTTAAATGCTGAAATTTTACACAATAGTAAATTACCCTAAGCCTCACATTCGTTGTAAGCTACGGTAAAATCGGACGTATGGTTTGTTCATTTCAGGCCCAACGTTGTATACCCCGTATTTACGGGGTATACCCCGGAACGGAAGAGATTAATGTTCGGGTTGGTGTTTGACATATGCATTTTGGATTCAATGTGTATAGGTATTGTATGACGGTATAACGCAGCCATAGTACAACGTATTAGGCCTACTACTTAGAGAGGCATATTAGTTTTTCTATTGGAAGTCTTACTTATGCGTGCATGCATGTCCACATTTGTACGTGCCGTCATTCTAGAATTTGAAACGGACAAACTGTCATACACGACAGTAACAAACCATATAAGGACACAAATCACGTGCATGGCGCGAAATGATTTCGATTCATCGTATAAGTACAGAAAATTCACGGTCTGTTGAATCCTCGCTTCGCTAACACAACTACAGAATTCGAGAGTACTGTATGAGATTTGCATCACGTGGTGGTTTAGTCAGACGGGTTTTGCTACTAACTAAGGGAGTACATGTTTGCATGAGTGTGTCTATGTGTTTATGTGTGTGCATTTGTATAGACGAGCTTTACAAAATTGTTGGGTGTATTGATTTAATTGTGCCGTATTGTTAAGGTTTTGATAAGACATAATGAGCAAACAATTTCAACTTCTAGTTAAATTTGATCAATGGCAATTACATGTAAACACAGGTATACACATGTGAGTGCACTTTCGAACTGCCGACACTAATTTAAAAGAGTACATGCATGCAAAGAGCTTGATTCATGCATGTTCTGACATGACACGTTGCCATGGCATGGCATGGCGCCCACTCCCCTTGGAGCCAGCTGTGGGTGCTTGCCTGGCTTCACCATCAGGTTTCACAGACGCAACCATGCAGTGGGGGTACCACACCCAATGGCGGACATTCCTGGGAGTGCCATGGGACTACTGTGCAGGCATTGGCCCTCAGCTGTGCGCATGGGAGGTGTGCCAATGAGGGCACAGAGTGCATTCATTACCTGACCCACCCCAAAATTCATTGAGCACTTCAATTAGCCCACCCAGTGAGTTTACAAAAGGATGTGGCTTGTGTGCTTGAATGTGGTTCCCATCAGAGGTGAGGGATTAAAGTGTTGCATCAGTCGGGTCCCCAGACAATCCCTGTTATCCTACTCCTTGTGCGGCTTCAAAAGGAGCGCACCGTCATGAGAAGTCAAAAACGAGCCAGTATGTGGTAGCACTGGGTGTGTCTGGCGAATTTCAGAAAACTACGCGATGGCGACCTGCGTCACAGTATACGAACATGTGTTGTCACAAGTTTTAAAACAGTTGCAACACAGCAATGCATGAATCATATATTAAAATAATACATTCACTTCACAGGGAAAAGGAGCTCGCGCATTATTTTTTCAAGATTTCAAATTTTTTGTATTGTAGAAGTCTGAAATGTCCTGTACACATTGCTTTTTTACTCACTGAGTATCTGTCATTAAGTTGTAAGACTCTGAATTCATTTCAACGCATTATCAAGCCTTACATTTCTACTTCGCGTACTAATGTATGTGCTAGCTTTTCGCGGAAACGATCCCATAGTCTATGTATAAGGGCCCCTAGCTAGCTGGCTTCACGGATGTTTCGGATTGGAAACTAAGGTCTTAAAAAGAATATACGGTATCGCTCATTCTAAGCAAACGATTAATGACTCATTATCGCTACCGTTATGTGACATACGTTTCGAGAACAGTTTCTAGCTGAGTACAACTATTTATTCATATCTAAATGTAGCACCAAAATATTCTATCAATTTCCTAACAGACGATACACTTGCGCATCACTTTTCTAACGCAAGGTCATAATGCGCAAGCTTGTTTTGATAGCTATGTGCGCACCTTTTAGAATTATACTATTGTAGTTTGACATACAGCGGGCAAGACGCGCAAAACCAACAGGTGAGACATACTTGGTGTTAGAGAGGAGAGATAAGTCCACAAGTGTATCTTATTCGCAAGGTGAGAACAATAATTTTACGCGCAGTGTAGTCATTGCATATTTATGAATAATTGGCTACGTTTCACGACAGCACTATCAGCTAAATGGATTACCACATCCAGCAGCTTGCCATACACTGTAAAATTTGTGGAAGGCGGGTTGTCGATCATCATGGCAAAAGTACATACACAGTTTATAAGTGTAAGGACCTTGCTGAAAGTCTGCAGCAAGCAGTTGCAATAGCAGTAAACGATGATAGTCCTGCCACCCACCCTGAAAGCGTTTGCAAAACCTGCAAGGTGACTATTGACAAGGTCATCCATGCCCGCAGTGTAGGTGTCCCCAAGAAGCCAATCGTTCCCTTTCAGTGGTATGCTCACAAAGCGGAAGGATGCATTGTAAGCAATAAGTTTCACATATTTATTAATGCATGCTGAAATTTACAATAATCAGATTTGTGAGCATTTTCAAAAAACACGCAAAGGGGGGAGTTCGGCAAACTGGAGTCTGGCCAAACGCAATCATCAAATATATTCAGGTCATTGCACCAGCTACTGTAACTGATCCAGGCTGTCCCAAGCCACCATTAGCAACTGACAACTTGTCTTGCCTAAGCAAGCTGGAATGCCCTTTGTGTTGTGAGATCCTGTCTCAGCCAATTGAGTTGCCGTGCAGTGTTCTAGCTTGTGCTGAGTGCATCATTGCATGGCTTAAGATCTCAGGTACTGTTTTGTGCCCATGCTGCTACTCAGACATTCCAATGGCTCCAGCTTCCTTGAGGCCTTTAATAATATCACTGCTACATGACATCTTGGTTCACTGCACTTCCTGTGGCAGGGATATGAGAGCTGGTGCATATGTTGGTCACCAGTGCACCAGGTCACCTACAAGAAGTGAAGTAAATATGGCAGCCAATGTTCTTAGGCATGTGATCTCTAACAGTCCCCCTGATGAGTGTGTTGTCAAGGTCCCTACAGGAGGAAGAGTTAAGTGTTTTATTACATTTTGGCCACATATTTATTATATTACCGCCACTGAATTTATTGATAGCCAATCACATTCATGCGTGTGGTGCAAGCCAATTCTCTAGCCACAACTGCATGTGCAAAGTTACTCAATGGGCGTTGTCGAGAGATAAACAATATTAGGAATGTTATTAGTGGTGGAGAACCTTCTGCACTTTTACATAAGGAGGCAAGCTCCATGCTTAGTAGAGAGGATAAAATGGCTTTGATAAAGGAAGCTGGCATAGTGGACATAGGGCCAGGTGAAGGCCTGCAAATTAAAGCTGCTGTTTCTATAACATGGAGCAAAATGCGGGTCCTTCGAAGGTACATGATATATGCATATATAACATAATCAATATAGGCTAACCTGCATTTTTGATTAAATTGATATCAGATTGTTGAAGGAATCTGGAGTCTCATTAGCAAGTGAAGTATCAATGCGGAAGATCATTGATGAGATGATTGGCGACAACCTTGAAGGTGAAGTGGCACCATTTTCATTCAAAATGCCTACTGGTGGAGAGGAAATCCGGGGAGCTCCTCTTGTGTATGTATACCGAATCTCATTCAAAAGATTATTCAAACACTGGAAGAACAAGATAGGTAATGATCTCATTAATTAATCTATCTATCTATCAAATAATGGTAAAATGCAATACAGCAGTGCCAGACTTACATGGCATGGTGGATTTATCCCTGAGAATGAAATCTGGGTGAAACTTGGAGGAGATCATGGTGGTGGAATTTTTAAGGCAACGTTTCAGATTGTAAATGTTCCAAACCCCAACTCTGTTCTAAACACCTGCGTATTCTGCTGCTTCATGGCAGGGGATAGCGCATATAATCTCCATGTTGCTCTAGACCGCTACAAACTGCAGGTTAACAAGCTGCAAGGGATGAGATGGAAGTATCATTACCAGAGAGTGAGTTCCTCCACTTTCACAACATATAGTGCACAGCTCCAGAGACTCCAAGCTGCCAAATCAGAACTTGAAGTTGCCAAACATTCGAAAGAAACCACAGAGCAACTAGCAACATACATGGTGTTGCTATATGGTGAGGAGTCCAATGTGGTCTTCTTGGAGAGCAGGGTGCCGAATCTATTCATGCTAAGTTCAATACCCTGCTCTCCCAATACAACACAATGCACGACAAAGTGAAAAAACTACTGTGCATAGTTAAGCAACACTTTTTAACTCTTAGCACTGCACCGCACATAACACCACCAAAAAAGAGAAAGCAGTAACTGTATTTCGTTCCCCTCGTATACATGTACTCGATACGGTATAAAGCGCGTAAAAATGCCACTCTTTGGTGACACACAACTCCCACAGAATTATCGTTCTCGGTTTCGGTAAAGAAGAAAAAGGCTCTTTAAGGACTCAACTTTACCTGGAAAGTCGGCGTTTTAGCCGTTTTTGCGCCGTTTGTCCAGTATAAAGCACTTAGTGCGACATATCCGTTTCAAGCGGTCCGCTTTCGAGTCCCAGGGCACACTGCAGAAATGTATACCGAGCACGTGATTGCTATAGTGCAAAGAACAAAGGTCATTGTCGTAGGTACTACTGTAACCAAGTTTGTTAAACTTGTTGGTACCTTGTAGAGCTGCAAATTCCAAGGGCCATTATGTTGTCAGGATGGTTGCTATGGGATGACGTATGTACGTTTCAATATTACTTTACAAAACTTTCTTTCCAACATTTCTACGAGCGCAAACATCCGTGGCTTGCGAGTAGTCATTATGATTGTGTTGTCCTAGACGTCTGGAGCAGGGTGATGTTTATGCTTACCTGATTTGATGCATGTATGAAATTAAGCTGTGGCGTGGTGTGATTGTTGCATCAAACCTGGATATTTATACTCAAATTTCATCCTGTGCAAACTGTGAAAGCATGACCTGTAGGACCAGAACATAACACATTCATCATGATGTGGTGTACTATATATAGTGAGGTGTGAATAAGAGTCCCCAGAGCTGGATGTACTGATGTGATCATGCCTTGCTATTGCAGCTATGCGAACCCACACGCGAAAATAGTCTACAGCAAACATGGAGTAATGTGGTAAAGGTCACTTGGCTTCTGGCTTCTCTTGGTAACGACCTTGCTTAGCATGCGGAAATGGTCTTCCTGAGTTTTCTTGGTAACGTGGCTTGCGGTCTTGATGGCTTCTAAAGTAACGATGTAGCTTGGCCTCAAGGTTTCACAGTAGTGGGATCAAATGATTAGGCCACGCGCACCTATGTACACATGTAGATGTACAGTGGACAACGCATTCTATGATAAGTTGTCCGAGAGAAACGCAAACAATGAGGACAATACACACTGCAATCATGAATTGATGTATTGGTGTCGTAAGTTCTTCGGAAAAACTTCCCCGCTATTGATGCATGCCACATTACTCCGTGTCTGACGTAGACTATATTTTCGCCTGCGTATCAGCATCGCTGCAAAGGCAAGACATGATCAGATCCGTCAATAATTCCAACCCTCGGGCTGGGGGACTCTTATTCGATGCACTTCATCATGATGAATGTGTTATGTTCTGGTCCTGGTACAGGTCATGAAAGCATGCATATTATACTATTCTGCTCTGGAGTACTCAAAAGCTGAGAGTGAGATACTGATAATATAATATAAATGATAGTCTTATCTGAGAACAGTGCAGATGTGGTATTTTGTTTACAATAAGACGTTTACGTAGCATGAATCAGACGCCTTTGTACTGTTTTACAGGGGAAGACACTTACTTCAACGCATCAGTTGTGCCATAGGAATTGCTTTTAGTGCCATCATCCTACTTGGTAGACCTACAGAAGATTGTGTACTCTTTTGTCAAAAGGGGTAAACAACAGTGTTCTTTTTGAAATGACAGCATTAGTAAACGAGATACATAACACATTTTGATGCGTGGAGCCACACCCATGTAACAAAATGTAGGTATATGTGGTAAAAATCTGTTCAACTATGCATGCAAATGCTGTGGACAATAAATGAACATTTTTGAAGAACATGTCAATGGACATGTACAATATGCTGACTTTGGGGCCCTGATGGGGGAGCAGGGAGAAGAGATCCACATTCTTGCAACACATTGTACAGTATGGTTAACAAAGTTCAGGGACTGAAGTGCATCATGAAAGAACACTGCCTGAGTGTGTGCCTCAGACAAAAGTCTTTGAAACCAGAAAAACTAAGCAGAAAAAATAGAAAAGAAGTGTGGTATGCTCGCGGCATGGATTTCGTTTTCCAATCATTACTATACACGTTACTGTATAATATTTAATTCAGTCTTTCATGTCCATTGCTGAGGACCATTTCGCTACGTAAAAGTTGCTTTAATATTAACACAATCATATCGATTGTCCCTATATTGGAGATTCACTGATACCTAACCTTAAGCATAATAGATAGTTGCTCAACAAAGTGTTTACTTGCAAAGTTGTGTTTGCTTGAATTTATTAAAACAGCAAAAGAACTAAACGAAAGTTGGTCAGTTGCACAGCAGTATTTTGTTATTGATAGACAATAACATAATAATGTTATGTTGTTGTTATTTAGTGATCCCTCTCCATAATCTCCGTTTACAACATTTTCTCCCTGCTCAGTTAGAATTGAAATCCGCTATTACATAACTAGTGGTAAACAATATCACGAGTCGTTTACTAACCCCGGTGAACAGGTAAGGTGTTATAGTGCTGAAGACTCCATTTTAGGACTCTATCACCATTTTGTGTTGCACTCTTTTTAATCCATGAAACTCGTGGTTAATGTTAAACAAATAATCAATGTTTATACTCTGTGTGAAAAGTAATCAACGAACTTTTTGAAATGTGTACTGAAGAGATGATTGTATGTTATCCAGATAGGATGTTAAGGGGCATATTTTCTATGTGTCATACCAACTCTTTATAAGTCAAATTTTTTCAGCAATGGACATGAAAGACTGAATTAAATATTATACAGTAACGTGTATAGTTATGATTGGAAAACAAAATCAATGCCGCGAGCATACCACACTTCTTTTCTATTTCTTTTCTGGTTTCAAAGACTTTTGTCTGAGGCACACACTCAGGCAGTGTTCTTTCATGATGCACTTCAGTCCCTGAACTTTGTTAACCATACTGTACAATGTGTTGCAAGAATGTGGATCTCTTCAGTTCCCTGCTCCCCCATCAGGGCCCCAAAGCCAGCATATTGTACATGTCCATTGACATGTTCTTGAAAAATGTTCATTTATTGTCCTTTCCAATTACAGAAAAAGCATGGTCTAAATTGTACAAAGCATGATCTAAATAACTGAAGAATTCTTGTATGGAATTTGTTGTAATAGAAGCTATCATGTGTCAGTATTGGTAATGCATGTTGTGAACTTAGGTAACTGTACATCCCAAGTGCACTTAAAGTGTTTTCCATTAACCCTCACAACTGTACTTTTGTACAACTTGAAATTTTGGTGCTCATTTCCATATCTATTGGCATAATGGCTTTGCGCCCAAACATCACTTCAAAAGGCGAGAATGATGTAGACTCGTGAATGGATATATTATACGCACAGATGGATGTATCCAAGTATAGGCATTCCATTCATTTTATTTTCAGATACAAATTTCATAAGCATGTTTTGAAGTGTCTGGTTGAACCTTTCGTCCATTCTATTGCCCTTCAAAAAAATTGAGAATTATTTGTACATGTTTATTGTGCATACGTAGAACACTTTAATGTTATGCTCACAACATAAAAGAGTTCATTTTTTCAATTTACTTGGTCATTTGCTTCAAAATAATTGCATGTGTGCACATAACACAAAGTTGTGGTGAAAGTATGACCTTAAAAGGATAAGTATAGGACGCGAGATCGATGGATGTTAATGCCCCATTCTCATAAAGATCTGCATATGGAACTAAATACGCTCATATTAAGTTATTAATCAGGCATTACCATGAACAAGACAGCCATCTGCAGTTTTACTGGAGACAGTGGTACAGCTTCTGCAAACTTTGAAAACTGAGTAGTCGCTTATTGTTAAAATATATCGATTTCCTTTGAGTGAGGTGGGCAGGGGACCAACAAAATCTATTCCAATATGAAACCATGGAGCCTTGACAGGCAGTGGATGCATTTCTGGTGTTGAGATCACCATATTTCTATTAACTCGTTGGCAGATGTCACATGTCCGAATCTTGAAAGGAGAAAAAACATGGTCACACCTGATTATGGTAAATGAATACATACACGGCCATTTGGTAAATTAAAGAGACAAAGCTCTACACACCATTTCTTTCACATCTCTGACTATTCCATTCCACATACATGTATAGCGTTCAGTGATTCTGGCGATGGTTCGCTTCTCACCCATATGTCCAGCCGTTGGATCGCTATGACAGGCTTACAAACCTCAACTCAAGTACCTGCATTGCAACCATACATGTACAACATTTCAAATATTGGGTATACATTATGTTATGCCCTTACTCGATCTTTCTTCTTCTTTTTTTTTGGATATACAAAACACCATCACGAAGAAAACACATCGCCGCCTTTCTTCTGATTGCCCTTTTTATCACATCGCTCGATCCGCTAGGATAACAAGACTCTTTGAGGTAGAGAAAGACCGCATCCATCATTTCTCTATCGTGTACTGTAACTGAATCGTCGTTCGCTATTATTGCAGCGCTGTCCTCCATTTCTCTATTCAAACTTTTAAACCACGTGCATGAGGTGCTAATTATGTGCGGATGTAAGCGTTCATCTCATTTATTCGAGGATAATAATTCACTCTGCACGAAGTACGAGAGAATGTATGCATGATGTGAATTTTAGTTAAGAACTGTGTTATAACAACTTTTGGCAAGGGCGGTACAGTCTTCGCAACCAAAGTTGTACCGGGTGGTACAATTATTGCGACTAAAAATGTACCGCCCTGTACAATTTTCACCCGGTACAATTATTGCGTGACACTACATGTACGTTGCAAAGATTTTATAATAACTTAAAGTGTACTCTATTATTATTCAAATTCACACCCTTCCTATAAGGAAGAGGAACTACAAACTACCCGGCAAACCTGCTGAGTAAGCATGCACAGCAAAATCTTAATTATCCAAACTACACTGGTCCAATGGGACACATCTTCTTCCTTTAAGATCCAGCACCTCTCCATTGGTACACTCGCATCCATGGAGACAGTCTTTAGTGCAGCCGTGGATCGGGCTGTCACATGTAAATGGGTTCCGTGGGCAATCCACACACCGTTTGAATACTTGACCATCGAACGGACACTTTTGACACTCCTTTGACACACATTTTCCCGCCGTTAGGTCAAGAACTTGACCCTCGGGACAATCACATCCGGGTAAACAAATCCATGGGCAAAGAGTGAGCTCATGGTCATCGCATGTCAGTGGTCTGTCACCACAGCTCAGACAGCGGACGAATACAAAACCGTTTGGACACCCGGGCACTGTGTTCGTGTTAAAGTATGCATTTATAAGCGGCAATCTATATACATGTAACTGTGCGTTTGAAAGAACTCACATAATCGTGTAGGTGGGCATGTTTCCACACATTCTCCGGTCTTTTCGTCCAGTATAGTTCCTTCTGCGCACGTACATCCCGTTGCACAAATCAGCGGACATTTAATGGGGTTCGGATTGGCGCAAGTGATAGTGCCGCCACATTCGATGCATTCTTTGCTGTACACCATTCCCGGAGGACACCGTCTCGCGGCTGTACAGTGGTGAGCGATAGCGGGTAATTAGACACGGATAGTTACTGGTAGTTTAACTAACCTGTCGATATCTCACCACTTAATGGTGTACAGTGGACCAGTGAGACAATGGCACCAAACGAACCGATTAGCAGAGTAAGCTTGAGAGTACTCATCTCTTTGGTTTGATATCAATCAGCCTTCTGCTGCAATGTTAGTCATGGTGCTAGTACTTAAATACATAACGATTGAAACCTTCCTTATAAATATTGTGTAGAGCTAATTCTTTGGAACTGTCTGAATGTTGTATGTGGGTGGAGAGCCTAGCACATCCCTGGAATTGTAGTTCGTTGAATATTAAACTTCGTTTCATCCGATCTTGCATTTCCCAGAATACATCATGTGGGCAGGCTGAGTAGTTATTTTATATATTAATTAACCACAAGTTTATACATGGATTCAAGAGCGCAACACAAAATGGGGACGCTAACTGTAGATGGCCTAGCATGGTGTCTCCAGCCTTGAATTTTTACTGGGCTTAATACAAAATAAATAACTTGCCAAGCGATAATATTGTTGACCACAAGTTATACATATATAGTAGATTTCGTTTTAATACAATTAAGCAGGGAGAAAGCACATAACACTTCAATCTGTGCAACTGACCACTGACTCACCGGATGTTTTGTTTAAGTCATTTTCCTTTTCAAGCAAACAGAACATTGCAAGTTGAAAAACTTTGTTGGACAACTATCTTTTATTAGGTATCAGTGAAACTCAACTACGTCGACAGCCAATATGACAGGAATTAGTCCCAGGGAAAGTGTTTCCGAAGAACGTACAAGTACATAGGACACCAATACAGGCACTGTGGTGCAGTGTGTAACGTCCCCAATTATTGTTGCTGTTCTTTCGGACAACTTCTCTTAGGGTGCGTTGTCCACCGTACATGTCCTCCATAAGCAACACCTACATGTTCATAGTCGGGCGTGGTTCAATTATTTGATCTGGTATTTACTGGAAACCTTGAAGCCAAGCGAAATCGTTACTTTGAAAGCTAAACACGTGCATCAAGACCACAAGCCACGTTACCAAGAAAACTGAGAAACAACGTTTTGGCATGCAAGCGAGCTCGTTGCCAAGAAGTGCCCGAAGCCAAGCGAGTTTGTTATCTACCCCACACTGTCGCATATTTGTACCTCACTAAATGTAGGTAGTACACTCCTCATAATTGATGCATGTGTTATATTCAAGTCTTGATACCTACCCGCAGCGTAAAAGATATAGTTGTCCAACAAAGTTTTCCAATTTACAACAGTTGTGTTTGCTTAAATATATATATTTTTTAAACATCAAAATGAGGCACTGGTGTTAACACCACAAAACAAACCTGGCTTCAAGCTGAATTAAGTCCGCACAGAGGAGGCCTTGGTCTTCGGTCACTTTCCCATCACTCAACAGCTGCATACATTTTATCTCTGTGCAACTCTGAATGTGCCTCCCAAAATCACTCATATCTGGCGTCATCAATTGACTGTTTCAATCTCTCCGTCATGTCCTCTGACACAATTTCCATTGAATCTTGCTTGCTCAATAAACCCTCACAACACACAGGTGCCATTGTCTCACTGGTCCACTGTACCCCATTAAGTGGCGAGATATCGACAGGTTAGTTAAGCTACCAGTAACTATTCGTTTCTAATTACCCGCTATCGCTCACCACTGTACAGCCGCGAGACGGTGTCCTCCGAGAATGGTGTACAGCAAAGAATGCATCGAATGTGGCGGCACTATCACTTGCGCCAATCCGAACCCCATTATATGTCCGCTGGTTTGTGCAACGGGATGTACGTGTGCAGAAGGAACTATACTGGACGAAGAGACTGGAAAATGTGTGGAAACGTGCCCATTATGTGAGTTCTTTCAAACGCAGTTATATATAGATTGCCGCTTATAAATGCATACTTTAACACGAACTCAGTGCCCATCAGGTGTCCAAACGGCTTTGTATTCGCCCGCTGTCTGAGCTGTGGTAACAGACCACTGACATGCGATGACCATGAGTTGACTCTTTGCTCAGGGATTTGTTTACCCGGATGTGATTGTCCCGAGGGTCAAGTTCTTGACCTAACGGCGGGAAAATGTGTGTCAAAGGAGTGTCAAAAGTGTCCGTTCGATGGTCAAGTATTCAAACGGTGTGTGGATTGCCCTCGGAACCCATTTACATGCGACAGCCCGATCCACTACTGCACTAAAGACTGTCGCCCTGGATGCGAGTGTACCAATGGAGAGGTGCTGGATCTTAAAGGAAGAAGATGTGTTCCATTGGACCAGTGTAGTGTGGATAATTAAGATTTTGCTTTGCATGTTTACACTGCAGGTTTATCGGGTAGTTTGTAGATCCTCTTCCTTATAGGAAGGGTGTGCATTTGAATGATAATAGTCAGAGTACACAGTGTACATTTTTAGTTTTTATAAAAGCTTTCACGGCGCGACAGTGTACCGTATGCAGCCTTGTATATTGCACCCATACTAATCGATACTCGTCTGCACTCGACACGTTGGCAGTTTTTCATACGTCACGAATGCGGCGCCTGTATACGTCTCAGAACGAACACTTCGCTTATACGTATGATATCGCGGTCTGCATATGGATTCAGTATATTCGCCATCACCTGTCTGAATGCATACTTCAGATGAACGCGTGCAGACTCTGTACACGTCATGTATTCGAATCGTTTCAAATCCATTTTCTGTTCTGCATACTTGAAGGCTAGTGCTTAAACCCTGAACCACGCCAGCAATAATTCAGAATTTAACGGCAAACTTTAATCAAATTACAGCTGAAATACAACTTGGTCAAAAAATAAACAGGTATAGTTCCAAGCTGGCGATCAAAGTCTCCCTCGCATCCTGGATTTTCCTGATGTAGTCAGAAGGGCACTCTCCGCCTAGCAGAGGCCGCGAACACGAGCCTCTACTACTCTCGCGGCACTTGTCGACGGTTTCCTTACAAGCACACGCTAAAATATTACAGAGGTTATGCACAAAGAACTCAGCATTTACTTACTCTCTGACCGCGGTGGTAGCTAGCTTATGCTTTACAATGCTATCGTCGTCATCCCCTTGGTTGGCCATGCAGCAAAACGTTTTCATTTGGCCGTAGTATACCCTGGCGTCGGCTCAAGAGCTGTGGTCAGAAAGGAAAGTCATAGCATGCCTACTCTGTACCTGCGTTTCTTCTTTTGCATTGCCGGGGTTGGTCACTTCCGCCATTTCAGTCTCGATGTACTCGCTTAAATATCTCCTGACCCTGAAGTTTTGGGCACGCGCACATAATCCACATGCACATATACAACTTACTATGCTCTTCGCAATGGCGTTCTATTGGTCGACACTGTGCTCAAGAGTACAAACATGACGTAAGCATGTAAACCTTTGTGACAACTTGAAACGCCGCCTCACTGCATCTACTGAATCACACACTTGTCCTGGTTTGACATAAGCAACACCGTATAATGTACAGTGTAAACACGCACAACTTACCAGGCCTAGACTGCTTAAGTCCGTTCGGTATGCCTTTATAACCTCCGCCTGTCACCCGCGTTGTCCGAAACTCTTGGAACTCTTTATCTTGCACAGTTGCACCTCACTGATTCGTCAGCTATATAGTGATCAAAATCAACAATCCAATTTCTCTTTCGTTGGGAACGGCCCCATTAGTACTGTCTCCACAGATAGCCCAGTAGTCCAACTTTCCTTTCCTCCTATTTCGTTGGGAACTCAACCAAGTTGCCTATTTTTGTTTCCTTTGCTCGATCGTGCGTCGTCAAATGACCAACACGTGCAAAACTTAAAACCGAGCATGCATGCGCAGATAATGATATCAAAATTAATTACTCAAATAGGCTTACAGGCTACACACCCGCTAGAAATAGTCACAGATGTAGGTATCAGAAGATTACAATGATTATAGGGATCCAATAACTTACCTGTGAGTTCAAAATAGTACGCGACTCGGTCGAGGTAATTATAGTAGCCACACTAATATGCGTTTTCATGGGTGTGGGTTAAAACGGCCTATATTCCTATTTATTGCGCACTATCGTAATTTACGGGCTAAAGTGCCGCTCGCGATATGGGTGCGATACGCACCCGATACTTAGCCCCAACAATACCCATCTGCACACTGCACTGGACATTGACATATCTATATGTATATCGGTCCGCACACGTGCATGTCTGGATATGTATCTGCATACCATGGCGTGGGCAAACTCTGCATATTACTGCATACGATACTATGTCACGCAGTGTTTGCCTCGTTAATGATTTGCATCTGTACGCAAGCGGGCTGGTAGACGTCCCGTGCGTGCGTGTGCAGCAGCTGCAACCTGAACTTATAGCTGGCGTATTAATAATGTCACTTTGTCAGTCCTGATGGCATGACTCAGCGGATCTTGCATGTGTCACGTGCATCCCCACTCTTCCATCGCGTGCCCTGCCTAACAATGTGACAGTCTCGATTTTCAGAGTAAAACTATTGTAGCTGTGGTTACATTGGTGTTACGGCTAACAAAACGGCGGAAAGTGCGTAGAAAATTACTGTCGGCAACGGTGTTCCGATAATGTACGTACATTAAAACTGTTGCAGTAGACTGAGTAGAGAACCAACTTCACATTTTTTTTTGCATAGCCTGCATTTGCTTCTCTCGTGGTGTTGGGCCAATTCATTGCATTAACATAACTGACGAGGGCGACCGTCGTTGTGGAGTCGGAGTTGGTGATAGTGGTAAACCTCTACGCCATAACATGAATCTTTCGCGTGAGCAAAATAGCGCGGTCGGCATCGCCTTTCAGTAATGAATGTAACATGCTCGGCTGTAATCTCAGCACCATATGTTAGGAAATCTACATGCATGTAGATGTGCTAACCATTTTGGTCGCATCGGGAAATATTTTTCTCTCGGCGGTTCTGCTTCCCCGACAGATTGGTGATCGTGATTCCAATATATGGAGAAATGAACAGTCACGAAAGTTGCGGTTTGTAAATTTTTGGATTTAATTCCGCGGTACGTTCCACAGAGAATGTATGGCGTTTGATTATTACTTAATTAAATAATGGACCTGCAACTTTTGCTACCCACTAATACTACTCTAAATGATGTTCAAATGTAGGCAATTTCAAATTTTATATCTCATACCGTCCAAAATTCTGGGACCATTCATGCTAAATAAGATATTCCATTAGTTATAACTAATGAACAGTGGGGGTTAGAACTTATGCCACCCTCTTAAACTATTCTAAAACTATCCAAATAATATAATATATGAAAAAAAGTGAATGTTGTCGTGAAGAATTTGGGGACCATTTAATGAAACAGTAAACCAGTTTTTGTCCAATAAGGCGCCATTTTAAAATGGCGTTTCTATGGGTTACCCCTCTAACTTGGACACGCCCATCTAGGGCAATTCTGCGAGGGTGGAGTCGAGGCAGAGGTCGAGGTGGGCCAGGGGGCGGGGTAGACAGGGGGAAATGAGTGTATAAACATTCACTACAGTGAATACTAAAAGCTTCGAATCTATGTTTTCTACACCGAGTCAGGGGCGGATCCAGGATTTCAGAAAAGGGGGGGTTGTTAATGAATAATGATTAATTAAAGAGGGGAGGGTGCGGGAGGGGGTACCCCTCCCGCACAGCTAGGGGGCCTGGGAGAGCTAGGGGGCCTGGGTAAGCTCCCCCAGCGGGGTCTGGGGTTCCGCCCCAGACGCCAACGCTTTTTTATTATATCATGCTCAAAACAGTACATAAAACTGCGTGCAAAAACGGAAATAGTTTTTTTTTCATGAATTAAATAATTCAGAAATTTGCATGTACGATTGCTGGATCCTACATGTATTTACTAATATGGGATGCTTGATTCTGGGATGTGCTCGCATGCAGATTTCATCCAGAGGTACTCTTTCTTTATAGTAAAAGATGTTGCATATGTTTTGATTCTTCTCATTGATTAAATACATATAGCTACTTCGGCGATATCTAGCAAGCGCTCTCCATGACCATTTACATGTATACGGTGCCTCGATCTCTCGTAGGATCATTTGCATATAGATTGATCAATGCTTTCTTTTTAAAGTAAGAAAACTGCATGCATACTTGAGTAAGAGTTTTTTTAAATGTCCTGTTTTGTTCTTTAGAGTGCAGTGTGATACTGTGTTGCCGTATTGGAGAAGACTTTTAAGTTACATCGCCTCTTGCATGCACAGCGAAACCGCTATCCGAGACGGGTTGCAACGGTGCCCCGTCACTTTCGATCAAGACGGACTTCCACGTAAATTTCACGGAAACGTTTAGTGACGGTATCCGTGTATTTATGAACGGTAATCGACGAACGCTACCGCACGGTACCGCGTCCTCCACTATTATTGATGCATGGTCACGTGATACAAGTAACTCCTTCCGAATTAAAAAAATGAGCGGCAAGTGACGTTACTGTCACCACTGCGGGGAATACGTGTGTAGATCTACATTTTTTGAACACGAAATGCTAGTAGAGTCGTCATCCAAAGCTGATAGTTCTCTTCAAGCTAAACAACAGCTTCCTGCGGAAGGTATATCATACACGTGCACCGATTATGTATGCATATGCGCAGCTGCATATGCGTATACTCGATTCGCGAGATATAGCTAGTGCTGAGCGGTAGCTATTAGCAGCTAATTGTATCCTTTTTTTATTATACAGACGTACCGGTACTAGGAGAGCATATAGAATACCTCTCCGGCTCTGAGTCAGATTAATTCGTCATCAAGTAAAGAATCTTTACAGCAAGGACTCCATAACTATAAATGGCACCAGTTGCCTGTGTGTCTATGTGATGTGTGCCTCTGTGTGAGATGTGTGCCACTGTGTATGTGTGCCTGTGTGTTGATGTGTGCCTCTGTGTCAATGTGTGCCTCTGTGTAATATACATGAGTGCCTCTGTGTGATATGCGCCTCTGTTTATGATACATGTGTCCCTGTGTGTAATGTGTGCCAATAAGTGTAGCCTGTGTGTGATGTACACATGCCTCTGTGTGATGTGTTCCTGTGTGTGATTTGTGATGTACACGTGCCTCTGTGTGATGTGTCCCTCTGTTATGTGTGCCTAGGCTCTGTGCGTGATGTATGCCTCTGTGTAATGTGCACTTGCCTCTGTGTGATGTATTGCTGTGTGTGATGAGTGCCCGTGTGTGATGTTTGCCTCTCTGTAATGTGTAGCCTTATTAGTGATGAGTGCCTGTGTGATGTGTTCCTCTGTTTATGATGTGTCCTTGTGTGTGATGTGTGCCGATGTGTAACTTGTGTGTGATGTACATGTGTGCTTGTGTGTGATGTGTAACCTTAGTGTGTGTGTGATGTGTGGCTGTGTGTGATGTGTGCCTCTGTGTGTGATGTGTGCCTCTGTGTGTGATGTGTGCCTGTGTGTGTGATGTGTGCCTGTGTGTGTGATGTGTGCCTGTGTGTGATGTGTGCCTATGTGATGTGTGCCTGTGCCTGTGTGAGATGTGTGATGTGTGCCTGTGTGATGTGTGCCTATGTGCGATATATGCCTGTGTGTGATGTGGCTGTGTGTGATGTATGCCTGCGTGTGATGTGTGCCTGTGTGTGATGTGTGCCTCTGTGTGATGTGTGCCTATGTGTGATATGTGCCTGTGTGTAATGTGTGCCAATATGTGTAACCTGTGTGTGATGTGTGCCTGTGTGTGATATGTGCCTATGTGTCATGTGTGCCTGTAGCCTTAGTGATGTGTGCCTATATGTGATGTGTGTCTGTGTGTGATGTGTGGCTGTGTGCTATGTGTGTCTGTGTGCATACCTCTGTGTGATGTGTGCCTGTCTGTAATGTGTGCCTGTGTGTGATATACACATGCCTCTGTGTGATGTGTGCCTCTGTGTGATGTGTGCCTATGTGTGATGTGTGCCTATGTATGATGTGTGCCTGTGTGTGATGTGTGCCAATATGTGTAACCTGTGTGTGATGTGTGCCTGTGTGTGATATGTGCCTATGTGTCATGTGTGCCTGTAGCCTTAGTGATGTGTGCCTATATGTGATGTGTGTCTGTGTGATGTGTGGCTGTGTGCTATGTGTGTCTGTGTGCATACCTCTGTGTGATGTGTGCCTGTCTGTAATGTGTGCCAATATGTGTAACGTGTGTGTGATATGATGTGTGCATGTGTGTGATGTATGCATGTGTGTGATGTGTGCATGTGTGTGATGTATGCATGTGTGTGATGTGTGCATGTGTGTGATATGTAGCCTTAGTGATGAGTGTCTATGTGTGATGAGTGTCTGAGTGTGACATGTGCCTGTGTGATGTGTGTCTGTGTGATGTGTGCCTGTGTGATGTGTGCCTCTGTGTGTGCCTGTGTGATGTGTGATTTGTGCCTATGTGTGATGTGTGCCTGTGTGATTTGTGCCTGTGTGTCATTTGTGCCTGTGCATGATGTGTGCTTGTTTGTGTGATGTGTGCCTGTGTGTGATGTGTGTCTGTGTGATGTGTAGCTTCTGTGTTATGTGTGCCTGTGTGATGTGTGCCACTGTGTGTGATGTGTGCCTGTGTGATGTGTGATGTGTGCCTATGTGTGATTTGTGCCTCTTTATTATGTGTGCCTTTTTGATTTGTGCCTGTGTGTCATTTGTGCCTATGTGTAATGTATGCCTGTGTGTGATGTGTGCCTGTTTGTGTGATGTGTGCCTGTGTGTGATGTGTGCCTGTGTGTGATGTGTGTCTGTTGATGTGTGCCTGTGTGATGCGTGCCTGTATGATGCGTGCCTGTGTGATTTGTGCCTGTTGGTGTGATGTGTGCCTGTGTGTGATATGTGCCTGTGTGTATTTGTAGCCTTAGTGATGAGTGCCTCTGTGATGTGTGCCTCTGTGTGATGTGTGCCTGTGTGATGTGTACCTGTGTGATGGTGCCTCTGTGTTATGTATCCTGTGTGATGTGTGCCTCTGTGTGATGTGTGCCTCTGTGTGATGTGTGCCTATGTGTGAGTGTGCCTATGTGTGATGTATGCCTTGTGTGATGTGTGCCTGTGTGTGATGTGTGCCTGTTTGTGTGACGTGTGTGTGGCTGTATGCAACATTATTGAAGTACTTCGTTCATTCTTTACATGTGTAGGGATAAAGGATTATGTCTTCCATCCTCACTCAAACTAAAACTGATTCCATGTACATGTTGTATGTTCTGCATTCTTGTATTGGACCTTAATGAATCAATTTCAAGGCTGATAAAAGATTTAAATCGCACATACATGTACTGGACTGTTACCTCATTGCCATGGCAACACATCGCATACCAATAACAAGCGGTATAAGCTCGCTAATTGCAATTGATTGACAGTTGTTGGTTAATAACTGTCCCTTGACCAATTCACGTGACTATTAATAATAGGTTTTTGGCGGGGAAACAGTGGTGTAGCCGATGGATGTTACCTATTTTATCGCAACCTATTTTGGCGCCAAAGTACAACGTGCATCAGCGCAGCAAAGAGCACGATATGGTAAGCGTTTCGCTATCGGCCTTTGTCCTCCTCTACAGCAACTTTCAGGTTCAAAGATTGGCGTGGAACTTATGGATCCGAATAAACTTGTTGATTCGCCACATACTGATGATAAGACATGAGTGCTGCGTAAGTGCCATTTTTGGGGTGTCGACAACCACTTTTCTTCCATCTACAGGAATAGGTTGTAACGCGAAGTAACGTATTATTGGTGCGTTATTTAATTGCATTTCCTCTACCCAGCCACCTTTATTTTTTTTGGCTTTGGAACGCAATGAGGTATGTACAAGGGTCACTTTTTTTCTCATCTGTGACTTTTTACACAAGATGAACGTTTGATGACGTGAGTGGCTCCACCGTTTGTGCCAGTGTCATCGCGCGCAGATTGTCAATACCGGCGCAAATGTGTAAGCAAGTACTTCTGTGGTTCATGCATTCATGATTGATGCTATACATAATTATCTTTCAACAGAACGGAATCCGGCTTTTTGCCTAATGTGGAGACCAAGCAAAACTGACACTTGCTCATCCTTTTAATATGCATTTGTATTTGTATATGGTTTTTTGAAGAACTAACCCTGAGAAAAGTGAATGGGATGGTGCACGTATACGATAAAGCTGCATGGATAGAAAGTAGAAGCGGTACCGCTGTAGTACCGGTAGCCAGAAATCCAACCTTACGTACTGATGGTACGATGCGGTAAAAAGCGAACCGCCTTTAACCGTGGATTTCCCGGACTGACGGATTATAACGTTTAAAGACGTGACAGAGCGACGGAGGGGAAGGACGTTGCCGTCCACTCTCCGTCCACAGACGGACCGTTGGTATTGATATCAACGGTATCCGCCTACATCTGAGTGACGGGTAAGGTCACGTGATGAGACGTTACCGTCTCAATGTAATGGTTTCGCTGTGATGGTTGCATACGAGCGAAAGAAAATTGATTCCACTATCACAGAACAAGCAATGGCTATAGCGATCGTTTTAAATCACGTAGCGGAGTAGATTGTATAACCTTCTGCACTGACAGAAAATGCTACAGAAAGCTTGTGTTCAAGACAAGACAAATTTGCGGGTCCGTTACACGAGGCACGCGCACGCCGTTACTTTTTGTTTAGCATCAGTACAGAAGCTATTTCCCCCCAAGATCCCCCCCCCCCCCCCCCCCCCCCCCCCTGGATCCGCCACTGCGAGTAGACTGATCGTTGTCTTGAAATTAGAATGATAGTGTAGGCTGCATATACCTCGACCGGCTGTGCTCAGATATCTACATACGCTGGCAACACTTCGTATGTCAAATTTTTATGTTAGCAGATCCTACATGTAGGCCTACACGTAGCTGAATCGAGTGTCTGAGAAACGAACCAGCAGCCATTGCATGTGGTGTTGCAAACGTGATCACATGTACATGTACAATGCGACACCTCCAGTTATCACAAATTAACACAACAGCAACGCTAATATTTTGCAGATCCGAGGTGAGTAACTTTTAAGCGTAGTTGTGTGGTTCCATCCACGTACTCGATATCGATGTGTTGACAGTGTGATTAGGTTCGAATCGGATGTAATAATAGTGTGGTATACGCGTGAGGTTGCGACGATGGACAAGGATCAACTCGGTACCAACACTCACAACGTGTCTATTCACAACAACGTAATCTCACGTGCACATCTAATTATTCAATATGTCACATCTCCCCTTTCACAGAGGCGGTCAATGAGGCGATCAGGTGGGCGCATTACTGCTCCTGTTTTTGACCTGGTCATGATTGGACTTCGTGCTGTCTCCACTTGTCTGTCTGCCTCTGTGGACTCCTGATCCTCTGCAGGAAGTGATGGGATACTTTCTTCAGTCTGGTGTGGTATAACTGTTAGCTGAGACCGGTTTCTCCGGACCTGTCCCGTAGGAGTTCTCACATAATGTGATCTGGGTGTGTCAGCTGCATCCACTACTCTACCTTGAACTTTCCCTGTGTCTTCAGACACCCACACTTCAGCTCCATCCTCAATGTCCCCTCGCAAACGTGTACCATATTGCTTGTTGTACTGTTTACTTTGTGTTTGTTTAAATCCAGCATTTCTTTCCCTAAACTGTGGTAGATAAGGCCATTTGGGAATAAGCAGGGCAGTGATTTGTGGGACTGTAGTGCGGATACACCTCCCCATGAGGAGCTCTGCTGGGCTAAGGGAGCACCAGGGCAGGGGGGTTGCATTATAGTTCAGCAGAGCCAAGTGGGGGTCACCTGGTTGTGATAGTAGGCGTTTGACAGTCTGTACAGCCCGTTCAGCCTGACCATTACTCTGGGGATACCGAGGGCTACTTGTGATGTGCTTAAACCCATATGTCTTTGCATATGCCTTAAATTCTGTTGACACATACTGGGGTCCATTATCACTCCTGAGGGTCTCTGGAATACCATGTCTAGAAAATATGGACTTGAGTATCATGATTACACTGTTAGACGTAGTGGTAGTCATCTTCACCACTTCAATAAACCTTGAAAAATAGTCCACAACCAGTAAATAACTGGAACCATTATGTTCAAACATATCTGATCCTATCTTCTGCCAGGGATATTCTGGTAGTTCAGTGGCAATCATTGGCTCTTTGCGTTGAGTCTGCCTTTTTGCACAAACATGACACCTGCTGATTTGTTCCTCTATTTGCTTTGACATACCTGGCCACCATACTGCATCAGTTGCTCGCATTTTGCATCTAAGAACTCCAAGGTGCCCTTCGTGGATCCTTTGAATCACATCTTTCTGTAATGTCTGAGGTACAACAATCCGGTTCCCATAAAGTAGAAGTCCATTTTTCAGCGTGAGGCTCCCTCTGCTTGACCAGTATACTGCTAAGCTCCCTGTAACTTTATGTTTCTCTGGCCATCCAAACCTGCAATACTTCTTAACCTGTATACATACAGGGTCTGTATCCTGAGCTTTGATATATTCCTGCAACTTCTGTTCAGTGGCAGGGAAGGACTTTACCACACCATCAATGAATGCTTCCACTTCAGTCTGCAGAACGTCTGAGGTGTCGAATGGCTCATCAGGAACTGCTCTGGATAATGTGTCTGCAATATACAGTAACTTGCCAGGAACATGTTCAATGGAATAATCAAACCGCATCAGGCGTAATCGGAACCGCAGAATACGAGGTGGTAGATTGTTCAGTTGTTTCGAGCTTAGCAAGGGAACTAAAGGTTTATGATCTGTTTCGATGGTGAACCATTTTCCTAGTACGTAGTCTTCAAACTTCCCACATGCCCATGTTATTGCTAATGCTTCTTTTTCTATCTGTGCATATCTTCCTTCAGTTTCGGTCATTGCTCGTGATGCGAATGCCACAGGCTTCCACTCCTTTCCTTCCAGTTGAAGTAGAACAGCCCCCACCCCATGAGATGATGCGTCTGCAGAAATCTTTATCTTTGCTTCTAGGTTGTAGTGCACTAAAGTGGTGGTCTTTGCTAACTCTCCTTTAATTCCTAGAAAGGCTTTTTCCTGGTCTGGTCCCCATGTCCAACACTGTTTCTCACTTAGAAGGCAACGTAGCGGGAGACTCATTTCAGCCAAGCAAGGAGTGAACTTGTTAAACTGATTCACCATACCCATGAAGCGACGCAACTCTGTGATGTTTTTGGGGGGCACCATATCCTGTATTGCCTTTGTCTTATCTGGGTCTGCAGAAACTCCGTCCTTACTGATAATGTGTCCCAAAAATTTTAGCGTGTTTTTGCTAAACTCGCACTTGTCTTTGTTCAATGTAACTCCCGCTGTTTGTACCCTTTGTAACACTGCTTTCAGTCTCTTGTCATGTTCCTGTTGAGTAGATCCATATACTAAAACGTCATCCATATGACATAACACCCCATCACATCCGTCCAAAAGAGTATTCATTAGGCGCTGGAAATGCTCTGGTGCACTTGAAATTCCAAATGGGAGTTTGTTAAACCAGTATCTCCCGTATGGTGTGATGAATGTGGTTAGTGGGCGGGATTCTTTTGCAAGAGGTACCTGCCAAAACCCACTGTTGGCATCCAGCTTGGAGAAGACTGAGGCACCCGTAAGTTGTGCCAGTGTTTCATCCACTTTGGGTAGTGGGTGGATCTCTCGAAGAACATTGTCATTGAGTGGTTTTAGATCCACGCAAATTCTAACAGTGCCATTGGACTTAGGAACAACCACCATGCCAGCACACCATTGGGTAGGCTCTGTAACTTTGGATATAACTCCCATGGCCTCCATCCTATCCAATTCTGTTTTCACTTGCTTTTGTAATGGGATAGGGATATGTCTGGCTGTATACAAGGCAAACGGTTGAGCATCATTTTTCAGCTTGATTGTGTACTCTCCTCCCAAGGTGCCTAGGCCTTGGAACAACTTAGGGAATTGGTTGTAAATATCCATAGCATATTCAGTAACTCCCCCCAGGGAGCCCAATAAGTCCAGTTTCCTGATAGCAGGGAGACCCAGAAGGTTTGTCTTGAGGTTACTCACAACGTAGACAGGTTCCATGCATGTTTTACCCTGGTAGCTGAGGGTTGCTGTAAATTGCCCTTTTACTGCAAGGTGTTCCCCTGTCGGGCCACTAAGGATTTTGATGGGCTTTTGAAGTGGTAAATTCTGGAGGCATTTAAACGTCTCCTTTGAGATAGCTGTCACTTCTGCACCTGTATCTACCTTGAATGTCACTGGGGTATTACACATTTCAATTTCAGTAGTCCAACAGGATTCATTGCTGCTTGCAAGGGGTCCCAGGAATGCCGTGTTACTCTCTGCTCTTGGTTGGGTAGAGTGTACTGCAGCTGCCGTTCCAGTTCTACAATGAGCACTGAAGTGTCCCTTCTTCTGACATCTATAGCAGGTGACTGTCTTAGCTGGGCATTTCTCTATTGGGTGTGCCTCCCTCCCACAACGCGTGCAAGCCTTCCCCTTCTTTGCTGGACCTAAACTGTTTCTGCTTTCAGATCTCACTTGATTAAGTTCTTTATCCCCTCCAGTTAGGGTTTGATACTGTTCACGGACTGCTTCTTTTTGCCGAACTGCTTTCATAGCCTTTTCTAAGGTTAATTCTGAATCAAGCTGAAGCTTTTGAGAGAGAGCCGTATCTTTGATACCTACAACGAGCCTATCACGCAGCATTTCGTCCTTTAACTCTCCATATTCGCAATCCTGGACAAGATTGTGTAGCGCGGTTATGTATTCTTCCGCTGTTTCGCCGTCTGTCTGCGCGCGTTGGTTGAATCTGGCTCTTTCAAAGATAACATTTTTGCGGACCTTAAAGAACTTATCCAGGGTATCTAACACTTTCTTGTACCCCTCTCTCTCTTCCTCTGAAATGCCAGTCGACGCAAGGACATCTTCCGCTTGGTCGCCCAGGCAATACAATAAGGTAGAAACCTGTCGGTCATCCTTTTCCTTACTCAGACCTGACGCCACCCGATACTGGTCGAAGCGTCTCTTCCACCTCCCCCACTCGTCGGGTTTGTTGAAGTTAAACGGTTCCGGAGGTGAAAGATGTATAGCTGCCATCGTGCACCGCTGCCACCATGTGGTATACGCGTGAGGTTGCGACGATGGACAAGGATCAACTCGGTACCAACACTCACAACGTGTCTATTCACAACAACGTAATCTCACGTGCACATCTAATTATTCAATATGTCACAAATAGTGCCCTTCACAAAGGGAGCATTTATTAGAAATCATGTATTACGCTGTTGTAGTATAGTTTAGCAGTGGCATATCGATTATGTATTGCGAATAAATTGTATATTTTGCCTCCAACACATGTATATGCTTTTACTGTATGGTGCACGTATACATATGGTGCATGTATACATATGGTGCTTGTGACGTACCAGTGTAAGTGTATGCCCTTATAACTGATCTAGGTCATGTATGTGCAGAGTTTGAACACTTCCAGAACTACTTTTGAACCCACCTTTGGTTGCATTTTACCCATGCATAGGAAGAAGGACCAATGTGACTGGTCATATATGTATATATTAAGTCCCATTGGTCCAGGAATGGATATTTAGTTACGAGGATCTGTGTTGAAAGCAACAGGGAAGGGGGGGTTTTTTTTTTTCGGAATATTGGTGATGGGGCAAAAATAAACCATTACATGGCATGCCATGCAGTTATAGTAAATGGTGCAGACCAGCCCGATTAATTGGCTGAATGGCAAGTTACATGGCATGTGTAAATCACATATCCAGAAATAAGCGGTCAAAAGTCAGAATAATTTACTCGCGGTTTGCGAATCACCGAATATTCCCGTATACCTTCCCATACCAATGTATGGGTTAATTGTATACCAAGGACGCCAGATTATTCCCAGGATTTAAAATTTGAAAATGTTAGTACACTACATTTGTTATGGTTTTTAGTGGTGTCGCCGTATTTAAGCTGGGGCTTCCCTAGGATTGTCATAACATTGTCCCCAAATGTACAGGTAGTCAATGAGAAGGGTTTCTCATTACAATATTCCACGGTCATTTGTGTCAATACCTTTACGATTTACGATTTTGATATTTGAAAATAATATAGCTAGTACATCGAAGAACTATAAAATGTATTAAAAAATGAGGCCTTCCTATAGAAAAATCGGCTTCCATACCCGGGAGAAGCATTTCATGTTGAATCTGTACATTCCTCCATCTCGTGCCCTCAAAATTGACTCACGTGCGGATAGTATTACCATACAGATAATGCTGTGTAGTTGAACTGTGGCCCTCCTTCAGTTTTTTGATGGCATGAAATCGGTCCCAGACCTCTCATCGCGCTGCCCAAAAAGGTTTTCTACCAGTTGAGTTACTATGCGATCTTACCCGATGCGATCGGGATCGTTTGTATAAATCGCGCATACAGTACCATCCAGACGTAGCTTCTTGACACACGCGTGCGCGCATCACGAGTGATACCCGTGCGTGACTCGAGCATACTTGTGTTTCACACGCATCAGGTTAGTCGTGGCGCGAAGCGAGACACGAACTCGCGTGATGGCACCCACTCCCTCAGTTGTAAAATACTATGGACAAAATTTCTACAATTCAGGAGCCCTTTGCTTGAATGCAAAACTAAGTTGTTTGTGAAGCCAGAACAGAGTAAGACTATGAGCTGTGTGTGTTTTTAGTGTGTGTGTGTGTGTGTGTGTGTGTGTGTGTGTGTGTGTGTGTGCGTGCGTGCGTGCGTGCGTATGGAATGTTATTCGTGCCAAAACTATCGCAACGTCCTCTGTAGAAACACCGCCTCACCACAAGACCAAGCGTTGTGCGCTTCATTGGATCGTACGTGTGCGCGCAATTTCTGACTTACCGCATATCCATTTATATATATCTGACCACAGCCTGTGCTGCGCGCAATTTCTGATCTTACCGCATATCCGACGTATGTTATTAATTCATTCTAACTTTGCCTAATAATAATATTAAACGAATTTTACCAAGGTATGTTTATAGTGCTCTACAAAGAGAGTACGCAACACTTTTAGAACTTGCGTGTCTACTTTCAGACCATCGATACCAGCATGGATTGTTTTAATTATGAAACATAAGTTTCTGCTACGGCTACTAGTACTGTCCTTTTTTTGCGCTAAAGAATGCTATTTCTGGTAAGGAAACACCACCCCCCTTTTCCCATATTTCCAATCCAGCTCTGTGCTGCCATCTCCTTCTGATACCGGGTTTTATTTCTCGCAGCTACCATTGATATCGAAGGATCTCACCAGGTTGTGGTGACGGGTACAGCCGGATTTATCGAATAGGCCTACCATTCGTCCGTCTCCACGCTTCTGGCACCAAGGAACGGAAACCAACTGTTTCTACTAGTCATACCTGACATTATTCATTCGGTCTGCCATTGTTCACTCTATAGTCCCTGCTGAAGGCGACTCTGTGAACAAAATGAGGGGGTCTGGGGCTTACTTCACAGCAATTTGCTCTCCCTACTGCCTCCTCTATCTGTCTCCCTTTCCTTCGCTCACTACCTCCTTAGATCCATTGCAGTCCTCTGTACTAGACCACACTGATGTCATTCTAAGGGCTCCTGCATTTCACCCTTATGGCAGTCAGCAGTACCCGTCAAGAGCT
Organism: Ephydatia muelleri; assembly: GCA_013339895.1. Lineage (NCBI taxonomy): Eukaryota > Metazoa > Porifera > Demospongiae > Spongillida > Spongillidae > Ephydatia > Ephydatia muelleri. The sequence goes on along the minus strand of JABACO010000002.1, from coordinate 10,279,996 downwards.
GCTCCCAAGCTTGTGTATAGTGGAGCACCAACAGCTGCAGGCTCTTCACAAGGAGTTTTGTCAGCAGCTGGTTGGCACCAGAATCTTGGGTCAGTATGCCAATGCAGCTATCCACAACAGATGTATGACATATCACACGATGCCAGAGGGAAGGAGAACTTGATCAGCAGGTGAGCCAAACAAATAGGTTACAAAAATTCCCTCCTCTTTTTCTTCCCACCTTCCCTCCTCCTCTTCTATGTTCCCCTAATCCCAGGGCTGGGGGGGGGGGGGGGCATTTAACATGCTAGCTGAACTGGAAGCCTATCGGCACAAGAGGGACGAAGCAGCACAGCAAAATGAAGCCCCAGTCGCTGGATCTGTTGAAGGCCAATCAGTACCTGTAAAAATCGAGACACTAGTGGGAAAAGTGGTCCAGTTAAAACTGTGCAACCGTACTGGCGGCAACAGCCCTGGAAAACAACAGACTGGTCACTTCTCCAGTTATCATTTTCTTTGTATGCGCAAGTGTGCGTGCGTGTGTATGTATGTGTGTGTGTGCTCAGTCCACTGATCAGGTTATCACAATCTCTTTGCATATGCGTGTGTGTGTATGTCTGTGAAGTGTGTGTGTGTTGTCATTGGGAGTGTTTGTTTATAAGGTGTGCTATTCGGTTAAATTGATAGTTTTTACCTCTCATCTGTAGAGCAATCCAACTGATCTAAGTTGATCTCTTTGTACATGTATCTGCACCTTTTGGTTTTGGATTTTAAAAAAATTAAATGGTACATGTTGATGTGCTCAGCCTCTGTGAGTGTGCATATGTGTGTGTGTGTGTGTATATATGTGTGTGTGTGTGAGTGTGTGAGTGTGTGTATGTGTGTGTGTTTGTGTGTGTGTGCAAGGAGCTAGAAGTGTGCATAAGGTACCGTTGAGAGCACTTTGGTATCTTTGTTATTCAGGTCAAACAATAATTTGGAATCATGAAGGTCTTTAAGAGCCAGAACCTAGATCGATTCCTTGTTGAAGGCCAGTGCTGCAGCCTTTGTTAAAATTGCAGGCACTAATAACTGGAATTGAGGGGATTTAATCTGTCATGTTGAACACTTGAAGGCATTCTTTTATCACATTACTAGTGATTGGAGTAAATGTGATATCAGTTGTTTTATTTTTGTGGATATTGTTCATTTTTATAATGAAAAATTCAGATTGTTTAGCTCGCATGCCGGCTTTGTAGCTCCTGGTAGATTTAAAACAAGAGATTGTTTTACAGTATATCTATGCTTTTATAATTATAATGAACATGATGCCTATTAATGAACAGAGCTAGTAAACAAATGCAGAGAATAACCCAGTCATCAATTGAAATGCACTCTTGAAAATTTATAACATTCCCAATCCATCGTTTCCTATAACTGCTTCCACCATATCATCCCTTCATTTCCATTTTGCAAGTTTCAGCTGTTGGGAATCTTGCAGTGGGGTCATTAAAATGGACTGGGTCAAACGCCCATGGGGCAATTTCCCATCTGGAAGAGAATGTTGGTAACACGTATGCGAATGTACCTTGACAAGACAAGACTATGAATTGATCCATAACTACTTTCACTTTGATTGTCCTGAAGTAATGCTCTAATGTATTAGTGATGCCAATTGACATCTTGCTATTACCTATCTCAAATACTGCATTTGCTGCATAATCAGCACCAAACAACTCTCGATCCTTTCTTGCAACCATTATCTATTAATTATTATGTGCAGGTTAAGTAAAGATTTAGCTACTTCATGTACACTATGTGACACATTATTCTACTACCTTTTGTACAATCTCACTTATACATTCTTTCAACCCACAATTCTTCTGACATTGTGTCTGCAAACAAGGTTACTATATGTTTTCATTGTATATCATTTTTTACCAACTAGAGGATTTACCTGTTTAGATATAACCATAATTATATTGTTATTTATGTCTAGATCCGTGAAGTCACCTCCCCTAACACATGCACACTCAAAAACCCACCCTAACAATGCACACTTCCCCAAACACATGCACACCTAATACCCTCTCCCTGACTCTCACGTGAGGTGCAGGTTTTCTGGTTGCCATACAATGCATATCCTGTCGGACACAGACAGGAGGCCACAGTGCTTCCATTATTTTGACCTGGCTTGGTGACACACAGGTGGCTGCAGCCGCCATTGTTAACCATACAAGGGTTGGGACCTGCACATTTGGTTAATTATGAGGATGGTGGGCGTGGTTAGGGGCGGAGCTAACCAGGCCGCCTGTCCCTGTTCACCACCTGGATGGCGTTCATGTAGCTGATACCGGTGACAATGGACGTCTGCCCGAGTCCTGTTGTCCTGTTCACCCTCTGTATGGACTGGCTGGTCCAGTCAGTCCAATAGAGATAGCCGCCATGTAAGGCCATCCCGTAAGGGTGGAGCAGGTTGGACAGGAACACCCTCCGGTTGCTGCACAGGTGGGGTGGTGTGATATGGTTGGGTAGGGAGGAGGAGGGTGTGTAGCAGAGGTGCACGTGGATGGAGGAAGGGAGTGGAGTATGATGAAATGGACAACACAGAAAGACCTCTAGAGTAGAGGGGAATACAAGGAAATTTTGTGAGGGGAATGCTGGAATGGAGGGGAGAATTTTGAGGAGTGGGTAGGGGTGGGGATGGGGACTGAGGGATTGGGAGGGGAGGGCTTGGGGAGGAAGGGGTGGGGATGGGGAGGGTGGGGTAGGAAGGACAAAGGTATGGAAGGAGGGAGAAGGACAGAAGAAGAGGAGAGAACAGAGCTGGTTTTACCGTCCATTGAGGTCAGACGTCTCTATGAGGTGAGTATTAGCATCAGCCCAGTACAGGGTATCGGTGTCAAAGTCAATCGCCAGGGCATTAATGTACTTGAGGTTGGAAGTGACAAGGTTTTTCCTTCCTGATCCGTCCAGGGCCGACCTCCCTATCATGGGGGTGGCCCCCCAGTCTGTCCAGAACATGTACCTGGTTGTGAGCAAGGAACAGTGCCTTACATGTGAGAACATCGGCACGTCACACACATGCTGCCAAATTGATAACATGCATTGAAATTCAAGTCGTCTCATGTTGAAATCTGCAAGTCATTTGGCAAGACATAACCTTTTCACCCTCTAAACCTCTCCCTCACCCCTCCCCAGACTACCCAGATGTGCTCACTCCTTGTCACAACTCCCCACACCCCTCCCCAGACCTCCTCACCTCTCACCCCTCCCCAGACCTCTCACCCTCCCCAGACCTTCTCACCCCCTAGACCTCTCACCCTCCCCAGACCTCTCACCCTCCCCAGACCTCCTCACCCCTCCCCAGACCTCTCACCCTCCCCAGACCTCTCACTCTCCCCAGACCTCCTCACCCCTCCCCAGACCCTCCTCCCCCTCCCACCTCTCCCCAGACCTAACCCCTCCCCAGACCCCCTCACCCCTCCTCATCTCTTCCCAAACCTCCTCACCCAGCAGAGGGATGGACAGCAATGTCCCTGGGAAGGTCCAGTCCACTGTAGATCAGGATACAACGATGGGAGCCATCTAGATTGGCCACCTCAATGCGCTTGAGTCCAGAGTCAGTCCAGTACAGCTTCTTAGTCTGCCAGTCCACAGCCAGAGCTACTGGTGTGCCAATGTTGTCGGTGATCAGGGGGCGCTGGTTAGATCCCTATAGATAGGTCAGAAGAGGTAGAGAGGGTGGGAAGGAGGGAAGTAGAGAGGGAGGAGGGAGAACAGAATGAGTTTTTATGCCATTCCTACAAGGTTTGCAATGTGAAAGTTTGCTGCAATATACACCATTGTTTCACCCTTGGAAGACTTAATACTTGGAATGATTGTCTAATGAAGTTGTTATGCAATATCACCTTACATTACAAGGAGGGAATCCTATGCCCACTTACATTGATGTTAGCCACATAGATCAACTTGTCGGCCCAGAACAGTGAGTTGATGTCTAGGTCCCAGGCCAACCCAGCGGCTACGGACAGGTTGTACACAGGGAGCGGTACAGAGACCAGCTCCGGAACATCCAGAGACACCCTTCTGATGCCAACACGATTGGTGAACAGGATAAACTCGTTGGATTCTTCAGGGGGTTCGAGGGGAGTGAGAGGAAGAGAGGGGAGAGGGGAAAATGAGAGTGAGGGGGTGTGGGGGGAGGTCACAAAGTTTTTTAAAATGCACAAGGCTACATATCTCTCTAAGTTACTGAGGTGCCAGACCATTAGCTGACTCACCCTGACAACTTCGACTGTCATTAGAGACTAGCATGCCCGTGGGACAAACACAACTGTAGCCATTTTCCTTGGGCAGGCATTGGTACTCACAGCCTCCATTTCTGATGGCACACGGGTTTGGTCCTAAAAGGAGGGCCGAGGGATGGGAGGTGAACGGGAGAAGATACATGTAAGGGTACGTGGGAATCTGGAACCCGTCGCACACGAACACCTGCGAGGCTGTGAGTGTGCATGTGTAGGGGGCGGGTGTACGTGGGGGGGGGGGGGGGGGGGGGGAGGGGGGGGATGGGAGATGAAGCGGGTACACGCGAAAAGGCCGAGTGTGTTCGCGGCTGCCTAGTGTAGTTGATCGAGCCTTAGCTACTCGCGTACCGGGGACGGACGTGCCGCTGGCTGAATAGATGGCCAGCAGCGCGAGCCAAAGTGAGTACGCTGCCATCCACAGGGAAAAGTTTCGTGTTCCCATCCTTGGATTTTGATCCATGTTCCCAGGGTTTTCCTAGGTTAGCAGTTTTCTTTGCTAACCACATCTAATCCTATCTGATCATCGACCTTGGCAAGATCATAGGAAAAAGTTTCGTGTTCCCATCCTTGGATTTTAATCCACATTTCCAGGGTGGAATGGCTTATGTCAACATTGTACCTTAGAATCTTTAGAAGTAAGGCTAGACAAGATCTTGAATTTCAACAATCCCTGGAGATCTGATGAAATGTTGTGGCACCACGACGAATAATCTCACTACCGAAAGTCAGCAGTACTGTATATTGTATCCAAAGGGGATGCGAATCCTGTATTGTACCCTCTACCAGTGAGGCAAGGGCAAGGAGAGACCTCACTCTACGCAGAGTGATCGCTCTACAAGTTAACAGCACACAATAATAATACACGAAGTTTTATTTTCCCACCAGATATTTCGTGATGACTGATGTCTTCCCTGCTTACAATGCAGTAATGTACATGTATGTGTGTACAATGATGACATAGCCATTGCATATAGTACTTAAATGCACATACAATCAGCACAGGAGTGAGCAGTAGAGTTACAAATTCGACACAATATTATCATATGCCATACGATCGCAGGTTTTGTTTTGGCTGTCTAGTTATCAGTGGCGGATCCGGGGGGGGGGGGGGGGGGGGGCGGCACCGGGGGCACGTGCCCCCCCCCCCCCCCCCCCCCCCCCCCCCTTTCGTTCATTTAATTATATATTCATAGTCGCGCAATATAGCGATTTAAATTGCATTTTGAACGTACAGCTAAAAGCGTCCGCGCTTCGCGCGGGAGGGGGCATATCCTCCTCCCGCCCCCGCCCCCTTTCGGTGAACCACGCCCATTTCTCACATAATTCATTATTGGTGCCCCCCCCCCTTTCAAAATTCCTGGATCCGCCCCTGGTTTTTACCAGTACACACTTTGGATAATAGCGTACGTAGTAGGCCGTACTAGTATTAACTTAACAGCGGTCTCGGCGTGTACAGGGTTGTTAATTATATTTCTGCCAGTGTACCGCTTGATGTACGTGTTGATTACAGTTCGCTTGTACAATTATAACAAAGCATGCAGTACAGTACTCATACACATACGTACATACTACTCCGCATTTCTACTCGTCACATATCTGCATTTCACTCCCGATATTGTCCACACTTTACCACTATAGACACGCATCTACATTCTAGTCCTCATATACTAAGCATTCGACATACTGGTCCCGATATGTATCATGGGTACGAGACTACGCAGTGCCGTTCCCGCGTCACAAGTGAGCGAGTCCAGCCAGCAAGGTGGTCCTAGACTTTTAGGATTTTAGTGAGGTCTGCATGAAGCCGTATTTTTAAAACGTCTGTTCAGTTGCATATAATGAGTTCAAACGTCTGTTGCATTGCGGAATTGCAGTCCAGCGCATGCGCAACTTTTCTACGATGAATACACGTTTGTGCTTGCAAATATGGATGCCACTTCTCTGAAGTTGTTAATTCTCTCCTCTTTTGCACAGTCCTTAGTTAGCATTTAATGATTTCATTATTCAACTCATGCTGCAATATCTGGTTTAGTTCACATACCCACCATCATTTCCTATACCTTTCCTTGCTAGTTTGACTTGTTGTCTCTGTAAAGTCAATGTTACATAACCGCTTATCCTCGTGTACAGTGCAATGCAATGTATATAATTACATGGTTATAATCAATTTGGTATGCGGAACACAATATGTGAATTCGTTACTATAGACTAAGAAACCAGTCTGCCACTAATCACACGCGTATTCACGACACTTCAAGCCCTACATAGAGAGTGCTATATAATGTTGCTCTTTTGAACCTGGAAGTGGAAATTACGGACAATAAAAGCCGGATTTAAGGTATGTAGCACAAGGAGAAAGCTACATGTAAATAGACATCAAAGTAGGGTACATGTTACATGTACATGTATGCACAAGACCACCTAACAATGATGCACAACTATAAATGAAAGTCAATCCATCAGTACTGATTCCTTGACTGCAGTGTCTGTCCATAGTCCAGACAGAATGTTGGTGTATAAGGAATACAGTTGAAATAAATGAAATCAAACCAGTTCAGTTGACCAACATAAAACAATAGAAGGGATGAAGCAAACAGACAGATGGATAGCGGTATAGAGATTATCAACATCACTATTTTTAATGTGCGAGTGCACTCTTGCTTGCTATGAAGTTGCTCAAGTAGTTTTTTACTGTTGTGATGATTTTTGAAGAGGTCCATAGTAGGCTTCTCCACATATTTGGATTGAACTACAATCCAGCTAAGAAAGAAGCCAAAAACTAGCCCTCCAATGAGTGTGTAGTTACCAAGAAAGGGAAACAATACACCCATCACAAAGGTGACCACGATGACTACTAGCACTGCTAGTAGATCAACATGTGGCTTCTCTAAGTAGCGACAATCCATTAACAGGAACACTAAAATATAAGCCACAATTCCAAGCATAGATGCTCCTGGGCCTACCTATGGACATGAAGAAAAAAAAAGGTTGCAATTAGTTTTCAAACAACATAATACAAGTAAATGCACACAATAACAATTGTGCAAAGAGAGAGGTAAAGGCACTATTGGAATGCTCAAGGCAGAGAATGGGAATTAATCACCTTACTGTTGACCCTTTAGTCAGAAGTTACTGAACTCATGTGGAATTACACCCCCTGTACTCTGCAAGGTGAGTACTTATGTTTTGTATGCACATCCATTCCTTCAATTTTGGATCATACACCAATATCGACCTCCTAAGCTAAACACTCATTTGCAGGCTATGAGAACACATTCATTTTGGGAGCTTCGGGCCATTACCCAATACAATACTTAAAAACTTTACAGAAAGAAGCATCAAAGTTGACACATGCAATTCAAGTGTGTGTGTGATTAAAAATTCAAGTCAGTGTAACTCCATGATAGATAGACCAATTTCCAGAGTTTTACAGGACCTACATGCATGTATTAGAATATCAAATTATTCAAAAAAGCTGCATTATGTCGCATTTCACTGTGACCATCCATATAGTATTGTACACGTCCCTTAGGACTGGGCCAAGATAAGTAAGGGTTAAAATAAGCTGAACTAGTAGAACTACATGTATCAGCAATACCACATGTGGATGGATAGTTCCACTAGCAGAGTAAGCTTTACATGTATCAAAAAGATTAAAATTTAAGTTGGACGAATTCTAGAAAAAATTGTAGTAGATGCCAATACCATAAAATATAACTAGGTCCCATAAACATCAAAACATATTGTTTAGCAGAAATAAAGAGGGTACAAACATTTACAAAAACACAATTAAATAAGCTTACACCCTATTTCTAAGAATAACTGTATGTACGAACTAATTTTATGAATAAAAAGTAATATTACAATTTGCAATCAAAGATGTAATCAAACTGCAATAAACAGGAGTGTGTTTCAATAGAAATATTATGTAAACCTCGCAGCTATATCTTGAAAATGCTTATCCAAATATTCACGCACACTCTGTGGCATAGCCAAGTCCTGTACACAATGTGTTAAATATATATGCACCCACCCGCTACATGATATCATCATAATGTTAAGGATAGAGTAATTTCCTATTTAGTCTGCCCACCTCTGGGTAGTATGGCACAAACACAGCACTGACAATATTTCCTCCAACACCACTCAGAATGTAAACAAAACATGTTTTACACCATCCAAGCCTCTTCTCAACGATGCGAAGAACAAAGAAAGTGAACAGCAGTGTGAGGATAATGTGCAAAATCCTAAACAAAGACGGAGTGGTATTATAAACAGAAAACTCAAAGTGGGAGCCATTATCCAATGCACTGTAGTCACACATACACACACACACCTGAAAATAAGAATTGAAATGATTATAATCCTGCACCATCTAAAATATGGCTCAGGACAATTGTTCAATGACACAATACATCACAGCAAACAAACAAACCATGGTACCAGCGTTCAAACATAGTGGTGATTTAATTTTTAACTAACAGTGAACCAACATGGTGTATTATGGATATTAAAAAGGTTTAAATTATGTAATAAAACATCTACATGTACATGAATGTTATTATAAACATCTTGTAAAAATCAGTTAATCCCAACCTGTGATGATCTGGTGAAAGGGGCCACCCATAACTACTTCTGTGGAAGCTACATGTACATGTAACTAGAAACAATTTCTTGTACATGTACAATCAATAGCACTCACCCAGCATGAAGAAACAGGGAGAGCCATAACCTGTACACCTGGTCAGGATGGTCCTTCTCTGCAAATGGTATGAGGCCACAAACACCACTTAGGCAGTCCACCTATAGCGGGACACAGCCATGGTTACCATGACAATAACCGGCAACACTACAATAATGTACCTGTGAACACAGGAATGCATCAGAATGATAGTGGCCTCCCAGGAAGTTACAGTGCTCAAAGGTAGTGATCAGGCACACAGCCTGCAGTCCAACACAACATGGACGTCCTGTCAGCTCACAGGACAAGTGGGGGTAGGAGGAAACAGCATCCTGTAGACATATCTACAAAAAAAAAAAACATGCAGATAAGGTGGTACAAATAGACGAACAAGGATAAAGAAAATTACAGGCCAATTTGATATGTTGGTATTCCAAGCTGGATTATGGAACCTGTCAGGGTTAATGCAGTTACTGTAGGAAAGGTTAGATGGTCAGTACAGGGAGTGCGTCCATGCTAATATAACTCACTAAGGTGAGGTTCCACAGACTGATCTAACAGGTGCAGAGCTTTCAGTGTCATTGTACTGGTAGTAGAAGTCAGCATACGTGGACTGATAGTGCATATGCATATGTGCAGGCAATGAGCAATCAGATGTCAAATATATGTACATGTATTTAAACAACCATGGCTGTATCACATAATGTAATGGCAGGTATAAATGCATATGACGATATGTATAAGAATGTACAAAATTAATAAGCAATTACTTGTAAAACCTATAGTGAAATAGTTAAAAAAAGACTACATCTTCATTTTTATTTCGCTAATATTGTATTTCCTTTCCCTAATTACTTTGAGACAGTCATTAGCACAGAACCACATAATCATTTTACTCAGAAAATTCCCTAAAGCTAACACATTCATGTCCAAGTATGTGTATACAAGATACAATTTACATGTACATGTATATGCATAAATCGATGCCTGTCTGACAGAGAATCATTGGGAGTTAAAATGTATGAAAGTGGTCGGTATTTGAATATTAATATTTACATTGTACAGGCTGTAAAAACATCCATCAGTTACATGTACATGTACATACACATGTATAAACCTGCATACAGTTGCAATATACAGGGCATCCACAAATAAACACTACACTTTCGAAGTGAATCAATTTAAGTGTGTATTCATTCAAGGACACCCTGTATACATCTATGTATATCGATTACCCCATGCTGAAATTGATAACACTATTACTCATTCACAGTATATAGTACATGTATGCACTACACCTTTTTCATCAGCTGACCTTTTGAACATGATATATATGTGCTAGACTGTTCGTGATATGACAATTTAATTGGGATGTTGGATGCACATGTACGTGTACATGTACAAGTAAAAGAAATTATGCTCTATAAACGTTAGTTGTTAAATGTAGGTCTGTAATATTTGCATAAATACTGAAAATCCAGGATTGTTTCCCCTGTCCCAAGCCTTCTCTCCTGCATACACAGCCAGAAAACAAGTGCCACTCCTCACATTTAATAACTTGTGACTCGTCTAGACAACTGCCATTTAGTACAATAATCTTATTATTCTTTTTTCTTCAAGTTTGCAGCCATGAAGGCATTATTGATGAAAACAAACCCCCACATCAAAAGGTGTCTGCTAATGTGCAAAGTGTGTGCACTGTTTCCTGCTAGATTCGCGTCAATAATTTGGGCATCAAACTCATACATTGAATTGCCTGGGAATCGAGCAGGAAACTGTGCACACACTTTGCACTGCTATATCTCAGTAACGGATTCATGACGCAAACATTAATGAACAGAACAAGTGCAGGACCTCTGTAAGATTACTCCTGCCGAAAGGTATGGTGGATTCAAACCCTGTGGGGCATCGGACATTGTACTACTGGCATGGAGCAAGGACAAGACCCCAAAAGGTATTTTACCATAGAGAAATGGTGTAGTATTAAGTTTTCAAAATAGGATGTCAATAGTGTTTACCGTTCGGAAGCTATAGCGATTCAAACGCAATGGATTGTTATAACATTTGGGCCACGAACTGTCCCATTTCTATCTCCGTAATGGACAAAGTAAAATTAATGAAAACAACAAAACAACAAATCAATAGGTACAGGACCTCTCTACCTACAAACCAAATTTGAAGCGATTGATTACTCCTGCCAGAAGTGATGGTAGATCCAAATCCTGTGGGGTATTGGACATTGTAATACTGGCACAGAGAAAGGACAAGACCCCAAATGTATTTTACCACAGAAAAATGGTGTTTTGTGAAGACTTGAAAATAGGATGTTGATAGTGTTTACCATTCGGACGTTATAACGATTCAAATGGATTCTTACAATATTTGGGTCATGAAATTTTGTCTTGAACTATCCCATATTATATTATCCAGTTTCCAGTCTAGATCTAAGCTAGGCAGATGGTGGTACCTAAAAGTGGTTGTATGGTTCCTGGCCAGTGATATTATCTCCAATAGATAACATCTCTTGCTAATTTTATTAAATAAAGTTGTCAAAATTTGGGTTAGACATAATACTTGCTCAGAAAGTCATAATTTTTTTTAGATACCTGCAAATAAAGTACTCAAAAATTTAGAAAGTGAATTTTGAGGGCTCAGTAAATGGACAAAAAGTGGGAGGGTCAGTTGGTTTCAGCATGGTTTGAAACAGAAACAGAAGCTTTGTATCTTAATATGCATTATGGCAGCGATTCAGCAGCAGCAGCAAGCACTACCGTACAGGTATGAACCTACATTGTCTACACTGAATACAGGGCGGCAAGAACTGCTTTTTCTACCTTCTAATGAGGCTGCACCTCCAGGGAGAATCAAGTACATGTAGCTGAGCTCGTTGTCCTTCGTGCCATCTTCTTCTGACAAAGCAGTAGGGGTTGTACGCATGACAACAGGCTTGATACCAAAAAATAATCAAGTGCCCAAGGAACAAATACCCAAGCCGATACTTTCACGTGCAGTGCAGCAGTCCATTGGCAGGAGGCAGAGAAAGGGAAGATCCCAATGTGTACATGTAAGTTGTGTCCTAATTGCAGCCAAGAACAGCAGCTAATGTCTCTAATTAACCATAACTGCCCAACCAGCAATCAAGAGGGCCTCATATCCCTCCAGTCTAGTGAGAGCTGCGGATTCCATGCCAATTACATTTGCAAGAGTGCTTACTGTTCAATTGCAAAGCACACAAGGACTTGGCAATATGTTGCCAATCCAATTGCAGACAACCCTTTCCCATTGCATCCTAGAACTTCAGATGAAGTGAGTATTCACAACAGAAAGCTGTCTGATAGATATGAGGTGAAAAAAAGAATGATGAGAAAAGGAGACCACTCGTTAACATCTTACAGCCGCTGTAGCTGCACCTCTCAATTGTATCACGAATGAGGCTAATGGTCCCATGGTAATTGCAGAACTAGAGGAACAGCTACCAGGAACATTGGATCGTGGGGAGCATCTGATCAGATAAAGCAACAAATCAGAGATAAGTTGAATCGTAGACGCCAAGGCCATGGCATGTTCCATGTGTAACCACATTTTCTTAATCGCGCTGGACTACAGCTGGAGTCTCTTAAGTGTGCAAATCATAGGGTAGGGGGCATTATTGGAAATCTGCAGGGCCTGATTCAGAGAGCAATGGTTGATCGAAACATCCTGCCTGAACAGCAGGAAGCTCTTCAACAGGGAGCTGTGATAAATGCCAATCCTGGAGCCCCTCCACCAACCAATGCCGCTGTTCAGGCACAGCAACTCAACACTGGTGTTAATCCTGCATCAACCATTGAAGTGGTACCTGTCTCAGGACCAGACATAGAGCGTATGAAGTAGGTCATAATGGAACTCAAAGCTGATTTGAAAGAAAGAGGTATTGAGGCCTACGGCAAAACAAAATCCAGGGGCAGCTGTTCGCAGTCCTACAAATGGAAGCAGAATTAAGAAGCCCACCTGTGACAATGAAAAAGTCCTTTCCCATGTTTTCAGTGTACTTGCAAACCCATCTGAAAGTGATCACCGTGACTTTCTTCCATACCTCAAGACTGCCTGCAAAGACATTGAAAATGGTAGTTCTTCAAGTACACTAATCCGAGTGCCATGGTGAACTCAGCATTGGAAAAGTGGATATGGGCCGAGAGAGAAACGCTGAACAAAATCAAGGATTTGCTGATGATGATGATTTGTTTGAACAACTCACAATCATTCGCCCCAACCATGTTGAAATGCCTGTGTTTAGAATTCTTGATGATGACTAGCTAATTAACCATGTGCTTGTAACACATACACATCCAAATTTTTTTTTGTTGGCCCATGTAAGGTTCGAAAGTGTGACCCTCAACACACAAGTGGGCTTTGGCCATTGATCCTGCCACATCTTGTGGTGTAACACAGTCAAATCCTGCCTCCACGGCCTCACGCAAATTGGTGTTGCACAGATTTGATTGATGGGCTTGAAGGAAGCTATCCAAAAAGTTGAAAACCCATTGAACACCTCCAAAGTCAGGGGAATGTATGGGGTGAAAGACAACATAATGACCAGCTGCCTTGACGAATTTAACTGCTGGACTGTGCCCATCAAGGTTATCCATTGCGATAACACGGGTTCCAGTCCCTTCAATAGCAGGTAGCAACAAGTGCTGCACTAAACTTGCAAACTTGTCCCCAGTAGTCTCTTTCTCGTACAGCATTCTGCTGATGACACCTTTGACAGAGTCCACAGCAATTACAGCAGTTAGGAGGCTGTCAATGCCCTTGGATGGCCCACTGTCCCGGCAAGGTGTACCACGTAGGGAGTGTCCCCTGTGTCTGCAAGCTGCACTGGTGTATCTTCCAGTTTCATCTATATCTACAATGTAACTACGAACTGGATGGTTTGGAGCATTAGCCCAAAATGCCACTCGGTTCGTTTCATTTCTATTCTTAGAGTATCTATAATGAAACTACGAACTGGATAGTTTGGAGCATTAGTCCAAAATGCCACTCGGTCCATTTCATTTCCTCTCTTAGAGTAGTACCTGTTAGAACAATAGTGTAATTTTGTATTGATTGACTAGCGCATGCGTGGTGCTTGGATTGGAATCTTTTTGGCGTGTTCTAGCTATTGTGTACGTGGGGTCGTTGGTTCGCGGCTTCGTTTCCTTACATTTATTGGCGACGAGGGTCATGGATGCAAACGCCATACGACAAGCAGTGCAACGTTTCAGGTTTGAGCGTTTTGATGTAGCGGTGGAAGAATTTGATTATTACATTCAACGTTTTGAGACCGAATTGGACCTTCACAATTTGCTTCAAGGCGATGCCACGGCTGATGCCCGTAGGAGTCTTCTGTTATCCCGAATTGGACCCGATGCTTTTAAGGTATTGGTCGACCATTTTAGACCGGATGCTGTCAACACGAAGACGTATGTCGTTTTAAAACGCACCCTGCAAACTCATTTCAAGAAGGACACTTGTGTGATTGCAGAAAGGGTGAAATTCACGCTACGTCACCGGAAAGAGGAGGAAACTGTAACACAGTTTTTGATTTCATTACGTGCAATTGCTGGGAAATGCGCTTTTGGCCAATCCTTAGATGAAAGGTTAAGGGATCAGTTGGTGATTGGCATAAGCAATGATTCATGGCAACAGGAAATTTTTAGACTACATCCAACGAACGACGCTACACTTCAACAGGTTGAGCAGTCAGCATTAATAGTGGAGCAGGCTTTTACCCAACAGCAACAAATACGTGCTATGACAAAAAGTGAGCTTAAACAGGAGACAACCACCTGCAGGGTTAAGGCCAAACCAAATAAAAGGGGTACAGGTAAACAGAGATTTGAGCAAACGAGGGATTTACATGTAGGGGTTGATTGTTTGAAGTGTGGGTTTCCCAGACACATGAAAGGTGAGTCATGCCCAGCGGCAAGCTCAAGCTGTCACACATGTGGACTGGAAGGACATTTTGCTCGAGTTTGCATAAAGTCTGGAAAGGCTATTGTGAAAAAGGGGAAAGGAAAACAGGTAAATTCAGTTGAAACAGAAACCAGGGAAGGGACACCTTCCAGTGGTGAAGAGGAATCAGGGGTCTTGAATACCATAATGGCTATCAAGTCAGTTTCGGCCAAAGTGGAAGTTCAGTTAAACGGAAGACCTATAACCATGCTTTATGATCCGGGTGCATCAAGATCCATTATTTGTAAACGCATGTGGATTAAGATTGGGTCTCCACCCCTTAAACCTACAAGTTCATTGGTTGCTTACACCAATGTGACGGTGGACACATGTGGTGAGGCAGTAGTAGCAGTGAAACTGAAAGAGAAGGTGCAACACCTGGCTGTAGTGGTTGTTAGGAAACATGACTTTCCGCTTTTTGGATTGGATTGGTGCCTTAGTTTTGGGTTGGAATTACCATCCGTGGTGAGACTGGACAGGGTAAATCAGCTGGGTGAGCCACAAAAGCAATCTGAGATTGAATTGGAAGCTTTGATTAGTGAATATCAAGAGCTATTCGGTGATGACCTAGGTGTAATAAAAGGACATAAAGCGGTGGTACATTTAAAAAGCAACATTACTCCCAAGGTTTACTCAGCCCGGCCATTACCATTTGCAATGAAGGAGTCTGTGGAAATTGAGCTAAGACGGTTAGTGGACAAGAGTGTTATTGAACCAGTGGATACTCAAAGCCACCCTGTGGAATGGGCCTCGCCAATTGTGTGTGTGAGAAAAGCTTCTGGCGCCATTAGGATTTGTGGTGACTTCAAGGCTACACTAAATCCATGCATATATGTTGACCCTCACCCACTGCCTAGATTTGAGGATCTTATGTCTAAAATCACAGGTAGTAAACATTTTACAAAGATTGATCTTTCTGAGGCTTATTTACAGATGGAAGTAGACGAACAGTCTCGAAAGTATTTTGTTATTGCAACGCACATTGGGTATTTTCAGTACAAGAGGTTCCCTTTTGGAGTTAATTTTGCGCCAGCATATTTTCAAAAGACTATGGAAAAAATCCTGGAAGGAATACCTTATACAGCTATTTTCATTGATGATATTCTTGTGGGCGGAAAATCAAAGGAAGAACATTTCAAGATCTTGCGTGATATTTTCCACAGATTAAGGCTATCAAACATACGAATCAGAAAGTCAAAATGTGCATTCTTTCAAAAAGAAATTAGTTATCTGGGTCATCGTATTGATGAACAGGGGATTCATCCAACAGAGGAGCATCTTCAGGCTATAAAATGCATGCCTACTCCTAGCAACAAAAAGGAGCTCCGGTCCTTTTTGGGGTCAGTGAATTATTATTCCCGGTTCATTCCTCATTTACAGGCTATGTGTGCTCCATTACACGACTTGGTTAAAGTGGAAACTAAGTGGGCATGGAAGGCGACACATGATCGGTTGTTCACAAAATTAAAGCACCTATTGACATCAAAAGACACCCTGATACATTATAGTTTGGAGTTACCAGTGATTGTCACAACTGACGCAAGTGATTTGGGGGTTGGTGCTGTTTTGTCACACAAGTTCCCTGATGGTACAGAAAAACCTGTAGCCTATGCTTCTAGGAGGCTGAGCAAGAGGGAGCAGCAGTATGCAGCCATAGACAAGGAAGCCTTGGCTATTGTGTTCGGAATCACAGTATGTATATGGTCGTCACTTTACTTTACAAACTGATCACAAACCATTGGAGCGGATTCTTGGGGCACACAGGGAAATTCCAAGAATGGTGGCAAATCGATTGCAGCGTTGGGCACTGACACTGAGTGCTTATGATTATGAACTGAAGGTGGTGCAAGGGAAGGAAAATGTTGTTGCTGACTTTTTGTCTAGGCTACCCTTGAGTTCCACCAATGCATCTGCTGCTGAAAAGGTAGGAGAGTCTGATGTGTTGTTGAATGTGCGTTTGGGAGACTTATCATTGACCAGGAAGGACTTGCAAAGAGAGTCTCAAAGGGATGAGGTTCTAAAGAGGGTTATAGCTTATGTGGATCGGGGATGATCAAGATGTAAACATGTGTTCCTACATGAGGCAGAGAAATTTACTCAGCCAGCCTGTCAGAGCAATCAAATGGCATTAACCCCTGCATTATCACTAACATTACACTTTCAATCGTGACACAGAAATAATGGGATAAACCTCTTATCTGGTCAAATCATATCAGCGATCAGATTAATCTTATCAGACCCAGAACAAGGAGAAGAATATTTTTCTGGGCTTGAGTGTGCATACCTGAGCTTTGCAGTATTTAAGTATAAAGCAGCTCTATCCAAATACAAAAATGTGAAGTCCAATATAAAGCTATCATGTTTTTGCTAATACTGTAGTATATTCACAACAATCCAAATCAAATCCTACACAGGAATAACGTACTCGCTAATATGCACACATACATGTGACATGTACTCACAGATATACTCACAAATTAAGACTCAAAGCATGAATGCATGGATCATGCTAAACCTCACCGGACAACCAGATGCCGTGATGACTTGCACACAACCAGACTTATCCCTGCGAACACAGCAACCAGAGCCTTCTGCTTCACGCTTTCTGTCTGACTCAATGGCTGCATACAGCTGTCGGTCTCTCCTCATGCAAGGGGCATACTTGGCCCCCAAGCGAACGAGGGATTCCAAATCAGGCCCACCCCACACACTGCCTGTCACATTCTTCCTGGCAACTTCCAATGTCAGACTACTTGTCTGAACGAATGCCGTCGAAGTCGTGATATCCCATTGGTATGGGGCAAAGCCATACACAGACAACGTGATGATCATGATGACAATGTGCATGAACATAAGCCAATAGGTGAAGTATGGCCTGGGCACGAGGGAAAAGGAAACAACCATTGGTGGCTGATCATAACACAGTTACATGTATGTACCTTCGCTTGGTTGCTTGGTGAAGGTAGTGGCTATCCTTGGGATCCACAGATTTATTCAAATACTGCAAGCTCAAATACCGCAGGTTCAAGAGCCCCTCGATGCTCTGTCGCTGTAGCCAGCCTTCCTTCGCTTTTGTGATCACTTCCCCTACTGCAGAGTCTGGCACCTCCTCCGCATGTGAGGGTGTGCGCAGGGGACACACACAGGGTATCTGAATGAAGCACAGCATAATGTGAGAACCTTTCAGTACACTTGCAAAAAAAAATTATTCTTCATTGTCACGCTGCACAAGTACATGTATCTGCAGTACAACACAATGCTACGCATGTCCCCAGGTAACTATTAGTAATCCGCACATTACTAACGGTTATCCCCAGGTAATCATCCTCATCATCCAGCACACCTTGCTATACACTTTCTTCATCAAAATCCACACCAGCTTCCACACAGGTGGCTTCAGATCCCGCTCCGATGGAGCATCACCAGAAGCACCACCAGAATCCACCCAAGTATTTTGAGACATGGTACATGTACATGTAGGTGGAGCTGTCTTGGTAAATGCTAAAATACCTGTGGCAAAGTCCAAGGTGTTAGACCCTTGGTTTGGTCATTTCACACCAATGCAGGAAGGTAATTGCACCTATCCTTTCCAATTTTGGGTTAAAATTTCATTTATGTTCGTCTACATATGAGTCGACATTTTAATCATTTTGTATGCAAATAATCTTAATGGTTAACAGTGCGCGAGATTTCACAGAACGTTGTTTAGGTTTAAATTGCGTGACTATTGTGCATCATTAATTGTAGTTAAGTGCGTTGTTATTGAAATATTGCAACTCCCGATCATCTACTCAGTAATCGACTGCCTCGCGATAAAGAGTCTCTAACATCAGTTCTTTGAGCCGGGAATCCGAGACTAGAAGCGAGTCAGAATGTCGGAAGACGAAAATTTGACCAGAAAGAGAAGAGTCCGTAGTGGACATAAGACGACGGTAAGCCGAACCTTGATGCTTGTCAAGGAGGCATTAAAAACACCTGAGGCTAGTGTGTTGAAGCTCAAGCAGTATTTAAAGCTCCTTCGTAACAAACTGTCCATCGTTGAAACCCTCGATTCAGAAATCCTTGACCTCATGGCAGTAGAAGACGAGATTACGGAGGAAATCGGACAGTCAGACATTTTTGAGAAACCGTTGAAGTAGCTATTATCGACATCGAAGCAGCGCTAGCGATCAATGAACAAGCAAATGGACCTATATGTACGTCACCAGTATCCCATGAGAGAGCGCCCGAGACACAGAGGGAAACTTCCGCTGCAGAACGTGATCCAGAACAACATTGAAGGATCCGTATGGGAGAATCCATCACCTTGATCTGCTACACCATCTCCATTGCTTGTTCCATCTATCGCGCAGTCTCAGAACCTGGAGCAGACTTCACCAAGATGAGATCAGACTGCTGTTAGCCAAGACTCCCAAGATAACGCTTGAGAAGTTCAATGGTGACATAACCTCGCTCTGGGACTCCTTTGAGTCATCCATTCATCTCAATTCCAAGCTTACAGACATCGATAAGTTTAATTACTTATGCTCCCTACTGGAACACTCTGCTTTAGAGGCTATATAATGACTCACGCTTTCTTCTGTCAACTACATGTATCAAGAAGCAGTGGCTATTCTGAAAAGGAGATTTGGCAACTAGCAATATCTGATTGCCAAACTTGGAATCACAAGTACATTGCCTGAAGTCTCTCAGCGTTACTTCATCCTTATATGGCAGCCTACTATCATCCATTCTGATGAAGAAAATCCCTTCAGAACTTTGCCTTATAATCAGCAGGGAGACTGTCAAGGAAAGCTGGGACCTAGACTCTATGACGAAGGTTCTTGAGCAAGAGTTCAGTATTGATCGTCGGAAGCAACTGTTATGACAAACTGGAAGGTATTTTGTGTGGCTCAAGAGGAGACATCTTGGAAGGGACTGTCAATCAGCAGGTAGATGTACCCATTGCGGTGCGAGGCATCACAATATTATCTGCACTGCGTCAAGGCCTGTGGACACCCCTCATGTTAGGCCATCACTCACTGTCAACCAATCCACATCATGTTCCAACCACTCCTGCCAGTTCTTCAGCTGTATGAACACCGCAAACATCAGTACACTCTAAGCAAGAATGCCCATCCTGCTACAGACTGCTAGGATGAGAGTAAGCAACCCTCTCAACTCAGGCATGTCGGCTAAATTCAGGGTCATTCTAGACAGTGGAAGCCAACACTCATATGTGACAGACCGACTCAGAGAAGTACTCCAACTGAATTCCGAACGCACTGAAAGGATGGAAGAAGTTTCATGCAGATCTTCCTGATAACCTAGACCTCAGCCAGTGTAGATTCTCAGATCTACTAAAACGGTTAAGGTGCCATCCTGAAATCCTGCAAGAGTAGGATGCTATCATTTGGAACCAACTAGAAGGCAACATTGTGGAAATTGTGGAGGATCCATTCTCGCCAACTGCAGCAAAGGTGCATTACATTCCACATACCCAGTGATCCGTAAGGACAAAGTGACTATGAAACTGCACATTGTCTACAATGCCTCTTCGAAGATGAATGGTGTATCCTTGAACGATAGTCTCTATGCTGGTCCTGCCATTGGGCAGTGCATTTTGCTTCCATTTCATGTACATGTACCTAAGGTGGAATTTACATGTACTGGCGATATCGAGAAAGCATTCCTTATGATACATGTATCTGTAGCCACAGAAGACAAAGATGTGTTCCGGTTCTTATGGGTAGATGATATCCACAGAGACCTGCCCCAGATGGTCGTGCTCCGATTCACAAGAGTTCCGTTTGGAGTCTCGAGTCCATTTCTCCTGAATGCAATGATAAGATATCACATCAATCCAGGATTTGCGGAGAAAAGTTTACAGTCAATCTATGTTGATGACATTGTCAGCAAAGTGGACAACGTAAATGAAGCATACAATTTGTACACCAAGGCAAAAGCATATACTTCGGGATGGTGGATTTAACCTGAGCAAGCTAATGTCAAATTCTAAACAGATCCAATGAACAATCTTCGAGGGAGACAATGAGACATATGCTGACAATATCCTAGGGGACAAGCAGACAACTGTTGTACAAGACTACCAAAGGGTGCCAGGGGTAAACTAGAACCTAACTGAAGACCACTTGTACATGTATTTGACATCACACCACTGTTTTAACTCATGACACAATCTGAGCCAACCAAGAGAAAACATTATCGGCTTGGTATCCCGATGACCCTTTAGGAATAATCTCACCCGTGACTGTACAACTGAAGATATTTGCCCAAAAGCTCTGTGAAGCAAGGCTTGATTGGGATGAAACTGTATCAGGTGAGGTATTGCAGAGATGGATAAATTTACAGAAGCAACCTTCTTGACCTAAAGTCAATTACTATTCCTAGATGTTACTTCCAGTGCATTTGCAGAGATTCTGCCAGCTACATGTACAACTTAATAGGATTTTGTGATGCCTTATTGCAAGTCTATGCTGTCGCTGTTTACTAAATGATCAGGAACGATTCAGGATGTAATGTCTGTTTGGTGGCATCAAAAACGAGAGTAGCACCACTTCATGGCCAGACAGTCCCTCGACTGGAACTGATCTCTGCTCTCCTCCACTGCAAGGTATCACTTGCACTCGGAAGTTAGTTGTCTCTAGAACTACCACAATGCTATTTATACTGAGCATCACCTCCATCAGAAGTTTACAACCGCCACAATTATGACATCACTGTGATAGGATTAGGGTCATTCCATGGGCTGTCAGGAAGTAATTGGACAGCACCCCTCAGATTTGTGTGCAATTTATCATATTTGCTTGACCTAATATGGATGTTACTTTAACGCATTAATTTTTAAAATCGCACGAGTGGTTTACGAATTAACACCGTCATGAATAATTGTTTTCCACTTTGAAGACTCATAACTCCCTAATCACAGAACGTGTATGGCTATTGTTGGCATCAATTGAAGCTCTCTTAGTGTACAATCCGACTATTATATGTTTCTGTGGGAGAGGCAAAAGGGTTAACGAATAAATGTTTATACAGCACGGTTTTCAATAATTAGGTCACTTGCAGGGTGATACTCAAGAATTTTGTTTTTGTATATGCATTGTCCTTACATTAAAAATAAATAAAAAGTCTGAGTATCAGCTAGTTCTGGGAACTGCAGAAGGTTAAAGGGCAAGACGCCATTTTTAATTTCTTCATGGCTGATTTTATCACTAATGAAGCAAGTGTTGTTTAGATACGTCTCAAGGGTATTACATAATACTGTCCTCAACTATCACAACAGTAAGAAAGGGTGTTGGTAATTTTAAAAATGATTTTAGTACATCGAATTGCGCATTTATTGGAAACCAGTTAAGCCTTCTAATGGGATTGTTGCTTAGGTAAGCGTGCTCGTTATTACTGTCATAAGTGGTTAAAGCTCAACATTTCTTTTGATTGGAAGTAAAAAGGAACAACGAGGTTTAAATGAACCGGCGGTGAGACCTATTCAACCGGCTCAAGAAGTGGTGGTCCCTCAACCTGCTTGTACGTCGGATGACGGTGTATGAACCGGGGATCCCACCCACATACCGGGATCCCACCCGCAGCACCATGGCAGTGGTGCCGCGGGTGGGATCCCCGGTACGCCGTCATCCGGCGTAGGTTGAGGGACCACCACTTCTTGAGCCGGTTGAATAGGTCTCACCGCCGATTCATTTAAACCTTGTTGTTCCTTTTTACTTCCAATCAAAAGAAATGTTGAGCTTTAACCACTTATGACAGTAATAACGAGCACGCTTACCTAAGCAACGATCCCATTAGAAGGCTTAACGGTTTCCAATAAATGCGCAATTCGATGTACTAAAAATCATTTTTAAAATTACCAACACCCTTTCTTACTGTTGTGATAGTTGAGGACAGTATTATGTAATACCCTTGAGACGTATCTTGCTTCTCATTAGTGATAAAATCAGCCATGAATAAATTAAAAATGGCGTCTTGCCCTTTAACCTTCTGCAGTTCCCAGAACTAGCTGATACTCAGACTTTTTTTTTTTTAATATAAGGACGATGAACAGTTTTCATATACAAAAACAAAATTCTTGAGTATCACCCTGCAAGTGACCTAAATATTGAAAACCGTGCTGTATAAACATTTATTCGTTAACCCTTTCGCCCCTCCCACAGAAACATATAATAGTCGGATTGTACACTAAGAGAGCTTCAATTTGATGCCAACAATAGCCATACATGTTCTGTGAGTAGGGAGTTATGAGTCTTCAAAGTGGAAAACAATTAATTATTCATGATGGTGTTAATTCGTAAACCACTCGTGCGATTTTAAAAATTAATGCGTTAAAGTAACATCCATATTAGGTCAAGCAAATATAATAAATTGCACACAAATCTGAGGGGTGCTGTCCAATTACTTCCTGACAGCCCATGGAATGACCCATTAGCAATCCGGCTGACACCCCTTCCAGAGGAAGAAGCCTGCCCGATTCTGCAACGCTACTGTAACTTTGTGGCTCAATGGCCCTGAGTGGCTACACGCAGGTACTGAATGTGAACAACCATCTGAAGTTACGCCTGAAGAGTGTATCACAGAGATGAAGAACCTGACCTCCATTGAATCACCACGAACTCAAGCATGTCTCACTGCTGAATGCAACATGGCAACTCCAATCTCCTGAGGTGTAAGACTTTAGTACCCTCAAGAAACTGCTTAGGATCATATGGCATTTGTGGATAAACTCAAGCAGAAGATATCACACTCTCCCAACGATACTTGGAGCCCAAAAGAAGTTATTTTAAGAGCAGAGTCATACTGGATCAAATTTAGTCAGCCAACAGCTAGTGGCTATCAAGGAATTTCAGACTTTGGGCTCTTCGTTGACCATTATGGATTGTGGAGGTGTAAAGGGTATTTAGACAATGCAGATATCCAAGTTTCCGATTCTTCTGAAATCCAAACACCACTTTATCCTCCTGGTTGGGCAAAACTGTAGCAGTCACAGAAAGTCAAAGCAACACTGAATTCACACCCTCTCTCTTACAATGTACGTTTTAACTGAGGATCTGGAAGAGCCTCTAACCCCATCCCACCTACTTGTTGGAAAAAGGCTATACAGTTATCCAGACCCCTTCTTTGACGTCAACCTGAATGTGAGGTATCAACTGTAGATCTCACTCACAGAATACGGTATTTTTAAACATCGTCTTAAACCACTTCTGGATGAGGTGGCAAAAGGAGAGTATCTACTTGAGCGGAGAGAGGCCCACCGCTATGCTCAATGGATCTCACCAGGAAGTAATCAGATTACAGTTGGGGGTGTTGTACTCTTGTACGATGAAGGTCTTCCCAGGATTTTGTGGAAACTGGTACTACATGTAGTCTCATCCAGGGTAAGGATGGATTAGTGAGAGGTACCCGCATAAGGGTAAGGTCTGGGACAGACAAGAACTTAAGTCTCCAGCACCCAATACAACACCTTTACCCCCTCGAAATAAGGTGTGACAAGATGCATGTATCGAATACCGTTATCACTAGACCCTCAGATGATAATGATGGAACAAAGGTCGAGGGTCAAACCAGGAGAGAGGCATCACTGAAGGCATGTGAAAGGATCCAGTCATGCATTGAAGACCATTCTGAAGTGTTTGAAGTTGACTAGTCGTACTTGTCAACTGCGGCGAAGGATGTGATATTTCACTGAACATTGTTTAGGTTTAAATCGAGTGACTATTGTGCATTATTAATTGTATACAGTTAAGTGTGCTGTTATTGAAATATTGCAACTCCCAATCGTCTACTCAATAATCGACTGCCTTGCGATCAATTAATACATTAGTTTGCTGCTATAACTTAACCTACACTTTGAGTACAGTTATGTGTTGGGTATCAAATCAGAGGCCACAATACCTAAAATCTATTGATAATTGCTCTTTAGTAAGAAGCAAAAGGGTTAAATAGAAAATGGTTGAATGTGACAATTTGCATCAAGAAGGTTGATAGTCATCCTTTATAACCACAAAGTGAAAACATTAATTGCACCATTTTTCAAAATAAAAAGTTGATTATTACTAACCTTTGAGGTCCTCAACTTGTTTTATGATAAGGGAGAGGTGCTGCTAAGTGAGTTAGTTAATAAATAGTATAACCATACATGTATATTGTACAAGTGTTGATGTATGGATTTTTAAAAAGATACAATGTACATGTAGCTGCATGTGGTTTAGCTACACCTCTCCTTTGTATCAACCTAAAATGGCTGAAATGAAAAAAGGGTGCAGTTTATGTTTTAACTATGTGGTTACCCCCCCCCCCCCTCCCACGACACCTGCTGTCGTGGTACTACGAATGTGTGGGTACCGCTACACTTTATCTAACCTTATTTGAAATTTTTCAATAAGGAATTAGCTTTGCAAATAAACAGTATTAGTAAACAAAAAGGCTTGAACTACACTCCGATGGTAATAGACAAGTACAATATTTAACGAGAAGTTATTAACTGAGGACAAATGTTAAAAAGTGTTACCGCACGTTAGACGCAGTGGTACAGCTCAATCTGTAGCGGTACCGCCTTCTAATCTTTCTTGATTTAACCCCCTCTGCCTGGCTATAGCTCATGATTATCATTTACAGCCGTTAAACCACAAGTTTCCTTTCTGGTAGCCATTTTTAGACAATCTGCTTGTTGATGTAAAAAATGGCAGAAGAGGTTAGGATAGGATCAAATACATGGAAGATAGGAAGAGGATATTCGCATTGTTGGTTCAAAGGTCATAAATAAGGACAAATTGCAATCATTATTCGGTGCACAATGGAAAACTGCACACATCGATTTGAGGGTAAATTTTTGGGAGTCGGGTCAC
Source organism: Ephydatia muelleri (assembly GCA_013339895.1). NCBI lineage: Eukaryota > Metazoa > Porifera > Demospongiae > Spongillida > Spongillidae > Ephydatia > Ephydatia muelleri. Next base: position 10,254,221 of record JABACO010000002.1, on the reverse strand, counting down.
CACGTAAATATAGGGTATCGTGGACCAGTTTCGAGCCTCCTTTTGTGGAAGAATATGGGGCGCAGCACAGCATTTTCAGAAAAGGAAGGAACGAGCACCAATCGAGCGGAGTGGAGCAAGTCAATGCTGCTTCTGCTAGCTCAACGAGTAGTTCGCATGCGGTAATAGAGTCTGATGATACATCAAATTCTTCTGATTCATCAGAAGGAGAGGACTTTGATCATGAAGAGAATCAGAGAACGTGTACGGCGGGAAAGCGTCTGTGGGTAACTGATGTGTCGCTGGATGGACGTGACCCAAGACCCATGGAGGATATTGCTAGCTTGCCACCTAGTATGCCTGGCTTTGCGACTTCAAGGAATCAAGAGGTAGAGTAGATTATTTTAATTACTTCTTTCCCTCTCAACTTGTAACATGGATGGTTGAATGCACTAATGCTAATTTTAGAAGCTATCAGAAACACACTGATCAGGTGAGACGGAAATTTTTTTTGGAGTAGTGCTAGCAATGACTACATTTGTATAAGTCCAGCCACATGTATTGATGACTATTGGAGCACTGAAGATAATGACTTCATGCCAGCGTTAAAGTTTAAGAATGAGTAAAAATAGGTGGGAGGAAATGAGGTCTTTCTGGGAGGGAGACATTGAGGTTACACGACAAAAGGAGAAGGAAGATGAATAGTATCGTATTAGAAAATTATTTCAGCTTTGGAATGAAAACATGAACCAATGTTTTAAAGCAGGCGATACAGTTGTTTGTGATGAATCAATGTGTCGATGGTTGGCAGAAAACTATTATGGCCCTACTGTGACTAAGATGCCATTAAAGCCTGAAGGAGTGGGATTCCTTGTTAAAACTGTAGTATGTGGTATTTCCGGCATCATTTTTGGACTAGAATTGCAAGGATCTCCAGCTGCAATGGAAAGAAACGAATTTGCACCACAAATGATGAAAACTGCTGCATGCACCCTTCGCTTGGTTAAACCTTATTTTGGAACTAAACGATGTGTTATTGCAGACAGTTGGTTTGCCAGCGTAACATGTGCTATTGAGCTTCTAAAAAGAGGACTATATTTTATTGGCATTGTAAAAGGTCGTTCTTGTGAAAATCCAAAAAAGTACTTTCATGAGTCAGCATTCACAAGAGAGTCCATACGTGGAGTAACACATACATTACACAGTATTACACAATATGGTACATTGATTGCCCATTGTTGGTATGAACCTGGACCAGATGAAGTTCACAAGCAACAGGCAACAGGTTCTGTGGCAAGGAAGATGAAAGAAAAAAAATCAGGGAACAAAAAAATGAAAAGTTTTATCTCTACTGCCTCTACTGCACTGCCAGTTGAACCATGGTCTAGGCCAAGACACATCCAAAACCAGGGTGGAGTGATTGTTACACACAACCTTGATATTACCCAATCTCAGATTGTGCAGGCATACTTCTCGAAGGCATATGCTATTGATATCCACAATCAGTATGGGCAGTATAATCTTGGAATTGAGACAGTCTGGAAGATGACTGACTGGTGGAAACGTTTGTTTCAGTTCATCATTCGTATCTCACTTGTCAATGAATATCTGGCCTATTGCTACTTTGAGAAGATCGAAACAAACCATATTTTATTCAGGCAGGTTGTCAATCAAGTTGCTGTGCAGTTATGCTGGGCAAGAAAGGCACCTGTCAGTGTTATAAGTCGTGGACATGTAACAGGAGGATTTCCAAGTATTTGTTCAATGGAAAGTGTTAAGGAGGTTTTTCCAAACCTGAACCATAAAGGGTCTGGTAGATGTAAGGTTGAAACTACTGGTGGTGGACAATGTGGTGCAGAAGCATATTACTTTTGCCGGAAATGCTCCTACTTTCCTGGTAGCAAAAAGCCCAAACTAGTTTTTATGTGTGGTGCTCGAATGAAACAACAGTGTGGATGTGAACACCTTCAGTTGGCAGCTTCATCACAATAAACATTTGCATACATGTTGTGATTCCTTCAAGTGTAAAAGAACAATATTTGTTTTTTGCGTTAGAAGCATTATCGCAAATTGCGCATGCACAGTAATGACATGCTATTATCTCGTGAATAAATTAACACCTTTACTACCCATTGAATTTGACACTACATTCAGTATACACGGATGCATGTTTCCATTGCTGGAGTTTGGTGAAGGCCATTCTAAAATTTGTCGCGGTACTGCTACTTTCTTGTCGCGGTAACGCGACAAACCGCCAGGTGTCGGGGGATTAAAAAGAAGATGACTATCAATCTTCTTGAACCAGTAATTATTGTCCTATTGAACAATTCCTTTTGTTTCCACCAAAATGCAGTATATACTATCAATGGATTAATTCTAGGTATTGTGGCGTCCGATATAATACCCAACATGTAACTGTACTCTTATATTGCAGTGTGAATCAAGTTATAACATTTCAAAAAAGCAAACTAAATTATTCATCACTGCATATCAGTTTACGATTAAGATTATTCACATATATATGTCAACGCATATGACGACAAACATATATGAAAAATTTGAACCAGTGGGACACAATTGCCTTCTTGTATTGATATACATGCAGAATGACCCCCCCCCCCCCCCCCCCCCCCCCCCCCCCCCCGGGAACAAACTTTGTATCCGTTCTGCAGCATCTGTTTCTGTTTCTGATTTGCAGCCATCGCCTTTGCTCATATGACAACAGTGGGCTATGCAGAGTTGCTGACACGCCCACTCAGCCTGCTCTTGCTCACTTAGCTCCAGCCCTAAGAATCTGTGCAAGAAACAGTACATGAGGTGACAAGGAACAATATATGGGGTGACAAGAAACAGTACATGAGATGACATGGAACAGTACATGATGCGACATGGAACAGTACATACATGAAGTGACAAGGAACAGTACATGAGGTGACAAGAACAGTACATAAGGTGACATGGAACAGTACATGAGGTGACAAGGAACAGTACATGAGGTGACATGGAACAGTATATGAGGTGACAAGGAACAGTACATGAGGTAACGGAACAGTACATGAGCTAACAAGAACAGTACATGAGCTAACAGGAACAGTACATGAGGAGTACGTGAGACGACGTGGAAGATATCATACAATTAGAAATGCAAAAGAAAAAGATTCTCTGTGATGTGAACAATGTGATTGACTCATGGAATATTAATTACATGTAATGTATGAAGGATTAGTGGACTGCAGATAATTGAAGTGAATATGTCATGCCAATATACAGCAAAGGGGCTTAAGTGCCCCATCCCATCCCCAGTTATTTTGGTTATGATGCACACTGATATAGATGGTATGTAAGCAGGGGGGGGGGGGGGGGGTCCCCAGGGGCAGGTGTCCCCCCCCCCCTTCCGTTCATCTAATTATACAAGTAAATAAAAAACCTTCTCAATGAGAAAGTTGGTGGGATATAAGATTTGAAGGCAATGGTGGTGTAAAAAGCAAGGAAACAAGGGTCTGTAGTAGTAAGGGAAAATGTCATAGTCCTATATTTAGCAGCTCGTTTGCAGCATATACTATGTTCAAGAGCTAAATATAGGACTATGACATCTTCCCTTACTATTACAGACCCTTGTTTCCTTGCTTTTTACACCACTTTGGGTTAGAGACATTTGCAACCATGGTATGGAAAATATCTAGAGCACCAAAATCGATTTGCACAGAGAGAACTGATGTGTGAACAAGTGTACGAAATTTGAAAAGAAAATATAAAGCCGTTGTGAAGATATGTTGCTTTGTGCAACGTACAATTTTTATAGTGATAAAATTTAAACTCCAGAAGAGTGATTTTGCTGGACACCGTCCCATATATATATATATATATATAATTATATATATATACACGATATGCCATTTTCGCGTGAACTGTTCCAAATACAGTTTAAGGTACTTATACCAAGTTAACCGACAATTTGGGTTGATAAGTACCAGTGCACGTGCTCATCACGGTCAGGCACATATATACACACGCGTATCGGCATGGCACGCTGCCTAATCGGGCACAGAAAATTTTCTTCCTTTACTTACATGTATGAACTCCATTGCCCAGTATTGGGGGCAATGTGACAATCCGGGCTGGGGTTCTGGCATGCTCAGGGAGGTGCCTTCACACCACACCCCCAAACGTGGAGCTGCACCGGGGATCCCACCGGACATGCCCACAATGATGAAGGTGAAGCTGCTTATGTAGTGTATGATTGTATCCCACGATGCAACAATGCTGGCATCAATTAAATTATCATGCACACATTGAATCTGGAACCTGCGGCAGCAGATTCAATATACAATTGATTGATGAATGTCATTAATAAAACTTCACTAGTGTCTGGGGGGACAACGGAGAAACAGATCGCTTATCTCTTTATCGCAATTGAATGAGAGCTCAACGATCTGCAGTTCTACGTTAGTTCCGTGGTTATAGAGAAACAAACAATTTCCTGTTTCTAGTGCCCAGTTCTAAAATCATTCTTGGTCATCGTCGTCATTGTTCTCTTCTTCTTCTTAGGAAGGTATAACTCGAGCTACGAATGGTTTTGAAGAACGGCAATAGTACCAATTGCTTCGAAATTTACCGGCACGTTATCCTTACATGATAGACACATATCACATCTAGCAAGTTCTATATAATAATGACATATAATAGATTTTTAATACTCTAACCTGCACTAAATTTATTTGGTGTTCCTATCGCAGTTGTTAATTTGGCTAGTGAAGTTGTTTTTCTAAAAATGCCTTCACGTAATCAAAAGAAGGGATTTAAGCAACAAGCGGAATACCTCCAAAAGAAGGACGAGAACAAAGCTAAAGCCCGAGCGCTCTACAAGGCCAATCGAGAAAAAAAGGCCTCTGTACGCGACAGCTACAAGGCTGATCCCGAAAAGAAGGCCTCTGTACGCGACAGCTACAAGGCTGATCCCGAAAAGAAGAAGGCCTCTGTACGCGACAGCTACAAGTCGATCCCGAAAAGTAGGCATCTGTACGCGACAGCTACAAGGCTGATCCCGAAAAGAAGAAGGCCTCTGTACGCAACAGCTACAAGGCCAATATTGAATCTAAGCGATCTGCTAAAAGGTGGCGATACAAAGAGACCTTGAGGAGAACCATGCTGCTCAAAGGCGGCGATATGAAGAGAACCTTGAGGAGAACCTTGCTGCTAAAAGGCAGCGATATGAAGAGGACCTCGAGGAGAACCACGCTGCTAAAAGGCGGCGATATGAAGAGAACCTTGAGGAGAACCTTGCTGCTAAAAGGCAGCGATATGAAGAGGACCTCGAGGAGAACCACGCTGCTAAAAGGCGGCGATGGACCTTGAGGTCCTCAATATTAATTGTGTCCATTGTACACACCACCAGCACTAACCCATCACATCCATACATTCAGTACACAATGTACTACACATACTGTCAACTCATGAGCAAGTGGCCAATTATTTAGAGGATGTGGGCCACACCTCCTGGAAAAAACCCTTAAAAAGGGACAAACCAAGTTCAAACTGCTTAAATTGTTCATGAAGTGCAGCAGACTTTCTTGCCACCACATGCCGCCATATCATGATCAGTCTTTATACTGTTGCACATCAACTTGTTTAAGCCACATTTCTAGCAGCACTCTCACATTTATGCATCAGACCTGCTGCCCAGTCATAAAGCTGCAGACCCTGTCCACAGATATTACCTCACCTGAGAACATATCCTTATCAATCTACATGCTGCCATGTAGTTCACTTATAGATCTACACTGAGCCATGTCCCACACTATCCATCTATACAACTTAACTGCATATAGGCTACACCTTAATGTTTAGATGGGAGTATTTTTACTGGATCAAATTTGACCAATAGATTTTTAGCAAAACTAACACACATACACCTCTTTCCTCCCTGTTATTGATATGATGAAATTGGACCAATAGAATTATAGCACAGTCTACACACGTGTTAAGGCTTTGCAAGGTATAAGGTCGTGCGGGTGAGGACACATCACCATACATTCTAATAATTATAATTATTACCGACAAGTTAGTGCATGACGACCCAAGCTTAAGGGATCTAGGGACAGAGTAAGACAACAAGGGCATTTCTCCCCACTAAATAGGTCAATCCCAAGCCACCATTTTATTGCTCTTCAGAACTCTGCAGATTCTAATTATTATTAAAGGTAATCATGAATTATTGCATACATTTGATTATTGACTAAGATGGGCGAAAAAAAAACTTATGAAACAAGTAAATAAAAACATTTTCTAACGAGAGAGTTGTTGGTATATAGGATTGACCAATGGTGGTGTAAAAAGCACGGAAACAAGAGTGACAGAAATTTTACTGGAATATTGAAATAGGCCTATATTTAGCACACTCACAATATAACAGCGCATGCCTGAGTAATGGGCTAAATATAGGCCTATTTCAATTTTCTTGTCACTCTTGTTTCTGTGCTTTTTACACCACCATTAGTCAATCCTATATACCAACAACTCTCTCGTTAGAGAATGTTTTCATTTACTTGTATAAGTTTATAACGATTTCCGCTCGAAGTCGGATAGTTTTTCACTGAGAGATAAGTGCTAATTTTTCATTATGGCAGCATTGCTATATTGCTCAAAGCTTCCGCGCCTTCGCACGGGAGGGCCCCCTCCCGCACCCACCCCCTTCCTGTGCCCAATCCCCCACCCCCCCTTTTCCCCAAAATTCCTGGATCCGCCCTGGTAAGACTTCCATTTTAAGCCGCTCGAACCCCCCCCCCCCCCCCCCCCCCCCCAACACCACCACCCTGTCTACGCACCTGTTACGACATATTGTACGTATTACTATATCCAGGTTAGAATATGCTCCCCGCGCCTAGGCCTATATCGAACCCGTGACGCACCTCAGAAATAATGACTTGATGTACTCCATCGCCTGCTTCATACGCATTCCATTGTCTTGGGTGCTTGCCTTCGAATTACCAGCATCTTCCTCGGCAGCTGTTGTGGTAGAGCTCTGTAAGAGTGACTGTTGTTGGTCTCTATGATCGGCCATCGATCGATGACCGTAAATTTCCCGTTCCCAGTCCCTTTTAATAAGCTCGCCATAGCATATTAGATTAATAATTGGCTATTCCACTCAATGACCGTACAGGGGTTGTTTGTGGTTGGAAGCTAGGTTTATTACAGACCCCTTACACGGCCAATTTCCTACGTATTTGAATCAGGTCCGCTACCCAAAGGAGGTGACTCGGTCGTGGGGCGGGCTTAATTTCCTAAAATTTACAGACCTTGTTCCGGATGCCATTGGATTTCGTGTCCGCCTCGCGGCTGAATCACCTTTTTTTGGGTAGCAAACCTGATTCAAACATGTAGAAAATTCGCCGTGTATGTTTCATACCTCATAACTCCTCAGAACAGCTGTAAAAGTATATACTTTTTAAAGTAGAATACTAGTCGGGCGGGCCCTACCACCGCGTTTGGTCGGGTGGTAGGGCGTCAAGCCTATACCAAGATTTGTGCAGAACAGTTATGTAATATATGCTGTGAATATCATTATGTTATCATATACACATTTATGTGGTTTACCACCACCGTACCAAAATGGCAGAAGCGGCCACAAGCCATACATGTAGGGCTATCTCACATCAACCGCTAATTGGGTGATAATGAACCCACTTGAACGCTGCAATTCGATTGGAGCTGCAATGCCCATTGCAGCAGCACAAATCTTGGTATACAGTGGAAATCGTGGTAAAAAAAAAATGCTTTCAAAGAAATGGGGCTTGACAACACAGCCATTTACAATGAATTACATTAAAATAGTAACGTTATTCAAGTTATCCACTAGTTATCGATTATGGCTGAGGGCGTTGGTAGTGTTGTTGAAAGCGAAAACGGTTCTTTTCAGAGCCAAATCACTCGTCGCTTGCCGAGAAAGACTAGTCGAGCTGCAATGTCTGCTTGGAAACCACTTTGTGTGAAGAAATCTCCAAGGGGAGACCCGCGAGCTGGGGCAGCAGCGAAACGGTCCGTACAGCGAGCCAGCAAGATTTTGCTGATGAGCACGGTGAAGAGAAGGACTGCAGCTGCAGTCGCAAAAAGTGCCGCGAAAGAGTTGCAGTCTCTAGCGGAATTTATGCCTAACCTTGCTGATACGGATGCAAGAACACTTGCATTGCGATTATACTACATTGAATTGGCAGATGGCGTATCTCCCATTCGTGCTCGAAACAAAGTTAGTCAAATGTTCTTGGTGAGTGTGGCAACAGTGAAAAGATGGTCTTCGTCTTGGGAATCTATTGGAGAAGATGCTTTGTTGGATCATCGAAGCGAACATGAAGAAAGAGATCCATCACTTCTTTTTGGTAGTCCAGCCCTTGTGTTTGAGCTACAAAGCTGGATTAAAAATAGGCTCAAACAAGGTGGCAAGCATAAAGATGGCTATTTGACAATTCAACAATTGCAGAATTACATCAATAATGTTCTTTTCAATGATCCAGACGTTGTGTCACCAGAACTTCTAGATCTTCATGATGCTAGATACCACTCACGTCAGGTATCACGAATGATTGTTCTGCGTTGGATGCACAAGCTGGGCTATAAGTGGGCTGATTCATCCAGAGCTCCTTTTTGTGATCGACACGAGGACCAGGATGTTGTTACCTATCGTAACGAATGGGTAAAGCAAATGTTGGCTTTAAAGCCACGTCTGCCAATTTTAAGTGAGGCAACTGGAAAACCAGAATGGCCCAACCTCCCTGCAGGTGAAAAACCTCTTCTTCATGGCAACCATGATGAGTGCATTTTGTACGCAAATGAAGGGAACCGGTTTGCTTGGGTAAGTGATGATGCTTACCATATGAACGTCTCAGTTCCATGCCAAGGCTGGTTGGGACTAGAAACCATTGAGCCCAAAAGTGATGGAACATGGAAGCACGATAATGTAATGAATAATCTGAAAAAAGTTATTGATCAATTCGAACATTTGTATCCAGGATGCCAATTGTTGTTGACATATGATAATGCTCCCTTTCACACTGCTGTAAAAAAAGGGTCACTGTCTACTGCTCGTATGAACATGACTGATGGAGGCAAGCAACCAATCATTACACAAATGGGATGGTTTGAAACATTTGATTTGGCCACAAATTCGATGAAGAAAGTGTTACAGCAAATGTGGTATCCAGGGCAAGATGGAACACCCATTGCTAAGGGTGCATTACGAGTATGTAAAGAGCGAGGTTTAAAAGGGATTGAAAAAATGAGACTGGATGATCTAAGGGCATTGCTAGCATCCCAACCTGATTTTGCAAGTGTGAAACCAGAGATCTAACAAGAAGCAGAGAGACGTGGACACATTCTACTGTTTGGCCCAAAGTGTCATCCAGAATGCATGCATGTTGAAATGTGCTGGGCACATGTCAAGCAATACTGTAGACAACATTGTGGACAGAGTATTACTGCTCTCCGAACTAGCCTCCAACATGCATTGTCAGAACAGTACCTGACAGTGAAGCAACATACCGCCTTCTCCCAACACACTTGGATGTGGATTGAGGCGTACTCACATGAAGCAGATGGTGTTGCAGTGTATGAAACAATGAAAGCTCTCAAAAAACTACATAGGCACCATCGCAAGGGAATACACACATCAATCCCTTTACCATCCAGCCAATAACAACACTTTTGCAATTTAATATGCATGTCTGAACATGTATTATGTATAACTGACTATAACTCTTCATGTCCTATAATCAAATAGATCCTGTTTTCCATTAGCTTCCCACGACGAAGACCATCTTTTTACTGTTATCACACTTACCAAGAACATTTGACTAACTTTGTTTCGAGCACGAATGGGAGATACGCCATCTGCCAATTCAATGTAGTATAATCGCAATGCAAGTGTTCTTGCATCCGTATCAGCAAGGTTAGGCATAAATTCAGCTAGAGACTGCAACTCCTTTGCGGCACTTTTTGCAATTGCAGCTGCAGTCCTTCTCTTCGTCGTGTACGGACCGTTTCGCTGCTGCCCCAGCTCGCGGGTCTCCCCTTGGAGATTTTTTCACACAAAGTGGTTTCCAAGCAGACATTGCAGCTCGACTAGCCTTTCTCGGCAAGCGACGAGTGATTTGGCTCTGAAAAGAACCGTTTTCGCTTTCAACAACACTACCAACGCCCTCAGCCATAATCGATAACTAGTGGATAACTTGAATAACGTTACTATTTTTATGTAATTCATTGTAAATGGCTGTGTTGTCAAGCCCCATTTCTTTGAAAGCATTTTTTTTTTTGCGATGCATGGCGCGTTGACACTATAGAAACGAGTTCAAACGATAAAGTAAGGATCGTACCGCTATCTCGTAAGTTTGCGAGACATAATATTCGTGCAAAGCGAAGCGGCTTGCCTAACACAAAGCGATATCAAATATGGCGTCTGAATCGAAAACACCGTTTCCTTTTACCGGACTAAAAATCTAACTCGAGCAAACGATGGTAAAACGGCCACTCTCCTTATGTGCCATGATTCGTAATGATTCGTAGCCGTGCGAGAGAGAAATGTGCCTAAAACTATAAATGGTAATTTGTTTACTATCAATAATCGTAGTGAAACCAAAAAGTCACGTGACGCATTCTAGTTGTGAATGCTTATTGAAAAACACATATGCAACAAATGAGCGTTGTTAGATTTTTATTTACGTTCTCATTAATCAAAATACATTCAAGTGACCAAACTTCACATGACGAAAAATTTTAGGATCAAGTACCACGATTTCCACTGTAGGCTTGACGCCCTACCACCCGACCAAACGCGGTGGTAGGGCCCGCCCGACTAGTAGAATACAACACAACACTTCAACCTCTTATTTATAATGAACACTCATTCTTTAAATTGCGCAGCAAGTTTATGCGCAAGCGCCAAGAGCCCGGGGCAAATTTTTAGCCTAATGAATCTCATTAAATCTTTAAACGCTATCACTTACATCAAACCCATGGTATTCTGCACTTTGACCCCTTCAGCACGCATTGCCTTTTCCCTTCTTTTCTGGGCGCCTGATTTTGATGGTAGCTCATTCCCCCCCCCCCCCCCCCCCCCCCCCCCCTCTCATTCGGGCTGGCAAGCAGTGTTTTTTTATCGCTATGCAGCACTTAACTGGAATGGCGGGTACAAGATCCGATATTGCAGCCCTCCTGCACAAAGGCTGGAGGCTTTTCGTAGCCCAAGGCATGCCAAAAATAGAATTGATGAACATGAAAAAGTTAAAACCCAAGTGTATCTTATGAATAATCGATGCGCGTTGTGGTCATTGCGTGATGAACAATTACATGTGTACATAATAGGTCACAGGAATGGAAAGTTGAAACAACTGCTGCTGAGCGTGATAAAAAGGAAAAAGGAGAGCATTAGCAGCTGATCAGCAAATTGCATTTTCCATCAACACCCTTTCTAATAATGCTCAAGTGCACCCTGAACATTTCTGCAATTGCTGTCATCATTCAATGCAGTAGAGCAGGAGGAGTGCACCATAGGTGTTCACAGACACCATTTGTATGGGAAGTACAAGGGTGTAGGGTACATAGTATATATGCTTTTATGCAACATCATAAATATACAAAATCATATCACAGGTGTGTGAGCAGTGCAAGAGGCCATGTCAGGAAGCATACAGTTGGCAGAGGTCGTCAATCGGCAGGTTCATTGCACACCTTTTAAAGATAACCTTCCTCCAATCTTCTCATGTGAGCCATACCGACCATTGGCAAGCCAAAACAGTGTCACGTACTGTCTTGTACGAGTTAAGGAGTGTGGTGTGTTCAAACAGTCTGACACAGCCCTAGATCTGCCATGTAGTAAGCTGGCCTATACTAGATGTGGTGTGAAGTGGGTAACAGCATAGTCCCCAGCGTGTTCTTGCTGCTCAGAGGACAGCTCTTTGATAACCACAGAAATAAGACCAGCACTAAATCTTGTTGAAGGATGTACTGGTACCACAATGTGTGGGGTGCCACAGAGATGTGAAGGCTGGTTGCTATGAAGGGCACGAGTGCACACCATCTCTTACTGGTGGGGAGTAAAGAGAAGCCAGCACTGCTGAAAAGGACCACTGAGCGAGACATAATACAACTGCCTACAGGAGGAAATAAAGTGTATTCAGTATCACAAATATTGTTATACCATACTAACAGGAGCGTAGGAACATAAACATGATTGGGGGAACCCAGAGGATGTGTCCAATATAAATTCACTGTACCTTATATATATATATATAGCTCAAGGTCCCCCCCCCCCCAAGTTCCTACACCTATGACCTTGTACCAATGACATTCATGCATGTAACAAAAGCCTGGCATCCAACCTCAGATGCTTGTTCTAGGACAGTAAAGACAAGGTGTTCAGTGATTCAGACATCAAGGAGCATTGTCAGTGGAGGGGAACCATCTGTCCTGATGGAGAAGGAGGTGGTCACTCTGAGTGATGAAGTCTCTATTGGCATCACGAACATTGCAATTGACTCAGCTCAAGTATTGGCTATAAAAGCCGACCTGGCTATTCCCTGGAACAGAATGAGATAAAGCATTATACAAAACTATCAAAAAAATGTTACTTGTCCAGGTGGCTCAAAGCATCAGGAGTTTCTCTAGCTGGGGAGGAGAGGATGTGCCACATCTGTAGACTAATTGTGAGCAACAACCTGAAAGGAGAGATGGCTCTGTTATAATTTCCTCACACTTCTAGTGGTGCAGAGCTTAAGGGGAGGTCCACTGGTTTATATTCCTGATCTGTTTCAAAGGTTGCTGACCTCTTGGAAGGGAATGATTGGTTAAGAGGTCAAGGCATAAGTCTTATACAATATTTATAACCAATGCAGGACAGGAGGGTTTACCTGGCATGATGCGGTTATTCCTGCTAGTGAGGTATAGTTAAAAATTGGAGGGAGCAAAGAGGAGGCGGCTCATTCAAGATGAACTTCAGATAGTGAATGTTGCAGCTCCTAACTCTGTCCACAACACATGCATTGGTTTTTTGGCAACGGGGGGCTGTGTCCATTCATGCCAAGTTTACACGACTTGGCTTGGCAAACACAGAAGTTACTGACAAAGTATAGCTTCTGCTGTGTATTGTCAAGGAACACTTGATCACTATAGCCCCACAAGGTGTAGCTGCCATGCCCCCACCACATAAGAGGAAAAGATTATTTAGTCCTCACTCCTCACTCACATACGTCTTCAAACCCTTGTGCTCTGTGCACATAATTTATTATATAGAAGCCTGTATGCCATGCAGGCAATCGACATGCAGCTATAACTGTAGCTCTAAACCTTCAGAGAAATGAAAAACATGATACATGATATATAAACATAACTTTTTTACCTTACCATATGCTTTTGTCCCACAAATAAGTATGTGCGGAATCACAGTGCATGTGTTAATAGATATAAAATATGTGATCATTGTGTTGCATTGCTGTGATTCTTAGACCATAAATTATGTGACTCTTTTTTGATGGTTAAATATATACATATGTTAACGTTGCCATATATGTCACAAACCCATTTTAAATTGACGTTACTTTCATTACCCCCACCCACAAAAATGAAATATTTTGATCTTTTACACTACTGGGATGGCTGATTCTATCAAGTTTTGACCCACACATAGTGATTTTGTATATATTTTATATTTTTATGTGGAGAAAATGGTATTATTTTTCACTGTTATGGCACGCAACATCATAGTCTGGAGTCCCAGCAAGGTGATCCCATTAGACACTCCTCTTCTCCCTTGTTCTAAGCATACTTGTCGTAGCAATAGCTAAAGACAATTATTGCTATAGACTCCAGCTTCAGGTACCTAGATGATGGCATCCTAGCTGGCCCAAGGTCTGCTCTGCAGAGGGTTGTTCCAACAGGAAGGACCTTCCTTAGGGCTCTGCATCAACCTTCACGAGTGTGAGATATTCAGTCACAGCAATCAGAGGGATTCCAGAGCTGATAAAAAGTCAAACAACCCCAGTCTTGAAGTCCTGGAAATCACAATTGAGGATATAGAGTTCTGCACCACTATTATTTATACCAAGTGTGCAGAGTCCAGAACTCTTCTTGGTAAACTGAGGAAGTTGGGGCAATTGACCCATGTGTGGCACTAACTCTCATCCATCTTTGTAGAGGATTTTGCCGTTTCAACCACTTAGCTCGTGCAACCCCTCCATCCCTTACTGCAAAGGCCCTGGAGATGTTTGATGAGGACATTCGGCAATGCTCTCAGCATCAATCGGCATTGAAACATCTGGTGCTGCCTGTCAACAGGCTCAGCTCAGCCTGAGCAGGGGTGGCCTGTGGTTAAGATCTCTCTCCCATCATGCAAGTACTGCTTTTATTGCATCTTTGTCATCTTCTGGCTGACGCTCTGCATCAGATTCAATCCAAAATCAGTCCAATGCAGTTGGCATCTTCAATCATTTAGTGCCCATAGCAGACAGCATTCAAGTTGAGAACCTCACATCATCTGCTATCTCCCAGAAAAAATTATCGCAGAAGCAAGATAGCCACCTTTTCAGTTCACTCCTGGAAGCTTCTACCATTGAAAACAGGGTTCGTTTGCTGTTGGTCCCATCTCCCCATCCAGCCTCCAGGTTTTCAGTACCACCTTGCGAGCATCAATGCCTCCATCTTGATCCTTTACAGTTCAAAGTGCTGTGAGACTTCCTCAGGCTATAAACTTGGAAACTGAAACTGGTACCTGAGATTGACCACATCTCACACTAAAGTACCTATCTGAGATGGTAGAGATACCTCAGCAACATTCCATAAATGCTGAATACGAAGGCCAGATGACTTAAGAATGGTCAAGACATTAAAATCTGAGGGAGAGCAGTGCCTTCCCAGATGGGGGACTGGTGACAGCATTGGAAGACTAGGTCCCTCTAGATTCTAATGCATCAAGAGTTTCTAAGTTTATCTCATTTTTGGATGCAATACCAGAAGATGTTAGTACCTGACATGCCTTTCCAAACAGGCCTTCCCTAGCATGGGAAACAGCAGTATGAACAACCTTTGCACGATCATGATCATTATTCTTGGAAATGGGATTGGACGATGCTTGGCCAACGGCATGATGGCAGCCAAAGTGCTTCAAAATTACCATTGGACCACAATCCTTGATGGGTGTAGGTTTATGATGGCATCCTCTCTACATGGATGAAGAAAGATTGCATTTCGGGAAACATAAAAAGCAACCCATGACTCCTCAGTTTCTCATAGAGCGCAGATCTCAAAGCAAACGACAGGACAAAAGCAAAAGCTGATCTGACATTACCTGTTATATGGTGTACATTAAAGTGGAGCATTGGCACTTACAAATAGCATCCAAACATGTAGCACTGTCAATAAATGGCTCAACAGACTCAAAGGAATGAGTGCATTTCTTCCAGTGGGAGATATTATGTGAGGTTGCCAGCAGGGAATGGCATTGGAGACAGATGAACAACCAATGCTCCTGAAGCCAAGTATTAAGGACCAAACCAGATAGCACAACTAGCATTTTTAAGCACATGCTGTTTCCAATATTAATGAGCACAATGAGCTCAGGGAAACCTTGTACTACTCGTGGCTTTCTAGTTATCAATGTATGTGAGGATGAAGATGGTAGCACGGACAGCAGCAGTAGAGGGGTGAAGGAAAAACCTGAGAAGTCTGATGTGTGGTGGTGGAAATTCATGATTGGCTGAACCAAAGAAAAAGCATGATGCGAGGTGGAGTAAAAGCCTGAAGACGTAACCTGGTATGTGTTGAGAAAAAGGTTGCTGTGTGGTGGATGGTAATGAAAGCTTGTGATTGAGCTGGGTTTTAGAATAATTGTTGGGGGACCCGGGATAAAGATGGCCGCTGAAACGATGTATGGGTTCAATGGAGGCCTTTGGTGGGCTGGGAACGTTCCAACAATGCAAGTGGTGAATGCGGACATGAATATAGTCAGCTGTTGTGAATGTCTGAGAGGCAGTGGTGGAGTTATGAACAGCTGCCGTGAATATGTAGGTGACGTTGGCTGGGAGGGAAGCTGCGATGGTGAGGATTCTGGAAACAGATTGTCAGAAGGAAATAGCCTGAGGCAATGTAATTATATTTCTGATTCTTGCAATGACATGACAGCTATTATTTTTAGTAATGATGCTGGTAGGGGGGTGGTAATTCATGACTTTCAAATTCCTGGCTGTCCACTTGGGAGTTCATTCCCCATAAGGAAGGAAGATTGTTTGTGTAAATTTTTTTTTTAAATAACACTCCACCTCTGCTAAATTTCTATCTATATTAATTTTTATGTATTCATTAATTCATACAGCTATGGTTATAAGCTAGCATTGATTAATACTTTGAATGATGCATACAAATAATGAATTATATCGTTTTCAAAACTCAACCAATTTGTCTAGACACTCCTAAAACCTTCCATTCACCTATCACTTCGCCTGCCTAGGTAACATATGAGAGCCTCGCCAAACTCTATGGCTGTCTTCCTCCTCCTCTTTCCATTAGGCAATGTGAGTTGGATCTGAAAAAGTGGCTCAACTATCTTTTAGCCAAAGCTGCTGCCCTGTAACTCCTAAAGGAAGGATTCTGGCCATCCATCAGCTGCTGACATCTCTGCAGAATGGTGGATCTGCTCACTGCAGGCAATGTGCCAAGTGGTCGTCTATGTTGGTTGCCTGCTCCTCCACTGGGTACTACTGAGGGAAAGACTCCTCATCGATTCCATAGTCTCTTCTCTGTCTTGCCAGTACCTTTTGCAGATGGGGCAGCATTAGGTTGGTCAGTTTGATCACATCCTCCATGTACTCATTTGCCATCTCAGACACATAGGCGGACGGACATCTTCCTCTGCTTGTGGTTTTTTTTTAACACCCTGGAACAAGTCCTCTGTAACTTCACTGAACTCTGGTTTTGTTACTGATCACTGATTGGTTGGCTCAGGCTGATGTGGAGACCCTTGTGAAATCCCTGAGGTTGGTATGAGTGGCTCCATTCTCTATGGCTCTAGTATAGAAGGGCTCCACTAGATGTACTCCCAAGCAGGCAAACACCACCAGAATGACCCTAAGGTAGGTGAGCTCCATTACTTCTCAAACTAAGCAGGCCAAGCGGTTGTTGATGTGGCGGTTCTGATTCAGAAACTCTACAAGGTGGTCAAAATTGTAGACAAGAACTGCTCCTGCTCTAGAAAGACAGCCAAACCGTTTATCCTCAAACACATTTTGCTTTGTGAACAGTTCCTT
Source organism: Ephydatia muelleri (assembly GCA_013339895.1). Lineage (NCBI taxonomy): Eukaryota > Metazoa > Porifera > Demospongiae > Spongillida > Spongillidae > Ephydatia > Ephydatia muelleri. The sequence goes on along the minus strand of JABACO010000002.1, from coordinate 10,236,963 downwards.
TGTACTCTTTCACAGCTCTTGATTCTTCTTTGCCTGTCTCACCATTTCTCATCCTCCCAACACTGAATGCTTTCCTAAGCTTCTCCACCCTCCTCTGAATGCTGGATACTGACACACAAAAGACAGTGTCATGGAAGTACTTTGCATACACTTGCTTCGCAACTTCCCTGACAGCCATGGCATTGGTTACTGTGCCTTTACCTTAAATGTCTCTCCAGGTGGTATCTCAGTATCCCTATTACACTCTTTATAGTGGGCAGTTGGTGGAAGTCTGGAAGTCCTTGAATGGGACAAAATCCCTATCAGCATCGAATGCCTTGTCTCTGGATCAGGTTTTGCATGCACCCACTACTCCCCGCCACGAAAACGAAGGAATAAGAACAAGAGATATTAGAGTGGATGAACACAATTCGCCTCCTTAGGAGATGCAAGAGCGACGATTAATCGTGTTCTGAGCTTATCCTTTTTGTTCGTGTGCGTGTTCTCGTAAGCGGTAGTCGTTAATTGCCAATGCGTGGGTGTTACAATGACTGATATGTTTTTTGCAGGAGGTGGGATGTTTATTTCACAATAGACACTCACATCCTATACTGAATTTCATCTACATATGTTAATGACTAGAACTCATGTGCCTACAATATGAGTAAAGATTTATGAACAACTGCTAGCCAAGAGGAAACGTGACACAAAGAGCCAGAGCTGTTGGTCAGAGATGGGATGAGGCACAGCTAGCTGGTCAAATTGGTATGGTTATCAATCCAGATAGATAAGTCATTTTATGTAATGCTAATTATTACCTCAATATGGTACAACCATTTATTTTACAATAATGTGATATTAATCGAAAGTCGACAGCTGTATAAAGGTTTCAACATCTAAAAAAAGTCTTGTAATAATTATTATACACAATGTATTTTATATTCTATGAGATACCCAGGCCCTCAACATTTCTTTCTTACGTACTGGAAATTGATTGCCCATCATCCTGAATTTGTTTATGCGCACATTTCAATTGGACCGTCAACTTTGTTTAGGAATTTGTTTATGCGTACATTTCAATTGGACTGTCAACGTCGATACTCCTTTCGTAGAAGCGGATGGATTACATCAGTGTGATGTAATTATCTGCAACTGCGTTCGCTGGGCCTGGGGCCGAAATTATTTATTATAATACTTCCGTATATTATATAAATAAAATAAAAACAGTTAAACTCCTGCCTTAATGTAAACATGTTTATTGCAGTGGCCTTAAGCTTAGCTATTTTATGCAGCGCGCTGCTTGTCGCCAGTGCACAGCAGCCGGGATGTAGCGCATCGTTTACCGACGTGGAGGTGGCAGGTCTGATCGCCAGTTCCTACGGGTCCGCTCAAGGCTCACTGCTACCGACCATCATACTAAGATTTGCACCTCAGGGTTTTAAGTTTCGAATCGTGTGTCTATCCAGTTCCGGCTTCCGCGATCAGTACCGTTTTGTCTCCATAGTGGCCTACTACAAAAAGGACGGAGTGGGGCCGGAGTACGGACAGTACGAGTTTGAGTGTGTTCAATCCCGCTGGACGTCTTCCTCAATTCTGCTTGAGCAGAACATTTTTAACAGGCTAATCCTGACCTCTAACGATCCTGCTATAAATGTGAGTCTTCGAACGGACTGTTCCTACTGTCTAAGTTCGAAATTTCTAGCGCACCGCGGAACTGATCCAGTCAACCATTGTAAAGGTGAGAGCATGCATAGCGGGCCGGTTTAATTGTATGTAGTCAATATTTACATGACGGACATTATATATTAGCACCTTACTTCCCATATCAGCGTGTAGTGAGTGCACAGAACCGCAGCTCTGCTATTCAGATGACAGTAACCCTCCGAACGCATTTTGTTGCAACGTATACGTATCTGGTACCAACTGTGCTCGTCAGTGTCCATCAAATCCTCCATCGTTTCCCAATGTAAACAAGACCTGTGGTAAGTGCTAATGAGAATTAAGTGAAGACAAATAGTTCTAGGCATATAGCACATGCATATTCACATCGCGAATCCGGGGGGGGGGGGGGGGGGGGGGGGGGGGGGGGGGGGGGGGGGGGGGGGGTAAAACGTGTGTGTCGTTTAGGCCACGCACAATGGCTTCGCGTCACCAGTATAATTACTGAGCAGAACCACGCAGTTTTCTCGTCGCTATTCACGCAGGTTAACGTTTCAATTAATCAATCTATTCCCGGATATCGCGCTTGGGTGATGCCGCGTTGGTATAATATACGTACGTAGTTATCAATATTCAGTAGTTTTTGGGTGATTATCATGCACTGTCAAAAGTATGTTAAATTTCATTCTAAAACGCAAATGTAAAAAATGGCTTCGCCCCGGGCCCGCGCTGGGGGGCCCATCAGCGCTCCCATACCCCCTTGCTGTCATGGTGGGGGAGGGGGGGGGCACGCCCCCGCCACCCCACCCTTCCGCTTATGAAATAATTATTAGACCCCCCTTTCCCAAAATTCCAGCTGGATCCGCCCTTAAACAAACTCTAGCCTCATGTCAGGAGGGGGATTTCGTATAAGAAAATTAACATCCTGCATGAATATAGGAATCATGCAGCATACATACATGTAAATGTTGGAGTTCCCAAATTACTCATCACGCATCAGTGCTAGCCTTTCGCGTCTTAGATTAATTAAGTAGGTATTTTGTTTATAAAAGCCCTAAGTGACTAGAAAAAAAAAACGTATAGGATTATATATGCAGCAGCGGCCACACTGTGAACATATCGTATCATGCAGTAGTATTTAATACTGCCGTAGGCGACATGAGTTTATTTCGCGCGTGCATGACCTTGCCATGCTGCTACATTGGCATACAAATTTTTAGTGCTAATTCAGGGTGGGTGCAGAATGATGTCCGGTCAATCAACTTTATTGGCATGTATTGGCATGCGTGCAATCCAAACACGACCCGTAGTTTGTTTAATTTATGTGCAGCTAGATGCGTTTCCCTCTAAAACAACACATTTGCAGCCGCGGTCCTCGAACTGTTTTTTTTCTAGCATTCAACTTTCGGCCCGACCAAGTAGTGCAGTTATATATGGGGTAGTTATATGGCAATGTTTAGCCTGATCTGTTTCCGAATAGGGGAGAAATCAGCTAAAAATGTTTTTTCAGGACGAGGAACACAAATTCCCCAAAATAGAAAGTAAGGTGTCACGTGATAAGCTATAATTTCAAGCTCTTTTGGAAAACTAGTTTGCCAACGAAACTGCATTATTAGAATTTTCATAGCTCAAGTCATTATTGATAAAAATGATTTCAAACATTGACGTGTAGGAAATAATTTTTATACTCAACTATCACGGTGTCCACTTTAGCTTGAATGTATTTTTAATAGGTACAAGTGTTCGATACGTGGTCGCATCTGCAATTAGCATTTTTATACTGACATGCATTGTTAATTTTTTGGATATCCGCTAGCTTTTCTATGTGTTCGTTTGGCAGCTTTGGAGACGGACTATACAGTTGGCTTTGCATGGACACGAAAAGACTGTGAACTCTTGAACTTATTCAATAGCCATTGTGGTCGACCATTATTGTCAATGGATGTATCCGGATTTGTGGTTAGTGCATGCCCAGTTGCTCAAGAATTAAGAAGTAACTATAATAAAGTTCTATATTATTTCATCTTTTGTACCATGCATTTCATATCGCATAAGAAGAAAACCCAATATGTTACGACACGCTATTCGTCCCAAACCCTCTAACTGCAGATACGGATAGATGATTGCATCGCTGCGCGAGCAGATCCGCAGCTGCGGTTAGTGGGTCTGACTACTGGGCGTCTCTTTTTAAAAATCGGGTCATATACATGCCAAAATAATTAGCACGTCGGGGCCCACCTTATTCTATGGTCATCATGCATGCACATAAATTGATCATGAAGTGTGCACGAGATTCAACTGGTGGATCATGGAAACAAAAGCTATAAATCTACTTGCTCAGATACAGATTACCTTGGGGGGGGGGGGGGGGGGGGGGGGATGGGTTAATTCAGTGGTATAAGGCATAAGGTTATGTATTCGTCGGTATTTTTTTTGTTCTCACACACATACATTAATTGGTTATTAAAGATATACCTAGCATTATGGAAAATAAACATCCTCTATACACTCCGTCGGCTGTTAGTATTAACAATTACAATTGCTTTGTGGTCTGTAACAGTTATTATTTTAGCCACCAGATATTCCAATTTGATAAACAACAAAATGGCGGTACCATTTCGTCAGGGCTTCACTGCTACAAGCCAGTACTATACAAAAATACTAAGTAACATCGACATAACCGGGAAACGTTTTACTATATTATCATGATTACAAGTATGTAACTATAGCTTTGGGCTCATATAGACGTATCCATAGCTTTGATGAAGCGCTATTGTATAGCTGTGACGTTTAGCGCTAGTATATAGCTTTGATGTAGCATTAGTTAGTGAACATGTATAGCTTTGACGTCAGCGGGTTTATATAAAGCCCCTATACAAAACCCGGCGAAATACTGATAAATTCACGCGGTTCTACAAATTATAGACCTTATGCACACGAGTTTTCGTCACGTGATCAGCGTGTGACTACTTTATGACTGGCAGTTTTATTAGAGTACTATGGAGTTGGAAATGATCTAAACATGCCGGCTTATAACCCTCAACAATGAAGATGTATGTTCGATCTCTAGATCTGTGCAGCATTGCGCTCTGGGTTTTGATCGCCGCCGTACTGAACGTATAATGGCTTGTTTTCCGTTTGGTAGTCCGCCGAAGCGGTTAAAAAAAGAAGTTTTAGAACAGCATGGTTATTTATCGTGCCTAGAGTGCGCCGAAAGCCATTTTTACTTAACCTGTAATTAGTGAATAGGCATATATATATTCAAGTTTTTGTGGTGTGACAGGGCAAACTGTGCTCCCTTTTGCACCTCGTACTCTTAGATCTATTAACATTAACAAAGAAGATTAAAATAGATTACTAGGAAGGTTGTAATTTGCGCATCATATTTGGGTCATGCACGTTCGCTTGCAGAGTTATTGATATCGTAATGAACTTGTGCTAAAAACTACGTATACAATTCTAAAGATAGTCATTCCTAAAGAAAACTCTAATGATATTTGTACAATCGACTGTGTGTTCTGCATTATGTAATATGTGCGAAACACAATTAGCAAATGCATGCATATCAGTATAAATGAGCCATTTTAAACCACAGTCGGGACGATATCATCTGATTTTCCTCTTGGAGCTATCTCCATAGTTAAACATGCCAATCTCCCCTAGCTAGCTTCATTGCACATACTTCTATAGTATAGAGGCCTATGGCATAATTATCAACATCCTTTGTCTAAACACCGCAACACCATTCATTCACATGCACCAACACACCGCACTTTTGACTGACAGTAATCTTTATTGTGCGTGAATTGCCTATTTTACTTGGCTCCGCGCACAGCACGACCACCGCCTTCGACAAAAATTTTTAAAATCATTGATACAACATAGGGATGTGATCATAATGTCAGTTCTTCTCGAATGAGACGAATTGTGTGCTTTGCGCATACATGCATGGCACACCGTGTCTGTTGATTAGCTAAGAGAGCACAAGATGCTACTAAAGGCCTATGTTAGACTACGACTGATTGTGTACGCATATACCGTTTCCGAAGGTGGTATAAGTCGACCCACTAGTTTCCTTTCGTTTGGCGCGGAGGGTGCGTGGGATTCAGTACCAGGAAAGCACGCGTGCATGTATGACGCAGAGCCAAACAAAGCAGCTCAACAATTGAAGGAAGAAACCATATTAAAACTGTTTACACAGAACGGAAATGCATCTTTATGGAACATTTGCGCATCTATAGCGAGTGTTGAATTTTTCAAATCCATGCATCACTCGCATTAACTATTGTAACGAATGCAGTACATGTTCTTTAGCTCTCAGTGGTACGACCCAGATCATGCCAGCATGATGACGCCCATGAACTCACACAGCAACATGCGTGCATGGCCAGCAATTGACGACATGAAAAATAAGTTACTTTAGGATGATCATATTAAAATTCTGATTTCACCAATAAATTTTCCCGATTTTTTAATGATTTATCGTACTTTCACAATGGCTAATTATTAATTAAAATTAATTAAATTTATTTACAACAACACGTTATTTTTATGACTGCCTCATAGTAGGTAGCTAATAAAAAGATAAGTCCTGTATTTTTGGATTGTAAAACTCTAGTTTTGTAGCTCAAAACCTAAATACAATATACGCATGCGCAAAATGAATTGACTGCTTTACTCGTACCCAGACTACGCGACGCAATATTACGTTATTCCGAAGTTCAAACTTATGATCCTCCCTCGAGCTAGTCAAAACTATTAGGACCTTCCGTAAGCTATGAAGTGAATGTGTATACTTTGTATGGCTTGCAAGGGTGCTCTGAAAAAAAAAAGTGGTAGTGTGGCCTACATTGCGCAAGTGTTAAGGTCTTGTAGGTGTTCTAGTTAGGCACAGCCTGACCTTCGCGTTTAGGCGGAAACGTTCCGCATACCACTTTCCGTCAAAATGAGAAGGTCGTGCTACGCCCAAATAGCTTTTCCAAGAAAGAGTGAGAGTTTTAAGCAATTTAAAAGCAAAATAGTTCCTGTGCGTGTGGTTTTTGTAAAGGGTTAATCAACTAAGTAGGGTAGCAAAAGTGGGTGTGGTGTTTGTAAAAGTTTAAAGGGTTAATCAACTGAGCCCCTAAAAAGAGCTCTGTGGGTGTGGTCTTTGTAAGAGTGTCAGGGGTTAAATGAATTTAGCAGAGAAAGAGCCCTGAGGGTATGGTGTACTTTTGTAAGAGTGTCGGGGGTTCAGGTATGTAGCCGGGAGAAAGAGCCCTGTGGGTGGAGTATACTTTTATAAGAGTGCCAGGAGTTAAAGCCCATGGCCTAGAGAAACAGCCCTGTGAGTGGAGTATACTTTTATAAGAGTGTCAGGGGTTAAGGCATAGCCAAGAGAAACAGCCTTGTGTGTGTGGTGTGCTTTTATAAGAGTGTCATGGGTTAAGGCACGTAGCCGAGAGAAAACAGCCCTGCGCATGTGGTGTACTTTTATAAGAGTGGCAGGGGTTGAGGCACACAGTCGAAAGAAAGAGCCCTGTGGGTGTGGTGTGCATTGATAAGAGTGGCAGGGGTTAAGGCATAGCCGAGAGAAAAAGCACTATGGGTGGAGTATACTTTTTAAAGTGTGTCTGTGGTTAAGGCATGTAGCCGAGAGAAACACCCCTGTGTGTGTGGTGTGCTTTTATAAGAGTGGCAGGGGTTAAAGCATGTAGCTGAGAGAAACAGCCCTGTGGGTGGAGTATACTTTTATAAGAGTGTCAGGGGTTAAAGCATGTAGCCGAGAGAAACACCTCTGTGTGTGTGGTGTGCTTTTATAAGAGTGACAGGGGTTGAGGCACGCAGCCGAGAGAAAGAGCCCTGTGTATATGGTGTACTTTTTTAAGAGTGTCAGGGGTTAAAGCATAGCCGAGAGAAACAGCACTATGGGCGGAGTATACTTTTTAAAAAGTGTCTGTGGTTAAGGCATAGCCGAGAGAAACACCCCTGTGTGTGTGGTGTGCTTTTATAAGAGTGGCAGGGGTTGAGGCACGCAGCCGAGAGAAAGAGCCCTGTGTATATGGTGTACTTTTTTAAGAGTGTCAGGGGTTAAAGCATAGCTGAGAGAAACAGCACTATGGGTGGAGTATACTTTTATGAGAGTGACTGGAATTAAAGCCCATGGCCAAGAGAAACAGCCCTGTGGGTGGAGTATGCTTTTATAAGAGTGTCAGGGGTTAAGGCATAGCCGAGAGAAACAGCCTTGTGTGTGTGATGTGCTTTTATAAGAGTAGCAAGGGTTAAGGCATAGCCGAGAGAAACAGCACTATGGGCGGAGTATACTTTTTAAAAAGTGTCTGTGGTTAAGCCATAGCCGAGAGAAACACCCCTGTGTGTGTGGTGTGCTTTTATAAGAGTGGCAGGGGTTGAGGCACGCAGCCGAGAGAAAGAGCCCTGTGTATATGGTGTACTTTTTTAAGAGTGTCAGGGGTTAAGGCATAGCTGAGAGAAACAGCACTATTTGTGAAGTATACCTTTTTAAGAGTGTCAGGGGTTAAGGCATAGCCGAGAGAAAGAGCCCTGTGGGTGGAGTATACTTTTATAAGAGTGCATGGAGTTAAAGCCCATGGCCAAGAGAAACAGCACTATGGGTGGAGTATACTTTTTTAAGAGTGTCTGTGGTTAAGGCATAGCCAAGAGAAACACCCCTGTGTGTGTGGTGTGCTTTTATAAGAGTGGCAGGGGTTGAGGCACGCAGCCGAGAGAAAGAGCCCTGTGTATATGGTGTACTTTTTTAAGAGTGTCAGGGGTTAAGGCATAGCTGAGAGAAACAGCACTATTTGTGAAGTATACCTTTTTAAGAGTGTCAGGGGTTAAGGCATAGCCGAGAGAAAGCGCTCTGTGGGTGGAGTATACTTTTATAAGAGTGCATGGAGTTAAAGCCCATGGCCAAGAGAAACAGCACTATGGGTGGAGTATACTTTTTTAAGAGTGTCTGTGGTTAAGGCATAGCCAAGAGAAACACCCCTGTGTGTGTGGTGTGCTTTTATAAGAGTGGCAGGGGTTGAGGCACGCAGCCGAGAGAAAGAGCCCTGTGTATATGGTGTACTTTTTTAAGAGTGTCAGGGGTTAAGGCATAGCTGAGAGAAACAGCACTATTTGTGAAGTATACCTTTTTAAGAGTGTCAGGGGTTAAGGCAAAGCCGAGAGAGAGCCCTGTGGGTAGAGTATACTTTTATAAGAGTGCATGGAGTTAAAGCCCATGGCCAAGAGAAACAGCCCTGTGGGTGGAGTATACTTTTATAAGAGTGTCAGGGATTAAGGCATAGCCGAGAGAAACAGCCTTGTGTGTGTGATGTGCTTTTATAAGAGTAGCAGGGGTTGAGGCACACAGCCGAAAGAAAGAGCCCTGTGGGTGTGGTGTGCATTGATAAGAGTGGCAGGGGTTAAGGCATAGCCGAGAGAAACAGCCTTGTGTGTGTGATGTGCTTTTATAAGAGTAGCAGGGGTTGAGGCACACAGCCGAAAGAAAGAGCCCTGTGGGTGTGGTGTGCATTGATAAGAGTGGCAGGGGTTAAGGCATAGCCGAGAGAAACAGCCTTGTGTGTGTGATGTGCTTTTATAAGAGTAGCAGGGGTTGAGGCACACAGCCGAAAGAAAGAGTCCTGTGGGTGTGGTGTGCATTGATAAGAGTGGCAGGGGTTAAGGCATAGCCGAGAGAAACAGCACTATGGGCGGAGTATACTTTTTTAAGAGTGTCTGTGGTTAAGGCATAGCCGAGAGAAACACCCCTGTGTGTGTGTGGTGTGCTTTTATAAGAGTGGCAGGGGTTGAGGCACGCAGCCGAGAGAAAGAGCCCTGTGTATATGGTGTACTTTTTTAAGAGTGTCAGGGGTTAAGGCATAGCTGAGAGAAACAGCACTATTTGTGAAGTATACCTTTTTAAGAGTGTCAGGGGTTAAGGCATAGCCGAGAGAAAGCGCTCTGTGGGTGGAGTATACTTTTATAAGAGTGCATGGAGTTAAAGCCCATGGCCAAGAGAAACAGCACTATGGGTGGAGTATACTTTTTTAAGAGTGTCTGTGGTTAAGGCATAGCCAAGAGAAACACCCCTGTGTGTGTGGTGTGCTTTTATAAGAGTGGCAGGGGTTGAGGCACGCAGCCGAGAGAAAGAGCCCTGTGTATATGGTGTACTTTTTTAAGAGTGTCAGGGGTTAAGGCATAGCTGAGAGAAACAGCACTATTTGTGAAGTATACCTTTTTAAGAGTGTCAGGGGTTAAGGCAAAGCCGAGAGAGAGCCCTGTGGGTAGAGTATACTTTTATAAGAGTGCATGGAGTTAAAGCCCATGGCCAAGAGAAACAGCCCTGTGGGTGGAGTATACTTTTATAAGAGTGTCAGGGATTAAGGCATAGCCGAGAGAAACAGCCTTGTGTGTGTGATGTGCTTTTATAAGAGTAGCAGGGGTTGAGGCACACAGCCGAAAGAAAGAGCCCTGTGGGTGTGGTGTGCATTGATAAGAGTGGCAGGGGTTAAGGCATAGCCGAGAGAAACAGCCTTGTGTGTGTGATGTGCTTTTATAAGAGTAGCAGGGGTTGAGGCACACAGCCGAAAGAAAGAGCCCTGTGGGTGTGGTGTGCATTGATAAGAGTGGCAGGGGTTAAGGCATAGCCGAGAGAAACAGCCTTGTGTGTGTGATGTGCTTTTATAAGAGTAGCAGGGGTTGAGGCACACAGCCGAAAGAAAGAGTCCTGTGGGTGTGGTGTGCATTGATAAGAGTGGCAGGGGTTAAGGCATAGCCGAGAGAAACAGCACTATGGGCGGAGTATACTTTTTTAAGAGTGTCTGTGGTTAAGGCATAGCCGAGAGAAACACCCCTGTGTGTGTGTGGTGTGCTTTTATAAGAGTGGCAGGGGTTGAGGCACGCAGCCGAGAGAAAGAGCCCTGTGTATATGGTGTACTTTTTTAAGAGTGTCAGGGGTTAAGGCATAGCTGAGAGAAACAGCACTATGGGTGAAGTTTACCTTTTTAAGAGTGTCAGGGGTTAAGGCATAGCCGAGAGAAAGAGCCCTGTGGGTGGAGTATACTTTTATAAGAGTGCATGGAGTTAAAGCCCATGGCCAAGAGAAACAGCCCTGTGGGTGGAGTATACTTTTATAAGAGTGTCAGGGGTTAAGGCATAGCCGAGAGAAACAGCCTTGTGTGTGTGATGTGCTTTTATAAGAGTAGCAGGGGTTAAGGCATAGCCGAGAGAAACAGCACTATGGGCGGAGTATACTTTTTTAAGAGTGTCTGTGGTTTAGGCATAGCCGAGAGAAACACCCCTGTGTGTGTGGTGTGCTTTTATAAGAGTGTCAGGGGTTAAGGCACATAGCCAAGAGAAACAGTCCTGTGTGTGTGGTGTGCTTTTACAAGAGTGTCATGGGTTCGGCATGTAGCCGAGAGAAAGAGCCTTGTGGGTGGAGTATACTTTTATAAGAGTGTCAGGGGTTAAGGCATGTATCCGAGAGAAAGAGCCTTGTGGGTGGAGTATATATTTTTAACAGTGTCATGGGTTAAGGCACATAGCCGAGAGAAACAGGCCTGTGTGTGTGGTGTGCTTTTATAAGAGTGTCAGGTGTTAAGGCATGTATCCGAGAGAGAAAGAGTCCTGTGGGTGTGATGTGCTTTTATAAGAGTGGCATAGGTTAAGTCATAGCCAAGAGAAAGAGCCTTGTGGGTGGAGTATACTTTTTTTAACAGTGTCAGGGGTTAAGGCATGTAGCCAAGAGAAATAGACTTGTGTGTGGGGTGTGCTTTTATATGAGTGTCAGGGTGTGAGGCACCTAGCCGAGAGAAACAGCCCTGTGGGTATGGTTATTTTTTAAGAGTGTCAGGGGTTAAGGCATAGCCGAGAGAAACAGCACTATGGGTGGAGAATACCTTTTTAAGTTAGAGTGTCAGGGGTTAAGGCTCTTAGCTGAGAGAAAGAGCCCTGTGAAATGTTCAGTAAGAGCCATAACACGTAGCATATTTGGAGAGGTGGGACAAACAGAACATGCACATTAGTAGGTTAAAATTGTTTGCCCTTTCTGTAATACTGTACAAACTACCATGTCAGTGGTATCATATCATGTGAGCAGACAAAAATATACATCCTGTGGTTTAGTGAGAACACCATGTACCATATTCATATAGTACTGTGTATGTGTTGCAGCTGTTCATTTATCAGATTGTGACGCTTGTGGTTTGGGGATGTTATAGCAGGTTGAAATAAGGTCTTATTTTGGACTTCTGGATGGATAACACATTGTGTGTATTGTGTGCTTGTGTGTGTTTTGTTAGTGGCACTGGTTGTATGTTCTATCCTCCTACCCCCTCAATAGGCTCCAATGTGACCTTCTCATTGAATGAGTGGATGGTTCAGCTATCATGTGCTCATCACGTATTATTGACTTTGCGAACTATTCTGATACGTGTACATGTAGTATGATTCTTGTGAAGTTGCATTTGTTATGTTATGCATTTGTTATCACAGTTGTCCAATGTGTTGTTTTAGTGTTGTTCGAATGACATTTGTTGTAATAGAAAGACTCTCAGCTTGCACAGCACATCCAGGTTTCATTATGGCATAACAATGTAGGTGTTTACATGAAGCTACAGTTAGATTCATTATCCACATCATACTGTACCTACTGGATTTGGTATGTTTAATATTTAGATAGCAACAAAAGAGCAATGGTGTTGATATCCATCACGTGACTCCAACAGTGCAATTTGATTGCTTTCCTTTAATCGTTAAACATTCCGAACACCCGTCACATTCACTAATAGGATGGAGTCATACTAAACAGTGTCAAGAGGACGATGATGTAATTTACCGGTATCAGTTGACAATTGTACATAAACAGGTTACATACATGTATACAAATTCAGTTTTTGAGTCATATCAGCGAGGCTCTCGCCACGTTTTGGGCGCCGGCGGCGGAAGAGGCATTTCTTTAATTTTCTTTTAAAATCACGGTCGCACAAGCTGGCAATTTCTTTTTCCTTTCGTTCCCTTTGGTTATTATAATTTGTAATCTGTTTATGATCTGCTAAACCATCATCTGCAGTTCCAAGTCATCCTTGAAAGTCATTACGTTAATGCCCACAAAACTGGCGTATAGAGAGACCATGCATTATCTCGCATTTCACCAACAGTAAATTGTATATCAGTGATGTCCAAATATGTAGATGGTCTCTAAAAAGATTAATTGCACAAAATGTGGGTCCTGAGATAGTTAATATTTATCCAACGGCCCAGCGAATAAAAAGTTATGTATAGGGTGCATTAAAATCTTACTCACATGTATCGGTACCTTACGAGAAACGAAGCTAATAAAAAGTGGTACAATAATGTCAGTATTAAGTTTTCTAATGCACTTTTCCATTTCAGCCTCCTAACATGGTACATCAATGGTAGGAATGGCTATAGCGGTTTCTTATTACAAATGTGGCTATGGGTTGATGCATGCTGCATATGATCTTTGTGATTCATATTCCCTCCTAAATCTTTTTGATGGGGTGCCTTCTAAATTTTTTCGATGGGGTGATAAAAAGACGTATATCTCCGTCCTTTTTACATACACATCTCAAAGAGCTTCCACATATATGTACCATTAATAAGCATGTAAAATGACACAATAATAGTTAGGACACCAAAGAACATGGCAGTGGTACGTGTGAACCTCCCTTGATGACAGGGCACCCCCGGCTATTAATGATCCATACTACAGGTTAAATTGCACAAATGAATTCACGTTGAAACAGAATACATGGTAATAATCATAGCAGGGTTTCAAAACAATGATACATTAATAAAAGTAATGAATATTATCATTTTACCAATAGTACCATGTCTTCTGAGCTGTATGAATGGAGGTGTGCTACAAAGTAATACATGTACTTGTGACTGCAGAACAAGTGTGATCTATGGTGGATCAAACTGTGCAAGTAAGATATTACGATGAATAATTGTCTTAAATACGTGGGGGGAATGCAGAATGCATGTAAATCAGTTTCTCATGTAACTAATTAATATGATGCATTCCAGTATTACATTGCAGCTTATCATTTTCTATAAAAGCCAGTTGTGTGCACTATATACAAAGCCAGTCAGCTGATGCAAATAAAATTGAACATGAACATATTCGTTCAAATATGATCTTTGATATTCATATTCAAACCATCAGAAAAAACGAGCTCAAGGAAAATATCAAGTTGGGACATTGATTTACTATACTATACAGGATGTCCACAAAAGAATGCAACATTTCACTATTGAAATTTAAAAACTGCTTGATTTCTTTAACATATGTTGCAGTAGTTGTCAAATACTAACAACCCAACTTAAGTGGTTAAGTATTGTTTCAAAACCCTCTTAAATCATAATATTCAAAACCTCTACTATCAAAGTTATTCAAGATTACGGTTAGAACTAATTGATTTTAATAACTACTGATAAGTAAGCAAAATCTGAATATGTGGTGGAACAGCACTGATTTCAAGTTACTGAGTTCAAAATTTAGTTATTAATCTTTAAGAACATAATGTGCTTTAAGATTGAAGCCATTAATTTTAATGAACATCACAAATTACACCATTATTCAATGAAGTAAAAACACCATATGATATTATCTAATGGTGAGTTATTAATACTCAAAGTTCATTAAAATTATAGGGATTATTTAGCATTTTCAAGTTTGATTTGTTGTTTTGAATACTAATAGTAAAACGCCAATCAAATTTCACACCTATTGTCAAGTTTATTCTGCAGTTCATAAAACATGTTATTAAATGTGTCATACATTATTATGTCGAATTAATTGCAAGCTATTTGATCTTATCTTTTGAACCGTTAAAGATAATCGAATTCTAATAATGCAGTTTGTTTTTGCCTAAGTATGATTTATTGCATATTCATAAATTCATTTAGATTGACAATCCTATTAAGGAATTATTATTTATTTTTTTAAAGCGTTGCGTTCTTTTATGGACACCTTGTATACATATGCATTTTTTAAATAAAAGATTATGAACATAACTTGAATATTGATCATATTTGCTTGATAGGTTTTACAGATAAGTTGCAACGAAAAGTAATACTATATTTCATTGATATTTCAGTTGTTGATCCTTTTGTTATCTCTTGCGATCATTCTTGTGTTGAATTCACGATTGTGTGTCCTTGCCATCATACCGCAAATTCCATCTTGTATCGTAGAGACTTTAAAGCTGCTGATTACACTTCAATGATATCTTTCTTAATGGATGTCAATTGGCAAATGCTTGATCAATCTTGTTCGGTGGATGTTTATTGGGATGTTTTATCTATGAAGTTAAATGAATGCATTGAAAAGTTTGTTCCTTTACGAAGGGTTGTTTTATTTAGTAAACCACAATGTTTAAAACATATTCGTAAATTGTTGCTTTTAAAAAAGAAGTGGTTTCATAAAAATAGAGCGAAATACAAGAAAATTGCTAAGGAGTATGAACTGGCGGTGAAATCCTTTTATGATTATCGTGAGTCATATGTCATCAACAGTAACGATTTATCTAAACTATATTCATATGTGAATATGAAATTTTGTCACACATTGTCTATCCCACCTTTAATGAAGTCAGACGGTTCCCTTGCTACAATGGATTGTGACAAATGCAATGTTTTCAATGATTATTTTTCTTCTGTATTTACAACTGATAATGGTGTTCTACCCATCTTCCATCCTGCGGTATCTAGTATACAAGTTTCTCAACAAGTTGAATTTACTTATGATAATGTTATATGTGCCCTTAATCGTCTTCCTTTCAAATACTCTAGAACACCAGATGGTTTTCCTGCTGGGTTTTTAAAATCAGTCGCCCCTGGTATTGCAATACCGTTGTCCAGGCTTTTTAGACTGTCTATGGATTGTGGGGATATACCTCTAAGTTGGAAAAAGGCGATGGTCTGTCCTATTTTCAAGAAAGGTTCGCGTAAATTACCCAGCAATTATCGTCCAGTCTCTCTTACTAGTGTTTGTTGTAAAGTAATGGAGTCTATTGTGTGTGAATCAATGGTTACCTTTCTACGTTCAAACAGTCTTATCTCGAAAGACCAGTTTGGCTTTCTTGCCAGGCGTTCCACTTGTACTCAATTGTTAATGACACTTAATGAATGGACTCTACATACTGATTTTGGCGATAAAGTTGATTCTGTGTATATAGACTTTGCTAAAGCGTTTGATTCTATATCTCACACTAAGCTTCTGCATAAAGTGGAATGTTATGGATTTAGTTCCTCCTTGGTAAAGTGGTTATCTTCTTTTCTTACGAATCGACCCAGCAAGTCTATATTGGTCAGTCCTTATCTTCTTCCCTACCTGTATCCAGTGGTGTTCCTCAAGGATCAGTACTTGGACCTCTATTGTTCCTCATTTATATCAATGACCTTCTTGAATGTTTAGAGCCACCAGTTCAAGCAAAAATTTTTGCAGATGATACCAAACTTTATGCTACTCATTCATCCAACTCATCTTCACCTTTGACTTTATCTTTATTAAATTTTAGTGTGTGGTCTCAAACCTGGCAGCTTAATATTGCATTTCAGAAGTGCAGCGTGATATCCTTTGGGCATAACTCAGCGAGTCACTCTTATTCTCTAGGGGGCGTGCTTTTGAATAGAGTTTTTGATATCCATGACCTAGGTGTACATATCACATCTGATTTTAAACCGAGCTTGCATTGTGCATATGTTGCTGCTAAGGCTTTTCAAAGGTGTTCACTCCTACTTAAAGCTCTTCGTACACTGAATATATCTGTGCTGTGTCGAATGTTTCATTCATATGTGAGACCCATTCTGGAATATAATGCTCCAGTATGGAATCCTTGGCTTGTAAAAGATATTAAAACTGTTGAAAGAGTTCAACGTTACTTTACCAGATCACTCTTTAAAAGAATAAAGATACCTATGACTAGTTATGCTGATAGGCTTTCTATGCTTGGATTTCATTCATTGGAGTATAGAAGAGTGTTTCTGGATCTAGTTATGTGCTTTAAAATAGTGAAAAAACTTGTTGACCTTGATGCATCAGATTTTTCCCACATAAACTTGTCACCTTATACAACAAGAGGGAACTCCATCAAACTTAGTCCTCTAACAACACCACATCACAATTACCGTGCAAATTTCTTTTCAGTTAGAATCATACCGATTTGGAACTCACTGTCTGACACTGTTGTTAAATCATCCTCAGAAAGAACGTTTAGGTTAATGCTGAACAATGTTGATTTATCTATTTTTTGTAAATGCTACGCATTTTAGGGGCAGTATACAAGTGCATATCTAATTTATGCCATTACTTGTCTATGTGTATATTACATGCACATGAATTATTATTATTATATTATTATTATTATTATTTAGACATTAACAATTAATGGATGAAATTCAAGTTAACATTACTATCCTTACAAGTCATTTCTCAGTGTGTACCTCCAGCTATTGCACATTTAAATGCCTCTTGTTAGCTTTGCAGAAGAGATTAATTTTACTAGCATGAGTGTAGCAGTAAACTTGAAAAAATTGAACAGGCAAGCTGGATAAAGAATAGGAGTCCAATAAATGATCAAAACATTACTGATTAGATAACCTCTAAAGTTACCATAGCAATCTGTCCACATAAGCCATAGACAACACATCCGAAATGTTATTACATAAAGCATTCAAGATGGTCTGCTCACCAAAGAATATTACATTTGTGTAGCCAATGGATTAGATATCTCTAGCCATTAGTTATATGTTACTCTTGCAATAACAGATTATCTTATATCAAGGATACGACGAAAGAGGACACATGCCAGCATTCAAAGCATCATAACAACTTTTGTATACGTAATCTAAGAGATGTCCAATTAATTGAATCACTGCTGGCTACATGCACTGTGTAGATAATTAGTTTAAGCAGCTTAACTCGTGTTATGTGGCATGTGATATACTCAAGGCAAAATGGCACGATGGCAGGGCCATGTGCCTAATTCAGAAATATAATTTTACCTGAATGACTACAAATTTCTTTTCTTTTATAGCATGTATGTGCTTGAATAAAGGAATCTGCAGTGGATCTGCCTGTATATGCCCACCCGGGTATACTGGAACATTGTGTCAGACCTCAAGCCCAAAAACTGGAAAATTAGGTATGATTGTAATACTAACATGCATGCCCATGGGTGCATGAAATAATTTGGACATCATATACTTAATAAAAGTGTAGATTTGCAATGTATGATTACAATATATGTTTACAATGACTATATCATGTCAAGTGAAACTGATTGGGCCAGTGAATAGGCATATATTAATGCATACGTAGGATTGTTGCTACGAAAAGTGAAATTGGACATATCTTGGTATTTCCCTTATATAAGAAAGGAAGTTGTAGAGGACCTAGGATACTTGTTCAGGGCTGAGGCAGAGGAAAACCAGCCCCGTTCAGTGTGGCAGTTACATTCGTTCTTTCCTCTGACACCCTGAATGAAGTTAGTGCGTACAGTTGGGCTAGCAGCCTGTGCAGCTGAATCCAGAAAATATGCTGTTAAGGATGCCAAGTGCCAAGGGCTGTGATGGTCTTGTACTGCACCTGTCATAGATACCTATGGTAAGGGCATGGGAAAATGAGGCTCAATATGCATTCTCCCAACTAGACTCTTTGCTTGCCATGAACCACCTGCCAACTCTAAAGCAAAAATGGCTCCAGAGAGATATGAGCATCTGAGCTTATCTCTTCTTGTAAGATCGGTGGTGGCCAGGGAATTAGCTAGTGCATGAATTATATAAAGATATAGCTTTCTGTATGTGTACATTAACCAACCCAGAAAATGGATTATCAATGTAAAAGTAATGATTATGATGCTAAAGTCCACTTAAAGCCTCACCGTGGAACCAATAAGCATGACACTGGTATTAAGTACCACTGTACCCATGGTTACAAGCACCACAAGGTTGGCTCACATCATCATTAATATTGACCAATTATGAGCATTATTGATCCCCACTGAACTCACATGAAGTAGGAAATAATGTTGGCCTTTTCATATGTCATTTTGTAGTATGGCTGTTATGGTGACAATAATTGTTCTCAATGATACTTATTATGATTATTAATGGTGATGGTGATAATGGTGGTGGTGATGATGATGACGTGATGGAGATTGTGGAATAAATTCATATAAAAAACAAGAGCCAGACTTTTTCTAACTCTAGAAGCATTGTCTCTTGTTAAGCATACATAAATTACACTCCTTAGGCACTAATTGCATATGTCATGTGTAAAACGGACTTCCAGAAAACAGGATTTGGTGTTTGTGTCATTGAAAATAATGATGACAAAAAATGTTGTTTACAGAGACCTTCCAAGATTTGGAAATTCTCACAATGTATGACATTATGAAGCCAAACTTTAGACTACAGAGATTAGTAAGATCTAGTTCAGTTGTGCTTTAATCCTCCACTTAGAGATCTAGCATACCATTTAAGACATTGAAAGATCCTTCATTACCTCATCATCAATATCAAATCCTATTCAGCAAGCAAAAGTCTCCCATTAACAAGTGTTCAGGCAATATGTAAATCACTCTTCAGCAATTGACAGTGTGCCCTGATGCAAGACAAATGAGAGAAATTTGCAATAAGTTTATATAGCTCATTTCCATAATATTTTGAAGGTAACATTGAGCATCCCCTATCATTTCAAGCAAGAGTTGTCATTATAAATAGCATGAAACTCAGAAGGACTAGCAGGTTTGTGTCCAAAGCATGGGCTGGGGGTAGGGAGAATATCTGACAGACAAAGCCATCATTTTTTTAGAGGGATGTACTAAGTACTATAGAACGAAGCTTTAGACATTGTGCTAGATCCATCTGTCACAATTTAACCTATCATCAAGTAAACAATCTTTTACCTGCACAACAATTCAGCAGCCTGCATACATGGAAACGGGTCACCATGAATGGTGCGAAGATAATATTTTGCAGTCGATGGTCTCATAAATTGCTCATATACAAGGGCCTGTTCCTGTATTTAGGCTACCGAATTGCAGTTTTAATTGGGCTTTTTGATTTAAATTATAGCACATGATGTCATGCATTGTGAGAAAAATTCCAAACATGTCATTATTTACATTTTCTGCAACTCAATCTTTTCACATAACATTTTCAATTAAACAGATGTTTTCTTAGAGTTCAAACAATCACTTGTTGTTAATGCTATTATAGCCAACATCCCTACTATCATAGCAATTGAACCATCAATGGCACCAGAATTCATTCCACAATCATAAAGTGATTGTCATCACCATCACTTTCATATTTATCACTATGATCACCACCACACAATCATATCATTAACATCATAATCCTGTGTGAACCCATGCTTGCATTTCTTTCACATTCTCTTACCATCAGTGTCCATGCATATCATAACAGTTGTTACAATTTGTAATGTATTTATGGCATAATCAGCAGTTCCAAGTCCTTGAAATCCATTATGTAATACCACCAAACTGCCATCTAGAGAGACCAATGTCAGCATTAATTATCTCCCATTTCACCAACAGAGAACATCATACCTCAACGACGTCCGTATTAGAGTCGGAGTGTTCTGATGCCACTCTGCACAATCACATTACATGTGTTTGGAGTGTCTCAAAAAGACTGATAGTAGAAATCGGATGGTTAGTATTAATCCTATATGGTCCAGCGAATACAAAGTAATGCCAGTTTAAGGTGCATTAAAATCTCTCTCTCTCTCTCTCTACCCACTAGTATATAAAATGATAAAAAAGCTAATGAAAACAAATGAGCACATTTATTTTCGTGCAATAACTTTTTCATTTCTGTCTCAAGTATTACTATCAATAAGCCCGTAAAATAACACCAATAATTTAATAGGACACCCAAAAAAGACAAGAAAAAAAACGGATAGTGGCGAGTACAATTGGAAGCGATGACATGGCATCCCATGCAGCTATCAATGATCTCTAGTAGCTACAGCTACCACTTCAGGATAAATAGTTGTTTAATAAATAGTGATACATGTTTATATTAATGAGGCAATACGCTCAGGCGTATGCCGTAGCCCGAGAATTTTAAGAGGTGTGTGGTGTGTGTGTGTGTGTGTGTGTGTGTGTGTGTGTGTGTGTGTGTGCGTGTGCGTGTGCGTGCGTGTGTGCGTGTGTGTGTGTGCGCATGCGCGCGTGCGTGTGCGTGTGTGCGTGTGTGTATTATTTGGTATGAATTATTGTAATCGGTTAAGTAATTGTATCAAACCCTCATAATTCAAAGGGAAAAAACAAAGGGAAAAAATACAGAAAATACTATCATTTTCCAATAGTGCCATGTCTTCTGAGCTGCAAGAATGGAGGTGTGCTACAAAATGGTACATGTACTTGTGACTGCAGAAAGAGTGTGATCTATGGCGGACAGAACTGTACAAGTAAGAAATATGAATGATAGATAATGCGATGATATGCTATCCAGCATGAATGTGTGTAGAAATGTAGAATGCATGTAAATCAGTTCCTCATGCAACGGATTTATTTATGATGCATTCCAATGCTGCATCTTAGCATATTTTATGAAAGTCAAGTGTGCGCGAAATACAGGAGCCAGTCAGCTGATGCAAATAAAATCGAATATGAAACAATCAAGTGTATTTGTTCAAAGCTAAATTGATATGATTATAATACAAACCTTCAAAGAAAAAAATAACCCCAAGGAGAATATCTAATTATACTGGAGGTAATATAACAGGTAGATGGGAAAAAACTACAATCAGGCTGAACCTCAACCTAGTTACCTCCAGATGTTTCGTCTTTGACTATTAGCTTCTATTATGTCATAATAGTTCATGTATATATTGTATTTAGAGGCAAGCATACTGATTTAATGTGAAGCATTCTATGCATCGTTGTATGATTGTATTTATGACTACAATTTATTTTTATTTTAATAGCATGCATGTGTAAAAATAAAGGAATCTGCAAAGGATTGGCCTGTATATGTCCACCTGGGTATACTGGAACACTGTGTGAGACTGGGTGCTCAAGCCCGTCATGCACGAATACTGGCAAATGTGGTATGAACGTAATACTGACATGTATGGCATGAGTGCATGACATTAATTGGGCATTGTATTAAAGAGTATGTTTACAATGATCTATATTAACTGGAACCTGATTGGACCAGTAAATAGGGTACCTGTATATTATTCAATTGTTATATATATGGATCATTGTAATAAAAAGGGACAAGTATTCAAATTACTTCATATTTCTAGGTCCTTTATCTCTCTAATGCACAGGAAATTGGCCTGTCCATCTTAGAATTACAGTGGCCTGAATTTTTAATTATGCACACATGGATCAACTTCGATGATCATTCCTGGAATATAATACAGTTAGGTCTCTTGTCACGGCAACAATCCCTTAACTGTCTATGGCTTGCTCTTACGTTGGATATTCCTAGAAACATTTATAATTGCAAAATGGTCCTGTGCCATTGGTTGCCAAAATGAAATGATTGTACAAAAACCATAGTATATAGTGTTACCTAATAAAATTAACTTCCCCTTACAATGTTGTGTTGCATTGAACAAGAGTTATTGCTTTCTGTATGATATGCATACCTACCTCAAGGTATAACCCATGATCTTTCTTGTATCATTATGATGCTGAAGACAACTTACAGCCTCACTATGGAACTAATAAGCATCGCACTGGTTGTAAGCACCACTGTACCCATGGTCACAAACATCACTGTACCCATGGTCACAAGCATCACTGCACCCATGGTCACAAGCATCACTGTTCCCATGGTGACAAGCATCATTGCACCCATCGTTACAAGCACCACTGTTCCCATGGTGACAAGCATCACTGCACCCATGGTTACAAGCACCACTGTGAAACTCACGATGACTCCAGTTACTCACATCGTCATGGACCAAAAAATAACATGGACATCATTGATCGACTCAGAGCACCCTATGGATAGTGCCATTTCCTAGTAACACTTGAGAACTGAGAGCAACTGTAGTAGTAGTAGTAGTTTTAGTGCTGATAATTCAAAGACAAATCCATAACATTTGGCATTATTAATGAGAATCAAATTGAAGTGTGTACTATTGATACTTTTGATAGTGTTACTGGGAAATGACGATAAAATGACCACTTCTTTGAAGTCAATATAAGTTAATAAGGGTCATGGATTAAGCCAGTTCTATTAGCTTACCTTACTTTGATACATTGTGGTTTATAATTAATCCAGATTATGTTCTGCACGTATTCATCGGGTTGTCTTTTTCATGCTCTTAATATCCTTGGCCAAAGTTCTTATTGCATTTTTCTAACTTCAAGACAAGTTAACATATAAATATATAAATTTAGTTATCAAGGACAGTGATATGATCTCAATGGTTTGAATTACTTGAAGCATCCAATACAATCCTACTCTTCATCTTTCAAATCGAAAATAAGCAGATCCAAAACATGATAAGGATTAATATACTGCACAAGGTAGGCAATAGTATACTATTTATTCTTATAAATTTCCTACTTTGACATTCAACAGCATTACAAAGATATCAATTGAAATGTGCAATACAATAGTACAAGCCCCACAGAATTAATTAACTTGATAACATTAATATTCTCTCAAACGGTATAGAAATATATAAATTAATGTACAATACAGACAATTATCATGCTAAGTACAGGCCTATTACACCACTACAGACAAAAATATACTGACACTCTTAAAAATCATATCTAATGCTCCTTACCAAGGATCTCTGCTTGGAAAAATTTTGTGCGCTTTGTTAACCCCATACATTTTCTATGGAATAATTTACGGAATTAACACGTATTAAGTGCATAAACCGCGACTTCAATGTTAACTCTTGTGACCGCTAATTTCTGGATATGGTTCAGATAATTTTTGCATAGCATCTACTGCCGCTCACAACGACCGCCAACCCTAGCATATTCCAACAGATCTGTTCGTTAATCGCATGAATTGTAAGCTCGGATACATTTATGACAGCGTAGTGCGGTTGTTGTGCTGCAAGGTTCCACAATATCTTGACAAATGAGCACATATTTGCTATTATACAATGTGTTTTCCGACCTTGGTAATAAGTTAAATCTGGTTTCGAATAAAACCCGCTGGTTGTAATTGCGATTATAACGGTATGCTGGATGCCCAGCGTAGTGCGGTTGTTGTGCTGCAAGGTTCCACAATATCTTGACAAATGAGCACATATTTGCTATTATACAATGTGTTTTCCGACCTTGGTAATAAGTTAAATCTGGTTTCGAATAAAACCCGCTGGTTGTAATTGCGATTATAACGGTATGCTGGATGCCCCATCATGTTGACTGTCCTCTTAATTTCTCATGCTTCTTTGTGTTGGTGCCATAAGTTTCCACTGCTAGTGGAATGTAAGACCAGCCCAATTTAGGCCCACTAGTACTGAACTGAAGCTGAGCCCTCTCTGCATGGGCTGCTGCACCAGTCTGCTAACATAGTTTTCAAGATGGAGATTCAACGTCATATCTGTATCCAGAGCAAGTTTGCCTCTATCCCAAACAGCAAAGAGGACATCACCTGGTCTGGTCCCAGTGAAAAAAATCTTACCAAAGATCTTACATAATGATTATCTTATTTATAAAATTAATCTTGCATAAAATCTTCTGTAAGGTCTTATAAGATTATGGTACAAGGAGTTAGCACACCACCTACCCACCTCTGTCTATCTATTTTTACCAGTGCAAGACACCCTGATAACATTTATTCACTTGTGCTGATTCATCAATAACAGACTCAAAAGAACCCTGCTCTGTTTTGGCGGGCATTTCTCCTGTTACCTCTATTGTTTGCTTAAGTTGTAGATATTTTGACTCACATCAAAGCAGATTTTTTTCAGTTTGAACAACCATCTAGGGATATTCTCCCACTGGACAATTGTGATCATCCTGTCCATAGAAATAGATCATGGGACACTCATGCATTTTTTCAGAAAGGTTTATTGTGTAACCCCTCTGTCCCCTGTGGCCCCCCCCCCCTCCCCTCTTGTGGTGACAGGTCAGATACATCGCACCAAGCTAGACTACTGAAGTCGCCACTGAACTGAGTATGGGCGATGTCATCACTAAGAAAGCAATGCAAATGTCAACATGTAACTATTAACAAGAAACAAACCTAACAATACATATGTCATACATACAGCAGAAGGTTCTCAACCTGTACAGACACAGCGTTAGAAACATTCTCTGCACTCATGCACAGCAGCATCAACAAGATTTTTAATAGAGTTGTCTGTTACCCTTTCTGAGCAGCAGTGGTCACGCAGTGTCTTTTTCCATAGCTCAATGTTGTTGGTGTCAAGTTTGTTGGATGAGCCACCTCTTTTCTCGGAATTCTGATTGCAGTGAGAATAGTGCTTAGTGCAAACAAATCTATGACACGAGCAAGTCTTCAATTGTACATACTGAGAAAGACATCAATTGTTTCTGCCCTAAATCCCTACAGGTACATTCAATCATACACAGGTGGTAATCAGCCCTGCAGTCCTGATCATGTTATGGTACCACATTATCAGCTCCTCTCAACACTATCACTACCTCTTCTCAACCCCTCCTACCTCCGAATTCTCCTTTTCCAATAAGGCTTTTCTTTGTCAACTCCTGCAATGGAATGGCCCACCCCTCTGTGAAGAAGACGATATGTCATGACACATGACATCTCCACCTCTTGCTAACATGTCAGTTCCCATTAAATCAGGCGACATACGTTTTTCAAATTCCTTTCGTGATACAACACTAGGAGGAGACCCAGACACATCCACAGCTTGCTTTAGACGTGTGCAGAGACCATCAGCATCCTTCTGGTAATGCTGCATGGAGGGACGTTGGTTTGCAACCATATGGCACATAAGGTATTAACATGCACATACTGTACAAAACAAGTACACCTGTATGTTAATTCATTACCATTCAGTGTCATTAGTACCAGAAGTAACAACAATAATGCTGATGACATCATCATCGTCGCCATATATTTCATCTCTTATCATTTTCACCCTCATCCATCGTCAATAACTTAACCTGACCTCACATTGATCATTACTATTTATACTGTAATTAGCATAGTTGGAACAGTGCCCAATCATGTTACATACATGTACATACCTGTACCTCACCTCAACCAGTTCAATGAGGTTGTCAAAATATCCATCATCATCCACGGTAACCAGACCTTTCTCATTCTTTTGCACTCTGTAGTTCTCCACTTTGCCATCGTAGCTACAAGCAATGCTCAGGGTAAAGCACTCATACAAATAACATGCACCAAATACACATAATGCATTACAGTGCATCAGCCTTTTGTATGTGGCCAATAATTTCTAGCCACACCTATCAAAATGCACAAACCTGACACAGAGAGTGTAGTCTCCACGGTAGTTCTGGCTTTCCCTCACCAAAAACATACCATTCTTTGAAGGAGTGAGAAGCTTCTCAGCTGTCTCTCTGCTGATTTTGCCATGAAACCATCTGCAGAGAAGTAGCCACAGCTAGCCCTCAATCGTGCAATCATCACACACAAAACACAAGCCGTCCTGCAACAGCTAGTTCACCTCCTATGTAGCTACCATCAAATTCGTTATTAACATTCAATACCAATGAACCAAAGGATAAAACAGAGAAAAGACAAGCCACCAATGACAACCGACTCACGGCATAGTCTGAATGTGGACTTCTCCTTTTGACTGTTTGGTCCTTTCAACATGCCTGGTTATGACAGGGGAGGCCGCAGTGGGGGAAGGGTTTACAGGCGGGGGAGGGGGAGGGTGGGAGGTTGCTCTTTCTTGAACATAGTTGTAGGGGATCATCCCTTCGAGTCCATCTTCCCTACGTGCCTTGTACCAGTTGGGGTCCTTCGAGGGAGCCACAATGACTAGTATGTCTCCCTTCTTGAAAGGGAGGTCCTGGTAAAAAAGATAGAGCAGAAAAGGTCAGGGTCTAGGTCAATTGGTAATTGTAATTCAACATTATAGCACTCTTCCAAGTGAATGAGTAATAACTAAAAGCACAGTACTGTTATCTAGCTCAGACGAAAACGCGCATGTAAATCAGCGTGAGTTGCTGACATTCAATGATGCGTGTACATGTACTTAGCGTGTGCCTATTTAAAAAAAAATAGTTGATACCATAGATAGTATACTATCTACAGTATGTTGATACTAAAGTGTGAGGAACTATGCGTACGTGAGAAACTCGCGTACGTGAGATGAGAAACGTCTCCGTACTCTACACGCGAACTCGCGGGTATTACGTATTCTACAATACGCATAACGTTTTTAAATTTAAAATAATAATAATAATGATTTTCTTGCTAGGCAGTCATACGTGCGCATTTTGGCTGCCTACTCGCGTACGACGAGGGGTCCACGACTCTACGCGCCTGGAAGTCATGATATCTGTGAGTGGGGATACAGCCGTGTGCAGGTGGTCTACACACGTGATACTACGCTACTCGCGGTTTTCGCGTGGGCATGTGACACGTATGTACATGTGAACCTCACCCCTCACCAGCAATGAAAACAACCTTCTATTGTTAGTTATTCTTTTTTCTCCAAGAATATTAACGTTATTTCATTACCAACATTGCATGAATTTTCGGTTAATTTAACTCTAAAGGAAGGCATCCCATTGTGCAATGTTTTGGCTTAGGAGTTCCCATTAGGAATGCCCACACGTACTCAAGCTGAGTACACAAGGCAGGTGGGGTACACACTAATGCCTACATGTGCTTTCCACAGGTAAACAGAGCAGATGATGTCATGGTATTCCCATCACACTTAGAAAGTCATTATCGGTAATACGATCAATCATGACATATGACAGGGAGGGAGAGGGGTGTTCTTCAGGAACATACACTTTTAAATATGTAATGACAAGTGAGAAGTATCACCACGCACTGTTAACTAGTTAGCACCTGCAGCTAAAGAAGTGTACTATGGTCCTGATGAAGAAATATGATGGTTGTTATATGTATCAATCCTTCCAGTACAACCATCAAAACTTTCCACTGTCCTAAGCACATGTAAGGGTTGCACAATTTTTGGTATGAATGCATGTGTACACACCCCCACACTCACACACCCATACATGTACCCCAAATGCTTACCGACACACATACGCATATGTACACAAACTTGCAAACAGGTCAGTGCACTAGGAGCATATTCAGTGGTCACTCACATGCGGTGATGATCCTGGGAAGTTGTACTTTCCAATGCACTCTGTTCCAATAGCCCAGGTGTGTGCCATCTCTGTTAGCAATAAAGTACTGCCCGAGTACAGATCCTTGTGTGACTTGTCTTGGCAAGCAAAGCCATACAGGCCTCAAACACTGTAAGGAAGTTAAAAACAGCACTAGAAGTAGTGTTTGTGTGAGTGTAAGTGTGCTAGTGTGTGCATGTGTATGACCAGTAGTACATATCAGTGCAATGAAGAAATCCCCACACAATTCATTCTTATTATATGGAGAGGTTCTAACAGGTAATGTGTGAAGCATACATCCAGCATAGCATTAAGCAGTTCCACATTACAGAGAGGAAAATCCTCGTCATTTACATTTCTATTTACAGTTGGGTTGACTTTGTGGAATAAAATGACTTAAAACACTTCAAATGAGTACTCTGCGCAAACATTGCAACACATACCACTCAGCCAATGCACTCTCACAAAACACACCTCTTCAACAAAACACAGTGTTCAAAAAATATTCACGCCAAAGTAGCCGTGGCACCTTTCATACGAAGGGCCTCATTTCGCTTCACGTTCACAGGAGGAGATATAGCGTTCAGCACACAGCACTACCTATACACTTGGCAATACGCTACGACAACCACGGGGGAGGTGGCATTCGTTATGGAATGTTTGGTAAGTGTCAAGTGGGGGCGTCTAGGGGCTACAAGATGGCAGAAAGCTTGCATTCCCTATGCAAAACGATAAACCCGACGCCTTTCCGCGCTACTTTTGATAATAAAACATAACGCATCT
The DNA here is from genome assembly GCA_013339895.1 of Ephydatia muelleri. Classification (NCBI taxonomy): domain Eukaryota; kingdom Metazoa; phylum Porifera; class Demospongiae; order Spongillida; family Spongillidae; genus Ephydatia; species Ephydatia muelleri. The sequence goes on along the minus strand of JABACO010000002.1, from coordinate 10,208,245 downwards.
CGGTGAAAGGGTGGGTCTAAATGTGTGTTCAATTTCTTTATCACCCATACAGTAAACACACAAATTCCAATCGATCTTTAAAAGCGTGTTCCTGTAAATGTTACCTCTTCGGCAACAGCACCTGTCAGACAACCACAGCGCTGACTACAACTCCACAAGGACACGCTGTGAAGAGGTTCGCGCACAGCACGCGAGTCTCAAGGAACAGAAGTACAGTGGTAGGCCCCTAGCACATGTTTGGGGGCAACGATGTACTGTTTACAGAACTATCCATTGAGTGGTCAAAATACTATCAAAGACGCCCATCACCGCTGACTTCCAATCATGACAGTGCAGCTTACCTTACTAAAGGTTTCACTGGTAACTGCTTTTGTTCGTCAAACACAGTTAAACGCCATTTTTATTGACGTGAAAAATTAAGTCACGCCTATCAACTCGATTTGATGTTTACGTCAACGCAGTAATTGCAACCCAGTATCACCTATTAAAATTTTTTTAATCATTATTACCCGGATTCTCCTACGCCGATCGACTGAATATCTGAGACAGACCACCTGTGCAAGGCTTGAGAAGTTCTTCGTCTGTGTCACTGATGAGGTAGAAGAGAGGTAGAAGGCCAATGTTCGTTCACAGTCCCATATCAATGACATCAAGCGGATGGATCAACACGGCGACATAGCGTGTGATGTAATCCACCCACAAGTCTCGTATCACATAAGGTAATGTGGTGACTAATGAGCGTGTGGTCGCCAGGGCAGGAGAGTTCCCTTCAAACGCTCCAGGCAATAGCATGGTTTCCTCATAGCGGTACGGTATTCTTTTTGGGGATATGGAACGCAAAATACATCTATCTAGACCCCATGGAAAGGTAACTAAATTGAAATCTAGTCTCTTTGCAAAGAAACTGAACAGAAAAGGATCAATGAAACACTATACTTAATCTTAGCACTAAAAAATAGCAATGTGACAAGAGCAACGAAAGAATAGCTTTCCTAATTGTATGCAGCGTGTATGTATCTATATATCACTTCCAAGTAGCTATCCTATATTACTAATAACTGTGATTGAAGTATTCACATACAAAAGTACTATCCTTCTACTGTACACCTTAAAAACAATGTAAGCTACAATCTTAAAGGCAAAGCAGATCTCTAAAGGCGATCACAGGCTGGAAGATCAGAAGAAGAGTACAATAGTCTTAAAAGAGAGGGTAGAAACTTTCTCTGGGTGAGAAGTGAGGACTGTATTCAGGACTGATGGTTCCTTGATAGATGTAAGTACAATCGTCTCAGGAGGAAGTGCAGATGATCATTCAGGCACCTGTTGACTATAGAAAGTAAAAATTTGCTTAGAAGAAGAGTTAGTATAGTCCATCTTGAACTATAAGGCACAGCCTCTACTGAGATGTCATCAATACAGCTTTGAACATGTTGAAAGTGAATTTTGGTCAGCTTTAAAACAAAGATATCCCAACTTGTACTTGTCACACTTTTAAGTACTGAATTCACATTAACATGTACCATAAGCTAAGCACACATAGCAGATCTACATAGACTATACATGTAATTCGATGACCACTGTTTTGGACATCCATTTATACACATACAATTTGAAAGCAAATGTACAGAAGCAAACACGCAGCATGAATATGAGGTGAATGGGAAATTTCATCCTTCACTGGTCCAATGATAGCAGGTGTATCATACATGTAAAAAGCTTGCAGTCAAAACCATCCCTCATGGCTACAGCGAAATGCTTCGGTAAACATATGCTGTTCAATTACAAGCAGTCCTGATTAGACACCTGCAGCGACGAAAAGCAGCTATGCACTATACAATTGTGCTGCATGAGCATCCTAAACCATCCATAGAATATCTTTGAATGCCAGTTATTAGTGAGACTTCCTTAGGCTTGAAATGCATGTGCAATATAAAGCATGCATGTGATAATTTCAAAGAATACGATCATTTTGCAACATGTTTTGATCTATTGGTAAGTGTACAAAGAAACGCTGTTCAGTGGCGTATTTAGGGGAGGGGGGGGGGGGGGGGGGGGGGGTAGTCTCGTCCCCAGACCCAAATGTACGTAAGTGTTATCGCTTGCAGTATAACACTACGTACAGTGGGTCTGGACGATAAGTCAAGCGAAGTTGTTCTGTGCTTCCAAATTTTGAAGCACCAATCAGAATGCAGCTTCCGCGTGACGTCACAACGCCATTGTAATTATCCATTTTCATTGTAAATTGTACTCCGCCTTAACCATGTCTAGTACGAGCGACTCCGATACTGCTAATCTTGACAGCGTGATTGTACTCGCGTGTGGAAAATTGGGTTATTGTGACATTCGTCCGAGTCAACACACAGCCATAAAGTGCTTTCTACAAGGAAAGGATGTTTTCATTTGCTTACCGACCGGCAGCGGAAAGTCGTTGTGCTATGCTGCCTTGCCTTATGCATTTGATGGTCTTTATGGTCGTGAAAGCAGCATCGTAATTGTTGTGTCTCCCTTGATAGCCTTGATGAAGGACCAGGTTAGTGGCATTACCACTTATATTAGGCCATATCAATGTACTTTGCAGGTGGCTGTACTGAATTCTAAAGGTCTGGCTGCTACCTATGTTAGCAGCGAAAACAGGGAAGATCTTCAGCTTGAAAAAATCCTTCGAGGAGAATATAAAATTCTCTTCATCAGTCCGGAGATGCTGATGCTAAACCTGGCAATGAGAGAAATGCTCAGAACGACAGTATACAAGGACAACCTTGTTGCCTTTGTAATAGATGAAGTTCACTGTGTCACTAAATGGTTAGTCATTAATGTCATGCAATACAATGGTTTAGAATATGTATAACATTCCTTAGGGGTGAGTACTTCAGGCAAGAGTTCAAACATCTGGGAGAAGTACGGAGCATTATTCCAGGTCATGTCAAATGTATGGTCATGACAGCTACTGCCACAGTAGCCACAAGAAATAAAGTAATCGCTATTGTGGGGTTGAATGATCCTGTTCTAGTCTCTGCTTCACCTGACAAAGCCAATATTTTTTACACTGTCAGAGAAAACACAAGCTTGAGTGTGGAAGTTGCATTTACACCCATAGTGGCTAAACTACGCACTCTTAGACACAAAATGCCAAGAGCTATGGTATTTTGCAGGCGATATGAGGACTGTGCATGCATTTATGACTTTTTTGTAAGTTCACTAAAGGAGGAATTTACTGAGCCTATTGCTGCTCCCAACTTAGCAAGGTTTAGACTAGTGGATATGTACACAGGGGTTACTAGGAAGACTGTCCAAGACGCTATCATAACTGCATTTTGTACTGGTGATAGTCCTTTAAGAATTGTGATATGCACAGTAGCTTTTGGTATGGGTTTGGACTGTGTAAATGTGAGTCAAATTATTCACTGGGGACCAGCTTCTGATGTGGATTCATACATGCAAGAGTGTGGTCGTGCAGGCCGTAATGGTGAACCAGTTACTGCCTTGCTCTACTGGAAAAAGAAAGACTTTAAGTCAAACACAATCTCCAAAGAGATGAAAGTCTATTGTTCAAATCAAGGGACATGCAGAAGAACAATATTGGCATCATACTTTGATTGCACCAAACTTAATGTTAATGGTTGTAACTGCTGTGATGTGTGTGCTGTTAATTGTACTTGCAATAGCTGTAACGTGTAGATTGTTCCCATTTTATTACCAGTTGAATGAATATAAATACATACACTTGAACATTTCTAATGAACCAATGGTGATTGCTTAAGGATGATCAAAATGTTCTTATTTATCCAGGTAGTCAATTTTTTTTTGTTTATAGAATACAGCATACCATTACACAGTTGCTTCGGAAATGCTTTGTGCTTTCTGCCAGGCTTCTGGCTGAAGACACCACTTTGCACAAGTTCACAGACTATTTTTGACAAGTCACAGGCCTCTGAGTGACGGGTATGATCTCCAGATATGTGAATCCCTGTGATCTCATCAAAGTAGTGCAAGGTTTCACTTAGCACACCTACTACTTTTCCTGCTCTTTTAACAGCCTGGGGTGTTTTATTTGCACCAAGATGCCTAACAGAGTCCTTGATGTGCCGATTTAAATGCTCCATATGCAAATCAGCTGAGATATTATGGCCTGCCTTCCCCCTAGCATTGATGAAACGACCCCACAACATCTCTTCTGCATAACGAGGGGGCAGTATGTAGTAATACTGCATCAAGGTATTAAATGCCTCAAGGCAGTAATTGGTATGTCCAGTGGCACGAAAAAATAGCCAGAAGTATTTCCAACATCTTAGCACTCTTTCGCCATCTCCTTCACGGATAGCATCTTTGAATTCCAGGTACAGTAGCCCTAGAGACAGTGTTTCTTTGGCATACTCCAACACATGGTCTGGATTTTGGCTTGAGGGAGTATGTCCTGCTTGAAAAGTGATGGTGACTAGTTTAGCACAGATAGATTTTGCTACTGAATGCAGAGTAGATGATGACTTACCACTCAGAATGTTTTCTGATAAATTAGCTACATCTTCAGCCCCAACTAGGCTGATTGCAGCTGCAACTATGTGTGCCTTTGTAACAAGCTCAAGAAAGTCCTCACAAGAGTTCATGTCTTTGCTTACATCTGATACCACACTTCTCCTATTGATAAGGTTGCGTAGCTGATACATGGTACCACCCGCCAGCCCTGAGCTTGTCTTGTATAGTCTTGTCCACACCACCTGATGACAAAGAGATGTCAGTATAAATTTTCCCACCTCTTGTAGTTCCTATCACAGACGTATTAGCTATCTCTAAGCTCAACGGCTGTCCTAGGGTAACCACCACACAGAACTTCAATAGCATGAATAATATACATGTACCTTCATGAATGTCATCTTTGTATGCCAATCCTCTATGACAGGGATTAGACCTTCCAGACGTTCTTTTCCACTTTCAGAGTTTGATAGCACCTTCTGGCTACCTCTAATTCTGGCTGTTGTGAGTTGATCCCCTCCAATTAGGATGTGATGAAAGTGATCGATATTAACATCAACAGTTTCTAATCTTCCACTTTGGCCACAGACATCAAATGTTTGAGTACTTCTGATCTTAGGGACATACTTGTGCAATACATCCATAATGTCCACCATGTCGTCAATAACATTTTCATTTTTCAGAAGTACTCCCAATGGCACCTACATGTTATATTTCATAGTAACAGTACATGCACATGTATGTTTCTAGCACGCACATACCACTTGTGACTTTTGTACCATATTTGCTGTATACTTATGCTGGATGTGGGGCATAACTGCATATTTCAAATGGCTGAGCCCATGAATATTCTGAGTTAAAATTCTAGCCACCAAAATCTCCATGTTGAATGATAGAGCAGCATCATCATCTGTGGATGGGTAGAACAGATTGCAATCAATACTTTTTGGATCAATGAAAGTGGAATTGTTGCTAAGACCACTAAAGTTTATTCTGTCCTTCACGGCATAAACATGGAAATAGTGAAGTGACTGAACTTGGTGGTTGAATCGCATATCACGTGGTTTAACCGTTTTGTCTATATTGTCTCCAACAAGTTTAAAACCATGCCATTCTGACTCAGTCACACAATCTCCATCATCAGTGGTGCTTTCTGACTGGGATGCCTCCTGCCTTGGTTCTATGTTATACATTTAAAAATTATAACTCCAGTCACACAGAGTATTCCATACATAGTACGCACCTTGAAGTAGCACATCTTGATTACCACTATCTGTAATGAAGTAGTATGCATTGTTAATGCAACTAAGAAAAATACACAAACCTGGAGCTATGTCCAATACATCTGAAAGGCTAGAATCACAATCACTTAAGGGGGGTATGTCAGACTGATGACATGAGGACTGGCTCACACATTTCTCATCATCGGATGCACCATTAAATGAGCTGTTTGGAGTGGACATGAATTTTGGTGGTGAATTGTCATCAAATATTGATAGCGCTAGAACACTGGAGGATGAACTGGAAGTACCAGTAGGCATATGTGCCAAACATGATGATGAAATAACACACTAAAATATAAAGGATAACCTTATTATGCTCCAAATTATTTGCATGACCTGCCTGATTCATTGGCATGAAGTGTTTAAGTTCCTCAACCCATTCAAGGACAGTGCTGTCATGATTGGCACCAAGAGTGTCTAGTAGTTTCTGTGTACTATCTGTAGACAGGCATATGCCCATTTTCTGCAATCTGGTGTATACCTGTAATGATAACGTATTTATGATAGTTTAAAATGTAGTCCTATGTAGCAAAGAACTGAAAGTACACATCACAGGCATGAATGTACATGTACCTGTTTTGCAGCATGCCCTGAGTAAAGGAATAAAGAAATTAATATGTGGATAAGAGTTTGGCGATGATGAGATTTCACTAAAACTGCCACACATGTTAGTAGAATAGAGTGACGCTTAGGGCTGCATCGAGCAACACAAGTGTCAAGTAAACCCATCAGTGTTGGAGCTAGTTGTGTAAGTTGAATGTAAAGACCTTCCCAGGTATATGACGTTAATACTTTCAGGCTAACATCTTCAAATTTCAAAGTAGTGTCTGAAAGAATCCTTTTCATATCTTCCCGCACAAGTGTACTAACTCTTGCTAACAGCTCCTTCCTCGTCATTTTATTTACAAATGCATGCTTAGCGAATGCTCTTACTGAATTACGGGCTAACGATTTTCCAATTTCTTCCCTCCTGGGAGACAAAACATACCTTTTCTCATAACCGTCATGTGTGACGATCACCTGTTGTAAAATTGAAAGCTACATAAAGAGCACTGTTGATACCGGCACAGTACTCACTACTGACCTTTACGGATGGTCGTTCAGCAACTGGTGCCCTTCGTTTTGTAACGCAATGCCGTTGTTCTGCAGTTTCTATACTAGCAGCTGCTTGGCTGCAATGAGCTGTCAAATTCGCAGTAAGCTTTGCCATTAATTCGTCTCTCAGCTTCTGTAGCTCGCTCTTTAGAAAAGCGTACTTTCCGACATCCCTGTAGCAGGTCAAGCATATGTATCCGGAGCTGTAATCAACGTTCATGTTCGCTACTTCACAAGATAAACTCCTTAGCGTCTCACAACACAGTGCCAGTGTTGGACTTTCTAGGCGTCTTCTTTTTTTGCAGCTTAAAACAGGCAAACCACATACCTTGCAGCGATTCATTTTAATTTGCGAATGTGACGTAGGCAATTACGTATGACGTCACAATTATTACATAACATTTTAAAAGCACGGAACAACTTCGCTTGACCTATCGTCCAGACCCACTGTACGTAGTGTTATACTGCAAGCGATAACACTTACGTACATTTGGGTCTGGGGACGAGACTAGGGGGGGGGGGGGGGGGGGGGCCTCAGGGGGCTCGGGCACCCCCCTCCGTTACAACAATGAATAATAGATAGTAGAGTTTCTACTCTATTATTTTAAATATAATTTTACTTCCCTTCGCGTATATTTGCATTCGCGTACGCGATAACTGACTTAGATTTATTCAACCACTTCTCATATTAAACATGATTGGTATTGTTCTGGCCGGTAAAACGGGCAATTAACAAAGCGACCACTTCGCATTTTCAGAATGTGCCGGCAATTTTCTATGCTTCAAATAACCGTATTTACCCCGTGTTGACGTCAGCCTCGAGTGAAACTGCTAGTCTTGATAACCGCAGTGATCCTCCGGCTGAAGGGTTTACTTTGACGTTATAACAAGCTTTGCTGGGACAAAGTACATCAGTGACAGGCGTGTTTCCAATCCCTGTGTAGAATTACACTTTATCTGCCCCTACAGACGGCACTATGAATAATTAATGAACGGCTTATCCTTCAGTTAATTTAATTAAATCAACGCGCTATTAATAACTTTTAGTTATCGCGTGCTAGTAGCAATTCACTGGCCTGGGCACGAGATTTCGTGGTGACGTTACTCTATATTGTGTACTGTGTGTTTCTAAGTCGCAGGTTGAAATGAACCAGTGTCGGTTCAATGACTGCCATAACCAGGCAAAAAAGGGACATGAGTATTGCAAAGCTCATGGTAGCTCTTCAAAAGCGCAGTCTAGTACCACCACCATTACAAGTACCAAGCCGCCTATAGCTATGCAGAATGGAAAGAGCGTGCTTGTTATGCCGGTGCTTGTAGATGTAGAACTGCGTCATCTCAGGGAAGAGAACAAAGCACTAAAGAGCCAACTGGAGCGTTTGAATCAAATCGAAGCGGATCGTCTTCGGTTTGAACAAGCGTCTAGGGACGCTTGGAACAAAATGGCCGATTTAGAGAAAACTAACCAAGAGATGCTAGCAGAGGTAAAAAGACTTGAGAAAGATAACCACGAACTGAGCAAAGATAACCACGAACTGCGTTCAGAAGTGGAAAAGCTAAAGGAAGACGTGAAAAGGCTCGACCAAGTGGTGAAAGAACAGCAGGGTGACTCTGCTCTTCTTCAAGTAGCGCAACTGCTTCGGAACTTCGAATGGAAGGTCGTCAAGGATATCGATATCAGTGGCTATGCCTCGTATCTGTCACAAATACACATATTCCCTGGCAGTAAAGAAGTTGAACAGTGGAAGAAGCGTTTTAAACTAGATGTCACAGATTTATTTGCACTAAGCACTATTCTCACTGCAATCAGAACTCCGAGAAACGAGGTGGCTCATCCAAACAAACTTGACATCAACAACATTGAGCTATGGAAAAAGGCACTGCATGATTACTGCCTACACAGGGTGACAGATTACTCTATTAAAAATCTTGTTGATGCCGCTGTGCGTGAGTGCAGTGACTGTTTCTAATACTTAGGTTGAGAACCTTTTGCTGTATGTATGACATATGTTTGTTTTCTTGTTCCTAGTTACGTGTTGGTGCTCATGACAGTTGCAATACTTGCTTAGTGATGACATCATACACAGGGTTGCCGAAAGTCAGGCCAGAGCCCGGCCTGTGACTTAAAAGGTCAGGCCAGGCTCCGGCCTCCGACCTAAAAGGTCAACCTCAGGTTGGATAATGAAATTCAAAGTTTGTAGTTAATTAATAAGAATTACAATAAATTTATAGCTGGAACGAACGAAACCTGACAGTCGCGAGAGCATAGTGCTTTCTAAATAGTGATCTATAAATTTCTAAGCAAATCAACTGTCTTCAGCTTGAATAGACAGCCGTTGTTGTAATGAGTCTATTCACACTACTCTCTCATAATCTCCCGAGACATGCGCATCATACAGATATATTTTATAGTCACGTGATAATAACTACACTACACCGCCCCTCCTAGAATCGAAGTGGAGGTCTGATAGCTGTTCCAGTTCTAGTGCGTGTCATGATAGGGCTCCTGGGTGGTGCCTGTGATACAGGTTCTGTCTCGTCAGGTTCAGAAAGCTGGTCCTCATCAGGTTCAGAAGGCTGGTCCTCCGTTGAGGCCTCCGCAGCATCCTCGAGTGAAGGGATTTCTGTGAGGTGAGATCTGTTCCTTCTCAACTGACCTGCAGGGGTTTGCACTAAATATGATCTCGGTGTGGGGGCGGGTGCTGTGACAGTGCCTGGTATCTTGTCCCCATCTTTTGATACCCATACCTCTGTACCATCCTCCAATGGTGGTTTTGAACGTGTCTGGTGCCGCTGGTCATAATAGATTTTCTGCTTCTCTTTCAGACACCTGTTTTTCACTTTGAACTCCTTTAGGTAGGGCCATCCTGGAATAAGGACTGTGGTTGTCTGTGGGATTGTGCTTCGAAGTTTTCTCCCCATCAACAGTTCCGATGGAGAGAAATTACACCAAGGCATTGGGGTGGCATTGTAGCTCAGGACTGCTAAAAAGGGATCTTCGGATCGTCCAAGAAGTCGTTTAGCTGTTTGAACTGCACGTTCTGCCTCTCCATTGCTTTGGGGATAATGAGGACTGCTAGTCACATGCACGAACCCATACGCCTGGCTAAATTGTTTCATCTCATGTGACTGGTAATGTGGGCCATTATCACTTATCAACAACTCTGGAATTCCATGTCTAGAAAATACAGCCTTCATAATGCTGATAATTGCTGATGTAGTTGTTGCTGTTAACTTGATTACTTCTAGGAATCTGGAGAAATAATCTACCAGGACAATGTAGGAGTGTCCTTTGAACTCAAAAAGATCTGACCCGACCTTTTGCCAGGGATAGTCCGGAAGTTGGGATACAATCATGGGCTCCTTATGAGTAGTTGTGGTTCTAGCACAGATACGACAGTGTTTCACTAAGGACTCAATTTCTTTAGAAACACCAGGCCACCAAACAGACTACTGCACTCTTAGTTTACATCTTTGAATTCCAAGGTGCCCACTATGAATTTTGTCAAGTGTTTCTCTACGGCAAGCCCTTGGGACAACGATGCGACTCCCAAACAGTAGCAGACCATCTTGTATTGTCAACAATCCTCTGTGTACCCAGTATGGCTTGGTACCATCCGATATGCAGTGTTTCTCAGGCCAGCCAAACCGGCAATACTTCATGATTTGTACACACTCTGGATCTGAGGCTTGAAACACACGATAGGTCTGCAGCTTGCTTTCTGTTGCTGGTAAGCATTTGGTCACATTTGACACAAACTCTTCTACCTCATCTTGAAGTGCATTCGAGTCAGCATCTGGTAATGTCGTTGGTGCACGTGAGAGAGTGTCTGCAGTATACAAGAGTTTCCCTGGAACGTGGACAATGCTGTAGTCGAAATGCATCAGACGAAGCCGAAAACGAAGAACTCGAGGTGGGAGGTTGTCAAGATGTGTTGAACTCAAGAGTGGCACCAGGGGTTTATGGTCCGTCTCAATGCAAAATCGTTTCCCAACTAAGTAATCTCTAAATCTCTCACATGCCCATGAAGCAAACGCTACTGGCCTCCATGCATTGGCTTCCATCTGTAGAAGGATGGCTCCGAGACCATGTGAAGAGGCATCCGCCGACACTTTGGTCTCATTTGCAGGATTGTAAAATGCAAGTACAGTTGGTTTGGTCAGTTCTGTTTTGATATTTGTAAACGATTCAACTTGGTCAGGTCCCCAACACCAGCACCGTTTTGTACTAAGTAGCTCTCGTAATGGTTGGCTCAACTCTGCCAGATTTGGTTTAAACTTCCCAAGTTGAGTCACCATTCCCATGAAACGTCTTAGATCAGAGATGTTTTCCGGTGGAGGCATATCTTTGATGGCTGCAATCTTCTCAGGAACAGGCGAAACACCAGAACTGTCAATAACATGGCCCAGAAAGGTAATTGTAGATTTGGAGAATAAGCATTTCTCCTTGTTCAACGTTAGACCGGCAGATTGTATACGACTAAGTGTTGTAAGTAGCCTCTTGTCATGTTCTTCTTGGGATTTCCCAAACACCAGAGTATCATCCATCTGACAAACTATGCCATCCAAGCCACTTAGTACCTTGTTGTTCAGGGGCGCTTGCAATGCCGAATGGGAGTTTATTGAAGCAATACCGCCCGAATGGTGTAATAAACGTTGTTAGGAGTCGTGACTCCTCGCTCAGTGGTATTTGCCAAAATCCACTATTGGCATCAAGCTTGGAAAACACCTGTGCTCCAGCGAGTGAAGCTAAAGTAACATCCACCTTTGGAAGAGGGTGAACTTCGCGCAGGACACACTCATTCAGTGGTCTGAGATCTACACAGATCCTTAGACTACCCGTTTTTTTAGGCACAACAACCATGGCCGCACACCATTCCGTAGGCACGTCGACTTGAGAGATAACGCCAGAAGATTCCATTTTGGTAAGCTCCAACTTAACTTTCTCAAGATAGGGAATAGGGATATTTCTAGCTGTGTAGACGCAATGGGGAGTTGCATTTGGTTTCAACTTAATGTGATATGGTTCGTCATAAATACCAAGACCACGGAAGAGGTTTGGGAACTGTCAATCCAGTCCCTGCAACTACTGTCCAGAATTAACAGTATTGATGACTATAGCACAAACATCTACTGCAGGAAGCCCTAGTAGGTTCCCCTTCAGTCCTTTTATCACGTACACTGGTTGACGGCAAACACGGCCAGAGTATTTGAGCTCCATTTGGAGAACCCCTACAATATGTAGGGGTTCTGCGGAAGGTCCGTACAATGTTTTAGCGCATTTCCTCAGGAGTTGTGTTTTCCCCAAGGACTCATACGTTGTTTCTGAAATTGCTGTAACTTCTGCTCCAGTATCAATCTTGAATCTCAGAAGTTTGCCATGTGAGACGACATCAACTGTCCACGTACTTGTTCCTTCATTACCCAGAGTCCCAAGGAATACTGGACCAGCCGGTTGCACATCTTCTTCGAAGCCAGGGACTGATAGGGCCAGCACTCCTTTGGAGCGACAATGAGCACTGAAATGCCCTTGTTTGCCACAAGAGTGGCAAGCTACACGTCTAGCAGGACAGTTTTCTCGAGTATGAGGACCACGACCACAGTTTCCGCACCTGGTTCTGCCTATATTGGGCAGATTCACTGTACTGTGTGTATTTGGGCCTCTTACTTGTTCTCTCCGCTGTTGTCCAACCACGTCTACATCAGTTGTTCCCGGTACCTTCAAGTCGCTTCTTAATGACTGCTGTTGTTCTTGAACAGCTTCTTTCTGTCGTGCTACCCTCTTTGCCTTTTCCAAGGTAAGTTCAGGATCTAGCTGCAGGCGTTCGGAGAGTGCACAGTCAAGTAGCCCCACCACAAGTCGGTCGCGCATCATTTCGTCCCTCATTGCTCCGTATTCACAATTCTCGGCGAGGCTGTAAAGGTCAGAGATGTACTGTTCTACAGACTCTCCGTCTCTTTGCGCCCGCCGGTTGAAGCGCGCTCTTTCAAAAATGATGTTCTTTCGAACTTTGAAAAAGTCGTTAAATTTTTTTAACACGGCAACGTAACTTCCCCTTTCTTCAGCTGTTACGTTCATAGAAGAAAGAACATTCTCTGCCTCTTCCCCGAGGCAGTACAGGAGGGTACAGACTTGCCTTTCCCCCGACTCCCCCGACAGTCCAGAGGCCACGCGAAACTGCTCAAAACGACGTCTCCATTTCTCCCACTCGTCTGGGATCTTGAAATCAAACGGCTCAGGCGGTTCTAGGCGAATGTTAGCCATCTCTGTCCGCCGCTGCCACCATGTAATGAGTCTATTCACACTACTCTCTCATAATCTCCCGAGACATGCGCATCATACAGATATATTTTATAGTCACGTGAAACGTTTCAGCTTGGATATATGAAGTCTAGTACCTTCTTCTGTGTGATCTGTGCGTAGCAGAGTTACAGAGATGTTGCTTGTATAGAATAAACCAAAGCACATTGTGGGAGGAGAGGTGGAAGGAGCTCCAAGGTGGACTGTTACTGAGGAAATCCTGCTGCATGCACACACATATACAATGCACATCAACATACTTTTTTCTTAGAATCGCATAATTCTTCATCACTGTCATGCTGTTGTCTGTGCTATACAATGTATTTCCCGGAATTCAGCTACTTTAGCTAATACGCCTGTCTTTGTCTGTGACAGTCATAACGTCAAGCATTATCACAGCACGTGTGTGTAGGACGAGAATTCCATATAAGCTGCACTACCTTAATAAATCGTGTTTTTAAAGATCTCATGAGCTTCCCTTCAACGTCAACTAAAACATAAGCCTGCATGTCAAATAGGCTTGAGCAATGATTTTTATTTTGTTCTCACACACATACATTAATTGGTTATTAAAGATATATCTAGCATTATTAAACATCCTCTATACACTCCGTCGGCTGTTAGTATTAACAATTACAATTGCTTTGTGGTCTGTAACAGTTATTATTTTAGCCACCAGATATTCCAATTTGATAAACAACAAAATGGCGGTACCATTTCGTCAGGGCTTCACTGCCACAAGCCAGTACTATACAAAAATACTAAGTAACATCGACATAACCGGGAAACGTTTTACTATGTTATCATGATTACAAGTATATAACTATAGCTTTGGGCTCATATAGACGTATCCATAGCTTTGATGAAGCGCTATTGTATAGCTGTGACGTTTAGCGCTAGTATATAGCTTTGATGTAGCATTAGTTAGTGAACATGTATAGCTTTGACGTCAGCGGGTTTATATAAAGCCCCTATACAAAACCCGGCGAAATACTGATAAATTCACATGTCCAGCAATTTCGGACATCCATACACGTCTATGCATTTAAAACGCATCTAAAGTATTTGATTGTTTTCAAACATTAACGCAGTAGGATTATTTTTTTAAATATAAGTAATGCATTATTTTATTTTTCGCTTTCATTTGGCGAGCAGGAGAATCAACAACAAAATTAATTACTTTCGTTATTACGTAATCATTTTCTTTAGACTCAATAATGATTAATAAACATCAAATGGTGGGCGCGCCCTTATAGTGCACATTATATGTGCTGGTGCGTGTGTGAGTGGGAGGAGCGTGTGGTTTTCTAAATGCTCGTACAGTAATGTGCCCTTGGTTGAATATTTCTTTCATCGGCATGGATAGACGAACGTGCGCTCGGCGTGTATCTACCTGTTTGCTACGACTGCGTAAGTTAACGGTCCGTTCCTTCATACCTCATCCCGATATGCGCAATGACACACCATGCGCACGCGCGCACACACATTCTTACATACTCCTAGCTCTTTTTCCTGGGATGCACATTAGGAAGAATCACTTTATATATAATGAGCTGATGCTGATTAAATGTTTGGTTTGGTCTGTACCCAGGGCAAGAATAGGTTAAATATCTCTGTGTCGTCTGGGTGTGATCTGTACTTTGGGCAAGATTGGGTTAAATCTATCTAGTTGAGTGGCAAGTGCCCTGGGCAAGAATGGGTTAAATACCTCTAGCCGCTAGTCAGTTGTGTTGTCTGGGTGTAGCCTGTGTGTGTGTGTGTGTGTGTGTGTGTGTGTGTGTGTGTGTGTGTGTGTGTGTGTGTGTGTGTGTGTGTGTGTGTGTGTGTGTGTGTGTGTGTGTGTGTGTGTGTGTGTGTGTGTGTGTGTGTGTGTGTGTGTGCGCGTGTGTGTGTGTGTACACACACACCAGGGGCGGATTCAGAGGGGGGGTTGAGATGATATTCACAATCAATTTTAACCATATGTGGACTCAACAACACCATATATGGTGAAAATTGATCATGAATATGATCTCAACCCTCTCTGAATCTGCCCCTGCACACACACACACACACACACACACACACACACACACACACACACACACACACACACACACATACTCCCAGCTCTTTTCGTAGGGTGTATATATTAGGAAGAATCTTTTTAGCTGATGCTGATGTAACTTGTTGGGTTGATCTGTACCCTGGGCAAGAATGAGTTAAATATCTCTAGCTGCTAGTCAGTTGTGTCATGTGGGTGTGGTCAATACCCTGGGTTAATATTTAAATCTCTCAAGCTGCATGCTGGTCAGTTGGTCTGGGCAAGAATTCAGATTCTCTAGTCGTTTTAATGTCTGGGTGTGGCCTGTACCCCAGTAAGGGCCACTGGTCATTACAATGCCTGGGTGTGGTCTGTACACAAGCGCACGCACACACACACACACAACACACACACACACACACACACACACACACACACACACACACACACACACACACACACACATACTCCCAGCTCTTTTCCTGGGGCGTATATTACTAATATTATATTCATCTCCAAAGCCTATGTACATATGTGGTTGTGTATTTGGCTGCCTACATGTATCTTTATCTGATTGTGGGTTACTTGTTGAGGTCTCTATTTTTTATTACAGGGATGAAAAAGTACATGGTATCTCCCAGCTAGCTAGGTGATGAAGAGAAGCTTACTGTGACCACCCAAATATTGTACTGACACCTGTGCTCTCTTCAGGATAGTGGATGGCCTGTAAAAAGGTTGCTCTGGTTGTGAGTTCTATCTCTAAGCACTGTGTATGTGCATGTCCCAATTACCTCCTCCCCTCTGAAGGGCTTAGTGCAGGAGAGAACGTGTGGGCACTCTGCCTTTCGTAGGGGAGGAGGGGTATGGGACTAAGCCCTTCAGAGAGGAGGATGGGGTTGGGGCATATAAATATACAGAAGGGGTTGGGAAATGTAGAGGCAGTAAGCCTTCAAAGGATACTACTACATCCATTGTCCCTCCCTGCATGTATGATCAGATGATAAGGGTAATGTGATTGTAAGAATGAGGCCACAGTTATCAGCTAGCCTGAGAAAACACTCTGGTTAAAAGAAGTACCTTTCACAATTATACTTTTAAAAATGCTTTTTTATTTGCATCTTGCATTTGTTTTATCATGAATGTGTTCCACCTCTACACATTGTATGTGTGTGTGTGTATGTGTGTGTGTGTATGTGTGCGTGTGTGTGTGTGCATGTGTGTGTATGTGTGTGTGTGTGTATGTGTGTGTGTGTGTGTGTGTGTGTGTGTGTGTGTGTGCCTGCGTGCTTGTGTATCTGCGTATTGCATGCTTGCTCGTACCTTATGTACTGGCCCACGCAAGCAATCCTACCGACAGCTGCTGCACATGTATGACCATTGACAACAGCCAAACTGGGTTGAGCAAAACAGCACCCAGGTCCCCTGGTTGTTCAGATTGGGAAACCTCCCCATGCCTATAGATACAACCATGTATTTGCCCACACCTTTAAATACCTTCCTACTCATTTGATGTGAAACACTATTCCCTGTACTCTTCTTAATCTACAAGTGCCCCAGATGCCCAGGATGATGTGGTGCTTGGTACAATGCACACATGTTGATGTGGTGTGAATGTGCTACATGTAACAGAATCGATTCTGCACTAAATTATTTACACCACCATTCTTTCACCTTCTCCCAGATGTGTGTGTGTGTATGTGTGTGTGTGTGTGAAATGTTGTCCATGCCATTGGGAATGAACCATTGACAATATTACCCTCTTCCCACTCAATCGATTATCGTCCACTATGGCAATGAGGAAATAAGAAATCCTGTGCAGCTGTCATTGGAAGCTATAGGAGCAAAACTAGTTCCATTCTTATTGCCTTCTTGTGAACATATTTATAAAGTTTTATGGTTATTGACTTAAGTTGTTATTGATATCTTAAAAGCACACTTACAATGTCATGGAGACATGTGGCATTTTTGGGGTAGGTTAGCCTTCTCAAGCACAGGCAGATCTTTTCTGTCACCCCCAGTGACTCCATTGTTTTGGTATAGACTAAAGCTCTTCAAAGGGGAGGAGCCATTTTTGCTACAAATGAAACAATCAACAAGCTGCAATGGTGACAATACATTTTGCTCCACCTTTATTTCAGAAAAACATAAACATGAACATGATGTCACTGAAATAGTTATCGTTCTATTGCATGAACTGAGGTTACACTCTGGGACCTTGGGACTGTTGGACATCATGATTTTAGTTCATCACATTTGACACTCCAATCATCTGTGTGTGTAGCTGTGTGCTTTGTGTATGTACGTGTATGTGTGTTGTGTGAATATACATGTGCATGTGTGATATGTGATGTGTGTATAGTGATATACATGTGTGCATGTGTTTACATGCATGAGCAAATAATTCACATCAAGCCAGCTTCTGCTCACCTCGCTGTACAGTATGAGCTTGTTGTTAGGAAGCAGCCCATTGGTCTCGTCTGATGAACGTCTTGAATCCTCCCAGTCATTTCCAAGGGACAAAGCTATATACCCTCTGACCAGAAGAGCTATAACATATGCACAATGCACCCACACCTAACACACACAAAAACACACATACACATGTGCATAGTCGACGTGCACATACACAAACACACACACACAGAACATACACCAAAAGAAGCTCCACCAGTCACCTCCTCCCCCTCCACACCTGGCTAAACACACCCCACTAGGCTACTACACACCTCTATCACACATCCATGTAGGGTCTACTTCATAGTGGTGACATCTCTTCCTGATGTGGAAAATCTTGATGAGGGGACCAATCCCTGGTAGCGATTGCCAGCCAGTTTCCATTGTGGTTCCACTTCACACATATATTGTGGGCATGGTTAAATATAGAAAGGATTGTGTGATAGTGAAACTGAGCTCTTATGTTATCCAGCAAAAATATCATTGCGCAGTTCTCAGCCATGACCACATGTGCATAATGCTCATGGTTACACTCAGAATACAAATGGGCTGGGCACCCTAGTGACCCATGTGACCCATATACAGCGTGCAGATACTCAGTCCAGCCCTGAGGTCCCAGTGTTTCACTGGTAGCTGGTAGACATTGTGTGTGTGGCTACGTGCTTAGTATGTACATGCATATGTTGTGTTGGTGTGAATATACATGTGCATGTGTGATATGTGATGTGTGTATAGTGATATACATGTGTGCATGTGTTTACATGCATGAGCAAATAATTCACATCAAGCCAGCTGCTGCTCACCTCGCTGTACAGTATGAGCTTGTTGTTAGGAAGCAGCCCGTTGGTCTCGTCTGATGAACGTCTTGAATCCCCCCAGTCATTCTTAGGGACAAAGCCATATACCCTCTGACTCTGCATGACCAGAAGAGTGATAACATGCACACAAATGCCATACACATATTCTCAACAGACACATAGCTCTTCTTGCTAGAGAGGTCCAGCTTGATGATACTTGGGCTATTGAGCCCCACTTGATAACATGCAGAAAAATTAAAAACACACAAATACACACATACACTGTACTCCACACACATGCACACACACACAACACTCAACACACACACACACACACACACACACACACACACACACACACACACAAAACGTACATGTACATGAAAAAACACCTCTATCTTGAGAGGTCCAGTTCCAATCTATTGTCAGACCAACTTGCCCAAATACCCACTTGAGTGGATGAAACAGGTGAAACAAATGAACACACAAATATAACACACACATGCACACTCACATACATCAGCCGTGCCCAATCCCTCACTAGCACATCAGCTAGGTGAGTGTGGTCCAGTCCTTGTGTGAGGCATCTTCCTGCTTCTAACTCTGCAATGTGGCAATAGCTCAGAAAGACATCACACAACTTATGGTGGCGTACCACAATGTCACCTCCATGCCGACAGGTAGCTGCATGATGGTCGAGAGGGTTGAGTGCTACATCAGGGCAAAGAGCACATGAAGTGCCTCTGGAAGTGTCCGATTGCAAGCCAAAACACCACTTAACCACCAGTTGGTTATTGTTTAGAGCTCGCCTTTGGAATACGAGTATTGCTTATTCTGAAATCCAAGTCCAACTGTGTGGGCAGACTGACCATAATCCATACACTATCGATTGTAATAGGCCTACACTTGACACGTACGTGTGTGATAAATGTACAGGACTGGTGCCGGTGTTGTACTGGGCTGATGTTGAATGTACTGGACTGGTGTGATGTATGTACTGGACTGGTGTGATGTATGTACTGGACTGGTGTGATGTATGTACTGGACTGGTGTGTGTAGTATGTACTGGACTGGTGTGATGTATGTACTGGACTGTTGTGATGCATGTACTGGACTGGTGTGTGTAGTATGTACTGGACCACCTCACATAAACTACATGGACTTAAATGGCAGACTTTGCATTTGGTGATATCAAACATCCTCTGTGTGTGTGTGCATATGGTGTGTGTGTGTGTGTGTGTGTTGTGTGTGTGTGTGTGTGTTGTGTGTGTGTGGGTGTGTGTTTGTATTTACATGTAAATGGTCTCACTGGATGGAGCCTTGATAATGGCAGTGAAATTATTTCTACCCTATCTCAAAAGATTTGGCCACTGGATATGCTGAGCTATTCACACACATGACTTCATATTTACCCATGGCTTCAGAACTTCAAATGTAAAAATCTGAGGATGGTACACCGGAGTGTAGTACTTCCCATGAACCCCCTCCCTCTTTAATAAAGGTGTAGGGGCAATACCACACCCCCTTCCCTCCTCCATCATACAACATACCAGTCCACTACATACATCACAGCAATCCAATACGCCAGTCCTGTTCATACAACATGTGGTGGAAGTGGCAAATACCTAATGCCTCTGTACTGTATGTAGGACTCGAGAACTAGTGAGACACACCCACCCAAGATCTGAGCACTTGGTGTCATTTGAAGTACATGTAGGTTTCTGGATCTTAGTGGCTTGGGCAGCGCCACTTTCAAAAGGCAATCCAATATGTATAAGTCCAGTACATGCAATAACTGGTGTGTTGTATGTATTGGACCAACTAACATAAATTCCATGGTGCTACATGGGAGACTTTGCATTTGGTCATAGCAAACATCCTGTGTGTGTGTGTGTGTTGTGTGTCGTGTGCATGTGTGATATGTGATGTGTGTATAGTGATATACATGTGTGCATGTGTTTACATGCATGAGCAAATAATTAACTAACACACATCAAGCCAGCTGCTGCTCACCTAACAGTACAGAAGCAGCTCATTAGCAGAAGAGCGATAACATATGTACAATGCACACACATCTAACGCACACAAACACATGCACATATTCTCAACAGACATATATTCTCAACAGACATATGCACACCCACACACAATGCGTATGATCTAGCTAGCTCCCCTTGTATATGATCTAGCTCCCCTTGCTAGAGAGGTCCAGCTTGATACTTGGGCTATTGAGCCCCACTTGATAACATGCAGAAATGTTATAAAAACACAGAAATACACACATACATACTCCACACACACACACACACATACACACATACACACACTCACAAAACAACGTACATGTACATGAAACACCTCTAGCTTGAGAGGTCCAGTTCCAATCTATTGTCAGTCCAGCTTGCCCAAATACTAGACTACTGAGACCTATGTGAGTGTATGAAGTAAGTGACACAAATGAACACACAAGTACAATATCCACATGCACACACACACACACATTCACACACATGCACACACATGCATCCATGTGCTTTGACATTCACATGCATATACACATGTGCACACATGCACACAAGCACACACAAGCACACACATACATTTGGCACCAACACTTTTGTGATGGAAACTGATCCAACAACTAGACAATCTCTGTTTACTATCACACAGTTAGGCCTATACAGTTGTATAGGCAGGCTGGTTGTAGGCTATTTCAAATGTTGTGTAGTTCTTAGTTTGGCGGGGTCTGGTAAATGTATAAGATATTATTGAGTCCAGTCTTAAGCGTATTGCGGGGTCTGTAAGATATTATTCAGTCCAGTCTTAAGCGTACGGCACCCCCCCCCCCCCCCTCACTTTTCGTATCGGACCTGAAGCGGACAGCAACCCCCCTCCCCCCCCCACCCACCCCCCCCCCCCCCCCCCCCGCTTTTCGTATCGGGCCTGAAGCGTACAGCACACCCACCCGAGTACACGCCCTGCTTTTCGTATCGGGCCTGAAGCGGACAGCACCACCACCACCACCCCCCCTACCCCCCGCTTTTCGTATCGCGGCAGTGACGTAGTGTGATGTTAAGCGCCCGGTGGTGGTGGTGGGGGGGAGGGGGGGGGTTGTCGGCTTCTGGCCCGGGCCCGATGGGGGGGGGGGGGTATCTGCCCATGCGTTCGTTCGTTGACGCGAGAATTAATTATCTCTCGTCTATTTCGGCCCCCCTCAACCCTGCGCCCGGGGACATATGTTCCCCCCCCCCCCCCCCCACCCCTCTCTCTAGCTCTACGCCACTGTATCGCGGGTCTAACCCCCCCTTTTGAAAATTCGTATCCGCTCCTGGAGAGGGTGCTCCGTGTGCTTTTGAGTACCGTGTAACCGTTAGTTATTAAATATAACGACAACGTATTTGCTGTGTGCCAAAGGCCCCCACTTTTTGTATCGGACTTGAAGCGGACTGCATCTCCCCCCCTCCCAGACACACACACACACACTTTTCGTATCGGACCAGAAACGGGCCCTCCCCTCCCCCAGAGATTATATATATAATCTCTGCCTTCCCCCCCCCCCCCCCCCCCCCCCCAACCTTAAGCAACCCCCTCGCTGAAATTCTGGATACGCCACTGTATATATACTACGTGTGTGGGTCAAGCTATGGTTGTTACGCACATGTAGAACGCCTATAAGCACCTCAGATGTAACATACCTGAGTGAGTCACACACCGTATTAAAACGTCCATTACGTCATGCAAGTGGAAGAATTAATAATCGGACATTCAGTACCTAACACCACTGAAGTGACTCTGGAACCTTGAAAAGTAGAGGAAAGAGTGTTTTATGGTATCTGGCCCCTTCCTCGATGATTTGGCTAACATTTTAATCACTGATTCTTACTGCAACTATCACAGATCCTGAGAAAAATGCACAAACATCTTGACAAAACCCAAATTTCTACACAATTTCTACATGTGTCTATGGACGTGTTGTTTTAGGGCCATGGAACCTACAGATAGACCCTGAATTTTTTTGTTTCATCAATAACGCATAGTGAAAGATGTTCTTAACTATATTTTTGACCGCTTTCCTTTTTTCTGACGATTCCTGATTTATACTGAACAGAAATGCACATTGTTCCATACATGTCAATGGACGCGTGCGCGGAAAATTAACGGACGTTTGCATTGACGCGTCAGGAATACGTAATGGGCTATTCCATAATATAATTGTACACCCCTACTGATGACTAATATCAAGGTATACCCCCAGGACATAAAGCCTCTACACCGTACCCCCCCAGGACATTTATTTTGGACCCCCTCTGGACACACTTCCCTGTACAACCCTTTTCCCCCCAGGACATGGTCTTTTACCTCTGCACCATACCCCCCCAGGACATTTATTTTGGACCCCCTCTGGACACACTTCCCTGTACAACCCTTTCTCCCCCAGGACATGGTCTTTTACCTCTGCACCATACCCCCCCAGGACATTTATTTTGGACCCCCTCTGGACACACTTCCCTGTACAACCCTTTCTCCCCCAGGACATGGTCTTTTACCTCTGCACCATACCCCCCCAGGACATTTATTTTGGACCCCCTTTGGACACACTTCCCTGTACAACCCTTTCTCCCCCAAGACATGGTCTTTTACCTCTGCACCATACCCCCCCCAGGACATTTATTTTGGACCCCCTTTGGACACACTTCCCTGTACAACCCTTTCCCCCCAAGGATATGGTCTTTTACCTCTGCACCATACCCCCCCAGGACATTTATTTTGGACCCCCTCTGGACATACTTCCCTGTACAACCCTTCCCCCCCCCCCCCAGGACATGGTCTTTTACTCTGCACCATACCCCCCCAGGACATTTATTTTGGACCCCCTCTGGACACACTTCCTTGTACAACCCTCCCCACCTGGACATCATCTTTTACCTCTGCACCATACCCCCCCCCCCCCCCCCCCCCAGGACATTAATTTTGGTCCCCCTCTGGACACACTTCCCTGTACAACCCTTTCCCCACCTGGACATCGTCTTTTACCTCTGCACCATACCCCCCCCCCCCCCCCCAGGACATTTATTTTGGACCCCCTCTGGACACACTTCCCTGCACAACCCTTTCCCCCCAGTACATGGTATATTACCTCTGCACATACCCCCTGGACATTTATTTTGGACCCCCTCTGGACACACTTCCCTGTACAACCCTTCTCCCCCCCCCCCCCCCCCCCCCAGGACATGGTCTTTTACCTCTGCAGCAGACCCCCCATCCCCCAGGACATTTATTTTGAACACTCTCTGGACACACTTTACTGTATGTCCCTCCTGTTTCCGTGGTTCAAAAATGTAATTTTAAAACACATACATAACATACACTGTATTGCATACATGTTGCATATCACAAAGCAGGTCTCACAAGTTTAATGACATTATCTACAATAGCTTTCATTAATGAAATTTTGTATACACATGTTGGTTCACTGGGATATACCACAGTTATTTCATCCTCATCCTCATCATAGTTCTGAACTTCAGCAACATACCACCCAGGCTTCCATCCTGAGTTTCCAACCTCATCATGTGTCCACTTCACTTTGACTCTTGCACCCACCGAACACAGCTGAGTTATGAAGTCACCATCACTAGAATTACATTCAACCCCACATGGATTCTGGGAGAAGCTTTCATGCCGTTGTTCAAACTCAGTTTCCATGTATTGCAAAAGTGGTTCAAATAATTTATGTAAATCAGTGGCATCATGTATAGGTGCTGGAAGAGGAATAGATATTTTATCAATGACAGATGAGTGTGTACGTTTAGTGTATGTATGTGTATCTATTCTAAGTAGGCGTTCAGCAAAAATTAAATCACATACTATTTTTATAAAATCACATAGTTTACGTTTCTCTCTAGCAAACATAGCATTAATTTGTCTATGTTTTAATAGAAACACTAATATTATTAATTCATCTTTTAATCCAACAGCAGGAAAATTATGGTAATGCAGTATCGCCCTCAGATGTGCTGCTGATAATTTCGACAATCCCTGTGTTGTTTGAGGTAGTCGTTGGAGATTGCCAGCATATAATATTACAGGAAGTGGCTGATCTTCTCCATTCTTCTCTGATATGAGTTTAACTAGATTATGTTTTGTGTAACCACATGGTACTGGAATGTGCAGTTTCCTACACATTTGTTGTAATTCACTCTTGCTATGTTTAGTATAGAGGTGATGGTTCTTCCATCTTTCTCTCTCTTGGTCACCTTCAATAGTTGCAATCATTTCATCTTCCTTCATTTTAAGGTATGCAATTACTTCTGATGGCTGAATCCAGACAAGCAAGGCAATCAACAAAACTATATCATCTGGTGGTGGATGGTGTAGTACTCTAAACACTAAGTCCATAATAGTTGAGGGCAAAAACAATCCTGGTAGCTCGTCCCACAATCCATTCTCTAATTTAACTCTTTCTGATACAGGTAAGTAATGCAGTTCATTGGTCTTTAGCCACCTCAAGTAGTCAGGTATGGGTTGGATAGCACTTGGCATTGATGTAATAATATCTGCCTTAGGTGTAGCAATGCAGGTTGTATATTTGTCATGGTGAGCAGTTATCTTGTCACAAGAGTATTTATTATGCAGCAGTTTGTAATCATCTATGTAGTTACCTCTGTATGTATCATTAAGTCCCCAGGCAATTACCAATGACTGAAACAAGGCATTACTTTCTGCAGCATACTGTGTGACTGGAAGTGGAGCTATCGTCTTCCTTTCTTCACTGAGTTCTAGAAAACTTTTAAGTTGCTCTTCCATTAAATATAAACTGTTCTGGAGAAATTCCCCGGAATGACTGCATGTTTCTACCAGAATATTGACAACTGTTGAGACACTTCTGTACTTCATTAGCCATGGCCTCCATATTTTCTTTGTGCTGTGTAGTGCCTGGCAGAACATCAGCATTGGGAAATGAACAGGAAAAGGGCCCATGACCAGATAGTGCTATGTTTTCAAATGCATGGACCCTTTCCACAAAGTTTCGTTTTGAATGGTACTCTGCAAATGATACCTGCATGATTTGTTTTAAATTAAGAAATCTTAGTAATCTCACTAACAGCATTTGAACCACTGGGCTTGAAGGTTGTTCTGCAGGTCCATTGTCCACTACAAATATGATCTCCTGTTTTAGTTTTCCAGTTGAAGGATTTCTGAATAATGTATCAATGGATGGAAGGGTAAGTAAATACAAAATTTCATTTAGACATTTAAATGCTGTATCAGGTTCGTAGAATGACAAATATAGAAGACTAACAGGTTGCCCAGTTCTAGTAATATATAAGGTTGTTTCTGTACTAAAATCATTTGATGATGTTTGCTTACTTGTTATTACTGTTCCATGAATAAGAAAGTCATAGGTGTAATGGCATTGACCCGACTTTGGTCCCATGTATAAAAGGCAATGTCCTCCTGTTCCAGGTGCGCCCTGGTCTCTGCACTGGGGCAATGCCGCCACATACTATGGATTTGGAATCTTTTGATATAACAACTGATTGCTCTTTTTTGAATGATGCAAAATCTATTATCGAATTAACATTACACGTTGACCAATGAATATTAATTACAAGTTGCTCAACATCAGTTCTTGTAGGTAGATGAAGGCATACATTTGCATTTACATCTTTGCCATCATGATGTCTCAAAGCTTGAGCAGTTCTTTTGCGGTAATTCATTGTATAATTGTAGCAGGAACTTAAGCTTATACAAAATCCACCAGGGGAAAGAGCCATTAATAATTTGCGGGCCTCTTTCATGGTGGTGGTGTTGTCAGCTGCCCTGTACAGTGTTCCATCTGTTAGTCGAGGATGACTTTCTAACCCCCCTCCACTAAACACATGTGAAGTGTAATCCCCAAATGCATACTCTAGTACCTGAGCCAATTGAGGAAACTGACTACTTTTCATTAGCCTTCCTCTCCCTTCACCTATAATTCTTATTTCTCGTAACTTTCTAGATTTAACTAAACGTTTGTAAAGTAAATGCTGCTGAAGAGTAGTTAGGTCATTCCTAACCATCAAGGAAGTGTGTTTAATTTGTTTGTAGCTACTTAGGTTCATAGGTAACATCTTGAATGCAGTTCGTACTGAATGCCGACTTAGCTTTCCCCCTAAGTGGGAAGCAAATGAGATGCTGGTTAAGATTGATAGAACACCTTTCAGAACTTGCTTGTCCCGTGGAGTATCAAGGTAATCAAGCGATTCTTTATATATATGTCCTAGTAACCTTTCAATAGTTTCATTTACCATCTGTGACTTATTAACTGCTGCTGTTATCTGTGATATGAACTGCTCCAAGTTTGGATTGCAATCTGCAGCGAGGTATGCTTTGCCACATATGTAAATTTGAACAACATTTAAGTGTTTACTCAAAATATCATAAAGCTCACTGGAATCTATCCTCACATGCTCAAGTTCATGTTCATTATATACCTTAACAGCTTCCTGGGTTGCCACTAAAGGCCCATGCTCCAAAATGTATTTTCCAACATCCAGACATTTCATCATGTATCCTGACTTCTTGACACTTTTTACTAGATTGATTTTATGTTCCAAGTTACTTAAGTTATCTTCAATACTGCCAGTGACTTTACTTCGTCTTACTGATATTAATTGAGCTCCATCCTGCACAACTGCAGCTTGCTGGTGTAGTGTTGATCTTGCCCTGTTGGCAAAAAATAGCTTACCTTGCTTAAAATACCATGAGACAAGCAGCAAAGGAAATGGAAGAATTCTATCATTCTCACAAAACTCCAGTATTTCTGTATCTTTTTCAGCACATGTCATTACACTAGATATACTACTATTATGCTCAATCTCTGTATCACCATCATTCATGTTACTACTCTGTTCAGTCTCAACATCATATTTCACGTATTCATCTGCTTCATCATGTAAACAGTCGTCATCTACTTCCATGGTCTTAGCTTCCATTTCCAAATCTTGCTCCATTTCACTACTCTGTTTACTCTCAACATCATATTCATCTGCTTCATTACACTGAAAATAATCTTCTACTTCCACGATCTTTTTGCCAGCTCCAATTTCCACATTTTGCTCCAAAGGATGATCATGAATGTCACAAGCAAAATCACTATCAGTACTAAGAGCATTTATAGGCATTAACTTGGTGGTGAAATTTATTAATGAGTTATTAGTAGAACTTAATAATGGCGCAGTCAAGGTTTGATGTTTACATGTAGTTGTGAAGGCTGCACTTTTGTGTGCAGCAATTGCCTGGATGGAGGGTATATACAATGTCTTACACATAGCACTGTTAGATGTATCACGTTTAGGTTGTGTCTTATTTTTTTGCCCCAAAGATTCATTAGCAACCTGCATAGTGGGGAAAAACTGCTTTACTGATGGTTGTCCTGCACATACTGATGCAATACACTTGCTCACTGGTGTCTGTGTGTTTTGCACTAATGCTACTTTTTTAATGCTTATTTTATCACTGTTACTGTTCAGAGCTTTTGTTTGTTCCTTTTCTGCTTGTGCAGTGGTGACTTGAAAACTGTTAGTGTATCTTATGCATGGTACAAAATGGTTAGGTGACCAGATTGTTCCAGAAGCTTTGCTTGTGCTAGTCCACATAATTATAAAATCATGTTTAAAGATATTGCTGCTGCATTCTTCACGAGGAGCAACCACTTTATGAAATTCAGTTCTTATCCTGCAGTTAACATTAGGGTATACAGAATGAATGGTCAATTTTAATACAGAGGAAAGTGCATGTACATGCCACATTGTTGAATATGTTCCTGTCACTGGTGTTTCCATACAATCCAATTCAAACACTGTTTCAGCAATACTTCCCCCATCTATTTCTGCTCCTTTATAAAAATTGTTAGAACTTGCAACCACTACATTTTTCCCAAGCTGCCTGGACCTTGATGCACCATATACCGTACCAGGCTCTGTCTGCAAAGCATTTAACTTATCTGGTGTTAAGTAGAAGCCCTTGTTCATAGCAAGTTCACAGCAGGTTCTAGCTCTTAGTTCTTGATAAATGTTTTCATGCCCAACACACAGAACTGATGCTGATCTGCTCAGGAAATAAAATAATTTGTAGTGATGATTATATAAATTGCGATTACCTGTACAAGCAGTTCCCATCACCAACTACTTTTACAGGAACACAAGTGCTGTAGTCAACTGGAAGTAGCTCCACTGATGGTTGATCTTCCTTTAAGCCTTCAAATTTATCTGCTTCAGCAGACATCACAACTGTTGGGTATGTGGAGTCATATAGATTTTGTTCCACTTGACACTGCCTTTGAAAAGTATGAAACCCATCTTTTGTTGCACTTTGCAACCTTTTGATTGATGCATCAAAAAAGCTATTTCTTGTAGTCTCACCTAAATGCAAAGACTTGCTGTAATTTACAATCTGCACAACTACACCATTTCACACATTTTCATTTTTCAGTATCTAAATATAATCTCATGCACCTTTATGTAATATGCTGTTCTTAAAGTACAAACTCAACTGTACTAAATTAAACGAAATCAGACAACATAGAGAATTGGGATTGCAATTGCAAAACATTGAGAGGACACTTAATGCAATTTATTCATTAGCCAATTTCAGTGGGGTATGTCAACCCCAAGGCATGGTAGAACAAATTAAAATTAGGCTGTGGTTAGATTATTGAGCTGCTAATATTCCGACACTCGTAGATGACCAAATCTTGTTATGAAAGCATTAACCCTATACACCACATATTATAAAAAAATTCTCTTTATAAAAGAGTTATTTCAGGGTTGCACGTACAGTCAGTAGTGTAAAAAGCACGGAAACAAGATTAAGATTTATCAACAATATCACATCTGAGCCTAGCCCTAATTTAACATGACTGGAGACATGCTAATTTGGGTGTGGCTGAGACGTGTCATCTTTTAATGGGGTATCCAGGAACGGATCCAGGATTAAGAATTAGGGGGGAAGGTGGGGGCTGGGGGGGGGAGCATTATTTTATGGTCCAGTACTTATCAATTAGTGTCTAGTCAGTTACCATGCACAAGGTCCAAGAAGCGTTATAATCACCTATTAATTGTCATCTGCTGGAGTGCAGCTATAGGCAGTAAAGTGTACACATGTGTAGATAGAAATTTAATTATACTAGTAATTGTGTCACTCAGGGGGCGTACACCGCCTCCGCCCCTCACCCCTTCCCTCCACCCCCTGAATCTGCCCCTGGTACAGTCTCACATTTCCTTTCGACGATTTTTTTCAGGTTCGTTCCATGCGTAAAGTCTCGACTCGACTCGTGCGCGCGAATAAATGTACGCATGCAGCAGCTGTTGATCCAAAATTGATACGCGCATGCGTTGTTACTATAACAATATTGCGTATGAACAGATAAACATTACGTACGCACTGATTAATAAGCAGCAGCTGTTCATTTTTTATGGCAAGGAACGTATGCCACGTTATGGGCTATTGATTTATATCTTTTTCGAGATGATTCGCTGTTCCGTTGAGGAACTAGGCGTTTCTACAAAAAAAAGTGGAGGAGTAGGGAATTTTTTGATGGTCTGGGTACGACCAGATCTAAAAAAAAAAAAAACGTACCTTTGTAACTCGTTAACGGTACAGTTTAAAAAGGTATTTTTTGCGTTGTTTAATAGATATACCTGCAGCTTTAGAGTAAATAAATCGGCAGGAAGTCGACCCGTGTATGTCGGCCTTGAAGGCCGACATAGACCTTATTCGATAAACGATGAATCTCATTGTAATGCATTCACGGTATTACTCATGGGCCATTCCTTCAATACACAAGTACTGGGGAATACCGTTAATCCTATTCTAATTAAAAGTAAATAAATGCATTCATCCATGGAATAAGGTCTATACACGGGTCGACTTCCTGCCGATTTGTCGCCTGCAACTATGCGTAAAAACTCCGTAAAACTTTAGTTTACTGAATTTTCACCCGTATTCATTTGAGTTGCAGGCGATAAATCGGCAGGACGTCGACCGTGTATGTCGGCCTTCACGTAACGTGATGCGCGTCAATTGTCCCCAGTATTAAAGTTAACTAACTGATATATAGTGGATCATAAATTACACCCCCCTAATACTTCCTCGAAGGACCCCCCTCTGAGTGAGTTTAGAGTTCAGATACACCGCTTGCTCTCAAATTTTGACCGTCTCACTTGTACTTCGATCTTAGTCGGGCGGGCCCTACCACCGCGTTTAAACGCGGTGGTAGGGCCCGCCCGACTACTTCGATCTCAGTTTTGCTAATCGAGCCATGCTGCCAAAAACTGATCAAAGTGCATAACACGCTCGGTACAGAGCATTAAAGTGGATTGTTTTTATAAAATGCCGTCAGCTATATCCAAGTCTCAAGGAACCACAAAGTTGATGCAAACCCTGTAATGCATAAGCTAGGGTCAGGCTGGACGGGAGTGACCACGCAAGTATATCCATATCCTTGCACCAATTAAGTACTTCATTCAAAATTTTAATTCAAGTCGCTCGTTTTCGCATCCTTTTTACCTTTTCTACTAAGACTGATAGGATTTCACACTTTCCAGGTTGCTCATGCGAAAACTTTATGCATCTGTCCCTTAATATGATATGCTTATAGCTTTAACCTTTCCCAGTAAACGTACCAAGTAACTTTCTTTGTCCTATGTCACTCATCGCACTTCACAAGTTAAGAGTTCTCACCGGAAGAAAAATAATAATTATTGTCACGTTTTTAAGTACAATCAATTTGTGCTAACTTTAATTATTGTATATTACGTATACCTAGTTTTTTTTTTTTAACAAGTTTGCTTGAAATGAACAAGAGGCCATTTGTGTCAGCTGCAGAAGCAGTACTAGACGAACCGGTCTCCAAAAAACAGCAGAAAGAGAAATATCATTCGCAGAGTGGATTGAACGATTTCTTCCAAACCAGTGGGGATCCGGATTTTCCGTTCGCTCGTAAATGCGGCATTAAAGTTTATTCCCCCAGTGAGATACTCTGTGCAGAATCGGCCATGGAGCAGCGGTTTAGAACGTATTGGAACAATAAAGCTGAGGAGATTTGCAGAGACAGGGAATGTTATCGTCGGCTAAAATCTAAGCAAGCTATTCAGGGTGCCATTCATAGTTCTTGGATCTTGAAAAAGACTGAATTTATCTTCGTTGAAGCCGAACGCATGCGACAGGTGGCGCGTGAAATTTATAGCGTGGAAACATTACCGAAGAAACTCGTGACTCTAGACAATAATATCGACAGGCTACAGAAAGCACACTCTTGTGTAACAACTTTATACGAGACCTTGTCCGCCGACTCGCCCTTTGAAAAGCTGCAAGACGTAGGGAATAAGATAGAAACTGAAATGGCAACGATAAAGAAGTGCCAAGAATCGCTTCGAAAAGCAATGGAACGTCTAAGGACAGACATAACACACAACATAGTGAAAGGCGACAAAAGTGAGAGGCTGAAAGACCTATGCTGTACTGTTACGGAAACTGAACTTTCAGATATTATTGATGATATAAAAATTACGACAAGAGAATCAAGCAGTTGTTCAAGTACATTAGGTTTCCTTCCAGGACTGCTAGAGTATGACTCGGATTAGTTACATGTTACTGTACATTTGCAGCATGTCAGTATCACAGTTAATTTGGATACAATTGTAATCGTAAATTATAATTGATCAATAATTTAATTTCCGGTTTTAGCGTTTGTTCTCGCAGCTGTACCATCTCTGGCTGTACAGAGGAGGGGGGATATACAGAGTTTAGGTAATGTGATGGATTATGCATCCTAATATAACTTATGTATGATTGATCTTTTTTTCCTGTCTTCATGTTGCGCATTTCCACACACATGCCGTTGTGGTCGACCACGTGTCCTAGCACAGATCTACTGTAACTGTAGTACAGACCGATAACCGATAACTTATATGCTCTATTGAAATTTCAACCTCGATCACAGCTTCAGTTTTTGGACTTTCTTCATTTCAAATTGAAAGGCACTAATGTACTACTTGGTAAGGGCGATCACATGTGTGCGCTTTAATTAGAATCCAAAAGAATGCAAACTCAACTTCGAATTCGTGCTGCATGTATTGCTGTGTCTGTATCTGTTTAATACTTATCTTCTATCTATTCACTTTAAAGATAACGAACAGTTACTTACATGTAGTTACGTACACCTGTATGTGTTATTTGACTGCTTTACTGCAAACCCTTTTACACGTATCCTCTCATTCATTTTTCTTGTTGTGCTGATTTTAATACAAAAGCGTATGAGCTAAGGTGCTAGAGTTACTGTATACTTCGTTGAACTCTGATGTTTAGTTTATGGTATTGTGTACGTTATAGTACCCATCTAGAAGCTAGGAGGCTTGATTCAAGTAAAATAGCACATTTCTCCTCATTTTTTTGCACCACTTTGCCAATATGCTGCATAGCAAATAATGCCATCTGATATGTATTTTATCATTTCAGTAGACAAGCTAAATGAATGGCCAGTATGTAAGGTCAAACAAGGTCAAGCAGCTTAGGAGGGAATAACTGGGACAAGGAATGGAGAATTAAAAAGGAAAATACACTTAATTGCACAAACTATTCATACATGTATAGGTGCCAGTGTTATGTTGCCTTATCTTGTTTGGGGGTGTATACTCACACACACACACACACACACACACACACACACACACACACACACACACACACACACACACACACACACACACACACACTGTCCTGCAAATGTGGGGGTGTAGCTCTGTGGTTAATCACTGGATCCCTGTGGCTGATAAAGCTAAAGGGGGGGACCTAGGACTTAAGATGAAAGGCTTGAAAAGTTTCTAGTGGAGTATACTCTCTCTCTCTCTCTCTCTCTCTCTCTCACACACACACACACACACACACTCTATCCTGCAAATGTGGGGGTGTAGCTCTGTGGTTAATCAATGCATCCCTGTGGCTGATAAAGCTAAGGGGGGACCTAGGACTTATGATGAAAGGCTTGAAAAGTTTCTAGTGGAGTATACTCTCTCTCTCACACACACACACACAGACACACACAAACACACACACACACACACTATCCTGCAAATGTGGGGGTGTAGCTCTGTGGTTAATCACTGGATCCCTGTGGCTGATAAAGCTAAAGGGGGGACCTAGGACTTATGATGAAAGGCTTGAAAAGTTTCTAGTGGAGCATACTCTCTCTCACACACACACACACACACACACACACACTGTCCTGCAAATGTGGGGGTGTAGCTCTGTGGTTAATCACTGGATCCCTGTGGCTGATAAAGCTAAAGGGGGGACCTAGGACTTATGATGAAAGGCTTGAAAAGTTTCTAGTGGAGTATACTCTCTCTCTCACACACACACACAGACACACACAAACACACACACACACACACTATCCTGCAAATGTGGGGGTGTAGCTCTGTGGTTAATCACTGGATCCCTGTGGCTGATAAAGCTAAAGGGGGGACCTAGGACTTATGATGAAAGGCTTGAAAAGTTTCTAGTGGAGCATACTCTCTCTCACACACACACACACACACACACACACACTGTCCTGCAAATGTGGGGGTGTAGCTCTGTGGTTAATCACTGGATCCCTGTGGCTGATAAAGCTAAAGGGGGGACCTAGGACTTATGATGAAAGGCTTGAAAAGTTTCTAGTGGAGCATACTCTCTCTCACACACACACACACACACACACACACACACACTGTCCTGCAAATGTGGGGGTGTAGCTCTGTGGTTAATCACTGGATCCCTGTGGCTGATAAAGCTAAAGGGGGGACCTAGGACTTATGATGAAAGGCTTGAAAAGTTTCTAGTGGTATACTCTCTCTCTCACACACACACACATGCACACACACACACACACACACACACACACACACACACACACACACACACACACACACACACTGTCCTGCAAATGTGGGGATGTAGCTCTGTGGTTAATCAATGCATCCCTGTGGCTGATAAAGCTAAAGGGGGGACCTAGGACTTATGATGAAAGGCTTGAAAAGTTTCTAGTGGAGTATACTCTCTCTCTCACACACACACATGCACACACACACACACACTGTCCTGCAAATGTGGGGGTGTAGCTCTGTGGTTAATCACTGGATCCCTGTGGCTGATAAAGCTAAGGGGGGGACCTAGGACTTGTGATGAAAGGCTTGAAAAGTTTCTAGTGGAGTATACTCTCTCTCTCACACACACACATGCACACACACACACACACTGTCCTGCAAATGTGGGGGTGTAGCTCTGTGGTTAATCACTGGATCCCTGTGGCTGATAAAGCTAAAGGGGGGACCTAGGACTTATGATGAAAGGCTTGAAAAGTTTCTAGTGGAGTATACTCTCTCTCACACACACACACACATGCACACACACACACATACACACTGTCCTGCAAATGTGGGGGTGTAGCTCTGTGGTTAATCAATGCATCCCTGTGGCTGATAAAGCTAAAGGGGGGACCTAGGACTTATGATGAAAGGCTTGAAAAGTTTCTAGTGGAGTATACTCCCTCTCTCTCACACACACACACACTCACACACACACACACACACACACACTGTCCTGCAAATGTGGGGTGTAGCTCTGTGGTTAATCACTGGATCCCTGTGGCTGATAAAGCTAAGGGGGGACCTAGGACTTGTGATGAAAGGCTTGAAAAGTTTCTAGTGGAGTATACTCTCTCTCACACACACACACACACACACACACTGTCCTGAAAATGTGGGGGTGTAGCTCTGGTTAATCACTGGATCCTTGTGGCAGATAAAGCTAAGGGGGGGACCTAGGACTTAT
This sequence comes from Ephydatia muelleri, assembly GCA_013339895.1. Lineage (NCBI taxonomy): Eukaryota > Metazoa > Porifera > Demospongiae > Spongillida > Spongillidae > Ephydatia > Ephydatia muelleri. The sequence goes on along the minus strand of JABACO010000002.1, from coordinate 10,172,965 downwards.
GTTGAAAGGCTTGAAAAGTTTCTAGTGGAGTATACTCTCTCTCTCTCACACACACACACACACACACACTGTCCTGCAAATGTGGGGGTGTAGCTCTGTGGTTAATCAATGCATCCCTGTGGCTGATAAAGCTAAGGGGGGGACCTAGGACTTATGATGAAAGGCTTGAAAAGTTTCTAGTGGAGTATACTCTCTCTCTCACACACACACACATGCACACACACACACACACACTGTCCTGCAAATGTGGGGGTGTAGCTCTGTGTTAATCACTGGATCCCTGTGGCTGATAAAGCTAAGGGGGGACCTAGGACTTATGATGAAAGGCTTGAAAAGTTTCTAGTGGAGTATACTCTCTCTCTCACACACACACACATGCACACACACACACACACTGTCCTGCAAATGTGGGGGTGTAGCTCTGTGGTTAATCACTGGATCCCTGTGGCTGATAAAGCTAAAGGGGGGACCTAGGACTTATGATGAAAGGCTTGAAAAGTTTCTAGTGGAGTATACTCTCTCTCACACACACACACACACATGCACACACACACACACACACACACACACACACACACACTGCAAATGTGGGGGTGTAGCTCTGTGGTTAATCAATGCATCCCTGTGGCTGATAAAGCTAAAGGGGGTACCTAGGACTTATGATGAAAGGCTTGAAAAGTTTCTAGTGGAGTATACTCTCTCTCTCACACACACACACACACACTGTCCTGCAAATGTGGGGGTGTAGCTCTGTGGTTAATCACTGGATCCCTGTGGCTGATAAAGCTAAAGGGGGGACCTAGGACTTATGATGAAAGGCTTGAAAAGTTTCTAGTGGAGTATACTCTCTCTCTCACAAACACACATACACACACACACACTCTCTGTCCTGCAAATGTGAGGGTGTAGCTCTGGTTAATCACTGGATCCCTGTGGCTGATAAAGCTAAGGGGGGGGGGGGGGGGGGGGGGGGGACCTAGGACTTATGATGAAAGGCTTGAAAAGTTTCTAGTGGAGTATACTCTCTCTCTCTCTCTCACACACACACACACACACACACTGTCCTGAAAATGTGGGGGTGTAGCTCTGGTTAATCACTGGATCCCTGTGGCTGATAAAGGTAAAGGGGGGACCTAGGACTTATGATGAAAGGCTTGAAAAGTTTCTAGTGGAGTATACTCATTCACACACACACACCCACACACATACAGTCCTGCAAATGTGGGGGTGTATGTTTAATCTCCTGCAATCCTTATTTAAGGATGACCACTTTCTAAAAGAATGATGTACTCTTGATACTTTGTTTTATATTAGTGATTCACTAGATTCAAGATCATGCAGATCAGGGATACTGCCGTGATTAAAACAGGTTTGGCTTGCTCAAAAACCAGTATTACAGTGTAAAATACGGCGAAACCGCCATTTACCGCTGGCGATATAGTAGTGAGCAATTTAACTCAAAGTGACGTATGGCAAGGAAGGAAGAACACGTTTCTGGTAGCTCTAGGAGTAGAATGTACACTGTTAGATGGATCTGTGGAACAATATCCACGGCGTCGACAATCTACACTCACTTACTGGCCAGTTACTTCCAAAGATCGAAGCGATTGCATACACTCGAAAGCGTCAAGTTTAGCAACCCTGCTTAGATACCGAGGGAGCCACAGAAAGTGACGGATGTAGTTCCTCATAGCGGATGGATGGCATACATGTAGGCCTATGGTGACCAAAGCGGCAGCACTGCATGATTCGTCAAATGACAGCAACAGTAAACCTAGGCAATGGTGTAGTCTCCTCGAGTATGATGAATTGGGGCTAAGCTCGAACACATATTGTTGCCAACGCTTCCTAGATCTCCCATACACACACCCCCCCCCTCACCCAGTGCCCATTGTACATGGTACTGTACTCAATGGTAGGACTAGAAAGCACACTGTTCAATGGAGCAGCGGCTGACAACCACATGCAGTGCATGTGGTTTTGGTGAGGCTAGGGTACGTGATGCACGCTGGCGTTTGAGCATAAGAGAGCATCTACACCAGTATGCATCATTGTGCAAGTGCTTGATATTAATTTGAAGTGTTATGGTGTAAATAAGCATAACTTATTAACCGCAAAGTTTTTCTTCGACGAATCAGGTTGTGAGTATAGCTGGATCAACAGAAAATCAAGAGGTTTAGAACCATTATTTTTTTATGGTCAATAATCTCTACTGTTGTGATCCTTATTTAAGGATGGTGTCAATCATTATTAGGATGTGCCACTTCCTCCCTGTTTTACCACATGGACATTGATCATATTGACATCATTTAAAGTTTGTTATAGAGGCTAATCAGTATACAATTGACCAATAGCATTTTAAATTATTTGCTTGGTTAGCAAAAATATGCAATGTAAAAGATGATCCTTTTTAAGGATAATGGCATCCTAATATAAGGATTTTTCCTGGAGATTAAGCATTAAACATGTGTCAATAGCCACTAAAGACAAATAACATTATTTGGAAGTTAACATTTTTGCAATTCTATTTCAATATTTTTAAGGAAACAAATTCATGCTAGAACACTGTAATTCTAACTGAAAAGGACGATAGATAAAGCTTGCAACTTAAAGTTGTAATAGCGGAACAGAATAATGAAATTGAGACTATTGCAAATTTCTCTATTATTATGTCCTGGTTCATCATCTGGGTCTTGATGTTGAAGTTATTGCCAATCACAGTGTACAGTACAAAATTTGTAGCTTAAACACGTTGCATAGGGTTAGGGTAAGTGAATTGTACCTTTTAAAATGCATACATATTGAGGGCACTCAACTTCATTTTTTTAGATGTGGTTATATTTTTGTTTCTCTCTTCAGGTGCAGGTGAACTTTTAAAAGTCAAATGCAGCAAGCAGATCCTGTACTTTTCTAGATAGATTCTTTTGCTACCTTTCTTGTTAATAATTGTTGCCTATATAACTAGAGAAGAGTATTGAACCGAACCTGTCTGTTACTGTATTGTATCAACATTAAGAACACAACAAATGGCAGTTCTTTTATGTAACATTACTTTCCTTTACCTTCATACCAGGTGTTTCACAATGAACACACAGGAAATTGTGTTGACTACAATTTTTGTTAAGTTTATAAAATTAAGATTTATTTTATTTTTACTCATAATAAATACCTTTTATTTAAAAATAATGTGATGTTAACAGCATGCTAGTGTAGATAATTCAAGCCATCTATTCAAAACTAAAAGCAGCCCAGATTAAATCATATTGGTAATATGTAGCTTTTACCCTAGGTATGCAAATTAATAATCAGAATAGGTTAATCTTGAATACTATTGCTTAAATAAACATATCAAGATACAAGAGAATAACACACAATACACACAAACAACTACAGAAGCTACTAAAAATATAATAAATACAAAAGAGAAACATGATAAGCTGTGCTGAAACTCATTCTGGCAGGTATGGAAGCCCTGCTCCATCTTCAATCTCCATCCTTCTCCATTTCACTCTAGAGCCACGATTGCACATGCCTTGATTTACTAAATTATCCGATATTAATTTTGCTATCCATTCATTGTAATTGATCTGATCTATACTTCCATTTCATCACAGTTTGTATTACGTATCAATTCGATTCATTGTACAGTGTACATGTGGTACACCTCTGGACATGACTTCATATCCTTGTGTAGGACACCCCCCTGGGACATTATCATTGAACCCCCTCTGGACACAACCTGATGTAGTATAACCCCCTAGGACTTTACAATTGAACCCCCTCTGGACACAACCTGATGTAGTATACCCCCTAGGACTTTACAATTGAACCCCCTCTGGACACAACCTGATGTCGTATACCCCCCTAGGACTTTACCATTGAACCCCCTCTGGACACAACCTGATGTAGTATACCCCCCTAGGACATTACCATTGAACCCCCTCTGGACACAACCTGATGTCGTATACCCCCCTAGGACTTTACAATTGAACCCCCTCTCGACACAACCTGATGTAGTATACCCCCCTAGAACATTATCATTGAACCCCCTCTGGACACAACCTGATGTAGTATAACCCCCTAGGACTTTACAATTGAACCCCCTCTGGACACAACCTGATGTTGTATACCCCCCTAGGACTTTACAATTGAACCCCCTCTGGACACAACCTGATGTAGTATACCCCCCTAGGACATTATCATTGAACCCCCTCTGGACACAACCTGATGTTGTATACCCCCCTAGGACATTACCATTGAACCCCCTCTGGACACAACCTGATGTAGTATACCCCCCTAGGACATTACCATTGAACCCCCTCTGGACACAACCTGATGTCGTATACCCCCCTAGGACTTTACAATTGAACCCCCTCTGGACACAACCTGATGTTGTATACCCCCCTAGGACTTTACAATTGAACCCCCTCTGGATACAACCTGATGTAGTATACCCCTTAGGACATTACCATTTACAAAAATCTCACTGTGCGACACCCCTAGATATAGGTCATTGCCAATAATTGCAATTGGACCCCCCTCTGGACATATCTCCCTGCAATAGAACATCCCCCTAGGACATTACCATTGGACCCCCTCTGGACAACTTTTTTGGTCATCAGTAGGGGTGTACAATTATTTTATGGAATAGCCCAATGAGCGTCCGAAATTTCTGGTAATGACGCGGTTCTACAAATTATAGACCTTATGCACACGAGTTTTCGTCACGTGATCAGCGTGTGACTACTTTATGACTGGCAGTTTTATTAGAGTACTATGGAGTTGGAAATGATCTAAACATGCCGGCTTAAAACCCTCAACAATGAAGATGTATGTTCGATCTCTAGATCTGTGCAGCATTGCGCTCTGGGTTTTGATCGCCGCCGTACCGAACGTATAATGGCATGTTTTCCGTTTGGTAGTCCGCCGAAGCGGTTAAAAAAAAGAAGTTTTAGAACAGCATGGTTATTTATCGTGCCTAGAGTGCGCCGAAAGCCATTTTTACTTAACCTGTACTTAGTGAATAGGCATATATATATTCAGGTTTTTGTGGTGTGACAGGGCAAACTGTGCTCCCTTTTGCACCTCGTACTCTTAGATCTATTAACATTAACAAAGAAGATTAAAATAGATTACTAGGAAGGTTCTAATTTGCGCATCATATTTGGGTCATGCACGTTCGCTTGCAGAGTTATTGATATCGTAATGAACTTGTGCTAAAAACTACGTATACAATTCTAAAGATAGTCATTCCTAAAGAAAACTCAAATGATATTTGTACAATCGACTGTGTGTTCTGCATTATATAATATGTGCGAAACACAATTAGCAAATGCATGCATATCAGTATAAATGAGCCATTTTAAACCACAGTCGGGACGATATCATCCGATTTTCCTCTTGGAGCTATCTCCATAGTTAAACATGCCAATCTCCCCTAGCTAGCTTCATTGCACATACTTCTATAGTATAGAGGCCTATGGCATAATTATCAACATCCTTTGTCTAAACACCGCAACACCATTCATTCACATGCACCAACACACCGCACTTTTGACTGACAGTAATCTTTATTGTGCGTGAATTGCCTATTTTACTTGGCTCCGCGCACAGCACGACCACCGCCTTCGACAAAAATTTTTTTAAAATCATTGATACAACATAGGGATGTGATCATAATGTCAGTTCTTCTCGAATGAGACGAATTGTGTGCTTTGCGCATACATGCATGGCACACCGTGTCTGTTGATTAGCTAAGAGAGCACAAGTTGCTACTAAAGGCCTATGTTAGACTACGACTGATTGTGTACGCATACCGTTTCCGAAGGTGGTATAAGTCGACCCACTAGTTTCCTTTCGTTTGGCGCGGGGGGGTGCGTGGGATTCAGTACCAGGAAAGCACGCGTGCATGCATGATGCAGAGCCAAACAAAGCAGCTCAACAATTGAAGGAAGAAACCATATTAAAACTGTTTACACAGAACGGAAATGCATCTTTATGGAACATTTGCGCATCTAGCGAGTGTTGAATTTTTCAAATCCATGCATCACTCGCATTAACTATTGTAACGAATGCAGTACATGTTCTTTAGCTCTCAGTGGTACGACCCAGATCATGCCAGCATGATGACGCCCATGAACTCACACAGCAACATGCGTGGTAAAGTCGCGGCCCAAGGCATGATGACATTAGTCGTCAGTTTCTTATCACCTGCAATTGAATTAAGCAGGCAAGGTTTTGCGACGTGACCTTCCATACTGTTAAAGCCAATCATGAAAGTGCAAAAGCATCATGGAAGTATATATTGCAATAGTGATGGTAAATTAAAATAATAATGGTTTTTATCTTTTAAACTGTGATGTTGTCACAGAGGTATAATGTTTAGAGCTTCAATTTTTCACTCAGTTTGACACCGTGCTGATTTTTGTCACTGCATGTTAAGAGTATAATCCAATATCAAACCCACCCCCCCCCCCCCCCCCCCCCCCCCCCCCTCATTATTTTCTTCGGCTCGATGTGCCTTGTATGCATAAGGTTCTCAATCGTCTTTCTAGACGAACTGACATCCTGATCAAATCCCTATATAATTATGTTGTATAAATGATAAAATAGTCAAAATCGCTATTCGTTCATATCGAGGGCGGTGGTCGTGCTGCAGAACAAATAAAATCGCAATAAGGATCGCGGTCAGTTCAGAAGATCCACACCGTGCTGTGCTTTGGAGTGTAGCATTGCATTGCGGTGTTGCGGTGTTTAGAAAGCTGCGGTTGTTTCGGTGTAATCACAACCCATAAGAACTAACCATGACAGTTTACTCAGCTAGGGTTGTCGGCTTACACGCAATTAAATTAGTGGGCACAAAGTAAGCTGTGAATGTCTGTTGTTGCGGGGTGTAGCTTTTTGTTGTCCATGATTGAGATTGTAGAATAAATGCAATTTACAATAAACAAGAACCAGACCATGATGATTTAAATCAATAAATGCAGTGCATAATATTTATTTATTTTTGTCACTTCAGAAGCGTTGTCTCTTGTAAAACTTCTGTCAACAACTTAATCTGCACATGTCATGTATAAAACTGAGGTGATTTGGTGTTTATGTCATTGCAAATGAGGATGACAAACATGTTTACAAAGACCTTCCAAGGTATGGATGTTCCCACACTACATTGTGAAGCCATGCTTTAGATCACAGAGCCAAGTTTACTTATCATTAAGTTGTGCTAAGGCGTTTAAAGCTCTGCATTACCTCACTTTTATAATAAATCCCTGTTCAGCAAGCACCAAGTCTCCCCTGTAAAGAAAATCACATTTTCTAATGATGACTTTGTCAGACAATCTGTTCTCTCAATGCAATATTTGACAACTCATGCTAGAAATGAAAAGGCCGGGATGCTCAATCAAGACTTCAAAATGAGCTTTAAATACATCTTGCAAGTTTTCTTGCATCAGGTCAGACAATCAGTTGAAGTGTGATATGCAAAATCCCTGGACACTTGTAAATGGATTTACTAAGTACTATAGAACAAAGCTTTAGATGCTATGCTTTCAGATCTCTCTGGCACAATTTAAACTAGTATCTAGTAATAAAAATAGTTTACCTGCAATGCAATTCAGTGGCCTGAACACACGGAAAACAGGCTGCTGTCTGCCAACTGGAAAAGAAATATTTGCAGTGGATGATGCCGTAAATTGCACATACATATCCAATTCGCATACAGAGGCTTGTGCCCGTATTTAGGCTGCTGTGTCACTGTGTTAATTAGGCTTTGTGATCTTAAAGTATAAATGCATTGTGAGGAAAATTCTAAATCTTCTGTATCATGTTTTGTCATCAAGATTTGCATTTCCTGCAACTCAGTTTTTACACATGACACTTGATGTCTAAGAAGTGTATTTTCAGTTCTTTCATTGTTGACAGATATTTTCTTCGAGAGAACAACACTGCGGGAGTGAGTTTAAACAAAAGTCTGGTCCTAGTTGTTTAATGCTAACTGCAGCCAACATTATGACAATTCAACCATCAATGAATTTCAAAAATCATGAAGTGTTAGTCATCACCATTGACCCTTTCACCATTAGCACCATCACCAACATCATTACCTCATTGTTCACAAGAACATAATCATGTGAACCAAGTCTGCATTTCTTTCAAATTCCTTAGCTAACCACCATCAGTCCCCATACGTATCATCCCAGTTGTTATAATTTGTAATCTGTTTATGATCTGCTAAACCATCATCTGCAGTTCCAAGTCATCCTTGAAAGTCATTACGTTAATGCCCACAAAACTGGCGTATAGAGAGACCATGCATTATCTCGCATTTCACCAACAGTAAATTGTATATCAGTGATGTCCAAATATGTAGAATGGTCTCTAAAAAGATTAATTGCACAAAATGTGGGTCCTGAGATAGTTAATATTTATCCAACGGCCCAGCGAATAAAAAGTTATGTTTAGGGTGCATTAAAATCTTACTCACATGTATCGGTACCTTACGAGAAACGAAGCTAATAAAAAGTGGTACAATAATGTCAGTATTAAGTTTTCTAATGCACTTTTCCATTTCAGCCTCCTAACATGGTACATCAATGGTAGGAATGGCTATAGCGGTTTCTTATTACAAATGTGGCTATGGGTTGATGCATGCTGCATATGATCTTTGTGATTCATCTTCCCTCCTAAATCTTTTTGATGGGGTGCCTTCTAATATTTTCGATGGGGTGATAAATAGACGTATATCTCAGTCCTTTTTACATACACATCTCAAAGAGCTTCCACATATATGTACCATTAATAAGCATGTAAAATGACATAATAATAGTTAGGACACCAAAGAACATGGCAGGGGTACGTGTGAACCTCCCTCGATGACAGGGCACCCCCGGCTATTAATGATCCATACTGTATACAGGTTGTATTGCACAAATGAATTCACGTTGAAACAGAATACATGGTAATAATCATAGCAGGGTTTCAAAACAATGATACATTAATAAAAGTAATGAATGTTATCATTTTACCAATAGTACCATGTCTTCTGAGCTGTATGAATGGAGGTGTGCTACAAAGTAATACATGTACTTGTGACTGCAGAACAAGTGTGATCTATGGTGGATCAAACTGTGCAAGTAAGATATTACGATGAATAATTGTCTTAAATACGTGGGGGGAATGCAGAATGCATGTAAATCAGTTTCTCATGTAACTAATTAATATGATGCATTCCAGTATTACATTGCAGCTTATCATTTTCTATAAAAGCCAGTTGTGTGCACTATATACAAAGCCAGTCAGCTGATGCAAATAAAATTGAACATGAACATATTCGTTCAAATATGATGTTTGATATTCATATTCAAACCATCAGAAAAAACGAGCTCAAGGAAAATATCAAGTTGGGACATTAATTTACTATACAGGATGTCCACAAAAGAATGCAACATTTCAATATTGAAATTTAAAAACTGCTTGATTTCTTTAACATATGTTGCAGTAGTTGTCAAATACTAACAACCCAACTTAAGTGGTTAAGTAATTGTTTCAAAACCCTCTTAAATCATAATATTCAAAACCTCTATTATCAAAGTTATTCAAGATTACGGTTAGAACTAATTGATTTTAATAACTACTGATAAGTAAGCAAAATCTGAATATGTGGTGGAACAGCACTGATTTCAAGATTTAGTTATTAATCTTTAAGACCATAATGTGCTTTAAGATTGAAGCCATTAATTATAATGAACATCACAAATTACACCATTATTCAATGAAGTAAAAACACCATATGATATTATCTAATGGTGAGTTATTAATACTCAAAGTTCATTAAAATTATAGGGATTATTTAGCATTTTCAAGGTTGATTTGTTGTTTTGAATACTAATAGTAAAACGCCAATCAAATTTCACACCTATTGTCAAGTTTATTATGCAGTTCATAAAACATGTCATTAAATGTGTCATACATTATTATGTCGAATTAATTGCAAGCTATTTGATCTTATCTTTTGAACCGTTAAAGATAATCGAATTCTAATAATGCAGTTTGTTTTTGCCTAAGTATGATTTATTACATATTCATAAATTCATTTAGATTGACAATCCTATTAAGGAATTATTATTATTTTTTTAAAGCGTTGCGTTCTTTTATGGACACCTTGTAAACATATGCATTTTTTAAATAAAAGATAATGAACATAACTTGAATATTGATCATATTTGCTTGATAGGTTTTACAGATAAGTTGCAACGAAAAGTAATACTATATTTCATTTAGACATTAACAATTAATGGATGAAATTCAAGTTAACATTACTATCCTTACAAGTCATTTCTCAGCGTGTACCTCCAGCTATTGCACATTTAAATGCCTCTTGTTAGCTTTGCAGAAGAGATTAATTTTACTAGCATGAGTGTAGCAGTAAACTTGAAACAATTGAACAGGCCAGCTGGATAAAGAATAGGAGTCCAATAAATGATCAAAACATTACTGATTAGATAACCTCTAAAGTTACCATAGCAATCTGTCCACATAAGCCATAGACAACACATCCGAAATATTATTACATGAAGCATTCAAGATGGTTTGCTCACCAAAGAATATTACATTTGTGTAGCCAATGGATTAGATATCTCTAGCCATTAGTTATATGTTACTCTTGCAATAACAGATTATCTTATATCAAGGATACGACGAAAGAGGACACATGCCAGCATTCGAAGCATCATAACAACTTTTGTATACTTCCTGATTTACGTAATCTGAGAGATGTCCAATTAATTGAATCACTGCTGGCTACATGCACTGTGTAGATAATTAGTTTAAGCAGCTTAGCTCGTGTTATGTGGCATGTGAAATACTCAAGGCAAAATGGCACGATGGCAGGGCCATGTGCCTAATTCAGGAATATAATTTTACCTGAATGACTACAAATTTCTTTTCTTTTATAGCATGTATGTGCTTGAATAAAGGAATCTGCAGTGGATCTGCCTGTATATGCCCACCCGGGTATACTGGAACATTGTGTCAGACCTCAAGCCCAAAAACTGGAAAATTAGGTATGATTGTAATACTAACATGCATGCCCATGGGTGCATGAAATAATTTGGACATCATATACTTAATAAAAGTGTAGATTTACAATGTATGATTACAATATATGTTTACAATGACTATATCATGTCAAGTGAAACTGATTGGGCCAGTGAATAGGCATATATTAATGCATACGTAGGACTGTTGCTACGAAAAATGAAATTGGACATATCTTGGTATTTCCCTTATATAAGAAAGGAAGTTGTAGAGGACCTAGGATACTTGTTCAGGGCTGAGACAGAGGAAAACCAGCCCCATTCAGTGTGGCAGTTACATTCGTTCTTTCCTCTGACACCCTGAATGAAGTTAGTGCGTGCAGTTGGGCTAGCAGCCTGTGCAGCTGAATCCAGAAAATCTGCTGTTAAGGATGCCAAGTGCCAAGAGCTGTGATGGTCTTGTACTGCACCTGTCATAGATACCTATTGTAAGGGCATGGGAAAATGAGGTTCAATATTCATTCTCCCAACTAGACTCTTTGCTTGCCATGAACCAGTCCGTATTAGAGTCGGAGTGTTCTGATGTCACTCTGCACAATCACATTACATGTGTTTGGAGTGTCTCAAAAAGACTGATAGTAGAAATCGGATGGTTAATATTAATCCTATATGGTCCAGCGAATACAAAGTAATGCCAGTTTAAGGTGCATTAAAATCTCTCTCTCTCTACCCACTAGTATATAAAATGATGAAAGCTAATGAAAATAAATGAGCACATTTATTTTCGTGCAATAACTTTTTCATTTCTGTCTCAAGTATTACTATCAATAAGCCCGTAAAATAACACCAATAATTTAATAGGACACCCAAAAAAGACAAGAAAAAAAACGGATGGTGGCGAGTACAATTGGAAGTGATGACATGGCATCCCAGCTATCAATGATCTCTAGTAGCTACAGCTACCACTTCAGGATAAATAGTTGTTTAATAAATAGTGATACATGTTTATATTAATGAGGTAATACGCTCAGGCGTATGCCGTAGCCCGAGAATTTTAAGGTGTGTGTGTGTGTGTGTGTGTGTGTGTGTGCGTGTGTGCGTGTGTGTGTATTATTTGGTATGAATTATTGTAATCGGTTAAGTAATTGTATCAAACCCTCATAATTCAAAGGGAAAAAACAAAGGGAAAAAATACAGAAAATACTATCATTTTCCAATAGTGCCATGTCTTCTGAGCTGCAAGAATGGAGGTGTGCTACAAAATGGTACATGTACTTGTGACTGCAGAAAGAGTGTGATCTATGGCGGACAGAACTGTACAAGTAAGAAATATGAATGATAGATAATGCGATGATATGCTATCCAGCATGAATGTGTGTAGAAATGTAGAATGCATGTAAATCAGTTCCTCATGCAACGGATTTATTTATGATGCATTCCAATGCTGCATCTTAGCATATTTTATGAAAGTCAAGTGTGCGCGAAATACAGGGAGCCAGTCAGCTGATGCAAATAAAATCGAATATGAAACAATCAAGTGTATTTGTTCAAAGCTAAATTGATATGATTTTAATACAAACCTTCAAAGAAAAAAGGAACCCCAAGGAGAATATCTAATTATACTGGAGGTAATATAACAGGTAGATGGGAAAAAACTACAATCAGGCTGAACCTCAACCTAGTTACCTCCAGATGTTTCGTCTTTAACTATTAGCTTCTATTATGTCATAATAGTTCATGTATATATTGTATTTAGAGGCAAGCATACTGATTTAATGTGAAGCATTCTATGCATCGTTGTATGATTGTATTTATGACTACAATTTATTTTTATTTTAATAGCATGCATGTGTAAAAATAAAGGAATCTGCAAAGGATTGGCCTGTACATGTCCACCTGGGTATACTGGAACACTGTGTGAGACTGGGTGCTCAAGCCCGTCATGCACGAATACTGGCAAATGTGGTATGAACGTAATACTGACATGTATGGCATGGGTGCATGACATTAATTGGGCATTGTATTAAAGAGTATGTTTACAATGATCTATATAAACTGGAACCTGATTGGACCAGTAAATAGGGTACCTGTATATAATTCAATTATTATATATATGGATCATTGTAATAAAAAGGGACAAGTATTCAAATTACTTCATATTTCTAGGTCCTTTATCTCTCTAATGCACAGGAAATTGGCCTGTCCATCTTAGAATTACAGTGGCCTGAATTTTTAATTATGCACACATGGATCAACTTCGATGATCATTCCTGGAATATAATACAGTTAGGTCTCTTGTCACGGCAACAATCCCTTAACTGTCTATGGCTTGCTCTTATTTGGATATTCCTAGAAACATTTATAATTGCAAAATGGTCCTGTGCCATTGGTTGCCAAAATGAAATGATTGTACAAAAACCATAGTATATAGTGTTACCTAATAAAATTAACTTCCCCTTACAATGTTGTGTTGCATTGAACAAGAGTTATTGCTTTCTGTATGATATGCATACCTACCTCAAGGCATAACCCATGATCTTTCTTGTATCATTATGATGCTGAAGACAACTTACAGCCTCACTATGGAACTAATAAGCATCGCACTGGTTGTAAGCCCCACTGTACCCATGGTCACAAACATCACTGTACCCATGGTCACAAGCATCACTGCACCCATGGTCACAAGCATCACTGTTCCCATGGTGACAAGCATCATTGCACCCATCGTTACAAGCACCACTGTTCCCATGGTGACAAGCATCACTGCACCCATGGTTACAAGCACCACTGTGAAACTCACGATGACTCCAGTTACTCACATCGTCATGGACCAAAAAATAACATGGACATCATTGATCGACTCAGAGCACCCTATGGATAGTGCCATTTCCTAGTAACACTTGAGAACTGAGAGCAACTGTAGTAGTAGTAGTAGTTTTAGTGCTGATAATTCAAAGACAAATCAATAACATTTGGCATTATTAATGAGAATCAAATTGAAGTGTGTACTATTGATACTTTTGATAGTGTTACTGGGAAATGAAGATAAAATGACCACTTCTTTGAAGTCAATATAAGTTAATAAGGGTCATGGATTAAGCCAGTTCTATTAGCTTACCTTACTTTGATACATTGTGGTTTATAATTAATCCAGATTATGTTCTGCACGTATTCATCGGGTTGTCTTTTTCATGCTCTTAATATCCTTGGCCAAAGTTCTTATTGCATTTTTCTAACTTCAAGACAAGTTAACATATAAATATATAAATTTAGTTATCAAGGACAGTGATATGATCTCAATGGTTTGAATTACTTGAAGCATCCAATACAATCCTACTCTTCATCTTTCAAATCGAAAATAAGCAGATCCAAAACATGATAAGGATTAATATACTGCACAAGGTAGGCAATAGTATACTATTTATTCTTATAAATTTCCTACTTTGACATTCAACAGCATTACAAAGATATCAATTGAAATGTGCAATACAATAGTACAAGCCCCACAGAATTATTGAACTTGATAACATTAATATTCTCTCAAACGGTATAGAAATATATAAATTAATGTACAATACAGACAATTATCATGCTAAGTACAGGCCTATTACACCACTACAGATTAAAGGTACACTACTATTTACGAGGTTTTCGTGAAAGAAGAATCCTTGCGATCATGTCAATTTCTTTTGCCTGACGAAGGGTATAGAGTGTCCCTTCATACATCATTGCTGCAATCACATCCTTCTTGCTCTCTGCTAGGTCAATTGGATTAGCCAGTATCGGTGATAGGCGAAAGTACTGGGCACCTGTTGACTTACACCATGCCTCTGCTATTTCAACCACATCACCGTCTGATTGTGTAGACTGTGAAATGAACATATTTAGGACACTTCCAAGGCCTGAAAGTGTCTTTGGAATGCGTGCAATGGAGGTGAAGATATTGGAAAGTGTTGGTACATATACTTCCACACTGTCCACTGGTAAAGGACTTGTGCTGCCTGTACCGAGGGATAAAACAAACCCCAATTTAACTGCCTTTCCTTCTACTTGTGCTTGCTGAAATATCTCTGTCAGGGCCGATAATGTAGGATTGTTAGCCATTACACCACCATCAATGAATCGATCATTGTGCGGAGGAAAATATATTGGAGCGGCAGTAGTGGCTCTCGCTGCTTCCCATACCTTCCAGTTGCTAGAATAGCGACCGAAGTTGCATATTTTATGCATATTTGGTGGATTTGTGGTTGCGTCCACTGAATGTACGATGATTCGAGGGTGTGCAATATCAGATATCTTTTGTTCTAAACCAAATGTATCCTTTGCAATGGCATCAGAGACATCTGAAGTGAATGTAGGAGTTGTGGAAAACACATCATCAGCAACTTTGAACACTGCAGCCCTCCCTGCTTCCAGACTAGCTTTTAAGGCCGTGCATGAGAGAGTTATAAGACCACCAATGCTAGTACCAGCCATGTAGTCAAAGTATTCTTCAATGCGAGCACAATCAGGTTGAAGCTGCTTCATTCGACGATGAATAGCTAACAGCATTTGCAGAGTAATCAGCCCCCTAACACCTCCGCCATCAAGACAAAGGGCGAAGACAGAATCACGCGGAATGTTAGGGAGACGTGGCGCAGTTGCAAATGCACGATTTGCCTGGTCAACTGCATCCGATGTCTCTTTGAGAACTTGAATGCAAGCTTTTTTGTCTTGATCAGTGGATTGCTCCGCCATCTGTAAAGGTGTTAACCCATTTTTGTTCTTGATGCTGATGCTACCACCAAATGCAATGATTGCCTTAACAAGCGCTACGTTGCCTTGCTGCACTGCGTAGTGAAGTGCAGTGTCACCTGTTTGTGGATTTTGCACATCTGGGTTTGCTTCAGCTTGTAAAAGGGACACAGAACTATTGATATAGCCCTTTGTTATGGAGAGCATGAGTGGTGTCAGTCCTTGACTGTTTGGTGCATTTAAAGCATTGAGCAGTTCCTGCTTCTCTCTACCCCCATCTGTTTCTTTCTGAATAAAATCACTTTTGCCATGATGTGCTGCTTGGATGCAAAGCGCATTGTCATTCCCTGCTGCAAGATGGATAGGATTATTTCCTCCCTCATCCGATAGAGGCTTTGCAATATTGACTCCAGATTCAATAAGACTACTGATGACATCTGGATTGTGTTGCTCAAAGGCACAATAGACCGCAGTTTTTCCTTCCTTGTTTTTGGCATTGAAAAGCTCATCTCTTTGTTCCTCGCTTAGTGAACTCGTTATGCATTGGATGGCGTTTGCTGACCCAGCCATGACTGCACTGTGCACCAAAGTGTTGTCGTCATCGTCCTTGACGTCCAGCTTTAGTCCTTTATTTATCAATTTATCCATACCTTCACTGTTGTTTTGGGAAATGGCTTGGAGAGCAAGGGCTCTTAGTACTTTAACCCAATCCGGATGGGCATCAGGGTTGGACTGCATCAGTTCAGTAATCGCATCGCCCAGATCCTCAGGCCGTTTCGGTTCAGGCATTACAATCGCTTCCAACAATCCCGTCGTAAGCATCAATGTGCAATCGTCCACCAATGGCTCCACTGTCTGACACAAGCGTTTGAAAGCTTGCTTTGATTCGTCTAAATCAGCTGTTTCGTGTAGGACAAAAGTTTGACTTCTCTGGGTGCCGGGATTTTTTTGGTGTATAAGTATATTGTAATCCTGCTTATTATTGAAGATGCTTTTCAAGTACGCCCACGTCATTTTCCCACCCACATTAGCTTCCACCTCCCAAAGGCCGATGTTGGTGGAGATATACTTGGCATCTTCTTGAGGAGGGTACGAAGTTAAATCGAGCACTTTGCCTTTTCTCGGTAGCCCGCTCACGTTGCGAACCACGTACGTCGTATTAGGATTGGTTACGACTATCTCTCTTCTTTCTGTAGACGACAACCATCCGGAAGCAGCAATCGCTGCCACAGAGAGGCCTCCAGTTGTGTACAAAAAGATACGACTAAACCTGCTTGAAGACATCGCGATATTTTTACGAAGTTCTGGCGACGATCGATCATAACGTTACCATTAAATATACCAGCCGGCCGTTTCCGGAAACTATTAATATAAATGTTACGGGCTGTATTTGTTTAGTGAACTATACCATTTAGCCCTTCACATATTAAAAGACACGCACCAAATTAGCTCAGGAGCACACGTAACAAAATGCTGCATAGACCTGGAGATAATCTCTGCGCTTCTGCATAATAAAAATATTTATAATTACTCAATTTGCTGTACATCCATCGCAGCAGTTTAATATGCAACGCAATGTAATCACCCGCATGCCATTACATGATATGTACCAGAGTTGTGTGCAGACTGTGCTGCCTTATAGCATGAACCACATGCAGATATTTGTCTCAGACACATAGTAACGATATTCAATGATTCTGTGAATCACAACACAGTGACTGTGTCGTTCCGCGAATGCCGCAACCACAGTCATCAGTGGAAAGCAGGGGCTGAGGGCCATCTGTTGTCTTCACTGCCACCTGGTCCTTCCCACCTATACCTTACTGCCATCTGCTGTCTAGAATTTCCACCTGCCCTGTTTCTCTCTTTCGAATTCTTTTCATCCATCAAGTCCACACCTGACTGTGGTTTTTGGCATTAGAGTAGGAGAATATTACTAATACCATACCAGCCATACATTACTTACCCCCCCCCCCCCCCCCCCCCCCTCCCAAGTACATGTATGTTCCACAATTTATGGATGGCCACTTAATAAGCTTCCCAATTACAGTACACCGTTTAGATGTTCTTGACAGATAATACTGTGGTCTTAATTGATATGGGAAAATAGTCCTGTGGTGGTAGTTATTCAATTAGTAGCTGAAGCATTGAAAAAGTATTACATGTACATAGGTTTCTCACACAGGCACACACACAAACACAACACACTGTATACACACACACACACACACACACGCACACACACGTACACACACACACGTACACACACACACACACACACACACACACACACACCACACACACACACACATTTTGCACGCCCATATGAGCAATTCACCTAAAGTGTGCTTTTTAAAATACAACAATAGATAGTACATGTGCCTGATTTATTCCTAGGAATCAGGCAAACAAGTAAAGCTGGCACTGAATTAATGGTCGGGTTGGTTCTTCTACTAAGATATAATATAAATATGTGTACATGTACACATATGTCATAAAGTTTGTCATGTTTACTGTTTTTGCCTTACATGTACATGTATACAGTGTACATGTATATAGCTGTGTATAACACAGCGCTATACACAATAAAATCCCAATACACTACAGCATATAATAATACCTTGTTCGTGGTGCTTTGTGTTCAGTTGGGTGGTGGTGGGGGGCTTACAAGTGTAATACTACAAACTAGCACAAAGCTATTTTATATCTTATCCAAGCTAAATAATAACTGAGAAGTTTGACATCTGGTTTTCCCAGGAAACCCTTAATTTATTCATACTACATTAGTAGTAACTAACATAAAAGTCACAGCTCACAGCAATGGAATTTAGTTGGCCTTAATGCTTTTAGTGGCCTTAATGCTTTCATCATCCATATACATGTAGATAAAACTGGACTGGCCTTCACCAAATGAATTTTTTTTGGATGAAAGCAGCACATGTAAGGGTGCGCTATGAAAACCAACAGCTTTCTCAGCTCCAGGATGAATTCTTTGTTGTGAGCTGTGACTTCTCTGTTGTTCCAAACTGGCACTGTATGAACAACCCATGCACAGCAGTAAGGGATAAAAATGATGGTGATAGAAGGGGATGAGTTGTGAACATCAAGGAAAAGGTGCGGGTTTCCCAGGAAACCCTTAATTTATTCATACTACATTAGTGGTAACTAACATAAAAGTTACAGCTCACAGCAATGGAATTTAGTTGGCCTTAATGCTTTTAGTGGCCTTAATGCTTTCATCATCCATATACATGTAGATAAAACTGGACTGGCCTTCACCAAATGAATTTTTTTTGGATGAAAGCAGCACATGTAAGGATGTGCTATGAAAACCAACAGTTTTCCCAGCTCCAGGATGAATTTTAGGATGTGAGCTGTGACTTCTCTGTTGTTCCAAACTGGTACTGTATGAACAACCCATGCAGGGATAAAAATGATGGTGATAGAAGGGGATAAGTTGTGAAGATCAAGGAAAAGGTGTGGGTAGTGGCAATGCAGTTAATGCTGCCGAATAAGGAATAGGTCTCTCTAGTGCATTATACATCTACAATGTAAGAGACAGAAGGTGAACTGCATGCATTTAGGATGTTGTGTTAAAAAACATAGCTTATGTAGCAGTGGCCAAAGGATATATAGTAACACGTGTACAGACTGACTAAGAACACAAAAAGAGAGTATTTATACATACAAGTGCGCACACGATGTCACATGCAAATGTTCTGGCAAGTTCGAGCCCATCTGGCGCATGCGTGCACATGCGCAAAGAGATATTTGCATTACACTGCTCCCTCTCTTTTAGTGTTCCACGTAGGCTCCATAGCGATCCGGAGGGTGTCTGTTTCGTACTGGGTACCGTGGTTGAATGTTAATTTCTTGCGGTGGAGGGGGGGCAGCGTCCGTGGCTGGTTCTTCTGCCACTGGCTCGTCATCATAGCTGTCCAGCAGCTCTACATATTTTCCTGTTGGTTGACGATCAATTTGAGTCTCGGGCGTTGTAGGCGGTCTACTATTTTGTCGATCCTCAGCGGTAGAAGCTACACATGGTTTCAGCCTGTCGAAGTGAACAATTTGAGTTTTCTTTCGACCCTGAAGGCTTTTGATTTTGTAATTGCTTTCGCCCAGGCGTTCAACAACTTTCAGTGGCCCTTTCCAGGGGTGGTGTAGCTTCCTGGATCGTCCGCGAGGGACTGCTGGTGAATGAAGCCATACCAAATCACCGGGGCTGAACGGTTTCCCGTGGACTCTCTCATCGTATAGCGCCTTTTGTCTTTTATGTTCAGCTTGGCATTTTTCTCTCACTAGCTTGTATGCTTCTTGCAACCCCTCCTTCAACTTCTGCGCAAAACCTGCTGCGGTATCCGGCCCTGTCCGGTTAGTTCCATACATAAGATCGATCGGTAGTTTGACTTGGCGACCAAACATCAGAAAGAACGGGCTAAACCCTGTAGTGGAATGAATGCTCGAATTATACGCCAGGCAGAGCTTACGAATGTGGTGCTGCCAATCGGCCTGGTGGTTGTCAATTGTTGTGGCTAGCATGTCTAACAGAGTTCTATTAAAGCGCTCCACCATCCCGTTGCATTGGGGGTGGTATGGCGTAGTATGCGTTTTTCTGATCTGCAGAAGCACGCATATTTCTTTTACCAACTCTGACTCGAACTGACGTCCTTGATCACTGTGAAGTTGTTCGGGGGGAGAGAAACGGCAGAACATTTCATCTACAAGTTTTTTGGCTACAGTTGTGGCTTCTTGATTAGGTATTCCATACACTTCTACCCACCGAGTAAAGCAATCTGAGGCTACCAGAACATACTTGCAGCCATCCTCGGTCTCAGGAAGGGGTCCCATGATATCAACACACACTATTTGCATCGGATACCCAGCTCGTAATGATTGTAGGGGCGCCTTTCTTTTCGGAGCAGCTGTCTTCCTTGTTGTACAACGAATGCAGGTTCTGCACCAATCTTTGACTGCTTCGGTACATCCTGGCCAGTAAAAACGCTCTTTGAGTTTGTTTAGCATTTTTTCTTCACCAAGATGACCACCAATGGCGCCTTCATGAAGGTCCCGAAGGGTATCCACCTGCAACTTGGCGGGTAATACGAGCTGCAAGTAATCACGACACTTATCGATGCATTTTCTCCAAAGAACTCCGTTTTGGATGTTGAGAGAGCCCCAGTGCTGCATCAAGACGCGACTTTCCCAGCTCCATGACTTGGATACGTCTGCAGACGGTGTCTTGCGATCGAGCACTGCGCGGTAGACTGGTCCTATAGCTTCGTCTTGAAGTTGCAATTTACGCATCTCATTGGGAGTACACGTCTGGAACGGCGATAAGACCGCGCCAATACCTGTAATCACAGCATTGTCACCCTGACTTGTTTCAACGTTTTGATTCTCTCGACCACACTGACGGCAAGGAACTCTGGAGAGCGCGTCTGCGTTGCAATGGCGAGATCCTTGACGATGCACGACGGTAAAGTTGTACTCCTGAAGTTTCTCTAGCCAGCGTGCAAGTTGACCTTCAGGCTCTTTGAAGTTCCGGATCCAGACCAACGATCCGTGGTCTGTTCGAAGGGTGAACTCTCGTCCAAGAAGGTACTGTCGGAATTGCTGTACAAACGATACTACAGCTAATAGTTCTTTACGAGTGACACAGTACCTCTGTTCCGGTCTGCTTAGTGAACGGCTGGCGTAGGCAATGACACGTTCTGACCCTTCGTCGCTGATCTGGGATAGCACGGCACCAATCCCTGTGTCGCTCGCATCCGTATCGAGGATATAACGTCGGTTGTAATCTGGGTAGGCAAGAATTGGGGAGGAAACCAGGCATTTACGCAATTCGTCAAAGGCATTCTGACAGTGTATTGTCCAATCGAAGGGAACGTTTTTTTCCGTCAAACGATGCAGTGGTTTCGAGATAGACGCAAAATTTTTGACAAACCGCCTATAGTAGTTTGCCAGCCCTAAAAATTGTTGTACCTCCTTCTTACTTAGCGGGGTGGGCCATTTTGACACAGCGTCGGTTTTGCTCGGGTCTGTAGCGATTCCCTCAGCTGATACTATATGCCCCAAAAATGCAACCCGTTGTTGACACAGACTACACTTCGTTGGCTTCAGTTTGAGCCCTGCCCCCCTCAACTGGGCCAAAACCTTGCTAAGGTGGTGCAAATGATCCTTAAATGTACGACCCACAACAATAATATCATCAAAGTAAACCAAGCAACTCGACCATTTCAAACCACCCAATACCCTATCCATCAGTCGCTGGAATGTAGCTGGAGCGTTACATAAACCGAAGGGCATTACTTTAAATTGGTACAGACCTTCCGGTGTAGTAAAAGCTGTTTTCGGCTGATCTTCAGGGGCGACTTCGACTTGCCAGTAGCCGGTAGTAAGGTCCAGTGTGGAGAAAAATTTGGAGCCGGCCAGCGTGTCAAGTGTATCGTCCACTCGGGGTAGCGGATAGGCATCTTTCCTGGTAACCTCGTTGACCTTCCTATAGTCCACACAAAATCTTGTTGTCCCGTCTTTTTTCTTGACCAGTACTATCGGGGAGGACCATGGGCTATCAGAGTGTTCAATGGCATTCTTCTCCAACATATCTCGCAAAATCTCCTTCAGTTCCTCCCTAAGTGCGTGAGGGGTCCGGCGGGGTGGGAGGTGCACTGGTTGGGCATTGCCAGTGTCAATGCGGTGTTGGAGCACTTTTGTATGACCTAGGTTCTTGGTGCTGAGTGAGAAAACATCTGCAAATTCCAACAACAACGAAAAAAGTTCTTCTTTTTCATCCTTATTAACATCATCCCCAACCCTCGATACCATTTCCCATAAGAGGCTTTGATCTTCCCGTGAAATGTTGAACTTTTCTGCAACAGTTGAGATTTCTATGACTGGGTCCTGTTCCAGCAGCTCCATATGAGCAATCTCCGTCCCTTTCTTCAATACAACGATTTCTTCTCGAGGGTTGACCACGCGCACAGGGACTGGTTTGGCGTTAGGGCACACCACTGCATGAGCAACCATTACTCCATGTCGAGCAGAGGTATTGCCAGTCACAACCCATGTACCCTTCGCGACTGGTGTTGCCAGATCAACCATAAGTTCTACCTCACTCGCTGCTGGAATGACAATTTTCTCTTTGACAATAAGTCCGATGGGATTCTGCTGCAGTGGACAACTCTGCATTTGAAGGGGAACGGAAATGTTTCTGGACGGAAAGGTGAGCCTCTTTGAACCACAATCAATAATACCATTATGGGCGTTTACAAAGTCCAACCCAAGAATTGCTTCTACCATTATATCATCAGTGACTACGCACATAACCTTAAATGGCATGCCGTTCAGAAAAATATCTACCTTTTTGCATCCACTAACTGACAATGGAGCGCCATTTACTCCGACAAGTCGTCTACCAGCCCATTGTTCAAGAACAAGTGTACAGTCACCTTTCACAATTTGTTCCCAGACGTCCCTTCGGACAAGCGACACTGCTGCACCCGTGTCTATCACAAAGTCTACACCAACAGCCCCAATAACTCCCCTTATGCGGTAACTTACTCCACTATTTACAGCGAGGGATGGTACGGTCAGCTTATCATCCTGAGCCTTTACAGGTCTTCTTCCCCCATGTGGCAGGCTCGTACCACTGAGGGACGGAAGTTTCCCTGACGCTGTTCTGAGTATCGGCCCCGACTGCAAAATCGTGCGACATGGCCTTTCTTCCCGCAACTCCAACAAACGATTGTCCTACGCTTCCCATCGTCATTCTCCCTGGTAGGCTTACTTGCCCCACGTGTTCCTAACCGCTCTTTTTCTCCTATGAGCACCTCCACTCGCTGCAGTCTCTCGCACAGTGATTTCATGGTGGCTGTTAACGAGTCGCGCCCGTCTTGCGAAGTGACCGCTGAGACTGGTTCCGCTGGTACGGTATGGTGCGTCTCTGGCTCTTGTTCCTGTGAGGACACAGCGTTAACACGTGACGGTTTACCTGTGCTTCGCAAGTATGACTCCAGTTCAATTACAGCCGCAGCCGCTTCTTCGACGTTTCGCGGTCGTTTCTGTTTAACGCTGAAGGCGACTTGGGAGTTTTCAATTTGCTCTAGAAACTGGTTCAGCGCCAGTCGCTCGCGCGCGTTCTCTGCTAGTTCGGGATACGCTTTATCTGCAAGCACTCGCACCGCGTCACCAAAAGCAGCCCAGTCCTCGTCCCTACGCTTTGTTCTTGCGTTCAGCTCCACCATGTACAGCTGTCTTTTGCTGTCGGGATTGAAACGACGCTGTAATGCTTCTACGCACGTACCATAGTCCGCTTTAACGTCGTCTGGCAGCCTTCTGAAAGCCGTTTGAGCTTTCCCCGTTAGGCGCACCCGGAGCCATTTCAGCCTGTCTTCTCCACTGACCCATTTGTTAACGGCGGCTACACTTTCGAAATGGTCCATCCATTCCAACAAACCAGTGGTCTCGCCGTCAAAGGGTTCCGGCAACAGTAGCGGTTTCGCCATTCCGCTAAGCCGACTACGCCAATGTAGCAGTGGCCAAAGGATATAGTAACACGTGTACAGACTGACTAAGAACACAAAAAGAGAGTATTTATACATACAAGTGCGCACACGATGTCACATGCAAATGTTCTGGCAAGTTCGAGCCCATCTGGCGCATGCGTGCACATGCGCAAAGAGATATTTGCATTACACTTACATGTAGTTACACTGTACTTCATTTCATATCTCATACTACATGCATCCATATTGTAAAAGCGATCACGTTCAACAGTACCATATTCAAACAAATATGTACAAATATTTAAACGTACGTTAAAAAAAATTCTTCGCTAAAACAATGCAGAACTACATGTACAAACAAGTACTGTATAAATAGCTGTCCATCAAACCACGTTACAGCATCATGCGATCTGAGAAGTTTCATCAACAGGACTTTCTTTGGGGAACGAGGACGCTGCTTGTTCAGGTGAGGACCGTCTCAAGATGTCCACGAGAGCACCCTCTGTCTTAATGATGTGATGTGTGACGATAAAGAATACAGCAACAACTACAAATGTGTTGAGCATAGGTGCACCGGAAAATAGAGCCAGCAACCCACGTCCCTCGAAGCTGCATAAGATGTGCAGATGGCTGCAGTAGAGCTGAGTAAGGAATGAATGATAGTAAGCAGAGTCACCATCAAAGTGCTAGCCATGCTTCTAACCCTTGATTGAGCATTTAATGAAGAGCACCACTGAGGCTAATATATAATGTAGGACATGCACATGTAGTAAACGTTATGAAGATTATCTTAGTACATTTAGGATAGACAGGGTTGGTCTAATTAAATTGGGATCAAAAATAGCTCTTGTTTCCTTATCTGATATAGAAGCAATGTGCATGTCCAATGTATACAGTACACATGTAAGAGTTACATATTACACATCCTAAGCACTTCACTCATAGTTTCCAGTTCCAATTATACGGACTGTATACATAATTGGGAACAAACATTTACCACGATGAATGCTGATCCCCATTGCTGCATGAGATGGCTGTATAACGTCTTAAGCGAGTCTGAGCAGTTGCACACAAAGATACCTGCCAGAATCTACGACAAAAATATAATGAGCAAATAAAATCAATTACATGTACATGTACACGTTCAAACGGTTATGACTTCAAACACGTGTACAAAATAGACTGTTTCATGTACATGTACATGCAAGAAATTATTACTGTACGGTAGCTACAGATATACCACATGTACAGTGCATTTGATCAATGTGCTTCATGTTGAGTTATACTGTAATGTGTATGCATGCATAACTGAGTGTGAGCGCCCGATAACGTTTTGGTATATATTTGATTGCTGAGTTGTGATTGGGTGCGTTTTTTGATTAAATACAAGTGTTGCCAAGTTTCACCGGGTCCGTTATAAGAGTTCTGTACTTAAAGCAGTAGTGTACAGAGACTGGTTGCTACTGCTGGCTCTGTCACATTCACATTCATGCCATTCCTTATACAGTACCTGACAATTCCTATTTCAAAAAAACTATGATATGCGCATGCACACATATGCTACCCAGAAGGTACAAAAATGCATCTATCAATATTAATAACAACTCATTAAAATACCACATGTACAAGTAATTCAAGGTCATAGCCAATAAAGTGGAATATGAAATTTTACGCTACTCTTCACAGTCATTATATGGGCAATATACAAATACATGTACAGTACATACAGTGTACAACTGGTATAGCTTAAAAACCACAGCCAAATATATACATGTATATTTACATACAAATGTATGAGGAATAAATCAATGCAATGGTTGAGTGCTTACAGGAAGAACAGAGAGGTAGGACTGCCATTGTACACAGCTGTGTGGATCCGTACAAATAAAAATCCAAAAAGAATAGCACTATCAAGGGAAAATCACTCATGAATGCATGTAAACACAACACACTCATCTTATTAGATGCTAAACGTGCACGCATGGCTAACGTAAAGCTTATCCTATTCATACTCTGTTGAGTCAAACCAGAAAGAGAAATGGTTTCACAATCAGTATGCACAAGCAAGCCGTGGGGCACACTACACACTAGCTATACAAATGTGTGCAACACAAGTGAGAACACACACAATGGACAACGTTAAATTTACCACAATGATAGCCAAAGAGATGAAAACACCTGCAATTTTCAGTGTTCTCTCATATTTAGTAGATGCATTATGTGATCTTAACACGCAGATTATGTAGCCCAGGGCAACCCCACACAGCGGCATCTGTAATGATCCAGACAGCATTATAAGTAATACAGTATGATGACCAGTGTAAGGAAATGCATAGCTCACTTTTACTCTCACAGTACATGCATATGTAACATACTTGTACACTGTACATGGCACCTTGTCTTGTCCTAATACTAGTTGAAATGCTCAAAGCCAGAGCAAGTTCAAGAGTACAAAAAATAATAATAATTCCTTTCCGTCCACAGCTACATGTATATGCATGATTTACTACATGCATCACCACACAATAGGACATACAAACCCAGGACACATGTAAATATGCAAGTACATGTTGTTACACAAATATCCTACATGTTTGTGACGATTAAGAGTATCCAGCCATTCCACTGTGGTCCTATAAGTTGTGTCATGTAACATTTCTGGCACGGAAAACATGTACCGCTGTATAGAGGATGATGAGAAACATATTTGCAGCACGCAGAATTTAGCACTACTCAAGAGCGAAGTGAAAATTACAAACACACCCAATATCTCTATCGCCAGAGGCAGAATATGAATTGCAAAAATGGGCTGTAATGAATATCAACACAACAACTGTATTTGACTGATGAACAGAGCAAAAATTCAATTACTATCGCAGGTTGTAACTTTATTTTAATTTCACTGTTACTATAGATAGAACAAGAGAATACATTTATGCACCAACTATACACAGATAAACTACAGTTCTACACATGCACTAGCTCTCTCCCTAAGATGGCCTGGCCCCTGATCTCACAAGTGATGGCACAGATCTCTGCTTTAGAACTACACACATACAACTCCAGGACACCAAGGCTTCCGCATGTTACCTAGCAACACAAGTTTTATACACAATTGCACAATTATTACTAATTATGTCATTGAGTTCTTGGTAACAGGGGCTTAGTATAATTAATAAAGGGGAAGAGGTGGGGTTCTCCTAGGTAAATAGCAAATGAAAGTTACACATATGACAACCACAGTTACTATTAGGCTGCCATGACAGGAAAGAGGAATGGGGGAGGGGGAAAGCGAAATTTTACCTCCAAAAAAAGATTTCTTTTGCATTATCCATATTTACACATGTAGGCTTGGCTACAGTGCTCAATCTCCAATCGTCCTTATTTAAGGAGCATGGTCCTTACATTAAAGTATAAAAACAATAGTATGAGCTTAGTAGCTAGAACTATCACTGATCAGAAGTAGAATTGGTCACATGACTTCTGTCAAATCCTTAATAAGGAAAACAAAGGCATCAAGTTGGAATAAGTAACATTTGAATGGCAAAGCAGTACCATAGAATTGCATATTTCTTGTAGTGTAAGTTGACAGTGGCAATGCCAATGGTACAAACTGTGCTTACTGAGGTCAGAGATGACTACCAAATCAATGAAATATCATACGGTGGCCCGGTAGGTAGCGCAACAAAACAGAACATAGCATATAACACAGACACTACGTAACAGTGATCGATTTGGGCGTTGCCCCACCACTGGAAGTCGACACAGAAACTGACTTGGGTTGCCCAAATCGGTCTCTATGTTGTGGTCTCTGTGTCATAAGCTCTATGTCATACGCTCTATGCTCTATGTCAATTGTTTTGTTGCGCGACCTACCGGGCCACCGTACACCACTAAAATAGGTGGACAAGTTGTTAAAATCAGTATAAACTAGCTGTATCATCAAAGTTGAAAAAGAAGTGACCTTTGTACAATCGGAAAATGAAAGCAGCTGCTCTTAGTTGTTCTTCTTCATGGCAATATAATCCAAAAGAGCATGTCCTTAATTACGGATGCTTGCTTAAATAACGACGACTAACTGGAGATTAAATATTTAAACAACAAACACAAAAATAGGTGATTTTGTTTTTTGCCCTTATGCATTCAAAGCACCCCTGAATGAATTCTTGTTAGTCTTTGTATGCTGCAGTTACATGTAAATCTACTACTAGCAAACTGGATTACCACCATGAGCGGTACATGTGTAATTACATTGTAAATGACCTATGTTTGTTTACTACAGGTGTAAGATGATTTCAGCAATGAGCATTGCACCATAACACATGCCACTGTTGTTTGGAAAACTAAACAATTGGCCACAGAAATTGTCATGCTGCTTTAAAAGAAGAGTTGTACTTTCTTGTGCATGCAGTTTAGTACAAAATAGTACAGCTCTACACACACATAAAATACACTGCAAAATTATCTACTATAGTCAAATGTGGTGAAAATGTGTTAGTAAATATTGTACACGAGACATCAACACCATAGTAAATATAAAGTTTTCATTTATAGCATGTCACATATACCATATTTACTAACACATTTGCACCACATTTGATTAATAGTAAATACTACATGGATGTAAATCCAAATTATTATGCAGCAAAAGGTTCTTCCCTCCATTGTGTCTACTGTACAGCACTGAAAATAATGCAGTTCACTGTGACACATACCTTCAAGGAAAATATGAATGAAATTATCAAGAACAAAAGCAAAAGCTTTACTACTGTGAAGATAATGTGGTTCGTCTGAGCTATTAGTTGCACACAAGTAAAAATGAAAGGAGTTAATGCCAGCAATGATGCACACACCCTCACCTTGTACTTGAACCTTTGTAATTTGGACATTTGTAACCATTGAAATATAAACAATAAGAAACCCAAAAGATAGCAGTAGAGGAAAGACATATTTGAAATATGACACACCCAGAAGTACTCCCATTATGAGGGGTGGTACGTTGATTCTGATAAGCACCTGTAAAAAAAAAGTGGAAGCATAAAGACATGTACATGTACATGTACATGCATGTTAACATTTCATGTCATGCTCTAAAATGCACTTGTAACCACATTTGCCAAAAATAGTATTTACATGTTTCATCGCTTCTCATCAATAGGATAAATTAGCACCGATAATTCCATTATCTAATCAAACTTGCATTGTTACTTTTATGTACTAAATTATTCTAATTGCAGTCTTGACTATTCTACATGTACCTAGCAAAATTGTGAAGCACATGACCACGTTGTGGCTGGCACATGGGTGGTGGGGCCGAAGATACAAAGAAGCTCTTCCTTCAGCAGCAACTGATTTACACATATTAGTTTACTTAACTGTCTTTACGTGTTGTTTTGTAAATGTTTGCACTCATAGGGGGACATGTGCACTTCAATGGCATTTCCTCAATAATTATTTCTAGGTGCCTCAGCTTCTAATCCCTCTCCATATTACATGTACATGTATCTCTAGAGTTAATGAACCTGTTGTATTTTTACAAAACAACTTTGATGTGAGTTTGAGCAATACACTGTAAATCTAGGTATATACATGCACATGTAGGCAATTTGTAACCTACCACTATGACCCTTGTGTAGATAAAACTGCCACATTCCCAGAAGTACATGTAGTGTTTGTACGAGGAAAGGAGTACTATGGCACCAAGAAGTAGGTCACCTAAAAGATAAAATGATAATTTCTGTGGGGAGAAATAAAACATGTAAAGGTCAGGAACAACTGTTGAAAAATGTCTGGTTAGTATGTACAATGTACATATAAACTCTTCTATTAGCAAGAAAACAGCAGGTACATGTATTTGTATATTAAGCAAGTACTACTCCTCTTGTGGGGTGGTGAATTACATGTTGCAATAATTACATGTTGCAATAATCCAAATACCCAATAATATATTTATTCATGATCATTGCAACACGTATTTGCAATATATGTGTACTATAATTTCAATAAAATCTCAACACCCTCAGTTTCTAGAAAAGCAACTATCAAGCGTTAGCCCAAGGAACGTTGAACATTTGTTTTTAAAAATGGCAGAAATATGCAATGAATTACTGCTTTTTCCCACTATTCAGAGGTGTTATTTCAACCATTTAAAGCCAACCTTGCTGCTTGTTTTGGTATATTCATATATGCATCATGCTAAAATACTTTGCAGTCTGTGGTGAAGTCTTTATTATCAAAGAGGATATACATGTAAGCTAAAATGCTGATCACTATACCGTTGTAATAATCCAGTGGGTCGCATGCCAAAATTGTCTGTTGCATGGCATACACATGTATCTGGCTCCACATGGTCTAGATATACATGTACATGCAAGGTTACTTTTCAAGGTAAGCTAAGATGTTTTAAAGATGCATGATGTTAAGTAAGTTTAATAACCTGGTGTTGGTAAAAGTAAGTGAAATAAACATATTACAGTGGATTTTTCTGAACCACTAACGTATGCTTGTATAAAATATACAATCAACATCTTACATGTAGTGTTTAGTGTTATTTCACTAAGTATTGAAATAAATTTTGATCTTGCATGTGAATATTCATTCCAAGTACAAAACACTACCATTGTACATTTCTAACTGAATTGTGCATTATACCTCATCCATAGCAGTGTACTTTAACCCTACAAGAACTACAATCATCAATCCAATCAGAGAACTGCATTGTTGAGAAGACAGGAACTTCTATGAGGAATTAACCATAAAAATACTCATTCATACTAAATTAAGTAGTTCAAAAGTAAACATTTAATTCCCCCTACCACTTGACTGGCACACGTACCATAGTAATTTTTAAAAATCTGCAGGTTAGAGTATTGTTTACTTTCATGTCAACTGCTGCAGCAATCATCACTACAAGTCCCGCACATGCAATAGCAGTTCCAGTCGCTGCTCTAAGACTACATGTAAGATGCTCAATATCAGTAAAATAACCAATAACACAAAGCAGCTAATGTTCTGGATGATAAGAAACAATGGAGATGGAGCAGAACATGAAAGAAAATATTCTGATTTCAAAGTGATTGCTCTTAAGAGAATATAGAGAACTATGCAGGAACCAAACTGTGGGAATTCAATGTCATCAACCCAATAACTAAGAACCATGTCATAATGTACATGTACATGTACAGTACATGTAACAATTCAGAAGCAGTCTGATCTCATTAAGCACAAGGTCATAAATATATGTAGATACATACCTGGGGGCCTCGTGCACAAGTAGAAATCCCTGCAGCTAAAGTACCAACCAACCAAACACAGAAAAGCAGTGGAGAGAATGTCTTATTCGTAACATCAAATAGTTGCAACCTGCAATCCAAGTACATGCATAATGTGACAAAAGGCAGTTGCACAGTTGAACTGAACTGGTTGGTACATGTACTTGTACATGTAGTTCTATTTGATATCAGAATGCAGACCCAGTACAGCTAGCCATTTTATTAGTGATGGTAACAAATTAACTGCATACAGGAACCGATTGAAAGGTTCCATATATTCAAAGCAATGACTATGAAGGATTAAAGGCATGAACTGCCTGTTTTAAGCAGCAGAACCGTTGACATAGACAGGAGCAGAATAAATATATTATAACACAATGAATATCAAGGATTAAAGGCATATACCATGTATATGATTTACATGTAGGAATACTCTTAAAGGGGGCCTGACATGAGCATCTAGCAGCAGTAAAGTACAAGTTGGTATGACCCACCTTTCGGTAATGGTAAAGTAGAATGCACACAGCACCACAACTCCAATGTAGTTGAAGGCCTTGCGCAGCTTAGCGGTGTCAACAGCACAACCCTCCAGGTACACCACAATGGCTATAATGTTCATAGGAATGACAGACAACATGTGCTGTTATGGTCACCTGACGAGAACACGGTGCATCCACTAGCAATATCAGCATAATGGACCCATTACATACAGGGTGTATACATGTACTTACGCTCTGTAGCTCCAGTAAGCCACACCATCCACAAGCCTCCATACACAGCAAGCCTGTACATTATGGTGTGCAGAGCCAGATATAAAGCTAATGTAAATGTACATGTAGAGTTCACAGGAAAGCACAGCATAGCAGGCAGTGAAAAAAAAAAAAAATGGAAGACTCACAAAACCAGCATTGCAGTCATTCCGTGAAGGCGGCTGCGTGGACGCTGTACACAGCAAGTGGCATTGCAAGGCGAGTTACAGTACACATTTAGGATGAGGTTGAGATCCTAGAGTAGTAGAAATGGTAAAACCTGACGTACTTACTGAGAGAAATAAAATATTCATGCGGTTCGTATTCATGTACAGAACACTGCCATACTGTAAGTGTTGAAGTTTTACCACCAGAGATGCAAAAAGTCATATTAGTACATGGACATGTACAATGTGTACATGCATATGGTCGTAATGATGCTAAAACTGCAAAAAAATAAGCCCACGCACTCGGGATGGTGACCCTCACATGGGAGGGTTGAGATCTGACTAAGGAGTTAAAATCCATAGGGGTGCTATTGATTTTGACGTAATAATAGGGGAGGTGGACTCATTTATTATTACAAGTCACAATCAGTGGCAAAAAAACGAATGCTACCCAACCATGAAGCTACTACACAGTACATGTATGTTGTAAGTGGGCTTTACCTAGCTAAGGGACAGAATAAGCTTTTTTGCTCATCCTGGAATATACATGTATGTTAGGACCTTGTTTTTGAGACAGTTTCCAACAAAATTGCCCATAAAAAGCTCCAAATGGTTTCTACATGTATATCCTGCCACTTTGTTTTGCTGTGTTTTTTAATATTTACTTAATGTTTTATCTCCCACAATCATTATTTAAGCATGGCCATCCTTAAAAAAGGACGATCGCCGGATTGTGGAAATTTGGAGCACACTCGGTTCATTACTGTTGAATATACATGTAGGTTAGATTCAAGATGAGGATGATCAGCTAATAATACCTTAGTGGTTGAAATATGGGTTTGGCAGCATAAAATCCGGTTACCAGTTTGAACTAAAAATGGCGACCATTAATGATTGAGTGACACGGCTAAGCCAAAACTACTTACGTATGCCACTGAAGGTTAGCAGGTAGAAGTCCAAGGTACTTTAGGGACTAGAAAGTACAGTATTCGATGGAGCAGCAGAACAACAACCAAACACATGTGGTCTCCACGAAGGATACGTCCACACGGTGCTATAGCAGAAGCCGTTAAGTACTGAGCATTAAATATCCCAAGTCAAGCCGCCCACTGTCTAAGTCCAGTTGTGTTGCATCCTATTATGACGGATGCTATTTATTGGGCAGCCGCACTACTCAGTGCATGCATGATTGAGTGCAAAAGGTGATGCGCATGTTTGACGAAAGCATGCAGCATCGATCCGTCAAACGATTTATACATTACATTATCTATCGCAGTTTCGTTGTCTTCAGGAGCGGGTATATATGTTGTATTGAGCTCATAGCAATTGCGATCGTTGGACATGTGCAAGCTTATATAGTAACGCAATCATGCATGCATGGTTTATCACTTCCCTTCCATTCTACTGCATGTATGCACATGTTATTCTACATGCACACATAAACTAATTAAGCAATAGTGCGGAACATTTCCTCACTTTGAAACTCACTCTAATCATTGTAGGAGACAACTACATGTAGTTATGTAATTGTATTAACTTTGACATCTGAGAAAAATTTAGCATAACTAATTAACCACAAGTTATTTTTTCGCCGAATAAGGTTGTGAGTATAGCTGGTATAACTGACTTCCAGGGAAAATCAAATTTTATGGTGTTCATGGTAGTATTAAAGGATTTCACCCCAACGAATTAGGTAAAGTGTCCCATTCAGTATATGATGCCTTGAAAATAAGAAGTCAATAGGGTTAATCGTTTGGAAGTTATAGGGTAATCGCACATCAAATGAGTCCAGTTTTTTTTTATCTTGACCAGCAAATATAAATTAAAAATTCTCCTTATTGATGATCCCATACACGTTTGCTTCATTCTATGTTAGAAAAATATGGAGTATAGAATATAATCCAATATTCTTAAAAGCTACAAGCATGGCTAAGTACACACGGTGTAATTCCATGTGTTTCTGTAAGTGCTGTACTTTGTGGACTTACCTCAGACAAATCATCAACACTATGTTTTGCAGTACCTCTTCCTACAATGGGTGCCTTCAAATACACAATGGAGGGGTTGGAAATCCTACATTAAAAAAATTGTACGTGTACAATGTACATGTACAGTAAAGATATGTCTCACTACACATGACCTCACAACAGTGGTTAGAAAGACTAGACCCATAGCCATAGCTGGTGCTTTGGGTGCTGAAGCAACCCCCCCCCCCCCCCGCTGGTCATTAGGCCCACTTCACTTTCTAATGACATGTAAATAACTAGCTTCATTAATTAAGCACTACCACACCTTTGAATGACATGTAGCAACAAACGGCACCCTTAGATAACACGCTAAAATATCCTCAGCTAGGCTATATAGCATGTGCACTCTGACTTCTAAAAACCTGCACGCCTCAATAGAAGTTAGTGTTAGTATGAGTACTTTCGCACATAGCTTGTATAGGTTATTTTAATTTTTGTACCCATTTGAACATACTAAAAAGGCTGGCAATAAGGCTTTGATTCGTAAATGGGCAGTCAAGAACAGCGAGAAAGGAAAAAGAAAAGAGCTGCAGCCTTTCTACCCACGAGGGGAAAAGAAGCTGCACAGCTACGTAGGATCCCTTCACCTTGTCCTGTTTTTGAGCCACAGCCTGACTCTAAATATATCAATAAAGGGGTGTGATGCATAGAATGGATTATTAGGGTTATAGTCCTGACTGGTACCGCTTCCAAATCCACGCTCCAAGTGCACACCCATCTCTCCATCTGATCCTCAAAAATTGCCAAACAAACTGCCTAGCTGAACAATGATTTGCTTTATTACATCACTGCCAATAAGTTGGTTTATACGTTAGACCAAAATTTGGTTTGACATCTGCACAACACAGTG
Organism: Ephydatia muelleri; assembly: GCA_013339895.1. Lineage (NCBI taxonomy): Eukaryota > Metazoa > Porifera > Demospongiae > Spongillida > Spongillidae > Ephydatia > Ephydatia muelleri. The sequence goes on along the minus strand of JABACO010000002.1, from coordinate 10,137,630 downwards.
TTAACCAACTAATGGTTTACTCTCTTTCTTTGTTTGAAGTTCGAACCACCCAAGTCCTCAATGTTTGTAAAAAAAATTTTTTAATACATGTAGAATGACTCAGGTGGGATATGAACCTACATGCAATTATGTATTTTACCAACACCGGCCTTAGCAGATTGGCATGATTTACATGCACATATACATGTAAGGATCAGAATACCAATTCTATCATTAACTCAAATTATTCCATTAGTGTGATCTATGAATTTTATATGCTGCAGTTACAGTACTTATTTACAAAGCTATACCACAAAATATAAGTAGCCAGTTACATGTAGCAAAATATCAATCACAACAAATACATGTACTGAAACTGGGGCTTATTTATGCTGTTAGTTCATATATGTATATATGTTTAATTATGCTTGTCAGTTTAACCATCAAGTTTATAACTACATGTATATTGGTATCTATTGCTAGGAATTCCGAACTCTTCACAGATATCCCATAGCACTGTAGGGAGTCAAACAACCCATGGATTAAAAATAACTTTAATGCAGCCAATCCTCTGTAGACACCTGTACGTGTGGCCATCGTGCATTGTCCCAATGCACTCAACGGCGCAATGTGGTGTGTAATAGGAACAGACGTACTTTGAGTACTTCTCTTCTGCCAAATGCGAGCATTTCAGCACCTCTTCTGTGGCACTGTTTAGGACATTGGGTGCCAAGGTTATTATCTTACTAAACGGTGCTTTCTTAAGTAGCTCTCTCTGTGAAGTAATCAGCAAGTCTATACTGTCTGAAAGGAAATACATGTAAGTGCACACAATGATGAAAATATATATGCAAATGTGACATGTACATGTACAGTGTTGACACAACTACATGTACCAACGTTTTCAAGACCTGCGTGTAAGTGCAGATTACAAGCAATAAGATACAGAGGCGATAGATACATGTATGGTGTGACATTCAAAACGTGCTGCACACACGTTTGGTCTATGACATCTGCAGTAATAATCAGAACAATTTCCAGGTTTAAATGAGGCAACAGCAACAGGCCTGCCATTCGCCATTCATCAGCCTGCCTGGTTCATTAGCGTCATGCATTCACGTACATGTACATGTCCATTACAGCATGCATAAAAACTCAAACTCATACTTTAAAAATAATACTGTCCATACATGTGCATGTAGATGGTGTACATATATCTAGATGGTGTTAAAGAACACAACCCATAAAAAGACATTATTTGTAGACTTCGTGAGACCTGATGCATAATAATGTACATGTATGAGATGGTGTACCATGTGACGAACATTGTATAAATGTGCAAATGCTCCATTCAATTGCATAGTGAGGGTAAAAGGGGAGGAAGGGTACATGGATTTTGAAGCCAACAATACCTGCACAACTACGAGCAATATCCTTTGCATCAGCAGTATACAGCTGAATTGGCTGATCAACAACCAGAGCAGCTTTGCCTGAGAGCGCCTACATTAACAAAAACAGAAAAATGACCATGCCCCATAATTATTATGGTAATAAATATCCCTTTCATACATCTACAGTATATGAATATGTAGCACTGCAAATTTTCTACTACTAATGTACCTGTACATGTATAAGTATGAAGTGGTCAACAACTACATGTATTTAATATTCAATAGTGCAAAATGGAAGTACATTGTATCATCAAAGCTGGTGACAATGTGAGGCAGATTACTTAATCCTCCTAGGCTGTGTGCATGTACATGTATGTACACGTATGTCTACTAAATGTACCTAGTAATACATGTACAATCATATGAATGGAGACCTGGCATACATGTAACAGCCGAAATAATAAAAGACAGGGAGGCTAAGATCCTCCACTTCTCTACCAGTAGCTACATGTAAGTGTATATGTAGCTACTATTTTTACTGCAGTTGTCTGGTAGTGAAGTAGCGTAGTCCACACTAGCAAAAACTAATGGAGCTGAAGACTAAAGACAACTTAGAACTGTTCTGTCAGAGTTGCATGATGGACATCTCAGAATGGCTGAAGTGCTGGAGAAAGCATTCTACTGGGTGGGCCAACGACACGACATTGAAGATAGTGCAAGACTTGTACCATATATATGTGGTGCCCAGAAGACTCCCATGAAGCATCGACAGTACTATAATGAACGCTTTTTGTGTTGTTTGTTTTAAAAACATTTATCTCAATGCATCAGTATTAATATATATTGTTGATGAAATAGTTTAAAGCTAATCTATCTTCTTTGGAACCACTGAGAATTGCAATTAGGCTAAAAATTGTTTTCAATGATGCCAGGAAGCAAATAAAAGTAGCTTTGATCCTTCTAGGCTGATTAAGGTATTATACATATATGTATTGTGCTGTACTTTAGGAGATCAACATATGTACTTCTTCATGCACATGCAAATAATTTAATGGTGTCCTTACTGGCATGAATGCAGGCACAGCAGTTTTATTATCGAGGTGTAAACTCTGCAATGTGAATTGTGCAAGCTAAGGTTTGTTTACAAACATAACATTGCTGTTGATGTTTGTGATATTCCTGATAATTTATACAGAAGGTAGTAGAATAATGAGTCACACGGTATTGTACGTGAAGTAGCTAAACCAGTAGCTTTACGTAACCTGCACAATTGTAAAAGCATAGATATACTGTAAAACAATCTCTTGTTTTAAATCTACCAGGAGCTACAAAGCATGTAAGCTAAACAGAATCTGATTTTTGTGTGTGTGTGATAAACAACATCCACAAAAATAATAAAACAACTGAGAGTACATTTACTAGCAACGTGATAAAAGAATGTCTTCAAGTGTTCAACATGACTGATTAAATCCCCTCAATTCCAGTTATTAGTGCCTGCAATTTCAGCAAAGGCTGCAGCACTGGCCTTCAACAAAGAATCCATCTAGGTTCTGGTTCTTAAAGACCTTCATGATTCCAAAGTATTGTTTGACCTGAGTAACAAAGATACCAAAGTGCTCTCAACGGTACCTTATGCACACTTCTAGCTCCTTGCACACACACACAAACACACACACACACACACACACACACACACACATGCACACTCACAGAAGCTACATGTACCATTTAATTTTTTTAAAATCCAAAACCAAAAGGTGCAGATACATGTACAAAGAGATCAACTTAGATCAGTTGGATTGCTCTACAGATGAGAGGTAAAAACTATCAATTTAACCGAATAGCACACCTTATAAACAAACACTCCCAATGACAACACACACACACTTCACAGACATACACACACACGCATATGCAAAGAGATTGTGATAACCTGATCAGTGGACTGAGCACACACACACATACATACACACGCATGCACACTTGCGCATACAAAGAAAATGATAACTGGAGAAGTGACCAGTCTGTTGTTTGGATGGTAGGTCTAAACATTCCAATGACACCGCTAACATACACTCTTTCCAGGGCTGTTGCCGCCAGTACGGTTGCACAGTTTTAACTGGACCACTTTTCCCACTAGTGTCTCGATTTTTACAGGTACTGATTGGCCTTCAACAGATCCAGCGACTGGGGCTTCATTTTGCTGTGCTGCTTCGTCCCTCTTGTGCCGATAGGCTTCCAGTTCAGCTAGCATGTTAAATGATGAGGGAGTGGCCTGAGGTATGGAGGAAGAGAGAAGAGTGATATGTACTGTTACGAGGCTGTTCACCAGCAAAGTAGGAGGGATGGAGGAAGGAGAGAAGGGGGAGGAGGATACAGGGCCGTAGCCAGATTTACGAGGGGTGAGGTGGTCGGATGTGTGTGAGTGAGTATACTTAGAGGGACCCTATTCTAAATGCAGACAAATTGTACTATTACAACAGTCAGTAGTACCATTGAAAACATGCGCCTAATAACAATTCATTATTGGAACATAGCGGGTCACGTCACTTGTGACCTTCATTATGGAAGGGGAGTTTTTGACCCCTTCAACCCCCCCCCCCCCCCCCCCCCCCCTGGGATTAGGGGAACATAGAAGAGGAGGAGGGAAGGTGGGAAGAAAAAGAGGAGGGAATTTTTGTAATCTATTTGTTTGGCTCACCTGCTGATCAAGTTCTCCTTCCCTCTGGATCGTGTGATATGTCATACATCTGTTGTGGATAGCTGCATTGGCATACTGACCCAAGTATCTGGTGCCAACCAGCTGCTGACAAAACTCCTTGTGAAGAGCCTGCTGCTGTTGGTGCTCCACTATACACAAGCTTGGGAGCAGCTCTTGACGGGTACTGCTGACTGCCATAAGGGTGAAATGCAGGAGCCCTTAAGGCCGGCATACACGGGGCGACTTCCTGCCGATTTGTCGCATGCAACTCAAATGAATATGGACAAATGTTCTGCAAACCATCAGTAAACTACACAATTACGGAACTTTTACCCATATTCATTTGAGTTGCATGCGACAAGTCGGCAGGAAGTCGCCCCGTGTATGCCGACCTTTAGAATGACATCAGTGTGGTCTAGTACAGAGGACTGCAATGGATCTAAGGAGGTAGTGAGCGAAGGAAAGGAAGACAGATAGAGGAGGCAGTAGGGAGAGCAAATTGCTGTGAAGTAAGCCCCAGACCCCCTCATTTTGTTCACAGAGTCGCCTTCAGCAGGGACTATAGAGTGAACAATGGCAGACCGAATGAATAATGTCAGGTATGACTAGTAGAAACAGTTGGTTTCCGTTCCTTGGTGCCAGAAGCGTGGAGACGGACGAATGGTAGGCCTATTCGATAAATCCGGCTGTACCCGTCACCACAACCTGGTGAGATCCTTCGATATCAATGGTAGCTGCGAGAAATAAAACCCGGTATCAGAAGGAGATGGCAGCACAGAGCTGGATTGGAAATATGGGAAAAGGGGGGTGGTGTTTCCTTACCAGAAATAGCATTCTTTAGCGCAAAAAAAGGACAGTACTAGTAACCGTAGCAGAAACTTATGTTTCATAATTAAAACAATCCATGCTGGTATCGATGGTCTGAAAGTAGACACGCAAGTTCTAAAAGTGTTGCGTACTCTCTTTGTAGAGCACTATAAACATACCTTGGTAAAATTCGTTTAATATTATTATTAGGCAAAGTTAGAATGAGTTAATAACATACGTCGGATATGCGGTAAGATCAGAAATTGCGCGCAGCACAGGCTGTGGTCAGATATGTATAAATGGATATGCGGTAAGTCAGAAATTGCGCGCAGCACGCACGAGCAATGAAGCGCACAACGCTTGGTCTTGTGGTGAGGCGGTGTTTCTACAGAGGACGTTGCGATAGTTTTGGCACGAATAACATTCCATACGCACGCACGCACGCACGCACGTATGGAATGTTATTCGTGCCAAAATTATCGCAACGTCCTCTGTAGAAACACCGCAACACCACAAGACCAAGCGTTGTGCGCTTCATTGCTCTTGCGTGCTGCGCGGAATTTCTGACTTACCGCATATCCATTTATACATATCTGACCACAGCCTGTGCTGCGCGCAATTCGCATATCCGACGTATGTCATTCTAACTTGGCCTAATAATACTAAACGAAAATATTACCATGGTATGTTATAGTGCTCTACATAGAGAATACGCAGTCTACTTTCAGACCATCGATACCAGCATGGATTGTTTTAACATAAGTTTCGGCTACGGTTACTAGTACTGTCCTTTTTTTGCGTTGAATGCTATTTCTGGTAAGGAAAGACCACCCCCCCCCCATCTTTTCCCATATTTCCAATCCAGCTCTGTGCTGCCATCTCCTTCTGATACCGGGCTTTATTTCTCGCAGCTACCATTGATATCGAAGGATCTCACCAGGTTGTGGTGACGGCTACAGCCGGATTTATAGAATAGGTCTACCACTCGTCCGTCTCAACGCTTCTGGCACCACGGAACGGAAACCAACTGTTTGTACTAGTCATACCTGACATTATTCATTCGGTCTGCCATTGTTCACTGTCTATAGTCCCTGCTGAAGGCGACTCTGTGAACAAAATGAGGGGGTAACTGCAGGGGCTTCCTTCACAGCAATTTGCTCTCCCTACAGCCTCCTCTATCTGTCTCCCTTCCCTTTCGTTCGCTCATCACCTCCTTAGATCCATTGCAGTCCTCTGTACTAGACCACACTGATGTCATTCTAAGGGCTCCTGCATTTCACTTTTATGGCAGTCAGCAGTACCCGTCAAGAGCTGCTCCCAAGCTTGTATATAGTGGAGCACCAACAGCTGCAGGCTCTTCACAAGGAGTTTTGTCAGCAGCTGGTTGGCACCAGATACTTGGGTCAGTATGCCAATGCAGCTATCCACAACAGATGTATGACATATCACACGATGCCAGAGGGAAGGAGAACTTGATCAGCAGGTGAGCCAAACAAATAGATTACAAAAATTCCCTCCTCTTTTCTTCCCACCTCCCCTCCTCCCCTTCTATGCTCCCCTAATCCCAGGGCTGGGGGGTTTGAAGGATCAAAAACTCCCCTTCCGTAATGAAAGTCACAAGCAAGAATCTTGCTACGGCCCTGTATCCTCCTCCCCCTTCTCTCCTTCCTCCATCCCTCCTACTTTGCTGGTGAACGGCCTCGTAACAGTACATACCACTCTTCTCTCTTCCTCCATACCTCAGGCCACTCCCTCATCATTTAACATGCTAGCTGAACTGGAAGCCATTCAGCACAAGAGGGACGAAGCAGCACAGCAAAATGAAGCCCCAGTCGCTGGATCTGTTGAAGGCCAATCAGTACCTGTAAAAATCGAGACACTGGTGGGAAAAGTGGTCTAGTTAAAACTGTGCAACCGTACTGGCGGCAACAGCCCTGGAAAGAGTGTATGTTAGCGGTGTCATTGGAATGTTTAGACCTACCATCCAAACAACAGACTGGTCACTTCTCCAGTTATCATTTTCTTTGTATGTGCAAGTGTGCGCACGTGTGTATGTATGTGTGTGTGTGCTCAGTCCACTGATCAGGTTATCACAATCTCTTTGCATATGCATGTGTATGTATGTCTGTGAAGTGTGTGTGTGTTGTCATTGGGAGTGTTTGTTTATAAGGTGTGCTATTCGGTTAAATTGATAGTTTTTACCTCTCATCTGTAGAGCAATCCAACTGATCTAAGTTGATCTCTTTGTACATGTATCTGCACCTTTTGGTTTTGGATTTTAAAAAAATTAAATGGTACATGTTGATGTGCCCAGCCTCTGTGTGTGTGTATGTGTGTGTATGTATATATCTGTGTGTGTGTGTATATATCTGTGTGTGTGTATATCTGTGTGTGTGTGTGTGTGTGTGTGTGTGTGTGTGTGTGTGTGTGTGCAAGGAGCTAAAAGTGTGCATAAGGTACCATTGAGAGCTCTTTGGTATCTTTGTTATTCAGGTCAAACAATAATTTGGAATCATGAAGGTCTTTAAGAGCCAGAACCTAGATGGATTCTTTGTTGAAGGCCTGTGCTGCAGCCTTTGCTGAAATTGCAGGCACCAATAACTGGAATTGAGGGGATTTAATCAGACATGTTGAACATTTGAAGGCATTCTTTTTTCACATTACTGTTCCGCTAGTGATTGGAGTAAATGTACTCTCAGTTGTTTTATTTTTGTTGATGTTGTTTATCGCACAAAAAAAAAATCAGATTTTGTTTAGCTTGCATGCTTTGTAGCTCCTGGTAGATTTAAAACAAGCGATTGTATTACAGTATATCTATGCTTTTGAAATGTGACAGAACAATGCACACGTAACGTTTTAAATCTCTCTATGAATTGATCCATAGCCATAGCTACTTTAAATTTAAAGTACAATAATAGTCCTGCAGTAATGCTCTTATTTTGTGGCATCTTGCTATTTCCAATCTCAAATAGTGCATTCGCCGCATAATCAGCACCCTATTAGTAATTATGTGCAGGTTACGTAAAGCTACTGGTTTAGCTACTTCACGTACAATACCGTGTGACTCATTATTCTACTACCTTCTGTATAAATTATCAGGAATATCACAAACACCAACAGATATGTTACGTTTGTAAACAAACCTTAGCTTGCACAATTCACATTGCAGAGTTTACACCTTGATAATAAAACTGCTGTGCCTGCATTCATGCCAGTAAGGACACCATTAATTATTTGCATGTGCATGAAGAAGTATATATGTTGACCTCCTAAAGTATAGCACAATACATATATTACCTTAAGCAGCCTAGAAGGATCAAAGCTACTTTTATTTGCTTCCTGGCATCATTGAAAATGATTTTTAGCTTAATTGCAATTCTCAGTGGTTCCAAAGAAGATAGATTTGCTTAAAACAATTTCATCAACAATATATATTAATACTGATGCATTGAGACAAATGTTTTTTAAAACAAACACAAAAAGCGTTAATTATTATGAATTGATCTTGATCCATAACTACTTTAAATTTAATTGTCCTGAAGTAATGCTCTAATGTATTAGTGATGCCAATTGACATCTTGCTATTACCTATCTCAAATACTGCATTCGCTGCATAATCAGCACCAAACAACTCTCTATCATTTCTTGCAACCATTATCTATTAATAATTATGTGCAGGTTAAGTAATGATTTAGCTACTTCATGTACAATACTATGTGACAAATTATTCTACTACCTTTTGTACAATCTCACTAATATTATCAGGAATATCACAACCATCAGCAGCATTAGAACCTGATGTACACCACTTCAGCAAGAACAGGAAGATCGCAACATCATCCTTGCATAATTCACATTGCAATATATACACTTAGATAATAAAACTGCTGTGCCTGCCTGCATGCCAGTAAGGACCATTAATTGTTTGCTTGTGCATGATTAAGTACGTATGTGGCATGAACTCATACAGTACAGCACAATACAATAAAAGCTACTTCTGTTTGCATCATTGAAAACAAATTTCTGCCTAATTGCAATTCTCAAGATAGATTAACTTAAAACAATTTCATTAACTATACTGATGCATTGAGATAAATGTTTAAACCAAAAAAAAAAAACAAGAATCATTAATTATAGTACTGCACTGATCTAGACATAAATAACAATATGGTGATACCTGAGATGTAAATCAACACTGAGACAAATCCTGTAGTTGGTAAAAAAAAAAGGAAATACAATGAGAACTTCAAATAGTGTATTGTATCCTTGTTTGCAGACACAATATATTTCACTAGATCAATGTCAGAAGAATTCTAGGTTGAAAGAATGATTTTTTAAGAATTAAGGTCATATATGCGAGATCATAATTGGGCATCATAAAGGTCTTTAAAAACCAGAACCTAAATGGATTCCTTCTTGAAGGCCAGTGCTGCAGCCTTTGCTGAAATTGCAGGTGATATACCTTGCTTGCAGGCATATATGTCCTCTAGAAATTCATGATTCAGAATGCTGCCCGGTGATAGCCAAGTGTTGTTTTTGTTGGGAACTAAAGTAATAATTTCCACTCCATCTGCACTGCTCCATGCAGAACCTGCTTTCACTGAAGAACAGAAGAATATAGAAATAGAATGAGAGAAGGAAAAAGCTATAATAGTTCCAAGTGGTCATTTTGCTAGTGGCACACCCAGTATGGTATGGAGACACCACCTTGCATGTCTTCAAAAACGGATGGAATATCAAGTACTAACATCCACCGAGAAGAATAAAGACACACTGCTTCTTGCTGGACCGGCTTGAAGAAAAGCTTGTCGAGTGTAATACTTTTAAAATGACAGGTGAGGAGTTTAAAAGGAACTTCTTATATCATATTTTCCAAAGGTAAAGGATTTGCAAACCACAAAAGGAGTGGATCTTGAACCGTTGTCCATCATGTCATACTACTCACCAGAAGTATTGAAACAGTAAACATACCTATATTGTAGCTTTTCAGTGGTACCTTGATCTACTAAATGTATATGAGTCTCCTAACAATGTATAAGCTTGATAATTTACACCCTGTAAATGTGCATGTATTTATAGATGGATGTTTGTCACACTTTTGGGTACAGTTTTCCAATTGACTAACTGAGGGGATGACAAAAGCACTGATGCAATAAATATGCTTGCATAATTTCATTTTTTGTAATGGCATGCGTTATTTGACAGCTGTAGCACTTATAGCCATGAAAGGAAGCCCTTATTTGTGAACTGTATAGTTAGACAAAGTCTATTTATTTACCTTATGATCTTAGGGAGATGTATCTGAGGAGAAGGTGAATGTGTTTTCAGTTGTGATTGACTGATATGAAACATTTGCATACAAATTAGGATAGTGTTTTTGACTTCAAGAGGACATAATGATTCTGTGCGCGCGTGCCAGCAAACAAGGTATATACGTGTAGATGGGCTATGGTGCAGTAGAGGACCTAAACTTTATTTTTATTTCAACCCAGAATTCTTCTGACATTGATCTAGTGAAGGATATTGTGTCTGCAAACAAGGTTACTATATGTTTTCATTGTATTTCATTTTTTACCAACTAGAGGATTTATCTGTTTAGATATAACCATAATTATATTGTTATTTATGTCTAAATCAGTGAAGTACTATAATTAACGCTTTTTGTGTTGTTTGTTTTAAAAATAATTTGATAAAATTGTTTTAAGCTAATCTATCGTCTTTGGAACCACTGAGAATTGCAATTAGGCTAAGAATTGTTTTCAATGATGCCAGGAAGCAAATAAAAGTAGCTTTGATTCTTCTAGGCTGCTTAAGATAATATATGTATTGTGCTGTACTTTAGGAGGTCAACATATGTACTTCTTCATGCACATGCAAATAATTAATGGTGTCCTTACTGGCATGAATGCAGGCACAGCAGTTTTATTATCGAGGTGTAAACTCTGCAATGTGAATTGTGCAAGCTAAGGTTTGTTTACAAACATAACATTGCTGTTGATGTTTGTGATATTCCTGATAATTTATACAGAAGGTAGTAGAATAATGAGTCACACGGTATTGTACGTGAAGTAGCTAAACCAGTAGCTTTACGTAACCTGCACATAATTACTAATAGGGTGCTGATTATGCGGCGAATGCACTATTTGAGATTGGAAATAGCAAGATGCCACAACATAAAGAGCATTACTGCAGGACTATTATTGTACTTTTAAATTTAAAGTAGCTATGGCTATGGATCAATTCATAGAGAGATTTAAAACATTACGTGTGCATTGTTCTATCACATTTCACCCACAACAGATTGAAACAATATTTTGTTTACGCATGATGCAAAGTTTGTGGAGGTTAGTCCCATCTTGTATTGCTCATGCTAGGAATTATAATTTTTTTTCTTTTTGTCTTCACATTACATGGGCATTTGACCCAATCCATTTTTCATTTCTTCACAGGGATGAATGCAATCTTTGCTATGGAATTTGACAAGGTGCCATTCATATCATTCCCAACAGCTGGCTTCAACTTGCGAAATGGAACTGAGGCAATGATATGTTATAGGAAACGATGGATTTGATTTCAAGAGTGCATTTCATTCGCTATCGAGTATGTTATTTTCTGCATTTTAACACTCTGTTCATTAATAGGCATCATGTTTATGATAATTTTAAAAGCATAGATATGCTGTACATGTAAAACAATCTCTTGTATTAAATCTACCAGGAGCTACAAAGCATGCAAGCTAAACAAAATCTGATTTTTTTTTGTGTGCGATAAACAAAATCCACAAAAATAAAACAACTGAGAGTACATTTACTCCAATCACTAGCGGAACAGTAATGTGATTAAAGAATGCCTTCAAGTGTTCAACATGTCTGATTAAACCCCCTCTATTCCAGTTATTAGTGCCTGCAATTTCAGCAAAGGCTGCAGCACAGGCCTTCAACAAAGAATCCATCTAGGTTCTGGCTCTTAAAGACCTTCATGATTCCAAATTATTGTTTGACCTGAATAACAAAGATACCAAAGAACTCTCAACGGTACCTTATGCATACTTCTAACTCCTTGCACACACACACACACACACACACACACACACACACACACACACACACACACACACACACACACACACACACACACACACACACTCACACACACATATATATACACACACACACACACACACACACACACACACACATACACACACAGAGGCTGGGCACATCAACATGTACCATTTAATTCTTTTTAAATCCAAAACCAAAAGGTGCAGATACATGTACAAAGAGATCAACTTAGATCAGTTGGATTGCTCTACAGATGAGAGGTAAAAACTATCAATTTAACCGAATAGCACACCTTATAAACAAACACTCCCAATGACAACACACACACTTCACAGACATACATACACATGCATATGCAAAGAGATTGTGATAACCTGATCAGTGGACTGAGCACACACACACATACATACACACGCATGCACACTTTCACATACAAAGAAAATGATAACTGGAGAAGTGACCAGTCTGTTGTTTGGATGGTAGGTCTAAACATTCCAATGACACCGCTAACATACACTCTTTCCAGGGCTGTTGCCGCCAGTACGGTTGCACAGTTTTAACTAGACCACTTTTCCCACCAGTGTCTCGATTTTTACAGGTACTGATTGGCCTTCAACAGATCCAGCGACTGGGGCTTCATTTTGCTGTGCTGCTTCGTCCCTCTTGTGCTGAATGGCTTCCAGTTCAGCTAGCATGTTAAATGATGAGGGAGTGGCCTGAGGTATGGAGGAAGAGAGAAGAGTGGTATGTACTGTTACGAGGCCGTTCACCAGCAAAGTAGGAGGGATAGAGGAAGGAGAGAAGGGGGAGGAGGATACAGGGCCGTAGCAAGATTCTTGCTTGTGACTTTCATTACGGAAGGGGAGTTTTTGACCCTTCAAACCCCCCAGCCCTGGGATTAGGGGAGCATAGAAGGGGAGGAGGGGAGGTGGGAAGAAAAAGAGGAGGGAATTTTTGTAATCTATTTGTTTGGCTCACCTGCTGATCAAGTTCTCCTTCCCTCTGGCATCGTGTGATATGTCATACATCTGTTGTGGATAGCTGCATTGGCATACTGACCCAAGTATCTGGTGCCAACCAGCTGCTGACAAAACTCCTTGTGAAGAGCCTGCAGCTGTTGGTGCTCCACTATATACAAGCTTGGGAGCAGCTCTTGACGGGTACTGCTGACTGCCATAAAAGTGAAATGCAGGAGCCCTTAGAATGACATCAGTGTGGTCTAGTACAGAGGACTGCAATGGATCTAAGGAGGTGATGAGCGAACGAAAGGGAAGGGAGACAGATAGAGGAGGCTGTAGGGAGAGCAAATTGCTGTGAAGGAAGCCCCTGCAGTTACCCCCTCATTTTGTTCACAGAGTCGCCTTCAGCAGGGACTATAGACAGTGAACAATGGCAGACCGAATGAATAATGTCAGGTATGACTAGTAGAAACAGTTGGTTTCCGTTCCGTGGTGCCAGAAGCGTTGAGACGGACGAGTGGTAGACCTATTCTATAAATCCGGCTGTAGCCGTCACCACAACCTGGTGAGATCCTTCGATATCAATGGTAGCTGCGAGAAATAAAGCCCGGTATCAGAAGGAGATGGCAGCACAGAGCTGGATTGGAAGTATGGGAAAAGGGGGGTGGTCTTTCCTTACCAGAAATAGCATTCTTTAGCGCAAAAAAAGGACAGTACTAGTAACCGTAGCAGAAACTTATGTTAAAACAATCCATGCTGGTATCGATGGTCTGATAGTAGACACGCAAGTTCTAAAACTGTTGCGTATTCTCTATGTAGAGCACTATAAACATACCTTGGTAATATTCGTTTAATATTATTAGGCAAAGTTACAATGACATACGTCGGATATGCGAATTGCGCGCAGCACAGGCTGTGGTCAGATATGTATAAATGGATATGCGGTAAGTCAGAAATTCCGCGCAGCACGCACGAGCAATGAAGCGCACAACGCTGTGATCTTGTTGTGTTGCGGTGTTTCTACAGAGGACGTTGCGATAATTTTGGCACGAATAACATTCCATACGTGCGTGCGTGCGTGCGTGCGTGCGTGCGTGTGTGTGTGTGTGTGTGTGTTGCTTAGACCTATTATGTGCTTGACCTTACAATTGTGTGCTATGTAAACTGTGATTAGCCTAATCTGATGTTAGACTGCCTGGGGTACAAGTACATGTAGCAGTTTTTCTCTGAGAACGTACAGTAGGTCCAGGGGTAGGCCTATGTAGGTACGTAGGTCCAGGGTAGGCCTATGTAGGTACATGTAGGTCCAGGGTAGGCCTATGTAGGTACATGTACATGTAGGTCCAGGATAGGCCGGCCTACATAGGTCCAGGGTACTAGTATAGGCCTATGTACAGTTAGGTACATTGTAGGTCCAGGGTGGTACAGGTGGTGATGAACACGTAGGCAAAGATGAGGAGAGTGAAGATGAGGATAACTATTCAGATGGAATTGAAGTTGACTAAAACCTACAAACGACCCTTGCACAAGTACATGCATGTACTGAATTACAATTGTATGGCCTTTCATTATGTGGTAGGTCCATTGTATGCTATGTAAACTGTGGTTAGCTAATCTGATGTTAGGCTGCCTGGTAACTTCTAGTTCTAAGAGAACAAACTGTGTACCTATGTCTTTTTTAAAAGCACACACTTTATATGTGTAGCACCTATATACAAACCACACATTGTGTGCAGCGATGGTGATGGCATGCATGGGAGCATTAGTCCTGATGTCATTAACTTCACAATCAAGTACATGATGGGAGGGGGGGGGGGGGGGGGGGGGGGGTGAGTGGCCTGATGCAAAGTCTTTGGCCTAGTGGTAGAGGCATTTTAGTCTGTTGCATAATGTCCTGGTACTTTGTTGTTCTAGGGTTTAATAAGAGAGCTCTGTTTTAAAAGTCTGTTTGGGACTGTTTCTATGGAGATGACAATCCTGTATCTATTTTTTTGTACTGGTGAAGAACAGCAGGGTCCAGGAACCCAACGTTGAGACTGACCATCTGGAGTCATCCACCTCAGGCTCAGTGAATTTACTCAATCAGAGTTTTGACACTCGGTTCCAACCTACCAGGCAAGATGTCTGCTGGTCCGGAGGGCATGCACTTCTTCATCAAGTGGTCCAAAACCAACCAGATGGGCAGGTGTGTTCAGCGTACCAAAGGCAGGCACATGTGTCCAGTTCCAGCAATGGAGGCCTACAGAGAATGTTGTCACTGTTCCACACACTCCTCACCCCTCTTCCACTTCAAAGATGGGAGAACACTCACATCTAAGAGCTTCCGCTCCACCTTTCTACCCCTGGTATGGTGGAGCTATGTGGCTACAATCCAGCCAAATATAACACCCACATTGGTGCAGCCATGTACAGTAGCTGCCAGAACAGGCCTTCCCACTGACACCATTTGGAACCTCGGAAGAGGTGAAGCAAAGCATACCAGACATATGTATTGGTGCAGCCACAGTACATGTAAACTCTAATTGCTAACTAGCAATAGCACAAATTGTGCGTGTTTTAACTGCACATTACATGTATCTATATTCACACAAACCACACACTGTGTGCAGAGACAGGGGTTGGGCCTGATGCCATAACATGGGAGGGGGGTGGAGTGTGCTTTGACCCTGATGCAGGGCTTTGGCCTAGTGGTAGACTGAGCAGCGCCCCGATGTGTAGACAAAGCTTTCCTTAATGTAAGTATATATTGTGATAGCGCTCTTCCATTGGCGAAGTCCCAGAGAGTGCTTCGCAGTTAAGCGCTTTACGTGTATTGATCGACGCACACATGCAGACAAATATTGAAAATGCGGCACATTCAGACTTGATGTTAATCGATCTAGGTAAGACTGAGAAGCCTACGTAGGTCGTAGCTGTACTGGAAAGTGCTAACGAATCTTTTTTTCCCCTGCGTGTAAGCGTATCAGTCACGTGCCTAGCCTACGCGCTTCATTCATCGAGCTGCATGCAGGCTAAACGAACACTGTTTACAATAAACTTCAAGTGAAAACAACCCACTATATAGGTCAAAAATGTCCATGACGACGTCTTGTATACAATAAATATAATAGCCTTCACCATAATGCATTAGCAGTGAGCTAGGTGGTGGGTAGCTGGCAGTCTAGATCTATGGGAATTGGGGGGAGGAGGCTAGGGAAAAGGTTTCCACTTAGCTACCTGGCTTGCTATTGGCTCAGATCATCGCCAGCAGCCTTGTTAATCTTCAGCTGAATTAACTTATTATGCACATTTATTCACCATTATACAATTATTGCCAATATTTATTAAATAATTTTGGCAGATGACGCAATGGCATACTTATATGAATAAATTATGCGCGGTAGAAATCAAATTTTTGTCTTGATTTTAGTTAAAGAATGGTTAATGGAATAATTTTTCGAAGTACATATATCATAATCAAACCAATTTATAGTACATTATAAACTTGTTTAAAATTCAATTTGAAATAAAAAGCAAGATGACCGCCTATGTATGGGCCATTTCTGGATATGAGGGGGTCAGTAAATCCCTTGTAATGGTGTGCATCTTGTAAATATAACATCTGTAGCAACTGAATGTCTTGAAACTATGAGTGTTACTGATAGATGTTGTGTGTTGCCTACTCAATCCTTCCTGTGTCTCTCTCTCACTCACCCCCCCCCCCCCCCTCCCCCCCAGGCTTCTACTGATTACATTATGTCATTAGCAATTTTAAAACATACAGGCTGCACATATAAAGGATGGCAAGAACTGGACAGGATGAAGAAGCAGCGAATCATGATGCCAGTTGGTAGAATGCAGCCATTGCTTCCATCTCCTCCAAGCTCATAGGACTTTGTGTCATTGAACTCATTTTTCTTTGTTTCTGTCAGTCACTGTGTAATCTGAACAAAATAATGATTGTTTGCAATGGGATTTCAGCTTCCCACTTCATAAGCTGAGACATACTCTCTCTGTGTGTGTGTGTGTGTGTGTGTGTGTGTGTGTGTGTGTGTGTGTGTGTGTGTATGTGTGTGTGTGTGTGTGTGCACATAACCCTCCTTAGTCTGGGGACCCTCATGATGCTAGTGTCCCCAGACTAAACCCTACTCTGATCCTATCTTAATTTGGATGTTTATACAAGGAACAATGGCACATGTATTGCATGACGTAAGATAATACCTCCGAACAACTCATGGTATTTGTGTGTAGGGATACAGAATACACACATGTCTACATGGTTTATGGACTGTATAATCTGCAAAAATATATATGGGACGGTGTCCAGCAAAATCCCCCTTCTGGAGTTTAAATTTTATCACTATAAAAATTGTACGTTACTCAACGTAGCATATCTTCACAACGGTTTGATGTTTTACTTTCAAATTTCGTACACTTGTTCATACATCATTTCTCTCTGTGCAAACCTATTGTGGTGCTCTAAATATTTACCATGCCATGGTTGCAAAAGTCTTTAACCCAATGGGTTAGAATTCCACACTTCTCCAGATACGAGTGAATACAGTATACAACCGACAGGCGTTTAACAGGGAATAAACTTTTAGTAACCCAATCAAGTTGTCAAACCTCAGAGTATCGATCCACAAACATGCGTTCCTAGTTCCTACCCAGGTCAGAGAGCGCATCAGAGTGGCGCCAATGATCGTGGCTGAGTCCATTGCGTCCAACACGGCTAGCTGCAGAACTATTGTCAGGCGGTTCAACTATGTTCAACTGCGGTAATGACCAAAAGTGTCCTGGGAAGTAAGGGGAAGAGGCTTATGGAGATATGGAGTTGTGTACCTGATAGAAAGTTGCCCAGATGATGTTAGTATCATCTGAAATGAGGGAAACAATAACATCCCATCTTCAATTCTGAGCAACAAAAAAAAAAATCATTATAAAAAGCTGAAAGTTACATCAGCCTGGCAGAGTGATAGGTTATAATGTTATCGATCATGGGACTTCTGAGAAACCATCCATATACGCTGCTTTCCCTGATTAATGGTGATAAAAAATGAAGCTTACTCTCATACATTTCAATGGACGTGTGCGTGGAAAATTAACGGAAGTGAGCCAGAAATTACTAATGTACAGTATGAGCGTCTGAAATTTCTCGCCATGAATCGTTAATCGTGCCAAAAACATCGAGCTGACCAGTCGAATTCGAAAGAATGCATCTGATTTCTCAAAATAGCGACCAAGGAACTTGATTCGTTAAGCCCAGCACATGCATACCAACCTGCCAGACGCTTGCACTGAGAATGTAATACATTGAGCCATAGATATTAGAGTCTAGAGTCTACTCTAATATCTATGATCGAGCTGAGAGAGGGTCGATTTGATTAATGCAAAGAGCGAGGTCAGCAAGATGTTGTAAATTAGTTCTACAAACGGGTTACAGCCTGGAGACGACAAGAGAGGAAGCCAATAACAACGTCCTAGCATCAACGTAGGTTTGGCAGGTGCTGGGCTAACGGATCAAGTTCCTTGGTCTCTATTTATGGGACATCAGATACAGTCCTTCGAATTCGACTGCTCAGCTCGATGCTTCTGGGACTGTTTGACGATTTGTAATAAAAGTTGATTCCATGAGTAAAAAATGACTTATATGTACATAGACATGTACGCAAATTGAAACGTTTTTTGAATTGCATTGGATGTCGCCTGGGTTCCATTGGAAAGATTTGTTCAAGCTTTTATTGGCGCAACATGTACATATGAGGTGTTTGTTACGTTTGTGCCTTGTGTCAGCGAAGTTTGTAAAGAGCAATGCAAAATTCCACCCTATAAGACGGCGGTGCGGAGTTTTAAGAGACGGCCTCCAGATCATATAAGTTAGCGCATCTCAATAGCCGTAGCTTGGTTAAGGATCGCCAATCTCTGAATGCACTAGTCGAGGAAGCAGATGGTCAGTACAGGGTCCAGTACAGGGTCTAGTACAGGAGGGCCGCCGAGAGCCAGCATGATGCGCGGTAAAAAAATATTTCCTGACCCCTATAAGTATATACGCGACCAAAATGGTTAGCACATGTAGATCTCATGCCTCTGTGTAGTGCAATTAAAGCACTAACGAAGAAAACATATGTGATTATTGATTGAGATTACAGCCGGCTATATGTTACATTCATTACTCAAAGGCGAGGCCGACAGCGCTATTTTTCTAGCGTGAAAGATTCATCTTAGTTTACCTTTCACCAACTCCGAATCCACAGCCAAATTTACCAATGGCGGTCGCTTTCGAATTCGTCAGTTATTTTTGATGAAATGAATTGGCCAAACACCATGATTGAAGAGAAGTAAATGCATACCGTGTAAAAAAGAGGGAAGTTGGTTCTCTCATAGATTATTTAGACAGGGATTGGAAACAGATCACGTGCACGCCAATTAACAGCTCCATCTGTGTTATAGCGGAAGATAGGTTATTTAGTAGTTATTAAGTCTGGAATTTTCTGCGGACACTTGGGATAGTTGTAAGTCGTAACGTTTGGTGCTCAAATAGTGTGACCTTACTTCGTTTAATTCACATGTCGGTGGCAAGCGTTTATTCCTTGATGCAATTGACAACGTTTTAGCTAGAAGACGCGTCTTTTACTACTGATTCTCCAGTCACAGTTGAAGCTCGAAAAGCTGCTGTTAACTTAAAAGAGTGGTGTCAAAGAGAGGAAAACCAGCTATCCTTTTTAGCATTTACGGAGTATTTGGTCACAAGTCTTCGTACGCTCTGGTGTCCCAAGAATGACAAATTGTGGGGATTGTATTTTGCATTGCGTTCTTCTGAGACTTTCGTTGCTAAATGGGTGACATTTCTAGGCTTGGTACAAACAAGTTCCTCCCCTATTCTTTTCCAAAATTTAACTGACCTTGCATTTCATGCTGTAATCCATAAGCAGCTTGCAATCCACATACAACCAGCACATGATGTGGATGCTGGTTACTGTTACAGTTACGATATGCTGCTGGCAATGTATGCTATCACCTGTGTAAGAAAATTACACAAGCTCATCATCCATTGAAAGATGATCTTGTATCATGTCTAACCTCATTTGTTAAGATTCATACCGAAAGTGAAAAAATGCGACTGCTGAAGAATGGACAAATGCATTGGACAGAGGAGGACTCGTGCATATTCAAGAAACAACCTTTGCCCTCTTTAGTAGTATGGAAGATGAAATTAGAGATGGTCTGAAGCAACTCGTTATGGAAACCTATAGCTAATACTATTAAGAAGGCTGAATTTATCAAGAAAATTGAAAGAAATGATGATGTCCAGTTTTACTGGTGCATTATTTCAGCGGATTTTGAAATAGATGACACTGAAACACATGCAATTCTGTTGGAAATGATCATAGAGCTCTATGTAACTATTAGAGGCTTCTCATTTGCACGTGAATGGATGGAGAAATACAAGCAAAAGAATAAAAAAACAACTGAAAAGTCAACAGGCCTTCGTAGAAAGCTGTATGATAATGACACCGATGGTGAGGATTGAAAACTGAAATGCAAGAGAACAATTATTACATGTCTGTCTCTATCTTGGTAATAGATCAGATTGTACATTTATGCATGTAGTAACTATATTCTGGCGCAATGACATCGTTTATGTGCAGTAGAAATTAAATTTTGTTGTTCATGTTATAAATTTATATAGCACACATATCATAATTAGATTGATTCAACTACTTGTGCTTTCGTCGACTTTTGGGAAGTGGTTGACTCTGCATCAATGTCAATTTTTTTTTTACTGCCACGACAATTCCCACCAGGGACTGTGCCATACTCGCAGAGCTTGAGTATTTTTGCAAAACACTTTTACATTTGGATTTTCATTTGTTTTCCCCTCTGTCTCTGACATCCGAAGAATTTCTCCAATGGGTCTTGACTCAGATGCTCGCTAAGGAAACACTTTGCACTTGATTTATTGAAAAGGTACCTCACTAATTCCACAAATGATTTCACTGGTGAACAGAATAGTAAATTATAATTCAACATTCTCAATCTTACCTGTAACTAGAATTCCATAGCGAGTCTCAGCACTTAGAAGCATGGTTAGACTTGTTTTGGCTGGTATATATTTTAGCTCATTCACACTTTCTTCCCACCTCTTCAAATATGGAATAAACTCATCTTCCAACCACTAGACATTAGAATCATATATTTTTTATTAACTTTAGCATACCTTTAAACGGAAATCATTGGCTGATCTGTAAGGCATCTGAAATGCCTTTCTCTTGGTTTTGCCAGAAGTGAAGTTGTTGACATTTAGGCAGTCAAAAAAACTTGTCTATCTTGGCTACGAAATGAGCAATTTCACTAGCATTCTCTCCTCCCATTAGTTGAAGAGCCTTGGCAACTGACTCACTAAGTACCTACAAATGCACTCAAACAAACCATGCAAATGCATACAGAATTTTTAGAAGTTATATTTTAAAATACCTGAGCTGCTAAATCAACGCGCATCTTGGAGAAACTAGTCAGATTAAGATGCTCGTACTTCAATTTAGGAATAAGCCGAAGACCCTTCCTTCCCTGCCTTTGTGTCAAGCTCATATAACTGTTCGAGATGTTTCCACAGAATGGATTTTCCATTGCACTATAGTGTTATAATATGCTAAATTCTACATGTGTGGTGACTTACGTAAAGATTCCTCTTATTGTTTGACCAACAGTTTCTGACTGTTTTGAGAAGATGTGGAGGATCAGAGATAAAATATAGGTAACGACCATCTGAAGCAAATACTTTTTACAATACAACACCATTGCTCTTTCTTGAGAGTGAATTTTCCACAATTGACGGTTTGCTGAAGCTCCATCACATGTCAATGCCATCACTTTAAAACCTTTCCTTTCCAACCGAGATACAGCTTCCCATACAGGATCCATTAGATGATGACCACTTATGTCACAGCATGCATAAGGAAAATCCAGTGGTTGAAATAGACCTCTAACTATAAAACTAACATTGTCTTTGCTAGTACTGGTTCAACATCACTGCCAGATAGGGAAGCCTCATAGTGACTGAGATGATCATTAATATCCGCTATGTTTACAAAACCCAAAAGTGAACAGTAGTGCTTATCATAAACCAGACCTTTTTTTATGTGGACTTCATCCATAACCAGACTTAAGCTCATTATGTAGCATTGCAGTTGAATAGATGAGATGGTCAATGTCGGCGGAGAACCCAATTGTAGTTTATTAATAATGTGTGTAGTCCCGCAGTGTTCGCTGGGAAGGTAATTTAATGCATCCTGTTCTGCGTACCACATCATAAGCCTTCCCAGATAGATGCCTGAGATACAGGCACCACTTGATAAAAAGAGGATACCATCTCATAGTTTTAGCATTCTTTAGCGATGAAGCTTTGGTCTGCTCTTTCCAGAACAATCGTGCTAATGAGCCCTCAGGAAAACTGCACTTCACCTCATCTGTAAAATCATCAGCCATACTCTTCACATCACTGTGAACTGTCATCAACATTTAAACCCTCTGTAGCTATCACAGAAATAATTTTCTTTTGTTGATGATTGATTTTTTTTTTTCATTAACTTGTTTCATTGTGCATACAGCGAAGGCGGTCATCTTTCTCACTGGTGCTCAACGCAGAGTATGGAGTATGACTGCTAGGATGCATCCGATCTTCTTCCCTATCATAACTCCGATGAGTCATTGTCACAAGAGAAACTTGGTGTTTTAGGCAAGCTGAACATCTCATTGATGTTGTTCGACTGATCACAATTGACATGAAAGATCGAAGAATGCTGAACTCTTGCTGTAGCAATCACGTGTGATTCTATAAATATTGACTAACATATCACATCATGCAACCACAATGTGACATACTTGATTTGTCTCGCATGGTGCCATCTGGACTGAGACTAGGGAGTTTCAATAACTCAAAATCAGAGTTTCCAATGCAAATTTGGCAAATAGACAAAGTGTTAAAAAGGCTCCTTTATAATGTAAATTGTAAAAAGAGAAACACTTGGCAATAAACATATATAACATGCACTACAAATATACTCATATACCTGATTGCATTGAGCCAGCAATACCTTTCAACAGTGTGCAATTCGCACGGTTAACAAGCTGTCCACGAAAACTCACATCCCAAGAGAAATCACACTTAATAGTAATGCAGTAAGTGACTTGTATACCATGATCACTGTAGTCTAACAGGTAGTAGAAGAACATGCTATCCTATAATTCACTCTTTCAACCTGCATGCAAACAATTTAAATCAGTCAACATTATCATGACGTGTTCTTGCGGCAAACCCCCCAATCGATATTCGATGTAAAGCCAACTTTTTATAACCTCATACCAACACTGCCTGGCTTAGTGCATAGCCCAGTTTTGTCGCAAAATGAGTGCACTAGAGGATGAAACCTTCAATCCCCGTTAATACAATTTTTAAAAGAAGCTATACGCTCAGAACTGACAGTATTCTATTCACGCCGTATCCCTAATGATGACGCGAGAGTCGATGTAAAGCCAACTCTTTATAACCTCATACCAACACTCCCTGGCATAGCCCATAGTCCAGTTCTATCGCAAAATGAATGCACTAGAGGATAAAACCTTCAACCCCCGCTAATACTATATACAAAAGTAGCTATACGCCCAGAACTCCCAGTACGGCCTAGTCTATTCGTGCCGTGTCCCTAATGATTGACGCGATAGTCGATGTAAAGCGAACTTTTTATAACTTCATACCAACACTCCCTGGCTTAGTCCGTAGCCCAGTTTTATCGCAAAATGAGTGCACTAGAGGATGAAACCTTCAAACCGCGTTTACACTATTTACAAAAGTAGTTATACGCCCAGAACTGACTGTATGTTTAAAACGCTGTTTCGTGCCACTTTATGTTTTTGTAACGGTTATTGGGAACTGATATTAATGACTGCTACGCATGCGTGTGATTTACCTATGGACCTTATGGGCCAATCGATGAATAATTAATATCATACGCTTATGACGTTTTGTCACGTGACAAAGAGTTGTTGAGAAAGTTCATCGATCTGGAGTAAGCTGTAAGCAAATTTAAAGCCTAAAAAAAGTAAGCATCAAAGGTTTCCTTCTATTTGATGATTTTGTGTGACTCATGCTCTACGGATACTGTAGCTATGTCGAGAATGAGCTTGCGTTCGAGTGGGTGACGTATTGCACTTAATAGAAGGAGAGAAAATGCCATACATTACTTTTTTAGACTGTGTAGGATGCAATAGGGACCATTTCGTGTTTTGAACGTGTTCTGGATAAATAAAAACTAGCGATTTTCTCTTCCGCACACTACATACTGTGCTTTAGTAGGTACAAAAACGGTTGCATATTGTTTTACAAGAAAGTGTTTGTTCGATAGCATGCTAGTTGCTGGGTGCAACTGAACTTACTGCTGTATCTCTTGATGTTCTGCTGCTAAGATGCGTTTATTAGAATAAGTGTGGGTGTGCGCACACAGTATTACATGGGACCCCGAAAGATTCACATTGGATGGCGGCCGAAGAGAGCGAGATCATGGTCTCTGACAATGTCCGAAGAGGCTATAGATGTGTCAGGTATAATTTGTACAAGATATGTTGCGTGAAAAGGCCTATTCAATGCTGTATATTAAAAAACAACATTACAGGGAATACACAAAACGAAAGTATTTTTTTTTTTCAAATAAGTTCGTAATAATAATTGATTTTTTTATTGCAAATACAGTATGATACACCACATCAAATACTATGCATCTCCCCCACCCAGAACAATCCCCCCCAACTTTGAAGCTCCCAGTCTAGCGGTCGCAGACCCACATGGTTTTTTGAAAAAGGATCCTTGCAGCCCTTGACCACAGATTTCATGGGTAATTGCTCTTCCACGGAGCTAATAAATCTCCTGACCTTTTTGTCTGGACACGGACCTTTTTTTTTTTCAGATAAAATAGGTCAGTTTTATTTTAGTGTGTGAAGATCATACATTGTCAGTCTGCAGCTGATGCATTTCCCACTGGTGGCATGCAAGTTCTCCTAATAAGGATGCAATAAGTGATGCCATGCATGTAAGTTTAAAATGCATGGATGTATGCGACTCTTAGCAAGCATGGACTATGCATTGTTTAAAGGTTGCTCCTTCTGGTATTCTGGCAAGCCCTCATCGTTCTGTTGAGAATGGCAATGTGTTTGAAGGTGATTCAGATAGTCATACAGGAGGCCAATCAAAAGTTTTGTCTTGTATATCCTTTTCACTTTGATTCTTAAATAGGCTTGGTACACTTTCAATAGACCATTCATCACCCTGTAATCGCACCCATCAAAATGACTGTGTTGAAGTTGGTGGCACTGACAGTGGTTGCACTGTACTGGAGGATTGTTCAGTTTCTGAATAAAGAGATATCACTTGTAAGGTGAATTAATTTCTGTGTATAGCAGAGGAATTTACTACCTATAGTACAAACAATTACACACCTGGTCAAATTACACACCCGGTCAAAGCTTCTGATCATTTTTATTTGGATGGCACTCATTTATTCATTTCAACAAACAATATCACTGCTATATGGACTTTAATTTTTGTATGATACAATATTTATGCAAAAAAACTCGTATGACAAACAAACCCATGCTCTGCATTGTGTGTGTAAACTGATGATTTCCTTTTTTCCAACAGAGGAAGTGCCCTTTCACAGATAAAATGAAAAAACAAATAGTGGGCACTTACTGAGGAGCATATGTTCTATGCACAAGAGCTTCTCAGAATGCAGTTCCCCATGATTGATGAGTGGCAAAGCACTCTACTAGCTCAAAACAATGGATTTCTTCCAGCCAATTAAGATACATCAGCATGACTTGGTGGTTCAGTCACTCATTTTGACTGTCGTAAGGCTGGAAGTCATTTGTCTTCAACCCTAACCTATCAGTTATGCCAGGTGTACAGAACATCAATATATGAGAGTGGGGGGAATTCATTCATAGCTGTGAATGTTGCTACTGTCCAAAAGCAGCATGGCAGTGATGATTGTGATGATGATTGGGTTTTTGCAATAGCATTTGCATTGAACGCTGCGCTGGGTCACTGCCTAGAAGAAATTGAGTTCGACCAGGCTACTATGCGAAACCACTTCCTTAAGTGCTTTACTACAAGAAACTTCACTCCTATTTCCAACAGGAAGTCAAAAGAGCATGTCATGCCCGCATCATGAATGTAGATGTGTTTTGCAGCTGTCGGATGCCTACCACCTATGGGGATATGGTGCAGGGTTTCACATCAAGTGTGTTGGCCTCCACTCTCTTCCATCTAGTGCAGAAGAATAGAATTGTTCACTCTGTCCATAAATCTTGGTGTGTTAATGAACTTTACCTTTACTGAGTATTTATATACAATGAGTTGCACAAATGAACTACTGCAACTAAGCAGACATCAGGGCCAGTTGAGCCAATTGCAGATAACCTTGATGGACATACTGTGGCCTTGATACAAACTCCTAATGGTTTTGGTTGCTCTACCACCAGAGTAGTCTTTTACAATGAGTAAGGAGTCCCAAAGCATCACTTGCAGGACCTTATATTGCATTCAATAAGTGTAATTATAACAGATCGAGAGGAGAGCATCTGTGGTTATAAATTCACTTACCACACAATCCCGCCGATGAACTCAAGAGCTACAAACATAACTAGTTACATGCATGTATGTACTACAGCGATTACTGTGCAGATGGTGGTGAACTTTATCATAGACTTAGAAAACAACGTCCGGACCAAACATTTCAGGGCGGACCGTATTTTTCGAAATTATCGGTCCGGACGGACCAAAATTTTCAGCGTAAATTTTGGTCCGGGACCAAATATTTCAGGACTAAAATTCCAGTGACAGTACGTTGCAAGGTGCAAGTTCCACCGAATTAGCTGTTATGTATTCAAGAACTAACCGCAGTACCACGTGAAGGCTGATTGGTAAAAATAAAAAATAAAAACAATATGGTACATGCATATGTATACTCTCAAGCTTACGCTGCTGATCGGTTCTCTTGGTGTCATTGTCTCACTGGTGCACTGTTCAAATAGATTCGATTATTTATCTACTTGTGAGTTCTGATCAGTTGGCAACACAAGAAGTGTCGATTACTTGGATTGTCATTTATCCGTGGCAGCAACATCAAGTCTAAAGATCTAAAAAGGATTGGAATATCACAGGCTGGAATTAAGAATTAAAGGAGATGGGAACTGTTCTCCGAAGCATAGCTCAAGTCCTAAAAGGGTCACAAGATGATCATGAGGAAATTCATCTTCAAATTGTTTGACTTATCGGACAGGCGTTTAACAGGGAATAAACTTTTAGTAACCCAACCCAATCAAGTTGTCAAACCTCCGAGTATCGATCCACAAACATGCGTTCCTAGTTCCTACCCAGGTCAGAGAGCGCATCAGAGTGGCGCCAATGATCGTGGCTGAGTCCATTGCGTCCAACACGGCTAGCTGCAGAACTATGTATAAGATTTCCTTTCACCAACTGAATCCACAGCCAAATTTACCAATGATGGTCGCTTTCGTCATGCAGTTATTTTTGATGAAATGAATTGGCGAAACACCACGATGAGAAGCAAATGCATACCGTGTAAAAAAGGGGGAAGTTGGTTCTCTACAGTTCTTTGTACGCATGCACGCACGGGACGTCTACCCATGCAGCTGCCCACTTACATGTACGTATTGCTGCAAATCACGAGGCAAAGCATTTTATAACAACTTAAAGTGTACTCTGTTCATTATTCAAATTCACACCGTTCTTTAAGGAAGAGGAACTAATCAGCAAACCTGCAATGTAAACATGCACAGCAAATCTTAATTATCCAAACTACACTCCTCCAATGGAACACATCTTCCTCCTTTTAGATCCAGCACCTCTCCAAAGGGACACTCGCATCCAGGGAGACAGTCTCTAGTGCAGGGGTGGAACGGGCTGTCGCATGTAAATGGGTTCCGAGGGCAATTCACACACCGTTTGAATACTTGACCATCGAACGGACACTTTTGACACTCCTTTGACACACATTTTCCCGCCGTTAGGTCAAGAACTTGACCCTCGGGACAATCACATCCGGGTAAACAAATCCCTGAGCAAAGAGTCAACTCATGGTCATCGCATGTCAGTGGTCTGTTACCACAGCTCAGACAGCGGGCGAATACAAAGCCGTTTGGACACCTGATGGGCACTGTGTTCGTGTTAAAGTATGCATTTATAAGCGGCAATCTATATATAACTGCGTTTGAAAGAACTCACATAATGGGCACGTTTCCACACATTTTCCAGTCTCTTCGTCCAGTATAGTTCCTTCTGCACACGTACATCCCGTTGCACAAACCAGCGGACATATAATGGGGTTCGGATTGGCGCAAGTGATAGTGCCGCCACATTCGATGCATTCTTCGCTGTACACCATTCCTGGTGGACACCGTCTCGCGGCTGTATACAGTGGTGAGCGATAGCGGGTAATTAGAAAAGGAATAGTTACTCGTAGTTTAACTAACCTGTCGATATCTCATCACTTGATGGGGCACAGTGGACCAGTGAGACAATGACACCAAATAGACCGATTAGCAGAGATAGCTTGAGAGTACTCATCTCTTTGGTTTGATATCAATCAGCCTTCAGCTGCAATGTTAGTCATGGTACTGCGGCTAGTTCTTATATACATAACGATTGAAGCCCTCTATAAATAAGGTGCAGAGCTAATTCGTTGGAACTGACTCGCTATCGCGATTGTTGTATGTGGGTGGAGAGCCTAGCACATCCCTGGAATTGTAGTTCGTTGATTATTAAATTTAGGTTATCATGCGATCTTGCATTTCCCAGAATATCATGCCCATTAGGTTGTCAATATAACCACAAGTTTATTCATGAATTAAAGAGCGCAACACAAAATGTCGACGTTAACCTTAGAGAGCCTAACATAGCTTCTCCACCACTATAACGCCTTGAATTTTTACCGGGTTTGATAACTCGCCAAAGAATATACATGTATGGGATCGTTTCCGCCTAACGCACACATTATAAAATTTCCAGTATGCGTTGAGTAATTAAAAATTCAGCGCCTTAAAATTCCATGACAGATATTCCGATTCTCAGTGCATAAGAAGCAATGTGTAGAGGACATTTCAGATTTCTAGAATATAAAAACGATTAAAAACATGCGTTGGGTCCCTTTTCGCGGAAACGATCCCATATATTGTTGACCTCTAGTTAGAATACCGGTATAGCGGATTTCGTTTCAATACAATTCACTAACTGAGCAGGAAGAAAGCGTTGTAGATGGCAATTGTGGACAGGGGTCACTAAATCTTAGCATTTAATTATTCATTTCCTATGTTATAGTCAAACAATACAAGAATAAACACTTCTGTGTAACCGACCAGATTTTTGTTTTTAAAGTTGTTTTGCTTTTAAAAAGAAAAATCCAAACTGTACAACTGACATTGCAAATGGAATAACCTTGTTGAATAACTATAGTTTTTGCTTGCGTGTAGGTAGGTATCAGTGAATCTCAATTGTGTGGACAACCGATATGATTACTTTAGATTGGAAATTGTCCCATGCAGGGGAAGTTTTTTCCGAAGAACGTACATACATAGGGGAGCTGTGGTACAGTGTTTTATTTTCCCTTTTTTGCGGTTCTCTCGAACAACTTCTCTTAGGATGCGTTGTCCACCGTACATGTCCTCCATAAGCAACATCTACATGCATGCACATGTACATATAGTCGTGCGTGGCCCAATAATTTGATCTGGCATTTACTGTAACACATTGAAGCCAAGCGCGATCATTACTTTGAAAGCTAAACAAGCCACATTACCAAGAAAACTGAGAAACCGAGTGAGTACGAGTGTGCACACTAAGCGAGCTCGTTACCAAGAAGAGCCCGAAGCCAAGCGAGTTTGTTACCTTTCCGCTTATTTGTACTCACTAAATGTATAGGTACATGCGTGTAGTACACTCATCATGATTATGTGTTATATTCTAGTCCTAGTACAGGTCATGCTTTCACAGTTTGCCCGGGATGAAATTGCAACATGTTTTGTCATAGAGTTAGCAATAAATCATGCATATTAAATATTGTATTAGAGACGGCACTTTTACCTACATGTAGATGCATGTGTACAAAGAGCACTGGCTAGCTTGCTCATAAGCAGGAATGATGAATGTGTTGTGCTCGCGGCTGTGATGTTTACCTGATTTGATGCATGAATGTGATTGTGCATCAAATCGGTAGTTTTATAACTTGATCCAATTTCATCTTTTGCAAACTGTGTAAACATGACCTGTACACCAGGACCAGAACATAACACATTCATAGTGATGAGCGAGATGTATATACTACATTTAGTGAAGTTTAAATAAGTGAACAGTGTGGGGGGAAGGGAAGGTCACAAAACTCTGGCTTTCAAAGTAACGATCTGCTTGGTTTCACTGAATGTCTTACAGTAAATCCCAGATCAAATAATTGGGCGACGCACGACTATGTACATGTACATGTAGATGTTGCTTATGGAGGACATGTACGGTGGACAACGCATCCTAAGAGTTGTCAGAGAGAAGGGAACATTATGCCTGTCGTATCCTACATGTATGTACATGCACGTTCTTCTGAAAAACTTTAATTCCTAACTCACGCATGCCGTTGTAGAGATTCACTGATACAATTGTCCAACTGAATGTTACAACTTGCAATGTTGTGTTTGTTTGAATTTATGTTAACAGCAAAACGACTAACTTGTTTGTTATTGTTTGGCTATAACATAGGAAATGGATAATAATTGATTGACTTTAATAGCTAAGATATTTTAATATTTAGTGACCCCTCTCCATTTACAACGCTGTCTCCTTGCTCAGTTAATAATTAATTGTATTGAAATGAAATCGGCTATTTAAATGCAGGTTTAACAGTATATGATTTGGCGAGTCAGCGAGTCACACGGTTAAAAGGTAAGGCTGGAGACGCCATTATAG
The DNA here is from genome assembly GCA_013339895.1 of Ephydatia muelleri. Classification (NCBI taxonomy): domain Eukaryota; kingdom Metazoa; phylum Porifera; class Demospongiae; order Spongillida; family Spongillidae; genus Ephydatia; species Ephydatia muelleri. The sequence continues at coordinate 10,106,728 of JABACO010000002.1, read as the reverse complement.
GCACTCTAAGGTTAGAGTCGCCATTTTGTGTTGCGTTCTTCAGTGATTCATGTATAAACTTGTGGTTCATACATTACAATATACGACTCGATCTGCCTGATATTCTGCGAAACGCCAGACGATAAACTAAATTTAATAATCAACGGACTACAATTCCAGGGATGTGCTTGCCTCACCACCCACAAGTTGCGAGTTCCACCGAATTAGCTGTACGTATTCAAGAACTAACCGCAGTACCATGGGTACGACTAACGTGAAGACTGATAAAATAAAATAAAAAACCAATGTGATACATGTACATCTTAAGCTTACGCTGCATGCTGTTCGGTTCTTTTGGTGTCATTGTCTCACTGCATGGTGCACTGTTCCCCACACAGGCGTTTGCGACAATATATTTTGTGGACAAAAAGTACATTGTAATCCTGAAATGATTGCGTAATGCCTATAGCAACGCCCTTGACAACCTGGAGATCTGAAAACGTGAGCTGGTACAAAAGACAGGATGGCTACAAGCGCAATTTAAAAGCAGATTACAAAAGAAGCTACAGTTCCTCTTTTTGATGCAAGTCATTAGGGCCAGCAATTCTTGCCACGGCAAGTTATGGCTGTTGAAAGCGGGTAACCCTCGACGTACCTTTCCTAGCTCTTCGAAGTGTGTTTTCTATGTTCCTAACCGATAGAAAGTTGGAATTCAGGCTAGAAATTAAAGGTAACAGAAGGTACTAACTAGTTCTCGTATGTTCTTGTAGCCACAATTTTTTTTACCAGCAATACTTACTGTTGAAGTTTATCCTGAATTGCGGTATTATTATTTCATTCTTTTAGGAGGAGGCGCTACATTTTGTAGAGCTGCAATCAGGTACTTATACCTGGAGGGTTTTGTGTATATGGTTGCCAACTAAAACACCACCTAAGTATTGTTGCCTATGGATTTTAAAAGATTGGAGGGCTTCATCCAATTGCTTGACAAAGGGACCAGCAAATTCTTTGTCAGTCACTTTGGTGCTGTTGATTATTTCCTCCTTCTGTTTGTGTGTTCAATCAGTGTTTGTTTAATCCTTACCATGGTTCACGGCATAGGTCAAACTCAGTACATGGTAGCTCCAAGCTCCAGTGGTTGGCTCACAATCATTAGGCATATGGGACACCACAGCTGCTCCAGGATTACTGGATGATTGGAACTGTGCTCATCCAGTGAAAATCCCATTTGGATGGGAGGGGCAGCTGCAAAATGCCAGCAACAATTTTGTGTGGATTTAAGTTTGCTGGTTGACCACCTGACTTTTGTGGTTGGTTGTTTTGGTAAGAAAAGACCAGTGTAAACTTACATGTATACATACATGTATACATGCATCAATTCAGTACACATAATTATTATGGTACCTTCTTGCAGACAACTGCTGTGTGCACTGTCCAATCAAAAGGGCGAAGTAAACTATGTACTCTTCAGATCATTTCCATCCATCACGCATGCGCATAAACAAAAGATTGTGGGTGAGTGGCCCATTACGTAATTGCCTGTGTTAATTGCACAGACTGAGTGCTGCAAACTCTCTGCACTTGTATGAACTCCTTTTTCCCCTTTCTAGCCTCCGTCAAGAAGCGGCCATACACTCTGCATCGCTGGTTTACCTTCATTACGTGGATCCCCCCCATACAGTACTGCCCCTTTTATTCATTAAAAAAACTCAGGTCTAGATCACAGGTTTAAAAAAATCGTGGCTACTTCTGTGTGTTGTATATGCGCTTCCCCATGTGTGCTGATGAGCGTTATTGCTCGTCAAACGTTTTCTATCGGTTGGTTCCTCCACTACGCACGCTTAATGTAACCCCCTCTTTTCCCGCCAAAGACACATGGGCGTGAAAACGGGCTGCGCATATCACTGATAACAAGTAAATAAAAACATTCTCTAACGAGAAAGTTGGTGGGCATATAGGATTGACAATGTTGGTGTAAAAAGCACGGAAACAAGAGTGACAGAAATGTTACTGGAAAATTGAAATAGGCCTATATTTAGCCCAGTCACATTTAGGCAGCGCACGCCTGAGAAAATGGGCTAAATATAGGCCTATTTCAATTTTCCAGTAACATTTCTGTCACTCTTGTTTCCGTGCTTATTACACCAACATTGTCAATCCTATATGCCCACCAACTTTCTCGTTAGAGAATGTTTTTATTTACTTGTTTCATAAGTTTTTTTTTCTCCGTGTCAAAGAACTTATAAACGCTTTGTTTTTACAATACGACTTTAATAATGACAAAATGACAAGTAATAAATTAACGAACACATATTTAATAAAAAATGGTACGTATAATTGTTTTTAATATAATTAATTATTTTGCCGCCTCCTCGGCCTTATCTCCCTCCTCTTCCTCTTCTCCCTCCCCCCCCCCCCCCCCCCCCGCCTTGGGTATGGCCATGCGGGTGGCGGGGGCAGGAAAAAAGGCGGGGGCAGAACTGGTACTGGCGGTGGGAGGGGCGCTGTTGGTGGTGGTGGGACTAGCTCTGGGGGGGGGGGGGGGGGAGCGCTGCTGCTGGTGGTGGGGCTAGCGTTGGCGGGGGCAGCGCTGCTGCTGGTGGTGGGGCTAGCGCTGGCGGGGCAGCGCTGCTGCTGGTGGTGAGGCTAGCGCTGGCGGGGCAGCGCTGCTGCTGGTGGTGAGGCTAGCGCTGGCGGGTCAGCGCTGCTGCTGGTGGTGAGGCTAGCGCTGGCGGGGGCAGAAGTTGTGATGAAGGAGGATGTATGTGTTTCCTCGACCTCCTCTCCTTCAGAGTCATCAAAAAATTCTTTCCCGACTTCTTCAGCCATCTACGTGACAGACAGAGTATTGAAACAACTTGTAAAAAATTTAGTATTTACCTTTGAATTTTTTTCAAGAGAGAAATGTGCTGTTCTACGGGTCGTTAGTTTATACCGGTATACATGCACAGCCACGTTTTCTAGCTGTGCTATAATTCTATTGGTCTATTTTCATCCGTCCATTCACTGATTGGTCGCTTTTGCATGCATGCCATCACATACTGAGGGGGAGGGGTGGAGTGTGTGTGTGTGTAGGTGTGCTAAAATTCTATTGGTAGAATTTCATCCAATCACATGACCTGAGGTGCATGCAGGTGCAGTGGTGTTGAAATTAGCACATCTGATATGTGCTGTTAACTATCTACTAGGCCTATCACCTATGGAAATTTATTTTTGTAAATGACAGCAGTTACTCAAATTTTTCCAAGATCTGCCATTGTGATGTATATATACTATGCTATAATTGTTGCAAACATGAGAGTATAAGTTGTGCACACATTTTTACATGCGCATTACATGAATTATTTCATTTTCATGCAACTCAATTTTGGGTAACACTTCTGTACACACGTGTAGTGGACCTTTAAAACAACAAAGATTGACCCTTTACATGTACATGGGGGAACTTTTACTTGTGGGAAGCCTTACTGTACATCTGATAACAAACACAGCTGCAGCAAGGGGTGGATGCGCATGACTGACTTGTACTATACACTAGTGATGTACCGATACACTTTTATGTCAGTCCGATACTTACATACCGATATTTGTGGTAATAATGCCATTAACATTGCCGATACCGATATCATTATAAGTTTTTGCAAAATGTAATTTTAATATTTATAATCAAATACAGGTAAATTATGTTTCAGAAAAAGTAACATTTCTGCCTTTTCTGTTCCTAATCGATTCCGTTCTTTGGAGATAATGTCACCTGCACTGCTAAATAATCGCTCAGAAGAGGCTGAGGAGGGTGGGATAGAAAGGTATTTACTTGCCATTACAGCCAACCCTTTCCACAATACTTGCTTAGTTTTCCAATAGATCAAAGGGTCAATATGACGATCCTGTATTGGCTCTTTTAAGTACATCTCCACCATGACCTCAGCTGTGTACCCTGAAACATTTTCTTCAACACCATTTGTAGGATTTGATGGTTTCTCAATCATGTCATCAAAAAAGCTCCAAAGAGAAGATGGTGGTTTATCAGACTCAGTTCTGGAACGTTTTGCAGGCGGTTCCTTTTCTGAATCATATATACTTGATATAACTTTCTCACACTCTATAGTGACAAGCATTCTAGCATTAGCAGCTCTTCCACCTGATGAAAAAACTCTCAGTTTGAATCTAGGGTCTAGAACTGTTGCTATAGCACACAAGGGATTTTCTTCAACCTTGCCGTATCTGTCTTCTAATGACTTCATCATTGCTCTTTTCATTGCCATTATTCCTTGATCTTCCTCATCTGTCAATAGTGCTAATTTCAAAGTATTAATGATAGGTATAATAATAGCACAGCTTGCATAATCTCCACTTGCTTCACGAGTTGCTTCCTCAAATACAACTAGTAGCTGAACTACTTTTTCAGCTAAAGTCCATTGTTGTGCTCTTATTTCTGTTGGAACAGATGTACATTCTGTGCCTGCAACAGTTATTGCTCTTTTTTGTTCCAGAAGTCGTTGCAGCATGTAAAATGAACTGTTCCAACGAGTTGATACATCTTGAATAGGAATGTGCTGAGGAAGGCCTAGCCGGTTTTGGATTTGTTTTAAGGTATGAAACGCAGTGTTAGAACGATTGTAAAACCCAACTATTGATCTTGCTGATGTTAGCAGTTGCTGTACGGAGGGTTGTTGAAAAATTCCATCCATAATGATTAATTGCAGAGTGTGTGCAAGACAAGGTAAGGAAGGAAGTTCAGCTACTCTCATGCCAGCCACCATATTGGATGCATTGTCCCTTACGACACAAACTAATTTCTCTTCTACATCCCAAGACTGAATATGAGATAAGATACTAGCTGATATATTTTCAGCAGTATGGGATTCATCAAACTTCCAACAACTTAACATCACAGATTTCTTTTCAAAACTATTGGTAAGTATGAAGTGTGCTACTAGACTCATAAAAGAATGATGAGAATTATCACTGGACCATATGTCAGTGGTAACACTAACATAACTAGTACATTTAAGCAATTGAGAGACTAGGTGAGTAACCTTTGAATGAATTTCAGGAATAAGTACTTCAGAAAAGTACTTCCTACTGGGGATCACATACCTAGGTTCAGCAGCTTTCATTAATCGGCAAAAACCAGGATCATCTACAATACTGAATGGCTGTAAATCCACTGCCATCATTTCAGCAATCCGATGGGAGAGTAGCTTTGATCGTGGATTATCTATAGAGTATGGTTTCTGTTTATCAAGAACGTTACCTGCCGATTTCCATTTGACTTTTCTTTTTCTTTACAACTCTCATCTTCCATTGTAGAAAACTCCTTGTATTTATCAGGGTGTGCTTCCAAGTGCTTGCGAAGGTTAGTAGTATTGAAAGATCTGGGCGACTTTCCACCACGAGATACCAGCTCGTTGCATGTGTGACATACAGCTTTACTTGCGTCATTTAGACTTACAGAATAAAACGCCCAAATGGCGCTTTTCTTCTTACGTTCAGAAGACAAACTACTATTGCCCTGTTGTTGACTTTGACTGGGGCCTGCTGCGTGACTCTCTTCAACATGTGCTTCAGCCATTTTGATTGAGGGTGTGTCAATGGTTAGTGAATCGTTAAATATCGGTAAACTATAAATATTGTACCGATATCCGATGCTGACCGATACAATTAAAAAAGCGCCGATTCCGATCCTGATATCGGTATCGGTACATCACTACTATACACACGCGTGTAGTCCTTTCTTTCAACATCAAATAACTAATGTACAATGTAACAGACACAGATGCATGCACAAATAACCTTTTGTACAAACATTGACCTTTACCAGGGAACTGGGAAGCCTTACTGTACATCTAATATGCATGCAAGCTTACAAGAAATGTGTTATAATGTGTGCATGACACGTAAGAAAGCAGCCCTTAGACTTTAAATGCTACATACAGCATGCTATTTATAACATACCTTTGGGTGGAAGTGGTAGTTCTACGACCCTTCCAATACCGACTCCTTTTAGCTGCCTTAATGGTAGCTGAATTGCCCCTGTATATCCGCCTATTAGCAGCACGGTTCTCCTCGACGCCCTCTTGATATCGCTGATTTTTAGCAGCACGGTTCTCCTCGACGCCCTCTTGATATCGCTGCCTTTTAGCAGCACGGTTCTCCTCGACGCTCACTTGATATCGCTGCCTTTTAGCAGCACGCTTAGACTACAGCATTTGCGTTGTAGGTGTCGCGTACAGACCCCTTCTTCTTTTCAGGGTCGGCCTTGTAGGTGTCGCGTACAGAGGCCTTCTTTTCTGGGTCGGCCTTGTAGGTGTCGCGTACAGAGGCCTTCTTCTTTTCAGGGTCGGCCTTGTAGCGCGCTCGGGCTTTAGCCTTGTTCTCTTGTGATAAAATATCTTCTCGTTTTTGGAGGTATTCCGCTCGTTGCTTAGATCTCTTCTTTTGATTACGCGAAGGAAACAACTTCACTAGCCAAAGTAAGTAACGACTAAACTGCGATATAGGAACACCAAATAAATTTAGTGCCTGTTGGAGTATTTATACTCCCTAAAATTATACATTTTATTAAGAACTTGCTAGAACTTGCTAGATGGCCATAGAACTTGCAACCATTAAGGTATTTCTCGCTGTAGTTTCTTTCTAGATGTGATATGTGTCCAAATGACATGCTAGGATAACGTGCCGGTAAATTCTGAAGAGATTGGTACTATTGTCGTTCTTTAAAACCGTTCGTAGCTCGAGTTATACATTCCTAAGGAAGAAGAAGAAGACGACGACGACTATGAACAATTTTTTTGGGAATGGGCACGGGAAGCAGGTTCTTTGTTTGTCTAGAAGCGCATAGTTTAATGACATGAAACTAGCATGAAAACGTAGATCTTGGTGTTGTCGTTCGATTGCTCAACGAGATAAGTGATCCGTTTCTCCGTTGTCCCTCCCGACGCGATTTAAAATTTTTAATGACATTCATCATTCCTCAATCAATTCTATATTGAACCTGCAGACGCAGGTTCAGATAATGCTTGTACTTGCGCGTCGATGGTTTTGTTTACAGATGTGTTACAGCATTTGCAGATGCTATTTAAACGTCTCAAAGTAAGTATGATTTGTGGTTCGCAAAACATGAACAGTATGATGAGATATGATATTACTTTTGGTTTTGGCTCTTTGTAAATTGCGGTATTGTCTAATTATCGACTTTTTGTCCAGCCGCAAACGTCTAGTCTCGTGCCCAGACCCTAGTACGTCACAGCTGCGGATGGATTACATCACCGCTACGCTTGTTCTAGCGTAGCGGTGATGTAATCCATCCGCAGCTGTGACGTACTAGGGTCTGGGTACGAGACTAGCAAACGTCCGTGCCCAATAAGTGGTGAGATATCGACAGGTTAGTTAAACTACCAATAACTGCAAGGATTCACCCGCTATCGCTTACTACTGTACAACTGCGAGACGGTGTCCTTCAGGAATGGTGTACAGCGAAGAATGCATCGAATTGAATGTGGCGGCACTATTACTTGCGCCAACCCTATCCCACTGCATGTCCGCTGATTTGTGCAACGTACGGGATGTACGCGTGTAGAAGGTATTAGTCTGGACAAAGAGACTGGAGAAGTGTGGAAACGTGCCCACCTAGAACTCCTAGTACACTACCCAATTTTCTTAGGCATCCCTAAGTAAAATGTAGAATGTAACAAACAAGCTAGGATTTAAACCAGATTCAAAATACTCATTGGCCTTCCTGGTAAAATATAAAATGAAGGACCATTCCAAGGCTATATAAAGGGCTGCTATCCATTTAGTCAATTAATTGTTCTACTGCACCGGCACCCAATATGTTAATAGGTAACTATAAAATATTAGAATTAATGATCTGATGCATTAAGCTAGAATGAGTAGCTGCATTGAATGAAATAGTGACACACAGCTTGCTTGGATGTTACTTTTTTTTTTAACTGTTTCAAAATGTTTTTTAAAGTTGGCTACAATCATGTGTTCAACTTACATGTATTCACATGGCCTGTACATTACAAACACGCAATCCTCACCCTTCACCACACACCACATCATGCTACAATATGCAGAGGACAAGGGTGCCGCAGCAGTTTTCCTTATGCCAGCTGATTTCAGTACACAGCTAGTAGGAAGTTTATCACACAATATCACCTCCAGACTGTCTACATGCACCTTCATAACACTATATGATAAATACTGAGAGTCTTAGACAATTAAAGTGGGCATAATGGCTGCACGAGATTTGAGTCTAATGTGACTTGTTTCATGAAGTAACGGAAATTAGTGATATGAAGTTAACGTCAGATTCAGAATTCATATTGTGATGGAGACATGCACATTGTAAGTCTGTTCAACTCTATCTGCATTCACTTAGACACCAACATCAGAAGGTGCGGCTTAAAGATAATGTAGTCTTTTCTATGCACAAGTGACATAAAAATGGCACAAGCACAAATAAATGACAAACGAATCACAGATACTCTCAACAACACATTATTCCTGATGTTCTAGCCTCCAGGCTTAAGTTGTGGCTTTCTCATAACAGTCCAAACACACACGGACTTTCAATATATTTTCAGCTTTTTCACCTCATCACTCTCGTAACTACTGCGTCTGAAGATACAGAGAGAGAGAGAGAGAGAGAGAGAGAGAGAGAGAGAGAGAGAGAGAGAGAGAGAGAGAGAGGAGAGAGAGAGAGAGAGAGAGAGTAAGAGAGAGAGGTAAAAGTCAACAATCAAAACAAGAAGAGCAACACAAAGTGGCAGAAGAGAGGGAAAATAAAACACACACATGGAAACATATACGGCTAGTATTTTATTACAGATGGTAACTCAATAGATTCATTCCTTAATTTTTAGGCAAAGAGCTGTGGTAGAAATACTGCTTTCCTTTTTAAAAATGAACGTTTATGATCCTATTTGATATCTTATAACACTATGGATGCCTCTAGAGAAGTATACATTTTAACATGTACAGAACACTGTCACATGATTACGGGCTACACTCACCCACTCAACATGTTGCTTACAGTAGAATGCGACCACACATTCCTTAGCTGCAGGAATCCAGAGGATCACTGAGCGGCTGTGGCGCAGGAGCCCATTTGGGATCGTTTCCGCAAAAACCAACCAAATGCATGTTTTTTCAAGATTTCAACTTTTCGGATATTCTAGAAGTCTGAAATGTCATCTGCACATTTACAAACATGCATACTGTATCTTTTCATGTGGGCTCACAAAAAAGCACACACAAGCACTAACACACCACACATACATGTACATGCATAAATGACCACACATGGCACTGAAAGTCATGTGACATTTTTCTCACCTCGACTATCACCTTGCACACACACACACACAGACACACACACTTTCTGATGCAGTCCAAAGATGCACTTTTCCCTTGGAGTCTCCTACAACCAACTTCCTATGGTCCCTGCAAAAAAGATTAAGGTAACAGAGGATCTGACAAATGCCCCTCACTCCTTTTTTCCGCCTGTGATGCAGCTACCTTGTAATGTTCCAGCTGGAGACTCATTATCTTTCCTTTCAAAAGCAGTGTGCATTGTCAAGGTGTGTACCTGTGACAACTTACGAAACCACTTGGCAGCTGAATGTGATATGCATAACACTCACTGCATGAGAACTGCATTGATGTATTGGATTAGATTAGCTAGTCAGATTAAAGATCATATGACATGCTGAAATCATTATTGCTCCACTGTATTCAGTTAGGTACATATTTGGAATGTGGTGGGACGGGAGGTGGTCACGAGTTGTGATCAAGGAGCCACCGTCACAATCTTTACATCATCGATCAAAGTTTGATTGATAAAATCTCAACTGCAGTTTGGATGGCAAAGATGGTCTCTTTATGCTAAAACCTTGATATTTACTGAGCAGTTGTACAGATGCCATTTCTCAGCCTCTGTTATATATCCAGGTATTACCAAGACACTAGAAGTGAGCAGTTTGTGAAATGGGACTAAGCTGTTCTTCAGCCATAGTCTTTCTCAAAATGCAGAATCTTGAGCATAACAAAAATCTACTTATTGAGTAGGGATGATCTCTCACCCTGACTGTCGACTTTCGAGCCACGCTCACCTTTGAAGCTCAAGTAAAGCCTCACAGAGCTTGTAACAGTGATCAATGCACTCTCCAGTAAAAACTGAAACACAATGCAACTCTGCTTTGAGAACAAATAAACGCACGTGATCAAGTACTTTGAAGTACTTGATCTGCCCATCATAACAACGTTAAAACGACGTAGCCAGCAAGTGTAGGTGAGAATCCTAAGAGCTTACAAAACTACGCCATTCTGAGGATGTTGAGCTCACGTGATTTCCGATTGGATCCAAGCGCCGTTTATACGGCCGGGCGTTTGAGCACGGTCTGCGCCACTATTAACGTGGCGTCTCCTCCTTTTTTTGTCAATGCTGAATGCCATATACATGTACATGCAGTACTTAATGTGCTATGTCTGCTTAATTGATGTGCTAAATAAAGTAATGGATTGTATTGTCAGAGCCACTCCCCATAGTCTCGTACCCAGACCCTGATTCCCAATAGCTACAGATGGATTACATCACCGCTTTGTTGAAAGCTATAAAGTGGTCATATTAGATCGAATTTTTATTCAGTGGAGTTTTGCATCACAGTTGAGGTGGCTAAGGTCTTACATCCGATCATAGCCATACACGTCCTGTAGATGTCCCGGTAGCAAAATGGGAGAGGGGATTGCCCGCAGCTTTGGATTTGACATTTCCACCTACTCTTGCTATCCCTGATGAGTCTTGTTTGAAAGCTGGGATAGCAGCAGTCCCGCAAACATATTGCCAATGACCCAAAGTGTGTTGAGTTGGGGTGGACCTGTGTTACATTGGCTGTGGAAACATATGGGTATTGAGGTAGCGACTCCCAAGAGACATTTTCCCGGCTGGCCTCTATTCTTGCTGCAAGCCACAGTGTGCCTAAATCAAAGGCAGCAGCTGACATCTATGGCTGTTTAAACCTGATCCTAATGAGATCTGTGGTCAGGGTCTAAGGCCAATGTAATTAGGTTGTGGATATATAACTCTCTATGTATGGATTTATCTTTATTAAATTACAATTATATTGTCATAGGATTACATGTATATTTATGTACATAATTATGACATTATATTATGCAATCCTTGTGTCACAAAAATGTTCTGTTGTCAAAAACTAATTATAGTGGTGGGATGTGTGGTATCCATGTCGGACTCCAAACAAAACAAGAGCATTGGGAACGCTGTGTTTCTGTGCATGCACCGTGCATCTAAAGATTGCTGTGGTGAATTAGGAAACACCCAACAGGAGGCAATGTTACATGCCACGGTGTATGCCTACAAAAGGTGGTATAAAGGCATTCAAGAAATGCGTGGCAGTCACAGGGCACGCAGGATGGAGTGGCTCGTCTAGAAGGGTTAATACCTGCTACATGTATTGAGAATTGGCACACAAAAATGCATGCAATGAAGGTATGTGCTACCTTTATCTTGTAATGCCACTGTGCAGCTGCATGTCACTAATAGAGTGGTTGGTCTGGGTTGATGTAGTGCCCGTGGTGAGGTGTGAATAATCGACTGATTGATTGACTTGGCAACAACTGGGGGCAAGAGGAGGAGTATTCTGTGTAACAGGGCCAGCAAAAGTGCCACTGACCACACACCAGGTGACCTGACTACCATTAGTCGGGACGCTGGTCATTGAACAGCAAAGCAAATACCAGGGTTGAGGAGGGTAGGTACTAGCTGCATATGGTGTAGCCAAGTCTTTAGGATGGGTGGATTATAGCGCTCCATAGTCGAGCTCTAATTGGAATGCGACCCAAACTCATTATTGCTATGGAATGCAGTTACACTCAAAGTAACATAGCAATAGTGACGTCAGCTATGGACTGCAATCTGATTGGCTTTCTAGGAAAGTCAGAACAAAAAAGTTCGATCTATGTGCCAGACCCACTTTCTATGCAGCGGTGATGTAATCCATCCGCAGCTGTTGGAATGAGGGTCTGGGTACGAGACTAACACCTCAAGGCATCCCTATCATGATCATGCATTTGTTGACGCTGCCTGTAAGACCATTCCAATACAGGATTCACAATAACTGCTCGTACATTAGTTATTAACTCTTTGGATGCCAAGTGTGTAGATGCTTGCATGCACACACAACTGTAACGTGAACTGTTACGCCATTCCTGCATGATTCACATCTTGCATGCCATTTAAGTGTGTTGATCAGTCACAATTCTATGATGCACGCATATGCTTGCTACACGTCATCTAGGAACTAGTTACATTTCTTAGTCACACTGGCTAAAGAACCCCATTATTCAGATGACCTCACCTCACTTTAATGGCATCAATTCAATACTCGCAGAACAAGAATGCGTAGCCCAAATCAGTGTAGTATATCATGCCTGTTCACTCCCCCCTTTTGCCAGTTCATATTGTAGGTTGTTGCAACAAAGGGTGCCAGCAGGTTATAATGGACACACTAAATGTGCTGACATCGGGACCACATATTTGTATGACTATATAGCATCTACAGTGTACTAGCATGGGTTACATACATGTCATGTATTGCACTGGCACGCATCTACAATGGTATTCAATGTGATTTTGATCAACACAACACAACACACAACATGAATGGCGGGAAGCAGATGATTTGTGAGCATGCATGTATATATGCACTTGGCGTTCAAAGAGCTAACAGTGGCCTTTTTTTACTTCTCTGATAAATTGCAAAATAACTGGGCTCAGCAATGCATACATGTATGTATGTGGTCCATTCAAGGCTTTTATTGTGCAGAATCAATGTAAAAAATGTACAAATGTATAATACCATACACAGTTGGATAATTAACCCAGCATTCACTGAGTTAACTCACACAAATGCCAGAGTCAAATCCAATGTGAGACACATATTCATGTAATGTCAACTTATTTCCTAAGTTCTATCCAGGAAGCCACTGCAGAAGATAAAGACTTCTCACCAACCTTGTTCAGCACATTAATGACTGTCCTCCAGGTGTATGGAGGTGACCCATTTTTCTGCCACAAATCAAATATTGCCCTGTATGCCTGACGACAGGGCTCCAAGCCAGGGCAGGCTGGACGTAGTGCTTGGATCTCCGCGTACTTGAGGCCAAGTTGAATACCCACTGCCTCGTACTTGTTGGGGATCTCAGCTACTACTTTGTCCTCAAGGAGTGCTAATGTAGGTTGACTGTCCAAGGACAAAGACTCTGTAGGGAATGTAGAGAATGTATCACATGCAGGTAAATTACTAACTAACATGCATGTCTCCCTATACTTCAGCCCTGACCAATTGGCTCACCCATCCCCTTACATCATCTCCTCCATGACCGACATGTAATGTGCAGTACATTATATTCCCTAAACTTCCCTGCATGCACAGCCATTGATCTGCGGGGGAAGTTTAGAGAATGCACAAAATCAATGGCACCAATTTCATAACAAGTTTCCTACTTTTAGAGCTCACCAGTTGGATTATGACTAGGTACAACTGGTCTCTGACAATGATTGTTCAGCACATCTCCCCTTACGTCACCTCCACGCACCCCTGCAATAGATACAGAGTCCGGATACGCGTATATAGTATGAGCAGTGGGTACAACCTATTGCAGCCTGTCAAGACCCAAAAAGACATTTTACGCGTACATATACAATGGAGTAATATGAACAAATCACACATACATACATACATACATACATACATACATACATACATACATACATATACACACGCACAAGCACACACCCACACCCACACACACATGCAACACACTGACACACAGACACACACACACACAAACACACACATACACACAGACACACACACAAATACACACACAAACACACACACACACACACACACACACACACACACACACACACACACAATACGCTGTATTTTGTAGACGGCTTGGTATAGCGCATCAGATTAACTAACCAGGTGAACTATCTAGCAGTTGACGCACTTTCTGAACCGCATCTGCTTCCTCCAGCTCCTCCAAAACGTCAATCAGCTTCATGTAAGTTGCTTCCGGCCCCTTTGTCGACACCCACTTTGATAGCAATTCACCTCGCTTCTCCTCGTGATCGTGATAACGACCCTCGAGGTCATCAAGTTGTACTTCTGATAGTCCAAGCCCTCGTCCGACAAACTTCCACTTCGGAAGAAAAGTAGCAATCTTGGCGATGTGCCCAACCGACAACTTTCTGTCCATTGTCAGATACGAAATGGGCGGAGCTAGATATAGATTACATCATTGAGGTACGAGATAATATGAGAATGAGAATACAATTATTGCCTCTGGCGAAATCATTTCTCAGAAGCTTGCCCACACTAGCAGCAGCGCACCATTGGGTCCGGTAGGGCCATGACCAGAGACTAAATAATTATTGCACTGTACATGTATCACTCTGTCGGTTGCCTACGAGCATATCAATTCAGTATGCATGCAAAGAGATTTATGATCATATAGTGGCGTCTCAACTGCTTGTAACCGTAAACTTTATCTCTTCATAAAGATGTAATTCCTTTCAATTAATCAATTTTCATGGCTAGCAAGAGTGAGCATTAGTTTATAGCATGCAGCGAATCTGTGGAGGAAACAGTGTAAAGGAATGATAAGTACATTGTAGTTATGCAAAGCATGACAATGGTGAGGAATCAGGAGTTTAAGTGGAAAATGCAATGAAAAAAGTTTGAGGTGAAAGTGAACACAAAACAACAGTGTAGATACATGTATATAAATAGTGAATTGGCTGATATACATGTATATGAATAGATGATTCTTTCTTGTGCAGATAATGATTACAATAAAGTACAATAAAGGTTTCCCAGGGAGTGCTGGGGTGGAGGGAGGAGGATGGTGGAGTTTAGTACCAGTGTGGTCAAGAATCATACTTTTTTTTACTGATGTGTGCATGTTTGCATGTTAATGGGTTGACCTAAGAGGCTTCATCCATAGAATGCACCCAACCCATTGCATTACTATGTATTCTTTGTGCATAGTCTGCTTGTTAAGAACATTATCAAGCACAAGGAATTGTTATTTCAGAAGTAAAGGGGGTCTATGTTTACGTGTCAAATGGAAGCAAGCCATTCCTGCAGTACAACTATGTTGAAATGTGTATTGCCTCGATGCCATATATTCATTGTTGCAGAAAAGTGGATGTGAGGTAGCATAGTTCAGAGAACCGATGGATTGTATGCCTATCCTTAGAACTAACTTGCCATAAGGCAAAAAAATAGACAAATTTAATATCATTACGCATTTGACCATACAGAGAAGCAAACTTTGATGCTTCTATTCATGCTATTATTGTCAATAAGTAATAACAACCTGCTGTTTCAATTTGCATATACATTAATTTCTTAGTTAATGAAAATTGTGTGAATCGAGATACTAGTACACAGACGGTAAAACTACAATATGTAATAACGACACACCGTCCACAATCACATGAACATATGGATTCTGTATAGTACTTCGTTTAGGACTATAATAGTTTCTTTGCGATGACCAATATGTGGATAACTAGTAACCAGTCAGTTGGGATGATCCATCTGTTCAGGGTGCAGCATGTGTGAATGATGCTGACTGTGTTTTTGGAGACATTCTTCATAATGGAAACGGTTAGCCATAATTAACTGATTAATAATGAAGTCTGCACACGTTTTGTTTGTGCTTTTTGGGAGGGGGCTTGTACAGCGACTCTGGAATTAAATTTGCTTTATTCCGGAAGAATCATGACCAAATGTTTGCAGCATATTTCATTGTTGCACATGTACATGTATGAGCTGCAAATGTTGGTACATGTATCTATCCATTTTCTTAAACCTGTGCCATGTCCATGTACATAGAAACAGGCCAATGATTACCTAAAGAGCACATATGCAAATCCTGAACTGTACAAAGCGCAATAAATTGCATGGTTTGGAACTGCATACTGCAAATCTACAAACGTCAATATATGCAATTTTATTGGGCACAGCTAAAAATGCACGCATAATGTTATACATTTATGTTACTTTAGGTACCCAGACTGGAACATGCAATTTGCTACAGTGTAACTAAATATTGTGAAGTGTTTGTGGTGTCCTGTTGAAGCTGAAAGTGAGAATATTGTAGACACGTTATTTGATTATTGATACACATATATTCATATGCATACTTTAAAAAAGTGTTATTATTTTTATGCATGTAGCAATCAATATCTGCTGAAAATGTCACTGTTCTAATTAAGAATACAGTATCATATCCAAACTCTTTGTCTAAGTACAAAAAGTAAAAATTACATCATAAGGTGTGCATGTATCACATGATATCTTGTTTATAAATAGAAGCAACATTTATGGTGGTGTTTCATTGAGCAATTGCACATATGATCAGAATAAATCTCCAGGTGCCTTATCTTCCTTCACATTGGGTCAGATAGAGTCCATGATATCACCACCTCAAAACATCACTGAAATATCCATTAAGGTATGATGCAGTATATTAAATGAACTCAAACTGCAATGTATTGATAACTTTGTATCATTTATCACTGTACATCAGTGTAGCAGAGTTCTGTCAGCATTTCATATTTGTTCCTTTCACCCTAAATACTAGATACTGTAAAAACAAATCATCTTTTAGAATAACTACATCAATTCTTCTTGTTTCTGAAAATGAATGTTGATCCTTAATCATCTAATACTACTGTTATGTATAACTTTTATTTCCTTAGTTCTAAAAAAAGAACAATAAAAATAAACTGATATCAGCTCTACAATTTTGCAAACTATCTGTTATAAAACAGATGCCAGTACATATGTGCTTCTATGACAGCGGTATAAAGGTTAACTAGATCGTTACATGAATGTAATCCTCATGAGAAAGAGCATATGCAATACCACTGACATGTATGTGTAAAATTAATTAGGATCAGCTTGTTATTTGTCCTGCAAACACACATTAATATTACTCCAAACTATTTTGTGATTGTATTTGTCTTCGACACTTCAATCCCTGTTGCCTCCTTGCAACCTATAGATAATGTTTAAATAAACCAAAATAATGGACATACATATCAATCAATCATTGCAATGGTGCATGTAAATGGTAGTACTGTTCCCTCCATATCTCACAATTGTAGCTTCTTTCTTCTAGTTGTACAATGGTAAAAATGCATCTGAGAATTAACTTGTACGATGCACGTACATGTTTTAAATTGTCTTAGGGTGCTGTGATTGTCTTCAATGTGCAGCTGTGATTGTCTTCAATGGTATTCTTGACCAATATTCTGAGAACAACTGTATTCCTGCTTATTCAGTCACCAGGTAAGCCTGATCACACAAGTGGTCTGTACATTTTTCCCATTATTTACGTTACCAAGAGAGGATGCAGCCAACACTAATTACAAAGGTTACACTAACAGGTAAGTACATGTAGCAACGTTCATGCTCAATATTGAGTTCCATATCGTGCATCATGAAAAATAAATTATTATTTCTTAAACTACAAGATGACAATGTCGTATTAAAGTGGGGGACAGCGTCGAAGAAGTATATACTAATGTGGCTGTCCAGTGAAGCAGAAATATAAAAGTCCATACAATGATAGATAGTATTTTAAATCTGAGATATTGAGATAAAGTTTTTACTCAATTTATCGTTATTAGAACTTGAATTTTTCAAGATAGAAAAAATAATTTCTTTAATTTTATATATATTACTCATTTCAGTACCGCGTTGATTTTTTTTTCACTTTTATCGGCCTGTATGGACCTTGAGGTACCCATAGCAATTTTTTTGCACCTTTTTACTATGTTCCGTTCTTAAACTACACCTTTCTGCGGTTTTCACCCTTTCTTCAACATTTTTACGTGGATCTAATCAGCATGCGGTTACTAAAGCAACTACGAGAATATTAAACACCCCACCTGTTTTGCTACAGTAATGAAAAATGGCTACGTGTATTTCCAGTGACAACCCGAGCTCTTTATACAGTTGAGTTCCTTGGAAACAACGATTGCAGTATTGAAACGCAAAAGGCCTCGTGCTCTTACTGAGGAACAAAAGCTAGATATTCTCATAGCATACCACTCCCTGCAAGCTGAAGACACAAAGGAACTGTTGAATAACCCTCAACTGAAGCTTAAGGGACACTGCCAACAACGGGTATTCCGCATTACTTGGCTATTCAATGAAAACTCCGATCCCATAATTTAGATTATCAATATGTGACAAATGGAATAGAGTATCGAACACTTGTGAAGGCATATGAGATATGTTTTATCATTGGTGTCAATGGATTGGTGAGTCAATAAACCATGCATGCTGTTTCTTTAAGAACAATATAGTGGGGGGCATCATTTAGGAAGTACATGTATATAATAATATGGCTGTCCGGTGAATCAGAAATATCAAGGTCTTCTCTTTTATCGACCTCTGAGGTACCCATAGCAATTTTTTGCCCCATTTTACTACATGTATCTTCAGTTCTTACACTACACCTTTCTGTAGTTTCACCCTTTCTTCAACATTTTTTACGTGGATCTACTCAACATGCAATTGCAAAAGCAACTATGAATACTAAACACCCCACATGTTGCACAGTGATGAAAAATGGCTACGCGTATTTCCAGTGAAAACCCGAGCTCTGTACAGATAAGCAAAACAGCACTGATCAAACTAAAGCAGTAAAGATACTGTACTGCGGTCTATGCATTCTTTTCGCAACTGTTGATGCATTACAGATGAAGACAAATTCTGCACCATCGATTATGCTATAAAGGCACTATCTTTTCTTCTAAATTCGATTTGGCTTGGATTGTCCTCGGAGTCCCACTCATTTTGGTGGCTGGCATAATTCTTTTACTTTTAGTAATACCAAGTGGAATATTGTACTCATGCAGATGTTGTAGTTACAAAGTTGAAATTGATAACAGTTATAGAGTTCGTCAAAAACGTTCTGCAATACGATGTAAAAACATTGACAGATTCTGAGAAAGAACTGGGTCAGTATACAAAGATTCTGAAGAATTCCAACCACAAGACAATAATGCCCCTGACCATGTTGCAATAATGGTTTAGACGACAATAGTGAATATGTCCCATTAAGGCCAAAGACAATGAAGCATCCAGTATAAAGAGGGAAGTAGCGATACATGAATTGACGTCATAAACAACTATTAGTGTACATGTTTTCAGTCTATCACGTTATTTTCTTCTAAGTCTGTTTTTTGTTTTTTCAGACTCACTTGCATTATAATTATCACATTGTAATCTGAATACACACGAATGTTACACTACATGTATGTGTGGGTTGTAAAGATTGATTGAAAGTGTGTAATTCCCTCGGGGTGAACATTGACATTCAAGTGCTTACGATCACGAGAATTGTAGTCTCAAGTGTCTGATTATACTGCAGTGACAAATCATTCTAAACAGAGTTTGTCTGATGACATGTAATTTAAATCCTATATCATTACACTGTGAACGTTCTGAAATAGCTATAGGCAGATATAGTTATAGGTAAAAAGTCTAACTAAATTAAGCTTGCAAAAACACTCTGACCTTCTGAATGAGCCCTACATTTTACTGAAAATGTACTTAAACTTGATTTTATTTACATGCAGCTGTAGGATGCATATGTGCAGACTGCCAAATTAGTTCTTTGATATCAATGCAATGATTTGACAGTTGTAGCAGCTGACATTGTCAGAAAACATACATGTAAACCTTAATGAAGGAAAATCAGTTCAAATAGTAATAATATATGTTTTTATTAACAGAGAAGATGAAAATATACAAAACTGCTCAAAATGAAATGCCAAAAATTTGGCCTGTAGTGGATTTTGTAATTTTAGGTTACAATAAGTCATGAATAATTATATTATAGCATGAATATGCATGACACTTAATCTTGAGTGATTGTTTGAAATATTAATGAATTAACTGACTGAAATTTAATAACACTTGAAAAACAGGATATTTAATAATTTAGTAGCTATATTGTATGATTTTGTTACGTCTAATTTTTATATCAATCATCTCAGCCATCATGCAGTCACATGTAAACGTGGAGATGTGGTCACCAGGGACAACAGACTTCGTGACTGCATTGTGGAAGTGTGTCGTCGTGCCCACATTGGAGTGCAGGTAGAGGTTGGCAACAACCTTACCCCCAGCCACAGCAAGACCCGCCCAGCTGATATACTTATTCCCAACTGGGTCATGGGCAGGACAGCAGCCTTGGATGTGTCTGTCACATCACCGCTTAATCCACAAACCTTATTGGAAGCGGGAGTGACAGCCACTGCTGCCGCACTCACCACTGAAGAACGAAAGCATGATGAAAACGACCCTAAGTGTTCTGAGCTGGGTTGGGTTTTCATCCCTGTAGTGGTAGAAAGCTATGGAGCATGGGGAAGAGAAGCTACACTGCTGTTTTCGGCAATTGCCTCGAGAATTGCCATCCTGAGTAAATCTGTAACCCTCAGTGACATTTATGGCCGCCTTAACTTACAACTGGTTAGGGCAAATGCTACATCAATCCTAGCCAGGTTAATGCCACCATCTTACTGATTTGTTGTGTAGATGTTATTGTTATAATAATTGATTTACTTGTTCAATCATTTATTTTTAGTTAATAAGGTAAATATATAATTATTTCTTCCATTACATAGTATGCTAATTAGCAAGCTTAATGTATTATTAAATGAGTTTTCCATGATTGTGTGACACCTTGTAACATCCTGCATCTAAATGTACACAAAAGGCCAACCAGCTTTCTATAGGTGACTTATCCTGTTATTGATTGCCATGCAATACTATATTGAGCAAGACATTGCGATAATGTGCCATAACACTTTCCGTCCATATTACGGTTGCTGTGGATACTATTGGTCATCTAATGTGAGAGTGTCTGAAGTCCACAATTACATGTACATGGAATGATCTCTGTGAGGAGGCATCAATATGTATCACGTTTCAGAGATCATCAATCGTTTCCAAGCTAAACACCTAACCATGTACACTGTATAACTGTGAGGGGGAGATGCAGTTTACATAATTACATCTCAAGCCACAGAAACCATTATTAAATTGATGCATACTTTAATCTCCACCTCAAGCAAACAGAAAAAGGATATTTATTTGGATTGAATTATTCCCCACATACAAGAACAAACATGCATAAAACTTGCAGTTAATGTTAGCTGCAAAGTCAAACTGAACTGAATGAAATACTCCAACAGCAATGCCAAGTACACGTATTACACCAATGCTGGTTCTGTTTTCTTTGACTTAAACCGCCTGTAATGTAACCGTGGCAACAAGTTTTCTTCTCCATTCCACTCCCTGCATGTAACAAAAACCCATTGATGAGGCACTTCTCATGTATGCATCCATCAGGTATGTGCACAAATGTGTCATGTGCATATGCAACTTACATAAATTCTTTCATGAATTTAGGAGTGGTAAGGTCTGGAGCCTCTGTACATACAACAACAGAAGTCACCAGTAAAACCACACTTTTGAAGATAACAATAGATGCTCACCACATGCAATATAAAAAAGCCATTATTAATCTTTTAATGGCATCAGGATGGGTGGGATCTTATCCGTGTCTAAGGTTTGAGATTCTGCCCCAATTCCTTCTGAGTCTTCTGCCCCCTCTACCCCTAATCATAATCAGCCCAGTAAGTAACATTACTGCAAGTTGTGATGTAATGTGGACGTGTGTTATGGCAGGACTCATTCATGCACACATTAACACCTACGTATACACAATAGTGACCTCAGCAGGAGCCTTCTCTAAGGCCTCCATTCACACGCACCCTTCTTTGTGTATTGTTGTATGTGCGTATATATACCCGAGCTGTGTTATGTATTTCAGGTTCATGCTCTTGCATTGATTCGCTACATTGTGATTCCGGTTGAGCAACGCGTCGCGGAGCTAGTTGCGCTTCTACCTAGACTTGATCCTCATTTCGGATCCTTGTGTGTCAAGAACACAACAACGTGTGACATCATATGCCTGCTAGCGTGCATCGAGTTGTAATGGCATATTTAATCCGAGTTTCAAGGCACATATATTACATGGTGGCAGCGAGAAACCCTCATGGCGAGCATCCATTTGTTGCCGCCATTAGATTTTTAATGCCCTGACAAGTGGGAGAAATGGAAAAGGCAATTCGAGCAACATACATGTAGGATTACCTCAGATCTTTTGGGAGAGTCTGAAAAGGGCAGGTCTGCAGCTTCGCTATTGCCTTAGAAAAGACGCTGAAGATATGCTCAAGACTGGGTCATTCACCCAGAAATCAACCTGCTGTGCACCTCGTATTCTCAGATCTTAATGCAATTTCTCATATTAGCTTGTCTTGGGCTGGATGGTATGTGCACCATTTTTCAAGTTAAGAGCCTTAATGGTTAATGAATATTCTGCACTGAAGAATTATTTTTTCCAGATATTATGCAACTTGGCAGGCTCAAATATATTCCTCTGTTTGCCTAGTGGGGAAGTTTTTGGCATCAAATAGAAGCTTGATGTTTGTAGCAGTGAAATTGGTAAAAGGGTTAAATAAATCTTATGTTTAGCACAGATGTCAAAATTGAGGTTCTTTGAGCGATGATACTCAACTTTTGCTTTTGTTATTTGACACGAGTAAACGTACCAATCATATTATTGCAAAAGGTTTGTGTATCAATAACCCTTGACGACCACAAACGATTGAAAGTGTGGCAGCCATATTTTTTTCTCATCTTGGTGTGCTAAGGGTGTTATGTAACTATTAAACCAAAGCTATCAACACAGTGACAATGAATATGAATCAGCAGAGCTATTATCAATAATAGAACTCTACCAGCTTTTTCATTCTACTGATAGCTAACTACAGACTTTTTCATTCTAGTGATAGAAGACTACCCACTATAAGTAAAAACAAGGTATGTCCACTACCACAAAGAATATTGTTGCAACCCTTTCAAGCGTCATCAGCGCCGTATTCATTTGAACCATAGCCATCGAGTTTATCAGCAACCATGATCAAAGAACAGCAGTATTCTCTGTGTGATCGTCAAGTGTTATTGATACACAAACTTTTTGCAATAATATGAATGGTACGTTTACTCCTGTCAAATAAAAAAGTTGAGTATCATTGCCCAAAGAACCTCAATTTTGAAATCTGTGCTATAAACGTAATATTTATTTAACCTTTTCACCAACTACAAAAATGATTGTTAAATTTCGGTTCTACTTATATTGAGCTTCAATTTGATGCCACATCCCTGCCACACAAAGGAAAATATATGAGCCTGCCAATGTGGAAAAATTAATTCAGGGTTGTGTATTTCGTAAATCATTAAGGTAATTATTTACTTGAAAAATGGTACAAGTAACATTCATCCAAAGACAAACAAAAAACACCAAGATCTGAAGTCATAAAGTGCATTCCTATCATTGTGGGATGACCCAGCCACCAATTTTACAGACGTCGAAGAATGAAAGAAATATAAGGATGCGCTGGGAAAGTTTGACAGATCCTCCAAGGTCAGAAAAATAGTCATTTTTGTTAGAGCTCAATTTAACAGACGTAACCAGTTGGAGGGGAAGTCGATGGAACATTACATCATGGCCCTATATAGCCTCACGTGGATGCACGGTGTCATATGACTGTTAGTGGTTGATACTCGTTAATTAATTTGCATTTTGTTAACCATAATTCCAACTTATTAAAAAGTTTATTTTTGCTTGCTCTCTTCACGTGTTCGTAGCGATAGCGCTCTCTCGCGACTTTGGCGTGATTGTCTGGAATCGGCTCGTACATTTTTGGTCCTTTGAGCCGGGAATCAACTTCCCAGCATCGCTCATTGGCTGTATTTCAGGCAACAAGCCGAATTATCAGTTTTTTCGTTTGCGCATTATCTTCGCCCCCACCGGTTGGCATGGCAGAAGAAGTCGCTCTCGCACTCGGACAACTTCGGAGACAAAGAGGCGTTACTCGGAGTTCTATTACTCGATTGGTAAACCGGCTGAAAGAATTAGAAGCTACCGCGGATCAACCAGCAACTCCTGGGCACGCGCAACAGCTGCTCTCTAAATTGAATGACCTCGATTCGAGCTTTAAGGAGCTTCACATGCAAATTATCGATAAACTAGAAGACAGCGATACTTTGGAGCAAGAACAAATCGCTTTGGACAAGCACGACGATGACATCGCTGCAATGACTGCTCGTCTTCATCGCTTAATGGAGCCCATTGTCGACGCGTCCATTAAGGGAAACGGACGTGAACGCAGATCGATCTCACTCAAAATATCGCATATAGAAAAGGGTCTCAAGGTCGTGGAAGAACAGATGGCTAACCTCGTTGGAGATGCTGAAGACTTTGACATATCCATTGTTCAGCAATGCCAGGAACAGCTCTCAGACTATAAAAAAGACCTTGCTGCACTCTATAGTGACATAATAGATCTTGAACCAAAAGACGATGACGAGTTATTTGCACACCACTCCAAAATAGAAACCGTATTGTTCGATTGCTCTCACAAAATCAAGAAGCTGATCAATAGTCAACTTGAATCTACTGCATCTGTTGCTAGTGGTACAGGAGTCAAACTACCCAAGATTGATGTTCCTACCTTTGATGGCAATCTCCTACATTGGAGGCAATTTTGGGAACAATTTAGTATTTCAGTTCATGACCGCAAAAGCCTGACAAACTCTGAGAAACTCGTATACCTACAGCACGCACTAAAAGGTGGATTGGCTAAGAACATGATTGAAGGATTATCCCAGTCGGGTGAACATTACTTGGAAGCAATTGAATGTCTTAAGTCACGATACGATCGCCCACGCCTGATTCATCAAACACATGTTCGGTTAATTCTGGAAGTACCATCCTTGAAGGAAGGAACTGGCAAAGAACTACGTCACCTCCATGACATTGTTACTCAACATCTCCGTGCATTAAAATCAATGGACTATGACCCATCAGGCCCTTTCATCACCTCCATGCTTGAGCTCAAACTAGATGCCACCACTCAGTTTGAATGGCAGAAGCACAGTCAGTCTGAGGCAAAAGTGCCACATTACCAGGATTTGTTGGATTTGATTGATCTACGTGCACAAGCATCTGAAGGTTCAGCAATCATTGCAGTTAAGAAACCTTACCACAATTTCACATCTGAAAAGAAGTTCACCACCCCAGGAAAACCTCTGACCTCTTTTACATCGCATCATGCTGCTGTAAGTAATCAATGTATTGTGTGCAGAGCTGATAAACACCCTTTGTATGTGTGCCCTAAATTCCAATCACTACCCCATGATCAGATGGTAGCCACACTAAAGGATAACAACCTCTGCATGAATTGCTTATCTAGTGGTCATGTTGTCAAGAATTGCAAGTCTGTGCATAAATGTCACAAATGCCAAAAACCACACCATACTTTGCTTCACAAGGACAAACAAGTTGATAGCAATTTGGCTGAAGTCAAAGTATCTACGAGTACTGCTGTTAGGCTTAAATCTAATCTATTACTAATGACTTGTCGCATTGTGGTTTATGCTCCTGACGGCTCTTCAATAGAAGCACGAGCTTTGTTGGACAGTGCCTCCTCAGCTTCCTTTGTCTCAGAACGCCTAGCCCAAGGCCTTTGCCTCCCACGATATAGGCAAAATGTGCGTATTTCAGGAATAGGAGATTTCTCTCATGATAATCCAGTTCAATATATCTCAAGTTTTAAAATCTCAGCTGTCAGATCCTCAGTCAGAAAGATTGGCATCACAGCTATAGTGGTTCCAAAGGTCACATGCGATCTACCCACATATCCTGTTCGTTTTGATTCGAGTTGGAAGCATTTGACTAACCTTGTCCTAGCTGACCCTAATTTTGGACAACCTGGAAAGATTGATCTACTTCTGGGTGCTGACCTATTTGCTGATGTTTTGCGTCAAGGTCGGCGGTCAGGTCCCGCTGGATCTCCAGTCGCATTTGAAACAGAATTTGGTTGGGTGCTTAGTGGGCGAACTGAGTCCATCGCATCTACAGGAGAGGTAGCTGCACTGCACACTATTGTAGGATTCAAGGATGATATTCTGCATAAGTTCTGGGAGATTGAGGAAGGTCCAACCAGCAATGCTGCATTCTCATTAAAAGAACGAAGCATCTTAAGTCATTTTAAAGACAACCACTTTCGCACTGAAGAAGGTTTTATGGTGTCTTTGCCAAAACGACTTGATGCAAAACAGATTGGAGAATCACGCACACAAGCTGTCAGAAGATTTTTCTTATTGGAACGCTCTCTGAACGCAAAAGGTTTATTTCAAGATTTCAGCTCTGTAATGACAGAATACATGGATCTGGGACATGCAGAACTTGTACCTCTAGAAGAAATGGAGAAACCTACATCTCAGGTGTTCTATTTGCCCATGCATGTTGTATACAAGAATTCAAGTACTACTACCAAGATCAGAGCAGTTTTTGATGCATCAGCAAAGTCTTCATCTGGTGTATCATTAAATGACATCCTCCTTGTTGGACCAACTGTGCATTCGACTCTAATGGATGTTCTTTTACGCTTTCGAATGCATCGCATTGCGATTACAGCAGACATTAACAAGATGCATCGAGCAGTGCAATTGGTTCAATCTGATCGTGATTTCCATCGATTTGTGTGGAGATCAAGTCAGTCTGAAACATTGAAGGATTATCGCATGACCCGCGTCACGTTTGGAGTATCAGCATCATCTTTTGCTGCTAACATGTGCGTCAAACAGAATGCAATGGATTTCGCTACCAAATATCTTCTAGCTGCCAAAGCAGTAGAAGAATCATTCTACGTTGACGACTGTTTGACTGGGGCTGACAATGTTGAGATGGCAATCAAGCTGCAGCAAGAATTACAGTGCCTTCTCTCTCACGGAGGTTTCTTGTTGCGGAAATGGAATTCTAGTAATTTAGCTGTCCTACAGAATATAGATCCTGATATTCGTGACTCTGAAGCTATTCACCACATTCATGATGGAAGGGAAAGCACCAAAACACTTGGTCTTGAATGGAATACTAAATCGGACGAATTTTGTCTTACTGTCAATAACGTACCTCCTCCTGATCCTTGTCGTGTCACCAAACGAGCTCTTGTGTCTGACATAGCAAAAACATTTGACGTTTTGGGTTGGTTTTCACCTACTATCATTAAAATGAAGATCTTGTTACAAAACGTATGGGAGTTGAAAGTGGATTGGGATGACTCCATCCCTGACTCAATTCGAGACATCTGGCTGAAATGGAGAACTGAACTTTTCTCCTTTGCAAACAAATCTCTTCCCAGATGTTATTACCCAAAGGAAGCACACATTGTGTCTTTTCAGTTGCATGGTTTTAGTGACGCTTCAGAAGATGCTTATGCAGCAGTAGTCTACCTACGTATGGTGGATACACAGA
Organism: Ephydatia muelleri; assembly: GCA_013339895.1. Taxonomy (NCBI): domain Eukaryota; kingdom Metazoa; phylum Porifera; class Demospongiae; order Spongillida; family Spongillidae; genus Ephydatia; species Ephydatia muelleri. The sequence continues at coordinate 10,079,239 of JABACO010000002.1, read as the reverse complement.
ATAATGTGTACGTTTCCCTGGTCATGTCTAAAACCAAAGTAGCACCAATAAAGAGGCTAACTATGTTCCTAGACTAGAGCTTTGTGGTGCTCAGTTGCTTTCTCAGCTACTTCATCATTTGAAAGCTTTGTTTGGCTTACCACTCAATTCTGTTCATGCGTATACAGACAGCACAATAGTCCTGAACTGGCTGACTGGTTCTCCAAGACGTTTTAAGACCTTTGTGGGGAATCGAATTGCTGCTATTGTAGATTGTATACTTCCTGATAGATGGGAACACGTTGCTGGTATCCAAAATCCTGCTGATTGTGCCTCCAGAGGACTGTTCCCTTCTGAGCTGATCTGCAATGATCTTTGGTGGAATGGACCAAGCTGGATGAAATCTATTCATCTGATTAGACCTAAACCAGAGGAAGGCAACCGTGCGGAAGAGCTCAATGATGAAGAATAAGAAATCTGTCTTACTTCCCTAGTTCATGTTGTGGAACCCATTATTTGCCTTGAACGCTATTCAAGCTACACTCGCCTCAAGAGGATCACAGCCTGGTGTTTGAGATTCATCAACAACTGCTTAGCCAAGTTAAGCAAGGCTAACAGAATTATACTAACTTCTTCATTAACAAGTCTAGAGTTGCACATTTCTGAAGTATATTGGATAAGACTTGCTCAGCGAGATAATTTCGAAAGTGAAATTGCCTGTCTCCAAGCTAACAAGCCCATACCGATATCTAGTGCTCTACTTACACTTCATCCATTTCTTGACAAAGACCAAATGTTGCGTGCAGGTGGTAGACAGGAACGCTCAAAGCTATCTTACTCAAAACGTCATCCCATTATACTCCATGCCAAGCATCCTATAGCAAAATTGCTTATCTGGTCAGAGCATCAGCGTTTATTACATGGTGGACCTACACTTGTCCTCGCTTCTCTTAGCTATCGTTTTCATTTGCTTAATTGCCGTAAGACCGTGCGATCAGTTCTTAGACAATGCATAACATGTAGACGACAAGCCATCAAACCTCAACCACAAATGTTGGGTCAACTTCCTGCTGAAAGGATTACTCCAGACTCTGTTTTTGATAGAGTAGGCCTTGATTATGCAGGTCCATTTCTTGTCAAGTATAGATCTGTTAGAAAACCAACAATTGTAAAGTCCTACCTTTGCGTTTTTGTGTCACTAAGTGTAAAGGCTGTACACTTGGAATTGGTGTCTGATTTGACCAGTGAAGCATTCATCGCGGCTTTACGCCGTTTCACAGCTCGAAGAGGGTACCCTTCCCTCCTATGGAGTGATCATGGCACAAATTTTGTTGGTGCCAACCGTGAGCTCAAAGAATTCAATCAGTTCCTCCAGAAGCAGATTACCCAGTGTTCAATTTCGGAATTCTGTTCAACCAAAAACATCATTTGGAAATTTATACCCGAGCATTTCCCACACTTTGGTGGATTGTGGGAATCTACTGTTAAGAGTGTGAAGATTCATTTGAAGAAAATTGTTGGCACAGTAAAGCTCACCTTTGAGGAGTTAATCACTGTATTGACTCAAATCGAAGCTTGTTTGAATAGCAGACCACTTGTGTCGATCAACAATCACAGCGATGACAGTATAGAAGTTTTGACCCCAGGTCACTTCTTGATTGGTCGCCCACTCACATGTCTGCGTGACCCAGATACTTCTACCCCCTCAATGTCATTACTACGCCGTTGGCATTTATGTCAATACTTAGTTCGACATTTTTGGAACAGATGGTCCGTCGAATATCTATCTACACTCAATAAATACAGTAAGTGGCACCACCCTGTGAAGAATGTTTCTGTTGATGATGTCGTTGTCGTACGTGAAGATGGAATGGTCCCCACTCTATGGCCTCTTGCTAGGGTGGTTTGTGTTTATCCTGGGAAAGATGGACTTGTTAGAGTGGCTGATGTTAAGACTTCAAAGGGTGTCTATAACGACCTGTTACGAAGTTGGTTGTACTTCTACCATCTACAGTCCAAGTAGAATTCTGATATTAAACTTTCATAATTATTTTAAGACCAACTGGTCTTGGCCGGCGGTATGGTTGATACTCGTTAATTAATTTGCATTTTGTTAACCATAATTCCAACTTATTAAAAGTTTTTTTTTGCTTGCTCTCTTCACGTGTTCGTAGCGATAGCGCTCTCTCGCGAATTTGGCGTGATTGTCTGGAATCGGCTCGTACAGTTAGTGTGAGCTGAGTTGTAATGGTTTTTGGGTGCATACGGTATTTTGGGTATCCGAATACATCTGAGTTCCAAGACATATATACATATTTTGTAGCGGTCAAAAAAAAAATTTATTGCGCCGTGGCCGTTGAACGGTGAGACCATAAACATACGTAACGTCACGGTTCAATTATTTGTAATGTTCGTAGCGTTATTCAAAATGTTCACAAGTGTAAGTAACAAAAGCTGCTAAAATATTATCACCGTAAAAAAGAATGCTGTCTAATACTGCACCGCCACTATAAATGGTGTTTAGTGGTACAAGAAGCTTCGGATTGTGTTTTACCACCTGAAAGGGCTCAAGGTACCAGAAATTGAGAAGCAGTTGCTTAGCGAGGGAATGACTGCGTCTAGACAGGGCATACATCAGTTCATTAAAAAGTACAAATTGACAGGATCAATTGGCAGACGACCAGGAAGCGAGCGATGATCAAAAGCAACAGCGGAGATCAAAGCGATCGTGGATGAGTAGATGAAACTCGTTGACGAGACATCTACACTCCACTGCACTTTATTGCCATTCTTAGCAAAGATCCAGACATGACATGCCGCTTCGATGTGCTCAAGAAACATGCTCGCACCTACAGTAACAAATTATAGTACTAACGCCATAATATAAGACCGTGCTGTTATATGGTGAGAAACACAGTTATAATAGCGTTAACGTGCCATGCAGTTTTGGCAATGAGCCGTTATTTTAACCGACCATTCAACCGTAACGGCATAAAGAATTATGTAAACTTTTTTTTAACTGCTACTGTTTGTAATACATCTCAATCGGACAAACTACTACTAATTTTTGGGCCTTCACTCCACTGGAATTTCATAGATGCAGTGTAGTTTGTCCGTTTGAGATGTACATGTACATCTCAATCCGACAAACTACACTGCATCATGAAATTACACTGGAGTGAAGGCCCAAAAATTAAACATGCATCACTAGAACCCTTGTAATGATGTTCATGTGGCAATGTCCCTCCCTGAAGTTTACACACACATGTACACAAGAAAGGTATATACATGTATTGTACATTCTCTTACATAAAAAGTGTTCTTGCATGATACACATTTATGGGACTCAGAACACACAAGTTCCATACTACCAACCTACAGTGTACAGGTATGTCCCTAAGAACATGGTTTACAGTATCTGCAAATCTTATGCATTGCTTCACAATACATACACTTAACATATGTTGCATGAAAAAAAAAAAAATTAACGTTTTCCCGAATGTATTACAGGGTTAACTTACCGATTCCTGAGCTCTCGAAAAGTTGCCTTTCCCTCACCATGGCAGTTCTAATGGCATCCTCACGTGAGGCATACTGCTGTCTGTAGTGGTCAGCCACAGAAGACTTCTCCTCCTGGATGCCCAATAGCTTTTCCAGTTCAGCGTCCAGCCTGCCTAGGTAGCTGTGATAATAGGGTGAAGCAACGGCATCAGTTGTGTCCATCGGTTACGTGCATGTATGCGGCAACACCGTACAATCACATGCATTAACACAACTTACACACACACACACACACACACACACACACACACACACACACACACATGCACACACACATACCAACAAATGTGCGCAACAAATTGATCATGCACAGGTTTGTACACGTATAAAAATCAGAATTTCATTAACTCTTTCACGGGGAACAGAGCAATACAGCGCCGCAGCTGCTATACTAAAGCCACTCTGTTTATCAAAACAGTTAACACTTTGTAGTCAACAACACATTAATCAGTTGTTTCCAAGTGATATTAGTGTAAGTTGTTTGTAAACTATGTTTTCCTGCAACGCAGAAAGCCTATTTTGCACTACATGTGTACGGCAATAACAGGCTTTGCCAGCAAAAGAGTTAAAACCTTACCAATGAACTCTACAATACATGCAAATGGATGTCAAAAGCACAAGATAACATATTAATACCCCATAGCATCTTGACACATAACTACCAGTGAACATGGTATATCAGTGGTGGCAAACAAAATCTTGGCATCTCCCTTTAACACACGTTCTTCTGATGTGTATCCTACATAGCTCGTCTTTTTTTTTTGTATTAAGTAGAATCCAAAGAGGGATGTTTTTATCTCCCACCATTCAAGTTATTTACTGTAAACTGCTGCCTTTTAATGTATTGGGTGGAACGGAGCATGGAATATTTACCTAAATGCAAACTCCTTTCTGCATAGTACACATGACACTATGGACCTGTTCACCATTGTTTGCAGCCAACCAATTAGTAGCCATTTTGATACTTTTCCATCGCCGGGTATGCATCATATCACTGGATTGAATTACTAAAATTCTTACCAGTAGCTTTGTTCACATCCCCAGACCACCACGAGTAACATCACGTCAATTCAATTAAGTTTTGCATTAAAAATTGTCCAATTTTGTGTATAACTTAACTACTTCTCCGTATGATACAGCTGTAATTAGATGCTGAAATATAAATTTTGGGATTTCTGATGTTAACTGTTTTCGAACTACGTCAACAAGGGGAGTGTTCAGGTTCCAATTCAATACTTTGAGATACAGAGTAAAAAAGAACACGATTGGATAAAGTGCACTTTTTGCTAATTATTAATAGCTTCTTTTTTCCCCATTTGATCTACATGTCAAGTAATTTAGGTACATGTGACCAGATTCTTTTTGAGGGGGGGGGGTTTGGAATTGTGGTATTAATTATGCAGAGATGTGTGCTCGGAGCTGTGTTTGTAAGCATGGATTTACTTCCATATTGGTCAATAGTTTACACAAACTGTTTGCATTACTTGACAAATTATTTGTGGATGCTTATTAGTTACTTTATGAAAACTACTGCACAATATGGAAGTGGCTCTTTGCTTAAGATCACTCAATATATGATCTCTCTACACAGCTTCAAAACCCGCAAATTAAGGTCCAATCCTAAACACGTTTCTGTCATTTATATGGAGTTAAACAACCTATTCGATTGGTCAGATGGGTGGAATTGAAGGAGCTTATGTGACACAGTAATTCAGTCTAAGTGTTACTGCACGCTTATCTCAGGGATGATGTTTTGTGTTTCATCTGAGCATGCAGAGACCAGATCATGAAGAGAAGCTGCAAAGAGACCAGAGGAGTGACCAGTGTTAACAGTGGTGTCTTTTCAGTAATGACTGGAGGTGTGGTTAGACCCCTCCAAAGTAGGCTTAGGCACTATCGGATGCCATGGCACGGCAGCCTAATGTAGGGTCAGATCCGAATGAGACATTAATGATAGATCGATTACGCGCCTACGTGTAGGCGAAAAACGCAATTTAAGCCTACCTGTAGGCGTTCTTTTGTATAATGCTAAGGTACTTTTTCGTGATATAAAAATTTGCAAATTGATACTATGCAAAGCTGAAACATTGCTCTTTCTATTAAAAGTTATTTCATTCTCGTTTCTAAACCGAATCGTCGCGTGCATGCTTTCAATGGCGAAGGGCATAAAAGTTGGTAGCGAAGTGCGGGTTTTGAGAGGCAAGTTTTCCACTCAAAAAGGAGTCGTGCAAGCGTCGGAAGGAGTAGGACGGGCAAGAAAATGGATTGTAAAGCTGAATGGTGGTGTTTTGGAGCGTTTTTCAGCTAGAACGTTGGAGCTGGAACAAAGGCATTTAATTACGCCCCCTTCAACGTCCATCAGGGCTGTTTCACAAGAGGAAGAAGACTCCTGCAGCTCCAATACTTCCTCCGATGAAAGCAGCACCAGTGACAATGACGAAATGCGCGAAGTAGATGAAGATGGAGCATCCCGTCGAGCAAGCGACGTTTCAGAAAGGTAAGACTCCCCCTTTTCAATATCCGTTGCGGTTCATTATCAAATACATCTCTTTGTTTATGCCCGCATGGTGCGTGATGCAGAAGGACCAACTGGGACAATCGAGACACGGCAGCAGAGTCAAATGGCGATGACGATAGAGTAGTACTCGATGGTGTTGAGTGGCGTAAAATGGGTGACGTAACTGTTGAACTGAACGGGCCAGCATATCAGCGCAAGGCTGCATTATACCATCCATTACACGAGAGGTCCACGGAGCTGGATTTTTGGAAAATGATGATGCCTGCAGATCTCATGCGCAACATCATCGAAGCCACCAACCTGCATACTGAAATGGCACAGAAACCTCTTGATTATGAGCAGCTGCAGCATTTCTTTGGCATTCTCCTTGCAATGACTCTGGCTTCAGGAGGTGAGCGAAGGGATATGTGGAAAACAGAATCAAATGGGCCATTCCCTGCCCCTGCTCTTGGGAGGTATATGGCCTGCCATGATTTCGAAAGAATACTTCGGAACTTGAAGCTGTGTGTGTACACCGATGAAGAGTTAGCAGATGATCCGTGGTTGCCCATTCGAAGTGCAGTGGATTCTTTTAATAGGAATCGCAGAGGGGGCATCTCACCTGGTGTAACATTGTGTGCTGACGAGAGTATGGGAAGTTGGCGAGGATTGGCTGCTAAGGTAGATGATGCTGTTGTAGGGCTACCACATGTAACTAAAATTGCCAGGAAACCAGAAGGGGTTGGAACTGAATATCGCACACTGTCCTGTGGGGAGACCAAGATCATGCTGCAACTTGAGATCCAGGAAGGGAAGGTTCCAATGCAAGGAAAAGAGTATGCAAAGGATTATGGCTCTGGCACATCATCACTTTTACGGTTGACCAGATACTGGAGTGGATCTGATCGTACGGTTGTTGCTGACTCAGCATTTGCTTCATTGAAGACAGCAGAAGCACTCCACAAACATCGTGGTCTTCGTTTCATTGGCTTAGTGAAGACTGCTCACAAGCGATTTCCGAAAGCATGGCTTCAGAAATATCCTTACACAAATAGGGGTGACCATTGTGTGCTCCAGGCCAATATTGATGGAAGGCAGTACATGGCTGTGGGATGGAATGACAAGAAACTGAAAATGTTCATTTCTAGTACCAGCAGGACGACTGAAGCTCTCTGCCCTGCCTACAAGAAGCGCTTTCGTCAATCCACACCAGAAGACAGAACAAGTGCACCATGTGTTGTTTTCTATAAAGAAGTAAAGAGGCCAGCAGTTGTGGAGGCATATTTTGACAACGCAAATGCTATTGATGTGCATAACCATCTACGCCAGGGGGGCCTTGAGTTGGAGCGTCATTGGAAAACGCAAACGTGGTGGCATCGCAATTTTGCTACTATCTTCGGCATGTGCGAGTCTGATGCGTATCTTGCCTTCCGGTATTTTCATCCTCTTGCTCCCATTCTTTCCCACAGAGAGTTTACAGAGCGCCTATCTTTGCAGCTACTTACCTATAAATCGTCGTTCCACGACACTGGGCCTTCCGCACGTCTTCGGAAACACATGCCTGTAGCGCCCACTGAACAGCCATTGCAGACAGTAGTTGCAAAGATAATGAGCAGCCACACTCTAAAAACTAATATGAGAGAGTGTCCAGTGTTTCAATACAAGCGTCAGCGACTGGAGCAGGATGAAGAAGGCACCTCACACAATGGCCGTGTACCTAGTGTGCAACGGAAGTGTAGCGTCTGCTGTGAAAGAAAGACAGCATATTATTGCGACGAGTGCACGCAGCTACATGAGGAGATCGTTCCTATTTGTAACCCTGGAAGTACAAAGCCTGGATTTACATCGTGCCTGGCTTTTCACATTGACCAAGTTGCGATCGCGCTTTGAGCCAGAAAGCAATTTAATTACCTGATTCAAACTATGTGTTTGACATGAATTCTTTGCGTACATTTTACGCTGCTATCATACATTTACTCAAAAATGCATTTCAATTCGCTGTAATATTTACAGCAGGGCTGTAGTTATTTTCCAAACGTTGCGATACGCGAACGCCTACGCGTAGGTTAAGACGCCTACAAGTAGGCGACGAGCTAACATTAATTGAGTGCATTATGTTAATTATGTTTGTTTTGCTCAAAACATGAATTTCTTATAAGCTGTTTATGCATGCAGTATAGCCCAAAAATGATTTAGACTGATTATCGCTGATAATAATGATGTAAGACCAGCTGATACAGTTGATTGCTATATATCTTTTTAAATGGATTCAAGTGAGCCTTGCACGAGTTCATCATCAAAGGAAGATTTAAACTAACCGGAGGAGAAATTAGCCGGCGCCTACAGTGATGTGCAAGCCCCAAAGCGGCCTCGAAAGAGAACGAATAATCATAGCTGCTAAATCACTTCCTCAATCTTCAACCTCAGCCAAACAATCTGCCTTAAAAGGTTCACCAAGAAAAATGAATTCCCTAATGAGCCCTTTCAAGTCCTTTGTATTCTGTATGTGTTGTAATGAGCAAGTTAACCTCAAGAAGGACCAGGTTGTACAACACATACAGTCTACGAAACATCAGACAAGGAAGGAAGTGATGTATTCTGTATGTGTTGTAATGAGCAAGTTAACCTCAAGAAGGACCAGGTTTTACAACACATACAGTCTACAAAACATCAGACAAGGAAGGAAGTCATGTATTCTGTATGTGTTGTAATGAGCAAGTTAACCTCAAGAAGGACCAGGTTGTACAACACATACAGTCTACGAAACATCAGACAAGGAAGGAAGTCATGTATTCTGTATGTGTTGTAATGAGCAAGTTAACCTCAAGAAGGACCAGGTTGTACAACACATACAGTCTAAAAAACATCAGACAATGAAGGAGCACATGCAAAGTCTTCATCTAGGGAAATCTGTTTTTTATTTGATTAGGTGGTTATAAATGTGATGTCATTGTGATTGAATGAAATTGGTACAAATAGTGGTCCTACACGTTCATATGACCAACAAATCTGTATTTAGAAATATCCGAAATTTGATCCAAATGGCTATCTAAAACTCAGCGGATATTCGAATGCTAAGGTAAAAAAAGCCTATAGCGCTCAACCCTACTCCAAAGTCAAATCTACAAACATTCCATGAGAAAAACCACTGCATGCCCTAATTCACAACGCAATCACAATTATAAATATCCATGCACTTAATCTGCCTCTTTCATGTTTATTCACTTCATTATGACATCATAATGGAAACCCAGGTGTGGCAATTTTCATACCTTCCATAACTGAATTCACACCCCTGGTGTATCCGAAAATATTGTACTGTTTGTGTTGCTAGTTGAGCGGTGCTACAATTGTCTTGTACCTACTGTGCATATTTTCCCTACTGGATCTCTCACCACACACACCCTACAATATTGGTATGCCCTGGCCCCCACTCTCTATGTGTTGTGTGTGGTAGGAGGTTGCTGTGCGTTCACTTGGTGTGTCATCGTTGTACACATGGCAGTCGGTGCACATCGTTTGCAGGGGTGTGGCAGTGGGTGCACATCGTTTGCAGGGGTGTGGCAGTGGGTGCACATCGTTTGTAGGGGCGTGGCAGTGGGTGCACATCGTTTGTAGGGGCGTGGCAGTGGGTGCACATCGTCTGCAGGGGCGTGGCAGTGGGTGCACATCGTCTGCAGGGGCGTAGCAGTGGGTGCACATCGTCTGCAGGGGCGTGGCAGTGGGTGCACATTGTCCACAGGGGTGTGCACAACGACACTAAACCAAGTCGGTGTCATGCGATGGTAAGGAGTGGACGTAGAGTGGGAGGAGTTTAGCAGGGCACGGGAGGGTGCTTCTTCGTCACAACATACCTAAATCACTCCGCAAGATCAAAACACAATTATTTTTGCTAAGGCAATAAGCATACATAAATATCATCCATCCAATGATATTCTTTTTTTTGTTTTTTTTTAACACTGTATCCCAAAAGAATATTGCAGGTGGAACCCGATACTCCCTCTTGTTGACATAAACACTGCACTAAAATGTTAAGTTCAATCAGCTGTACATGTAATTGAAAATAATTAACATCAGAGAATTAAAATTTCAACATCATCTCGACAATTGACAAGTGAGGTAGTGAGAGACTTACCTTTCGACGAATTCAACCATTTCAGAATGTGTGTAGAACTTCTTGCTTGCATCAAGATGCTCCTTGAACCACATCAGCTTCATTACTGTATATGAGAATGTAGCTATTCACCAAAATATCTATATGCATGTGAAATATCATTGTACTAGTACATTGCACAATATTTGGATACTTATATATTTGGACCGCACGACACAAACTATGCGGCAGGAAGTACATCACAAATGCACTGATATGCAATGTACACTCCAATTAGCCACAACTGGCGATGGCTGTACCAAACGACACAACTACGAGCACATGACCATGCTTCTGTCTGTACTGTGCACATGGCCAGATGCTAATACAGTGTATATGTTCTTGCTATGGACCTCAACTGCTGTGCACCAAAATGTATTGTACATGTACATATGGGATCATTTCAGTGAAAGGGACCTAATGCATACATTATAAAATTTCCAGTACACGCAATAGAAATGCACGGTTTATGGCTATTTAAAAATTTAGAGCCTTACAGCTACTCTGATTCTCAGTGCATAGGAAGCAATATGTAGAGGACATTTCGGACTTCTAGAATTTGAAATCTTGAAAGAACATGTGTTAGGTCCCTTTTCACAGAAACGATCTCATATACGCTACCACCAACACATGCACTCCCACCTTCATTTGCATTGGAGATACTCCTTTCTGCCTTCTTCCTACGTGGAGAATAGCAAAATAAGTAATCCGTTGGAACATGAGCAGAATCAACATCTGCGGGTAATGTAAATAAACACGACCCTTTGCTTAACTGATCATGTGTGGTAGATGCCAATAGGAATCTGAATATAACTGATTCTTAAACGTGCCAATTGAAATGCTGGAGATCACTTTGCATTGACTCCTTATTTACACAGCTGATTTGCAATTGATATTCTAACCCTCATGGGAATACTATTCCCACAGGGATTCATGCTGACCCTGAATAATATCTTAGACACTATTTATTAAATACTCCCATCGAAATCGCACATTAACAGCAAAAGGCTTGCTATTGTAGACCCACCCCCCGAGGACGGGTTCTACCTTTAAGGGCACTGCTACTGACGAAAGCGATAGTCCTGGATATCCTACCTGAGGACCGACGCAGTCGTGTTAACATACATGTAGCAGTTGTGTCTGCTTCAGATAGATAGCAATGCTTTAACCACATTTTACGGAGCATACAACAATGTAACCCATTATTTACATGCATAAGTATAGAAGAAGTAGTGTGTACATGACACATGTAGAAGGGCAAAGCATGTCCCACGTTGGCTACATAGGCCTGGTAAATACGACAGTGGAACCTTGCATATGCTATGTACACGTAGAGCGTCAGCCGTCTTCATTAACGTGTAAGGCTTCAATTCTTGCGCACAATACTTATAATTACACGACATATAATTGAGCACATTTTATGTTCTCTGAAACCGCTCAAACAATGCTTGTTTGGAAGCTAAGACACAGATAGATACAGGCAATGTGTTCAAGCCACTAGTGCGCTAGCAGGGTATAACGGTCTTCTACAGTGCTGGTCAAAATCCTGATATTTAGTAAGTGTAGAAATTAGTTTGTATCATGTGAGCAAACAACACAAGGATGGGATTGGTTTGTATCATGTGATCAAACAACACAAGGATGGGATTGGTTTGTATCATGTGAGCAAACAACACAAGGATAGGATTGGTCTGTATCATGTGATCAAACAACACAAGGATGGGATTGGTTTGTATCATGTGATCAAACAACACAAGGATGGGATTGGTTGGTATCATGTGATCAAACAACATAAGGATAGGATTGGTCTGTATCATGTGATCAAACAACCTAAGGATGGAATTGGTTTGTATCATGTGATCAAACAACACAAGGATGGGATTGGTTTGTATCATTTGAGCGAACAACAAAAAACACATGAATGCATTGATACATCCAAATATGCGATAGCTTTACACATGAGATCACATGCACTGTGATCACATGAGTTGTGCATAATCACTTTGGACAGATAAATGTACTGCTCTAATCACGATGATTTGAATAGTACTGTGTGTTTAAACAATGCACAAAGCTGCTGAATCACATGTACCCCCCACCCTGTTGTCTCCAGAACGAACCACAACAAATCAATAATCACAACAATCACCACAACAAATGACAGCCCAAGCAGACACGGCAATATTCAAGTGTACGCGTTACAGTGCAGGACTGCCCTCATCCCCTTGTTAACTCGTGCAGAACCGGTTACGCTTGTTCTGCATCAATAGCGCCTCGCTGCTATTACGATGTATGTAACTCACTTATCAAGCTTCTCGTCCCGGTGTGCCTTCTTGAACAGCTGGAGTGCCTTCCTGGAGTTTGGATGGATCAGCTTCTCTCGTCCCTTCACCTTCTTCTCCTTCGGCTGCACAATGAATTGAGCGCTATAATTAGAAAGCTCCCGCGCGCATACGACACAGAGACGGCATATTTACGACCACGTGGCTTTGAAATAAGCAGCAAAATGGGCTTATCGGACCTACACCTAGTTGCGCAGTATTCAGGCAAGTCTACCCAGGGACTCTATCGAACCTATACACGCCTAACTCACAGCAACAACAGTCTCCACGTACAAATGCCATACCATCTGTTTTGTTGCCCTCGATCCGATCGATCCGACGAATAACCAATAATCCGACGAATAATCTATCAATAATTTCGCGTCATTCATAAACGGTTAATCCTGGCCCTACGGATTTTTATTTGGTTAGGTTACGGGATTTGGCTAGGTACGAATAACGGCAGTTGTCATGTGAGCACTTAGTATATTTTTGCGTACATAGAGTAGCCGAGCAATATATAAATGTCTACCGTAAATGGCAGTAGATTATAATTCAGGAAATATCAAGAGTACAGACTGGTTTACGTTAGTCGTTAAATAAAGATGGACAGAGCAAAGCATACAGTACTAACAAAAAGAGAATGTGTTTTCAAGCACGCACGTGTACATGTTTATTGCCTTGCAATGGCTACAAAACCACCACTTCATTTTTTTTTTTTTTTTTGCAGGTTTCTGCACAAGGCATTTGAAATGGAACCAACTAACTTGAACTAAGCCATGAATCACAACAGATTGATTGGACTCAAAGTATCGTTGTACTCTCTCACAAACGACCGGATGAACGATTTCGAATTCCGTTTAAACGATTTCGATACACCGTTTAAACGATTTCACGTGCACGTGTAATATCTGAACTTTTTTTGAAACATACATGTACTGTACGTCTGTCTGGCTGTTGTTCTCTTCACTGTAGCTTTGCATACCTGGCCATTTTCGATATTGGAAGGTCAATGGTATGTGTGTGTATGTGTTCATGTGTGTGTTGCACATCTAAGTGTGATTCATATGCACACATGAATTCATACACGCGCACATACACACATGGCACAACACAGCCTTACCAAACGTCAAATAAAGTATCCGATACATCGTTCAAGGAAGGACATGTAAGCACATTTCAATTGTGGCAAGTATGTGCTAATTTATACATGCAAACATTTTATCAAAACGGTGTGGCAAAGGCTTGCATGCAGATTTTACATGCATAGTAACTACATGTAGTCCTACCACCTAAATGAATATGATTTATGGTAACCCTTACACCTACCCTGCTCAACAGCTCACACTGTATAATGAGCTACCATCTGTTCATGTATAGGGATTGCAAATGATGAAAAGATTGTGTTCAGGGTAATGGGCCGGCCTGCAAGAGGGCAAAAGAAAGAATACCAATGCAGAAATTGTCTGACTTCTTTTCTGATACATTGTTTTTTTCATGTGCATCTCTTTTTGCCATTATGAACATTGACCGAGACTTATAGAGGAAGCTAGATGTCAACCTATAGTGAAAACTACACATCTCTCGATGCCATGACCACTTGCTCAGTGTGCTGCTGATGCACTAGGCCAGCAGTTCTTGCCACGGCAGATTATGGCTGTTGAAAGCGGGTAACCCTCGACGTACCTTTCCTCTTCCAAGTGTGTTTTCCACGTTCCCAACCAATAGAAAGTTTGAATTCAAGCTAGAAATTAAAGGTAACAGATGGTACTAACTAGTTCTCGTATGTTCTTGTAGCCACGATTTTTTTTACCAGCGATACTTACTGTTGAAGTTAATCCTGATTTGCGGTATTATTACATTGTATTTAATTCTTTTAGGAGGAGGCGCCACATTTTGTAGAGCTGCAATCAGTAAGTGCTCCTTAACAATGAGAACAAATGTTTCACAGGATCTGGTACCGAATGGTACATCCTTTGCAAGGTGCATGAATGGATTGGCTTCTTTCTCACCCCATGAGACCGAATGCAATATGTGTTTGCCATGCCAATACGCTCTTTGAGCATATTTTATTCTTACTTATACCTCGAGGGTCTTGTGTATATGGTTGCCAACTAAAACACCTAAGTATTGTTGCCTATGGATGTTAAAAGATTGGAGGGCTTCGTCCAATGGCTTGACGAAGGGACCAACAAATTTCTTGTCAGTCACTTTGGTGCTGTTGATTATTTCCTCCTTCTGTTTGCGTGCTTTCAATCAGTGTTTTTTTAATCCTTACCATCTTCTCTACAGACTGTCTCATGTCTTCCACCTGCTGGACAATAACACAATAATCTGAGTTTGACCTATGCTGTGAACCACTGTCAGTGCATACCAATGCCCTACATGGTAGCTCCAAGCTCCAGTGGTTGGCTCACAATCATTAGGCATAAGGGACACCACAGCTGCTCCAGGATTACTCAGTGGATGATTGGAACTGTGCTTATCCAGTGAAAATCCCATTTGGATGGGAGGGGCAACTGCACAAATGCCAGCAACAATTCTGTGTGTATTTAAGTTTGCTGGACGACCACTTGACTTTTGTGGCTGGTTGTTTTGGTAAGAAAGACCAGTGTAAACTTACATGTATACATACATGTATACATGCATCAATTCAGTACAAATTATTATTTTATGGTACCTTCTTGCAGACAGCTGCTGTGCGCACTGTCCAATCTAAAGGGCGATGTAAACTATGTGCTCTTCAGATAATTTTCATCCATCACTTATTTGCATAAACAAAAGATTGTAGGTGAGTGGCCCATTATGTCGTCGCCTGTGTTAATTGCACAGACGGAGTGCAAATATCGTCTGCAAACTCTCTGCACTTGTATGAACTCCTTTTTCCCCTTAGCTCTCTAGCCTCCGTCAAGAAGAGGTCATACATTCTGCATCGCTGGTTTACCTTCATTGCGTAGATCCCCATACAATACTGCCCTTTTTATTCATAAAAAACTCATCACAGGTTTAAAAAATCGTTACTAGTTCTGTGTGTTGTATATGTGTTTTCCCGTGTGTGCTGATGAGCGTTATTGCTCGCCTAACATTTTCTATCGGTTGGTTCCTCCACTACGCACGCTTAAAGTAACCCTCTCTTTTCCCGCCAAAGACACATGGGCGTGAAAACGGGCTGCGCATATCACTGATAATAATGCTTGTACTTGCGCGTCGATGGTTTTGTTTACAGATGTGTTACATCATTTGCAGATGCTATTTATTTTTCTAAACGTCTCAAAGTAAGCATGATTTTTGGTTCTCAAAAGACTAACAGTATAATGAGATATGATATTACTTTTGGGTTTGGTTCTTTGTAAATTACGGTATTGCCTAATTATCGACTTATTGTCGTGTCCAGCCGCAAACGTCCGTGATATCTGTGACGTATTAAATATTCTTGTGATGTTAAATTGAAAGGGGGCGTAGCTGCAGTCTAAGCAACTTCAACGGTACAACAGCCTCACTCTGGAATGGTGAGATTTAGTGTTCGCGCGGTGTATGAAATGTGACATATGCCTCCAGCCTTGGCGGTATAGCATGTATACTCCACGATACTGCCAGTCATTATTGCGTAGATGGCTTAAACGAGTGATTTGTTAGCCGAAGGGTCTGTGCAAATGTTAAATAGAAGTATAGCTACATGTATCTTATAGTAGTCTCTTCATGGTACGAACCTGCAGCGTTTATAACTAATAGCATATACGTGGCTACTAACACATCAACTAAGTGCACTCACCAACGCTACCATGCAGTATACTCTGCGAAAAGCCATGGCTATCCACACACACACACACACACACACACACACACACACACACACACACACACACACACACACACACACGCACACACGCACACACACGCACGCACACATACATACACACGCATACACACACACATGCACACACACACAACTAAGTCCACTCAACGTAAAAATACGGCCAATCCGTGCGCGCGACGATCACAGTTGTGTGCAAACTGAAACATCAAGAGATCACAAAATAAGTTCATTCATGGATAGGATTGGAAATGCCCCGTAGAAGTAGCTTCCACGCGTGAATAACACATTTGTGAACCTGTAAATGGGTGGATTATAACGTCTGAAAAGAAGTCACGAATTTAGATAGAGATGGTTATTTGAGCAGTGGATAAAACATTTGATGGGTAATTTCTTGTAAATTCGTTTTTAGTTTTTTTTTTTTTTTAACTTTAATTTACGATCTTTGTATTCTGATCAGGTAATTATTTGCGAAGGCCTTATTCTTGCCCGAGTCAGCGGAATAGTGGCGCGGAAGTGGCTGGTTTCAGGAATACAGTTTGATATTAAATGGTAGCACGTGTTTTTAAAAGTAGGAAAGGTTTAATTTGTTCGGTATACTTCTTCAAAGCCAAGGCTTCTTCGTAACATAAAGAGCTACAAGAAAATACTTTATGAATTTGATTGTGACAGTTAAAGTCGTTTGTACGTTCTAGCGTTAAAAAAGTGTTGATTGCTCCCCTTTCCAATCCCTCTTTTCCATGAATGAATAGGACATGTTTAAATGGTTATAGCTTTATATTGAAGTCAAATGGGACAGTTTCCGCGAAAATGTCCTATGTTTTATAACATTATAGTTATAAAAATGCTCTGCGCGTGAATCGTTGTAGCATCCGAACGGTTAATGCTGTCGACTTCCTATTTTCACCACATGATGCCACACCATCTCTCTATGGATACATCGAATAATGTCTCCTAGCTCCACTCCCTGGGGAAAATACAAGAGGTCTCACCTCCAGGGGTTCGAAACACGAGTATTTCCCTGCAGGAGTGTCAGCATTGCCTCAAATTCGGTTTCCAGTTAGAGAAGCTCTTGAGGTACTTAAATATACTTTTTGTTAATTTTTACTTCAACAGGTGATAAGATATTAGCTTTCTAAGTTAAAGCACATTCCCCGCTAGTTTCGCGGGTTGGGTCTAATATTGTAGAGTGTATATGTTAGACCCACCCGCGAAACTAGCAGGAAATGCGCTTTAACTTAGAAAGCAAATATCTTATCATCTGTTGAAGTAAAAATTAACGAAAAGGATATTTAAGTACCTCAAGAGCTTCTCTAACTGGAAACCGAATTTGAGGCAATGCCGACACTCCTGCAGAGAAATACTCGTGTTTCGAACCCCTGGAGGTAAGACCTCTTGTATTTTCCCCAGGGAGTGGAGCTAAGAGACAATATTCGATTTATCCATAGAGAGATGGTGTGGCATCATGTGGTGAAAATAGGAAGTCGACAGCATTATAATAACCGTTCGGACGCTACGACGATTCACGCGCAGAGCATTTTTATAGTTATATGTTATAAAACATAGGACATTTTCGCGGAAACTGTCCCAAATAATATAGGCGCAAACATCTCTGTAATTATTAATATTCCAAGTTTCCGTCCTAATGCATGTTTTTTTCAAGATTTCAAATGTATTGATATGCAAATGTTTTCTAAACATTGCTTCTTACGCACTGAGAATCGGAGCATCTGTCAAGGAGTTGTAATGTTCGGAATTTTAATTTAATAGCTTCGGAGTATCTTTCATGGAGTTGTAAGGTCGGAAATTTTAATTAGCCATACATTTCAACGCAACTGTTACATTTCTAGTGCTTTTATCATGTATGCACAAGGTCCCTTTTGCGGAAACGATCCCGATGTAATCACATTTCCGACGTACATGTAGTTTTTTGGTTGCTTGGTCACCAACCTGCGGATGTACACAGCTGCGCATGCCAACTGTTTCATCCTCTGCACTCGAAAGTGCCCTCCTATAGGTGTAATAGCTGTAGAACGTGGGACTGTAAGGTTGGAGGAATGACCACTCTTGAGCCATAGAGGAGGCACCCATGAGCTGTGGAGAGTGAAATCTCCAGATCTCTATTAGTGTCTATTTCTGATATCTTGTCAAATGGCCAGCCAGCATTCCTGGGTCCATGGGATTGAGCTGCACCCCGATGATCTTGATTTTGCAGACAGTGTCCACATCCGCCATCTCATCCTCTTCATCATCTTTGGTGGCTTGCTCTGCTGCTCTGTACAAGTTGTACATCAATGACGGACGTCCATGAAGTCTGCAGCAATGTGTGGCCAGTACAGAGACATGTGTGCCAATTTCCTCTGAATTCCAAAGTGACCCACATGTATACAGCCACAACAAAGCAAACCTCGGGGGGTGCCGAGAACCAATCTTTTCTGACTCTCTGACAAGGAAAGTCAGTTGCTTTGTGGTCAGATGACTTAGTACAAGTTTCAATAGTAGAACAGAGCCACGGATGAATACAAAATCACAGACCACAGAATATAAACCACAGAACAATGTATCCATAATACCCAGGTGGACTTAGTTGGTTGCCGCACGATATGGCACTCAAAGTACTCTACCAAAATCCCCTTTTAACTGCTCATGCTATCAAAAACACTACATGAAAATAGCAGCATTGCATGCGTAAACTGCTATGAATGTGTTTTTCTCCAGATGCATGTACATGTAAGAATGGAAATCCTCTACTGGAGTGCCAGTATACTTTCATGCAAGACCCTGCTTGTCCTGCTTGTAGCTGTTTCACTAACTCAAGCCCAAAGGTGATATACATGTTCATTACTATTATGAAGTGATAGTTAATTTGCCTTATTCTCATACAGTGGTTTATGTAATGGTCAATCACACCAGTCGAGTACCTCCTCTGGGTTAGCCATTGAAGGATTACATGCTTATATTTATGGCATTCATTTCAGGACTTCTGTATACTGTGACATGGGGTATTCACTGAGTTACACGAATAATGAATTTGCTTGTGTTGGTAAGCATTAAATTTCACGTTGTTGCAACCAACTTCAGGTAGGGAGCACTGTTTGCATTTAACAAATATCCCATGATTTAGTCAAGTATGTTAGCAACATATGCCGATGGGTTAAATGAATGGCAGTAGCAAAACGATATTAAGCTAGCTACATGTAATTAGACATTATTACTAATAAGGTTTCTGGATTATTTTATTTTCACAGATATCAACGAATGTGCATCACAATGTCAACAGACCTGTTCAAACACATGTGGATCATTCAGCTGTTCATGTAGATCTGGATATACATCCAATGGATTTCAGTGTGATGGTATGAATGATACTGTTGATTATATAATAGTATTTTAATAAATATGCATAAGTATCAAGTACATGCAAATACATGTATATGGAATGTGGTATTTTGATAAATAAAAACCATGTGCTCAAAAATGCTGTTTAATTAGCATAAAAGTTTGACATAGATGAAAATGGATTGTGTATGAAACGGATGGTATATAAAAGAGAGAACATTTTATTTCTTTGAGTTTAATTAGATTTCATGACTTCACTGAAACATGTGTTAATATTCTGTCTTGTAGATATAAATGAATGCTCAAATTCTCCATGCCATCATTCCTGCACCAACACACCTGGATCCTACTATTGCAGCTGTTACTCTGGATATGATCAAGTTGGTTCCTTGTGCCATGGTAGGATTGCGAAATGTAATAGCATCTGTGTGTTAATTGACTGATGTCTTATAATACCAGACATAGATGAGTGCTCATTACATGGAGGTCTTAGTCCTTGTCAACACATATGTACAAATACGATAGGATCATTTTCCTGCAGCTGCTATTCTGGTTACACACCCTCTGGGATCTATTACTGCAATGGTCGGGAAATTGTATTATTAATGTATACATTTACCTTCACCAAATATTACTACATAAGATACGGATGAATGTGCAACAAACAATGGCCATGGTCCATGTGATCAGACTTGCATCAATACACCTGGATCATACCAATGTGGCTGTACTATTGGTTATGCTCTTGCTGCCAATGGGAGGTCATGTATTGGTGAGTTCAGCATGGAACAAACTAATGAAGTGTTAACTGATGCACGTTTGCAGATGTCAATGAATGTTCTTTAAATGCGGGTCTTGGTTATTGTCAGCAAAGGTGCACAAATACAGTTGGATCATATAACTGCAGTTGTAACACTGGTTACACCCAGTTTGGATACTACTGCAATGGTACTAATGCTACTAAATAGTGCAACTGATCTCATATTACATGTTGCCATTTTACTTCTAAATGATGAAATGTTAACTGTTACTGGAAAATACATTATTAATGTATACATTTACCTTCACCAAATATTACTACATAAGATACGGATGAATGTGCAACAAACAATGGTCATGGTCCATGTGATCAGACTTGCATCAATACACCTGGATCGTACCAATGTGGCTGTACTATTGGTTATGCTCTTGCTAATGATGGGAGGTCATGTATTGGTGAGTTCAGCATGGAACAAACTAATGAAGTGTTAACTGATGCACGTTTGCAGATGTCAACGAATGTTCTTTAAATGCGGGTCTTGGTTATTGTCAGCAAAAGTGCACAAACACAGTTGGATCATATTACTGCAGTTGTAACACTGGTTACACCCAGTTTGGATACTATTGCAATGGTACGAATACTACTAAATAGTTCAGCTGATCTTATATTATCTGATCCTATTTTACTTCAAACACATTCAATATTGTATTTAGATACTGATGAATGCTCATCGAGCAATGGCCTCAGCCCATGTCAACAGACCTGCACCAACACAATTGGGTCATACAATTGTGGATGCATATCTGGTTATGCTTTGCAAAGTAATGGTTACAATTGTAACGGTAAGCTTGTCTTACATGTATGGACATACAACTGTACAAATTCAAGTGTTGAACCTCCCCCATATCAGACATTGATGAGTGTAGCAGCACAAGCAATGGACTGGGATTGTGTGAACAGATATGTATCAATGAGCCTGGCTCATTTCACTGTGACTGCCGTGAAGGCTATGTGCTAACAGACAAACAGCACAGTTTCCTAGGTGACTCAGTATTATAAAAAGGAATCTGAATACAGCAGCTGGTCAATTTTTTGTGTCCACAGATGGATGGTGTAATGACACATATGCAGCCCATGTTTGCCTCCCATGTCCTTGCCAGAATGAGGGAACATGCCAAGTAACTGCATGAATGTTACACAATAAAGTGTTTAACGTCTAACCATTTGCAAACAGAGGTGTGGTAGGAACGAAAGTTTCCTTTTACCAGAAATATGTCAGTGCAGTGGGGATTACTCAGGCCGCTTCTGCGAGGTAGCAGGTAGGAGCTGCTGGTGGTGACACTAAAGAATGTTGAAATATCATGCTATTTCAGGAATCAGCATAACTGCCCCGAGCATTGCTATCCCACTTGGACTACTCTTTATACTGCTACTTATCTTTATGACAATATTTTTCACAAGAAGAAGAATTCGAAAGAAAGGTATTGGATGCAACTTCATACAAATACAAAAAAAAATGCACTGAAATATGAGTTTGGTTTTTAAACCCCAGTTCTGTACAACTGGAATGTTGCATAGAACAGTTTATATTAATAGCACTTATGATATACTTTCTCGGATATACTCACTGATTTTCTAAGACCTGGGGAAAATTGCCCTAGCATTGACCCTCATTAATGCAATGTTTGTTCAGTCTTGAATAAAGTTCAAAGGTGACTTTGAATTGTGATGTTGAACTATAGCTTGATGCCAGACAAGAAAAACAGTGCTGTTCCCGTTCTCTATATGATTCCACCACAAGTGGAATGCAAACCCATCCCAACTCAGCACACTTTGTATCATTGGTGGTGTGTTTCCTCAGTTCAGTTGCTACTAAGGCCGCACCTGCTGATTGCTCCTGCTGCAGACAATATATTTGTTTTAAGCGACGAAACAGCACAGATGTCAAACTGGGTTGGGCCTTTTCATATTCCAATCTATAACTAGGATGTATGCTGACCTTGACTGAGAAAGATCTGTGCACTCTACAGTGCTTAGCACTTTTATAGCATTCTGTACATTTGCACATTGAAGTGTAACCCTACAAGATAGTTACATTCCTTTATTTATTCTTTACATGTTTCAGAATATGTGATGACAAATAATAGCATCTATGAGATGATCAGGTTGAAGGAACATCAGACATCAAGAAAGGACGATGATGGCAATGCATCAGAAGACATCATGAAAGTAAACCTGTTATTAATGTAGAAGTAGATTTTGTACACATGTGTATATTTTACTTCAAAAACAGGCAGCTGTAAATAACCAGCTGAAAAATAGGTCAGAATTTATATATTGCGTTCAACACTGAATACTGATTTTAAAAATATCTATTTTCTTCAGCAATGAAGGTAGAAGATATTTACTTTACTCAACTATTACTGGGTGCACTGACCAAAGGATGTTACATTTTTAGTTCAGTCTTCCATCATTGGTCATGACATTGCAGTTCTGGATACCATTCAAGCACAGGAAAGTGTTAGTTGGAAATGATATATGCATAGACTGTGTGAACCAATTAACTCTTTGTTTTAGAGTACTGTGTCAGACTTGCCAATTGTAGCAGATAATGTAAGTCAGTATATACATTATTAAGAATTCATTTTGGGTATATGCATTCCAGACAGATACTGCACCAGCAATTCCAGAGAGGAGACATTTAGATGAAGTTGAAGCTTTAGGATGCAATGTACACTCATCTTTAAGCAAACACTGAATACCAAAATAACTTTTGTTGCTTACAGGAGACAGTACCTCCGATTCCTGAAAGAAACTATGAAGACAACATAAATGTAAGACTGACAAACGTTATGCAAATATTCACACACACACACACACACACACACACACATGCATGCGTGTGCACACACACACACACACACACACACACACACACACACATTTAGGAGGTTGAGCCACCCATACCAGCAAGGAAGTACAGTACTTAAAAACCAACTGGTGATGTTCCGTTGTGAATACAATTGGAGTATGCTCTTCAAGTTACAAATTCTTCCACATATTAGATTCTTATATCAAAGTGCACAGCAAAATTTCAATGACAAACATTTGTTTAGAGAGTAATCACATAGATATACATGTATGGCATTTTACAATGCATTTCTTACCTGAAATTGACTTTAATTTCATGTATTCATAAGACAAATGGCAACATGAGTTTTCAAAATACAAGCAGTTCTTTTTTAAATGCTCCGTGCAGTGCATAATCAATAAATTCAGCATGGAATATTATGTGAATCTAACTGCAGCATTGTCAAAACCTTAATGCAGGAGTTGCCGTATAAAAGAAGCTTGGATCCAGAAATTTCGTGAACACATCTACGGGCAATGTACTGTAAATGCCACACCTGATGTGTAGTCTGTAGGGCCCAGAGTATAAGCGCTCTTGCACCTAATCTTTGATTTCCTCATGGGCACATCCCTGAATAGATATATTTTGCAACCAACCATGCGGCTGTTTTTAGATTTAAAATGGTGGCTCCATATTTATACATATGGCTAGAGGCTTGGCAACAACAGTTACAGCATACAACTTCAAGCACACATGCATGTTTTGAATGCCATATCATGCAAAAATACCATTTCTGAAGTTAATAACACTGTATTAACAAACTGTGGATCACATGTTCGTATAATGGCGACCTCTTCACCAGGAGATATGTACTCAGAGTTGCCAACTTTTAGAATGAGTAATGTGTGAGAAAAATGAATGAGTTCTAATTATTCGATCCAAATATTACACAATATACAGTATTTCAAATGCAACATGATTTTAGTGAGCATTGGAATGTAATGTGTTGTATTCTGCTGTCGCTTTTTTCATAACTTCAGGTGATGGCTCCCATGGTAACTGTGCATCTAGATTTGTCAATTTCACAGTTAGAATTGATGAAAGTGTTGCATTAAGTGCAGGCGATTTCGAAAGTCAGTTATATTCTACCTGATCATACTTAATACTCCTTCTTCTTCTGCATTTGAGTGAGGTATCAGAAGCACCAAACATGCAACTTTAGATAAGTGTGCCATCACATAATGTAAAAGTACTAAGATAACCCCAGATAACATCCATTCTATGTATAGTTGATCTTTCAGATTCTTCATTGTCATCTACTCGTACTTCTGCCTCCTTCACTTACTTGGATAACTGGAATGCAATAAATTCGTCATGTAGTTTGTCAAAGTCTTCAGGACCATTTGGCTGTAGAATTCGAGTACTTGTGCACAAAATACTCAACATCACTCAATGTTGACTGCAATTTAGTATAAACATTCACAAACCTAGAACATTTTAAAATCATATGCCCCTCTCCAAATGGAAATTTCTTAACCATGTCAGAAGATGCTGCAACATAAAAAGCACGCACTGCTTTGTAGAAAATTTGTCATTGTGTTGAACATACATGTATATCTCCATCATTTTCTAACTTTGTTAAAAGATTTTTGTGGTAAAACCAATGAACATATTCTCATCAGGTAATTGATTTATGGGATTTAAATGATCAATTTAATTCAATGTCACTGTATTTAGGATAACATGACTTTTTATGAACTTTCCTAAAAGCAATTGTAAGAATGCAAACATTTGATCATAAAGAATATGGATACATGGGTCATTTCTTTGCAAGAGCTTATTGAAATTTGTGAACTATGGTAGTACTGCTTGGTAAAACAGTAGATATAATTCAGACATCGGATTTTCAAATGCTACTTCAATCTTTGAAATCTTGCTTGAGATTCACTACTTGATAAAAAGTAACTTTTTGCCCCGTCATATACATCCAGGTTTCTCCATATTGCTGTCTCAAGACTCAGCCACCTTGTATTGACTTGCTTTACTATTTGCTTGCGTTACATCACAATAACAACAAAAAATTTCAAGCATTGATTTTTGTTTCGTTGATTTTCTTTGATTTATCAAAACAAAATATATATCAATACAAAATTCTTCTACATTAAATGTTGCAACAGCATCTAAAGCTACTGAACCTCAATATGCAGTGTTATGAATTAAATGGCAAGGACAACCCACAATATAGCAGTGACAAACTTCTTTTTATTTAATAGAGTTTCTTTTGTCCTGGTTTATGTTTGTATTGTCCAGCCCAATGGCAACACACTTTAGTCCATGAGATGTTATGTAATATGAGTGTTTCATTTTTTTGAAAAATGCTTTCAGCTGTTCCTGCACCTTGTCCAGTGCTAATGCACATGTCCAAACAGTAAAAATACACTTGCTTTGAAGAGGCATTATAAATCCTCACAGTTAAGGGGTTCATTTTTTCTACACCAGTACCATTGGTCCCATCAATGCTCAATGCAAATGGTTGAACTTGCACTTTTTCCACAAGGGTGCCTTATTATATCCAAATGCAATTTAAGTAACTGTAAAATATATAACAGGCAAGTATGTAGTTTGATACAATAAGGCAATTGCACTATTTAAGATGCGGGTATTCTCAGTCCGTGAAGAACTATATACTTTTGCTCCTGGTGAATCTGGAAATATATCTCAGAACAATGATGTTAGATGATCAGCTGTTGCAAGTGGTAATGTTGTGATGAGCATGAAATGTGCTATTTTTACTTCTGCACGTAGTACCTGTCAAAAATCAACAGTAATGTCTATTTGCATCCTGAAGTGTGTACAGTGGTACACAAATTACCCCATTCATTTTGGCATCATATCTCATACCAGGAGTGAGCATTTAACACAATTTTTGAAAATCTATACCCCCTGTGGTGATGCTAAATTGTGGCTAAACTTCTCATGAATATGCTAATTTTGGCTTATTGCAATAACTGTTCATAATTCAGTTATCCACAGCACTACAGAACACTGCAAAAGTGAGAGATTTAAAAAACATGATGGGAGCATTCTCAATAAGTCAAAATTTATACATATAGTTTGTTTTGTATGTACATTACAAAAATGCTGTTTCTTTTGAGTAATCACTTTTACTTTCAAATGCTCTAATTTGTGTACACCTGTACACAAATTACATTGCTTTACGTTAGTAGTATTATGCTTTCAAAAAAGTCTTGAAAGTCATAGAGGGCATGATATAGTAACTATGTATTGTGAAATTATTCATGTGGTTCTATCAAGAAAGTTTTGCAGTAAAATGTGTACAGGTGTACACAAATTAGTCCTATGTAGAAGAATGATGTTTATTGCAAAATAAATTCAAATTCAAATCACTTATATGCATCCAAAATCAACAACAATGCAACTGACACTTCCTCTACCTATGCCTCCACAACTAGTACTCACACCTCCACTAGTACTCGCGCCTCCACTAGTACTCGTGCCTCCACTAGTACTCACGCCTCCACTAGTACTCACACCTCCACTAGTACTCACGCCTCCACTAGTACTCGCGCCTCCACTAATACTCGTGCCTCCACTAGTACTCACACCTCCACTAGTACTTGCGCCTCCACTAGTACTCGCGCCTCCACTAGTACTCGCGCCTCCACTAGTACTCGCGCCTCCACTAGTACTTGCGCCTCCACTAGTACTCGTGCATCCACTAGTACTCGTGCCTCCACTAGTACTTGCGCCTCCTCTAGTACTTGCGCCTCCACTAGTACTCGCGCCTCCACTATTACTCGTGCCTCCACTAGTACTCGCGCCTCCACTAGTACTTGCGCCTCCACTAGTACTCGTGCCTCCACTAGTACTCGTGCCTCCACTAGTACTTGCGCCTCCACTAGTACTCGCGCCTCCACTAGTACTCGTGCCTCCACTAGTACTTGCGCCTCCACTAGTACTCGTGCCTCCACTAGTACTCGTGCCTCCACTAGTACTTGCGCCTCCACTAGTACTCGTGCCTCCACTAGTACTTGCGCCTCCACTAGTACTCGTGCCTCCACTAGTACTCGTGCCTCCACTAGTACTCGCGCCTCCACTAGTACTCACACCTCCACTAGTACTCGCGCCTCTACTACTCGCGCTTCCGCCGTTTGTTCTGCGTTCTGCGTACACGCGCACCTGCTCTTCTCTCCATCAAAACCACTCGCTAAGATTTATTATTTTTTTAAAGTTTTATTTACTTTTCTAATTAGTTTAATTGACAGATAACAATCAATTTTTATTGTATGTTTAATTGACCATCTATTATTAATGTATTGTGTACTCATGTATTGATTTTGGAGTTACAATTGTGATTAATTACAAAGATAAGGTAGGGTAAGTAATTTGTGCTCCCCTGTACACATATACCCTAATATGTGTACAGGTGTACACACGGATGCAAATAGACAGTAAACTGTAATGACTAATTAACTACATGCAGCCATTTGTACCTTTTCATTGACGATGTTAGCTGTAGAAATCCAGGAGGAAATGGATGGGATGGTTGAGATGATTTAATTTTTGTAAGATCTTTGTGTGTGTCACTTTCACAATAGTTGTAGAAATCCAGGAGGAAATGGATGGTTGAAATGATTTAATTTTTGCAAGATCTTTGTGTGTGTCACTTTCACAATGTCTTGATACATCTGTGAGTCCTTGATTAGTCTCGCTAGCCAGACTTACATAACTGGAGTGGGAACGAGGAACGTACGTCCCTCGTTTCCAGTCCAGTTGAAGTTCGTATGTCTGGCTAGCGAGACTAGTCTTGAGGGGCACAGATTATCGTACGCATGCATACAGTGCATCGAAAATGATGCTGTGAGGCATCCACAGCATCGCATCATCGGCTATGATGCGTGGAAATTGCTTATAGTCCAGTCACGATTAAATTTCGTTTCGTCAGAGATAATATAGAATCTCTGGTTTTGTACATCGATGCCCCCCAAATTCTCCTATCCCCGCTGCCTTTCCTTTCAGGCGAAAAGCATCTAGCCCTTCTTCGCTTCTCAGTGGGTGCTTCTATCCCCAAGCTAGATTCCTTACTAATAACAGTACAGTCATCTTCCATTTCTCTTTCCGTTTCGGCCGTTGCACAATCCGCCATATCATCATCCGCCACTACGTGATCACTCACAATAAAGTGGTTAACCAATTTATTGTACTTGACTTTGAATATTTTCGCGCGTGAGACATATAAACTTCAAGCGTGAGAGCGTGAGAGAAACGTCAAATGCGTGAGTCTCACGCCGAATGCGTCAGGGTTGGCATGTCTGCGTTACTCTAGGTATAGACTGCATCTGCAAGGGTCCTTTTCCTCTAGACTACAACCCAAGAGAGCTCTTCAGTATAATCCATCGTTGCAGACTCGAGAGTCTGCCCAGTCTACGAGAAAAACGTCGATCGAAAGTTGCGCGCAATGAAATTAAATGTACAGTAGTATTCAGTTGTGTCGGCTTTTTTCTGGCTCAATTAGTGAACAGAACAGCGCTTTGTGAAGCGATTAAAGTACGTCAGATTCGACACCGGGTAAGCCTTCGTATTAGTATACATGCATGCAGTGTTGTCTATAAATCACGAGGCTGTTCAGTGGTCAAACTAAATTCGTTGTATCCACATCCACCAGGATTTTCACTCTGAAGATGCGTTGAGTTTCAACAGACAATCATTTACTCCACTGATTATTCATAGGCTGGTACCATTCTGTACATGGTGTGCACTACATCCATTTAACACAGGTTGTTGTGGCCAGATGTTGCCCTTCTTACAAGATGACTACATGGTGACCTCAAAGTGGCACCTATAGGCAGGGGCAGCAGAAGGTGGGAGCAAGAGGGTGCCATGGCACCTTATTTATGGATATGGTGTATATACATTTACAGAATTTATATTTGTCTTACCCTTTTAACCCCTTCATCCCCAAATACATTGCCCCTGCCACAACAATGAGAAGGAAGCAACATTGGACTCACCACTTCACTGCAAAAATGAGGGATGATCCCCACTCCTGTTAGGTGATACTCGGAGTGTTAGTAAAAAAGGATGACAGCACTCCAGCACTCCAATTGATCAGAATGATAAAAACATAGGGTACCTAGCACTCCATTATTTGCTGTCAGAGCTTATGTCACTCCCACTCAAACACTCAAACATGGGAGTGAACTACTTGGGAGTGTGTACACTCCGACTTCATAAGAGCACGTGCGCGTTCGTCTCAGGAAGACTTTTTCGTGCCAACGAGAAAGGTATTAGTATTAAATGTTGTGTTTGATTGTCGGTAGGGAGGGAAGGAGGAAGAGAAGGTGGTGGGCATCAAGCTATCAGGTAAGCCCTAACACTGTGTCATGTGTGCTCACACATATCTTCACACCTACACATCTCCGTACCCACACATCCCCACACCTTCTCATCTCCACCCACGTCTTCATACCCACATGCACATTCCCACACCTACACATCTTCACACCCACGCATCCCCACACCCACTGTCTATGAATTTGTACTTTCTCGCAGGAGATATGGAGGTTGTGTGTAAAAATGGTGTAACACTTGTTTGTAGCTGTCATGCAATACTGAAATAAGATTGTAATGATGGTTACAAATCTTCTTTTGAATGTATCTGCTTCAAAATCTCCCTTTCTTTAATCATATTTTCTACCTCAGTCATAGCCTTGATTTAATTGGTTTAGATGGTATAACCACCGCAAATCATATCACCACCTCAGTCATGTAGTTCCAACAAACCGCATTCCCTATCTCACCATACCTGACCACCCTTTCCCACCAACACTCCCCATCCTCTGCACATAAGACATTAACCTCCGAAGCACGCAGGGGCATGTAGTCAACAATAAGCATTGTACTCAGCATAGGGAGGAGGTTTTCTTTTTTAACATGGTCAAATTTAAAAATTGATACTTATTAATTCTGTTGTTGTTGGATAATTTTTCGCTACCTAAACAATGGATCCTAAAGAAGAAGCAGAGGAAACATTGATTGCTATTGATGCTGCAGGCTGCGACCAGTATTTATGCTATTTAGTTGTTCCAAACTCTTTGCTGCGAAACTTAAGTAAAAGGGACAAAGATGGTTCATGTTTGGTAGTTTGCGTGAACGAACATATCATTGATGAAGCTATTGTTTTAAATTCAGAGTGCAAAAGATTTGAAACCAGTATAAGAAAGAGATAGATTGAAAATCAGTCCCGTAAATTTAAAGGAAGAAAGAGATCTAGAATTGAGTTAATCGAAGGGTCCACTAGGATTAAAGTACTTCACGGTGAGTGTATTTCTGCTCTAGAATTAAAACAAAAGACAGAACAAACAGAAGCTCTCGACAACCATGTTACTGTCGTTGATGAATTGGTCGACAACTTAATTAATGGGTGATGTCGAAGAGCTGGAATGGAAGCTCTCGTGGATAGATATGCTTGAAAATAAGGGGAAGACAGTTGGTGATGTTTCTTTGAGGCACAGAAAGAGAAAGCTAAACGTACTTAAGGACAATGAACTAAAGGCTCTGTCATTTGTGGGGTCATTTGGTCTTACTGTACACTCACTAATTCTAATTGCTGACACTACTAGTGGTAAAAAGGTGGAGTTGTCCTTAATTGATCATGACGAGGAAGCAGACGTGCTGCAAGTCTTGTATCTATTAGATCGATACAACGTAAGCGACAGTTTTTATCAGGCACTCTCAGCGTAGTGCCACAGTCTTCCAAAACCTCACAAGGTCAAAGCTGCCAGAAAAAAAAGTAAACGACACAGTAGAACTGAATCGTATCCCCGATTATGACGGATCGTACATACACGTCGAAGTCGCAGTTTCTGAGAAATATCGAGAATTGTAAGCACACGTATAAGTATAAATAACAAATCTACAATGGCAAAATTATAAATGCCCTATTATAAAAAAATGAATGCTATTTTTATACCTACAGCTGGAGGATTTTCCCACTGTATTTCATCCTGGAGACAAGATACGCATAACATTCAGCGGTGATGGTGCTAAACTGTCAAGAACTAGTACAATCATTATTCTGTCCTTCACTATTATCGTTCCACAAATTGGATACTTATCTGGATCTGGTAAGCATTGCTGAATTAGATATGTATATATTTGCATTATCTAAGTATGCAATACTTAATGCTGCATGAATACTCCTTCTTTCACATGCTCACAGCTTCACTATAATTAAAGCCATGTCCCATGTTTCCATTCTCCCTATGTTAGCGGGTTAACGGGTTAACTGGTTTGCCCATAAGGGGGTCAGGCTGAACCGGTCAGGCATATGACATGGGTGCAGGGCCCCTGTCAAGCCGGCCTGGGACCAAGGGTAACGCAGGCTACTCTTGGATGTGACCAGACTTGCCACTACCATGCCGAGGTCATGGAGAGTGGTTGGCCCTCAACCGCTGAACCAACCTGGGGCCAAGGGTAACGTTGAGTCACCCCTTGGTTCCACCAGATATGCCACACCACGGCTCAGTCAGTGGCTTGGGTGGTTGATCAGGGTAGAAGCCCGAAGGGTGTCGCCTGCCATTGATGTATGACCAGAAAATCTGTGTACAGGTACAATTTGATGCACATGTGGAGTGGTGGGTGGGTCAGCAAAAAATTCAGGTCATCTATAGGCTGGCTATGATACTGAATGTCTGCTTTCCCTAGAACACCATTTATATCAAACCTGGAACCAGACAATGGGACAATCTAGTTTGGAGATAGTTTGTTTAGAGGGGGGTTTGCAGAAAGAGAGGCGGCTTGACCCACTAACCTTTGACAAAGCTCCTATTTATCCCATTGTATGCTTTCCCATGCCCAATCTAAACAGGGAGAGGTAAGTCCACAACCATTCGCCTTTCATCAAAACATTAAACATTGTTTACTCCCCAAACAAGCCACTTAGATACATGTACATGTATGCACAGAGTATAGTGCAGTGATTTTATACATTGGACTGTTCATGCATGCAATCTTTTACTAGTCGGCTTCCAAAAGGCATGCTATCTATCATCCAGTCATTATATGAAGGTTGATGTGGAAATTACATCCTGACTGCTGACTCCATTCATATTTATAAGCAGACAATCACACAATTGGTGCTGTTAAAGACCACGAATGCTATGATACTTTGTCTTTTGTGAAATCATGCCTGCACAAGTATGCTATTTATATAGAATGTTTGCATTAGGCCAGACACTGTCATACAATGGGAAGGTCAATCAACACAAGGCAGGGATCTGTACACCTTCCCCTTCTGAAGATTCCTGTTAACCATTTTGTGTTAGATGAACTTCATTTATTACTAAGGATTTTTGATCTACTTTTTGACAATTTAATGGCACTGGCTACAATGTTAGATAATGCTGCAAGGGATGGCAGCCATAAGTATGTAGAGGGTCCTGCAACAGCTGTGGTGTGACCTTCCATATATGGAAGGAGGGGATAAGTGCAAATATACCTCACTGACTGGTAATGGAATGAAAAATGTATGTGTACATCAGTGTACTGCAATTCATGTCGGTTTAATTACAGATGCTGCCATCAAAGCTGGAAGTGGTCCTTCCTCATAGCACAACAGAAGCTACAGTAAAACTGTGGAAGGTAAGATTGAAGTACATGAATTATAGTACCTCATACTGCATTGATATGATAAAATGCAATTGGAAGGACTTTGAAAAGCTGTATACAGTTGTATCTTCAGATGATCCACCTAATCCAGATGTCATACATCATCAGGTGTGTACAGCTGAAATGTAGTGTATATTTATGAAGATGTATCTAATGATAGGCAAAGCAGTGGATAAACAATTTCCTAAGTATAAAAACAGCAGGCTATCAAAAGGTCAATGTGACACCTTACATGTACTGTCTGGTGTATCATGTGCCTGATCATATGCGGCAATATTGGAATTTATGGGTGTTTTCAGGTCAAGGTGAGTTAGGTGAATCACTAAAAATTGTTCATACAAATCCATACAGGTGTTGAGAAGCATAATGATGATGCCAAGCACGCATATTTGTCTAGCAACAGGTGGGATGCAACAGGCGACCTCATCAAAACTGCAGTGTTGGTGATACACATAACTTTCTAATTTTTATCAGTACATTTGTATCTTTCATGGCTTATGTTAGCAAAAGCATTGTGCGCTGGACTTTTCCATGA
Source organism: Ephydatia muelleri (assembly GCA_013339895.1). Lineage (NCBI taxonomy): Eukaryota > Metazoa > Porifera > Demospongiae > Spongillida > Spongillidae > Ephydatia > Ephydatia muelleri. Next base: position 10,045,739 of record JABACO010000002.1, on the reverse strand, counting down.
CTTCTGTACACGCACACAATGCCTATAGTATAGCATTAAAGTCCCGACTGCATTGCATATGTGTGTACTTTAAGATTAGCATCACAGCAATTCAGGGCTTTGATTCCGGGCCCGTGACAGCACGCAACATCACCCGGAAGAGCGTGCTTCCGAATTTTGCGCGCCATGTGCTCTCGAAATCGTGAGTGGACCGATTTCATACGAATGATTTCTCGGTCCCGGAGGATTATTTGCATGCGCACGGGGTAATTCGAGAGCAACGTCGCGCGCGAACGTGCAATTTTGTACGTGACCGAGGAACCTACCGTGTACGCGCAATATAGAACTATCGTATGACGTAAGGAAAGTTAAATATACTAGTTAATACTATCATTATTTCTCAGGTTATTGATCTCATAGTCAAAAAATTTAATGTTTCAAGTTTACAAATATGAAACATAGAAAGTTGATAAGAGAACAAACCTGTTCGTAGAAAAGAAAGCATAACTGAAACAACACTTTTACCAAAAAATGGCCTTACCTCCCAGCAGTTGATGGTGACGTTGTAACATCTGACTTCCACAACACAGGTCTTTCTTTAGAATAGTTCACTGCTGTTAACTAGAATGCACGAAGAATACACCGCCATTTGAGCGAAAGGAAAAGGGTAACAATAACGAGGTGCTGTTACATCACGTACGTTTTAGCGCTCTTGTTCAGCCAGGATGTTTCAGGTAGATCAAGGAATCCAACATTTCTGCCATAATGCAGTAGAGAACACCATTATTCTGTTCCCGACGTTACGCCTTGGAAGCAAACAAAGTGCCACACAAAAACACGTATTTGACAGCTTACCTCGCTGTGTAGCGTAGCCGGCCGTTCTTTCTAACCAACAACCTGCCTGAATTGCTTCGCAGAACGTTATCCCAATACACAATTTCCTGACAAGCAAAGCTTTCAATTCAAAACGAGCGTAGGCTAAAGGTAACTCACCTGGCTTTCGTTTGATGATTTTGGAATAAAATGGCACCTCTCTGACTTACAGTGGAAGATGTAGTGTTCCACAGCGGTCATACATCCTATCAAAAAAAAACATTCTGTGGAGCCATACTTACCGACGCGAGACGAAAATAATCATCACGTGATTCACGTGGCTGCGTCGTCATGTTTTACTAATGACATGGCGATTGCAGACCTCGCCTGCTGAGAGCGTGAGGCATTCTGAAAGACATTTCCATAATGGGAGGTTGGAGTTGGAATCCTGAGCCTTTGTATAAATGATATGACAAGCGGCCGTTCATAAATTACGTCACCTATATGGACCCCTCTTATACTGATGTATGCTTCATGTATACATCGTCACACTGGCTGCTACCACCCTGCATGCTGGGGACCCTTCGAAGTGACGTAATTTATGGATGGCACCAAAGAAGACACCGAGAGAACGAGGTACATTCTAGCGATAGATTGTTTGCGTGCCCCGCCTCTTTATATGATGCATATAATAAGTAACATCACGCAGCAGAACATATAATATAGTCTCCAGGGCAAGCTGAAGCATAAACCATCGTCCAAGAAATATATAAAAATGCATTTCTTCATAAAAAATAACCAAGGCATTGACTGACCGCTTTAGTCGCCTCAGCTAATGCTCGTACCATTCTGAGTCGTTCTTACCCCTTGTGCAGCAGGTGGATGAACTTTGTGTGTAATTGTGTGTGGTTATATACTTGTGTAGCACTGTACTCAGAACCAAGTCAACAATATGAAAAACTATTCATTAACATGACTCTGATAAGTGAAAAGATTCTTGATGCATTTCCAGTGAGTGCTGCATAGGTCATTAGAAGACCAGTGGGGTGATGTCTCATACCAATGTGAAGCTTACTGGACAAACCTTGCGTCACATAAAATGAAAAGTAGTGATACTCACGTCAGTATGTATACCATTATTAGTGACAAACGACTTACCTGATAGCCACACCCTTCAGAATCACGTGACCCTCAGAAGACCATTGGGGCGATGTCTCATACCAATGTGAAGCTTACTGGACAAACCTTACAATGATATGTAGTGATACTCACGTCAGTATGTATATCATTATTAGTGACAAGCAACTCACCTGATAGCCACACCCTTCAGAATCACGTGACCCTCAGAAGACCATTGGGGCGATGTCTCATACCAATGTGAAGCTTACTGGACAAACCTTGTGTCACATACAATGAAATGTAGTGATACTCACGTCAGTATGTATACTATTATTAGTAACAAACGACTCACTTGATAGCCACACCCTTCAGAATCACGTGACCCTCAGAAGACCATTGGGGTGATGTCTCATACCAATGTGAAGCTTACTGGACAAACCTTGTGTCACATACAATGAAATGTAGTGATACTCACGTCAGTATGTACTATTATTAGTAATAAACGACTCACCTGATAGCCACACCCTTCAGAATCACGTGACCCTCAGAAGACCATTGGGGTGATGTCTCATACCAATGTGAAGCTTACTGGACAAACCTTGTGTCACATACAAATGTAGTGATACTCACGTCAGTATGTACTATTATTGGTAATAAACGACTCACCTGATAGCCACACCCTTCAGAATCACGTGACCCTCAGAAGACCATTGGGGTGATGTCTCATACCAATGTGAAGCTTACTGGACAAACCTTGTGTCACATACAATGAAATGTAGTGATACTCACGTCCGTATGTATACCATTATTAGTGAAAAACGACTCACCTGAGATAGCCACACCCTTCAGAATCACGTGACCCTCAGAAGACCATTGAGGTGATGTCTCATACCAATGTGAAGCTAACTGGACAAACCTTGCGTCACATACAATGAAATGTACCATAGATTATTTAGACATCTATGAATGTGCTGAGTGATACATATCCAGAAATGGCCCATACATAGGCGGTCATCTTGCTTTTTATTTCAAATTGAATTTTAAACACTTGTAAAATGTCCTATAAATCAGTCATATGTAGTTCAAAAAATTATTCCATTAACCATTCTTGAACTAAAATCAAGACAAAAAATTAATTTATACCGCGCATAATTAATTCATCAAAATATGTCATTGCGTAATGCCTTGCGTCATCCGCCAGAATTATTCAACTAATATTGATTTCATTGAACAAAATGGTGAATAAATATATGCACAGTAAGTTAATTTAGCTGAAGATAGAACTTAACTATACTAATAGGCTGTTAATAACCGGACAATGTGGGGGGGGGGGGGGGAGGCCGAGAGCGTTTCGATACGAAAGAGCGAGGGAGAGCCCGATATGGTTACTGCCAGCTTCTGGCCTGATACAAAAGTACGATAGTCCCAGACTAGTACCGTAGGTCTCGACTGCCAAGAGGGACACTATGATGTCGATCGTCATGGACACTTTTGACCTATATAGTGGCGTGGGTTGTTTTCCTTATCGTGTTCGTTTAGCCTGCTTGCAGCTCGATGAATGAAGCGCGAAGGCTAATAGGCACGCACTGATACAAAACATAGATATTTGCAAATGGCACTTTTCAGTACAGTTGCGACCTACGTAGGCATTTCAGCCCTACCTAGATCGATTAACATCAAATCTGCACGTGCCGTATTTTGAATCTTTGTCTGCATACATGCGTATGGCCAGGCCAGAGTCAGTAACTACACGTAAAGCGCTTTAATTTTAATGCAAATCACCTTCGTGGGGCTTCAATGGAATAGCACAATCCCCAATGCTCAATTTTTTTCTTTAAAAGAAAAGTTTTGTGTAAACTCTGTAGCGCTGATCAGTCTATCACTAGGCCAAAGCCTCTGCATCAGGTTAAAAGCATACTATACCCCCCCCCCCCCCCCCCCCCCCCCCCCCTTCTATGTTATGCCAATGCTTGCTGGCACAGGCCCAAAAGGCCCCCAAACCCCTCCCCTGTCTCTGCACAGTGTGTGGTTAGTGCAAACATGTAATGTGCATTTAAAAAACATACACAATTTGTCCTCTTCTGCTATTGCTATTACTAACAATGAGTGTGGCTGCACCATATGTACTTCTGAATGATGTCAGCAGTTACTGTAAGTGGCTGCACCAATGCGAGTGTTGTATTTGGCTGGATTGTAGCCACATTGTTCCACCATACCAGGGATAGGAAGGTGGAGCGGAAGTTCTTAGATGCGAGTGGCGTCCCAACTTTGAAGTGGAAGAGGGGTGAGTGGAACAGTGGCAGCATTATTTGTAGGCCTCCATTGCTAGAACTGCCTGCCTTTGGTACACTCAACACACCTGCCCATCTGGTTTGCTTGATGAAGAAGTGCATGCCAGCTGAGTACAGTGGAACGTAGGGGTATTTAAGTAAATTTGTTGAGCCTAAGGTGGATATCCCTGGAGGTGTTGAACACTCCGGATGGTCAGTCTCAGCATTGGGATCCTGGTGCTGCTCTTCCCCAGTACAAAACCAGATACAGGAGTGTCCTCGAGTAATATTTCGCCTAATCTCCATAGAAACAGTCCCAAACAGACTTTTAACACAACTCTTGATATTGAACCCTAGAAAAAAAGTACCAGGACTTTATACATCAGACGTAAATGCCTCTACCACTAACCAAAGGTTTTGCATGAGGCCCAAAGCACACTCCACCCCCCTCCCATCATGTACATGTACTTGATTGTAAAGTTTATGGCATCAGGCACAAAAGGCCCATGCCACATACATGCACATGTAGGTACTACATGTACGTCAATAGTGTTTGCGTCTTAGAACTTGGTACATGTCTAGCTCAATAGCTAACATCAGATTAGGATAACCTCAGTTTACATAGCAAACAATGCCCTTTTGTTGTTGACCTCTGAGCTGCACAAATGAATATTATACATGTACCAGCATCCAGCAAAATCAGGCTTGTAAGGTTATAATTTTATTTTTATTTTATTTATTTATTTTTATTTTATTTTTATTTTATTTTTAAATAAATGCACATTATTATTTACATCCTTATTTCAATATATATATGCACCAGATAATAAAAGGTTTATGGCGGAGGAGCTATCCTAGAAAGGATAGCTGTGGCATTGGCACACACAAGGTTGAGATTCAGCCGACCATAGATCTCGTGGAGTATGGTGGACTTTGGCCGGCATGTGGAGGTGGCAAGTCTGGAGGCTACAGAAGAGATGATGGCTGTGGCTTCCTTTCCCCAAGCCCCATAGGTTTCCACTACCATAGGGACAATTTTATTACTATAAAAATTTCACGTTACATTAATAAATTTTTACCTTTTCTTTTCGTACACTTGTTCCCACACCATTTCTGTACCGGTACATACTGATTGTGTGTGCATGTGTGTATGTATGTATACACGTGTGCATGTGTGCATATGTATGTGTGCATGCGTGTGCATGTGTGTGTTGAAAAGTGCAAAGCAATAGAAAACTTTCCAATGCCCTTGATACTTCTAAGCTTTGAAGCCTTGCATATGGTGGCAGTGAATATTATTGCTACTTGTGTATGGCAGGACTGGGCCACTGGAAAGTTTACATAAGGCTAGCAGCTGAATGGTAATACATGTACATGTAAGCTTAGTGTTCACATTCAACTACACCAAACTTTCTTCAAAAGCACAGACCCATAGCTACATGTACTTCACAAGCACAGCACCATGGCTATACAGCACCATCAAGCACATAGGATGATATTAAAAGGTGGGGGGGGGGGGGGGGGGGGGGGGGGGCAATGCCCCCACTTTGACAAAAATAAGAATGTGGCAATGGGCCCCATGCTTCCTACAACTGTACACCACTGACCTTAGCACCCCTTCACAGTCACTGCACCATGACTATTTCACAAGCACTGCACCATAGCACTATGTCACAGGCACAGCACCGTATTAGAGGCACTGCACAATAGCACTACACTACACAATAAGCACCAAATCACTAATATGGAATGAAGGCCTGCTTTTCTATGGATGTTTTAGTGATTTTAGAAGCTTCGTACACGTGTGTTTTGCGTATGGCGCGTAGTCAAGGATCGGGGACTTGGTTGCCCAAAGATATCAGCACATCAGCAACAACACTACACAGCAGAGTATATCACGTGACCCCCTGTAACATCGACCCGCCCACAAAACACACCCCAAACTGTGTGTATATGTGTGTGTGCTTGTACATGTATGTACTTGTGTGTGCTTGTGTGTGTGTGTGTATGTGTGTGTGTGTGCGTGTGTGTGTGTGTGTGTGTGTGTGTGTGTGTGTGTCTGTTCACCAAGATCAGTGCCATGTTTGAGCCACTCCCTTACCACACTGGTAACGCACACACACATACACAAACAGCCTTACTCTGTTCTGGCTTCACATTTTTCACTGTTGCATTTGTGGTATTCAGGCTCAAGATAACTCAGCCATGTGTGTTCTGCCGCAGCAAAGGGCTGTTGAAATGTTGTCCATTTGTAACACACATACACACATACAATACAAACATACAAAAAATTAATTGTTTACACATACACAGATATGCATACTTGTATGAGCATGCACTATTTGTATACCATCCCTTGAACTATTGTATTCATTGTTATCAACAAGACCTTTACATTGGTACATGTAGCAGAGAATGGTTGCAGAGAATGTCTGACAGTTTGTTTGATCTGTGTGATGCATTTTAGTGCTTGCGTGTTGTGTCATATCGAGTAATCGCCCATACATTGGCGGTCATCTTGTGATTTATTTCCAATTGTTCACTAATAAGTTTCACTGTGATGCAGTCGATAACACATGCACAACATTCACGTTTGAGTCCGTTGCCAACTTTCTACATATGTCCATATGCACATGTGCATACATTACATTGACAAAGCCTGCTACATACCACACTGACACAATAAACCATTTGTAAATAGTCACACCTTATAACTATGGTGCCTTCACATGAGTACACTAGCTACGGTGCCTTCACAGCGGTAACTGAATATACATGTAAGTACGCAAGGTAGCTAAATATTACAATAAAACACAAAGCATGCAGTGCAGGGTAAACATTATTGCAATTACCAAGTTGAGAGATGTGCAATGCCTAGGCCTTCGTAAGTCATTGCCTTGCACATGCATTTTATATTTATTTCACCTGAAAGATTGCAACGGCGTTTTGCTGGTGGTGGATGTTGCAACGCAGCGCCAGACAGCAGAATAAAATACGCTACCACGCCGTTGACGCTGCTATCAGCTTCTTTGATACTCGATAAATCGGTGCGCATTTTCTAGAATTAAAACACATGCATGTAGCCGTATTACTATTGGTGCCAATAGTAGCTCCGGCCACACCTATACTAGTAGTTTTACTTCAGTTACTTAGATAAACTACCAACGTAACAGCCTAACAGCAATACAATTATGAAATGGGCCCGGCGATGTTTACAAAAGATCCGAAACGTATGGGTACGATAACGTACATTTATATGTAGGCTACTCAACTGGTAGCAACAAACCTTGTTACGTAGCGCTAGGAGGCGTGCAGAATCGATTTCAGGCCCGATTTCATACTGTATAAAACTGGTACAACTATGTCCCGCGCGTGAGTCGATTTTGAGGGCACGAGACGGAGACAACAATCTGATTCGATATAGAATACTTCTTTCAATTATGGAAGCCGATTTTTAAATACAAAGACCCAATTTTCAATATATATTATAGTTCTTCGATGTACTAGCTACATGTTTTTCCTTTGGCAAATTGGCAAATCGTAAAGGTATTGACACAAATGGTCATAGAATTTGTAATGAGAAAACGCACCCATTGACTACGTGTACATTGAGGACAATGTTATGACAATCCTAGGGAAGCGACGCCTTAAATAGGAAAAATACGGCGATCCCACTAAAAATCATGGCAAATGTTGTGTACTAACAATCCCACTTGGCAAAAGCTGAGAAAAATCTGGTGTGCTTGGTATTGAAGGACCCCATACATGTCTACGGGAAGATATACGGGAATATTCGGTGATTCGCAAACCGCGAATTAATTAGCTTTCCCTTTGACCGCTCATTTCTGGATGTGACGTGTATACCATTATTAGATCTAGAGACAAATTACTCACCGAAGATAGCCACACCCTTCCGAATCACATCACCCTAAGAAGACCACTGTGGTGAGGCCTCAGACCAATGTGAGTACATACAACTAGCTATAGCCTTGTTCTGACCCCTGAGTGACAACGAGTGCACAATGTTTTCGGTTTCAGGCATTAGAAAACTAGCTTTTTTTGACCTCACATACCTTAATTAAAAATTCGTGGGACCTGTCCTCTACTGCAGCTGTAGCCTCGGCGTGTTGTAAACTTAAAAGAGGTATTCGAATTCAAATTCAATCATACGTGAGGAGAGGGTTAAATGGCCGTTTAATGATATTCCCGTACAGGATTGGGCGGTGAAATAATGGGACTACGTTAATCGTGAGTGCACGCTTTGTGATATGCACGGATGCATGACTGAATACGTATTTTGTAATCACCCGCGTGCGGACGGCCGAATTGCTGTGCATGTCACTGTGCCAATTAAATGTTTTCCGACCGTGTAGAATGCGTGTATGCACTCTGCTTACACGCATTTAACTCTTGCGGTAAACACGGTGTATACAGCAGCGGATAACTAGTGGAAGGAGACTGTCTTACACTCTAGTGTATAACTTATGGATAACAACTGTGTATAACGCCGTGTATGGAGATGATAACAAGCGTACAACAAGTGTATTTAGAGTGAATGCAACACGAAACTATCTCTGTATAACTCCGCATATTTATGACGCGTTGTGACGATCGCATATTATTATTTCTATATTTATAATAGTAGGAAAAGAAAATTAATCAAATCAAAACGTATATGCAGGTACATGTAAATACAGTGCATGAGCACATGATCTGAGATGCCACCAAATTAAAGTCTCAGTGTTCGCGGCTAGGATTTCACCATCCAGGCTTGCAAACCAGCCGGGGCCTGTAACTGGAGAAGAGATCCATCAATCCTTTCTTTCCTGGCCACTTTCCATGTGTCTGTTCCCCGTCAATCCAGCTCATCCATCCAATTGTGTATTCTTCCGATCTCCAGCTAGGCCGTCTTCTTTCTATTTTCCCATCACCCGTAGTTTCTTCCTCCGACATCATGCCACTGAATTGCAATGCACTTCCATGCCTCCATTTCTTCATTTGTAAGGAAGGACTTTACTGCGGCGCTCCCAAAGCTAGTTAATGACACTACATTCGTAACGCTATGATTATATCACAACGTACCCTTTGCTGCCTTTCTCGCGCGCTTATTCGTCTTTGGCGGTCGTCAGTAGCTATTTGAATAAATCGGAACAGAACATGTGACTTACACTGTACTTCTATTCCTGATGAAGTCTTACAAACTCCTTCGTTGTGGGGACTTTCCAAACTATATGCATGTGAATAAAACTTTTAGCAGAATTTACAAAAGCATGCTTGCTTACGGCTCTTCGGTTCTGAGTTGTGAACCTTCATCGAAAGATTTTAAAAGTTTGTGTACACTGCTCTACTGGATTGAAAGCATGCATGCATTGAGCAAATGAATGACTGCTAATTTAGCTTGGCAAACCTGAAGACACAACGGAGTACGTCTTTTCCTTTTTGCAGGCTCTGCTGGGGCCTCTGATGTACAAGTCCCTTTATCAGCCTCTAACGCCTGCACTTTGATTTCAAGGGTACTCAATTTCCCTCCATTTTTCATTCACTTTGGCCATCTCATTGGCGACAAGTGATTTGACGTCATGATCTACTGGAGCTGCATGGTGTCTACTACCGCGAGAGATGACAGATCTTAGTGACGCGAGGTCATCATTATAAGGAAGTGCTTTATTTACTGGTACACACACACCGCGACACACACAACACACACACAAACACACACCGGCACACACACGCACACACGCACACACACACACGCACACAACACGCACACACACCGGCACACACACACACACACAGACACGCACACACACACAGACACACAGACACACACACACACACACACACACACACACACACACACACACACACACACACACACACACACACACACACTATCTGCGGAGGGTATTCTTGCCGGAGGTGTTACTTCACTCGTTTCTATTGAATATTAGAACACATGCAACATTGTATTCCATCACGTGTAACATACTTATGTGACAAATTCGAGACGAAGATCTTCCAGCTGATCCGTAAAACGATTCAGCATTTTGCAGGCCTATTACAGGTGAAACTTCATCGGATTCGACGAAACTGTTAGGTCCATCAAAAGACTCGAGCAGTCGATTTTCAATGAATCATACTCCGCAGCTGCCCATCCATGCGCACGTGCATTTCGTCATAATTTTAAAATTTCTAATTTCACATCAGCTTTTATTTTTACCCTCGTACAAAACATGGAAGGACTAAATAAGCGATATAGATGCTGGATGTGTCAACAAGACTTATCACGATCTGTCTATTACAGGCATATGCGACGAAATGGATGTTCCGCTTTGGTCAGAATGCCGACAAAGGAATGTCATACGACAAAGAATACTAATACATCACAAGAAAGAAATAACTTCAGCGTTGATATGGAAGAAGAGAGCAGTGATATGGATAAATTTAAATATGTATGGTGATAAAATTAATGCAGTATTTGCATCAAACCATCATGCAATTCATTCAAAGTGTTATGAAAGGTATTTAAATGACGAAGTACTTACTGCTTTGTCGGCTGTGTATCACATACTATATCCCAATTTGAGCAGCCAGTTTTTCGCCGACATTTGATTTGCAGTGATATTGAAATACACCAAGAACGTTGTTCAGCAAAATCAAAATCTCAACGTTCTGCAGTGGTTATGGCATCCTGGTATGATTCTGATGGGAAAGTCAACCTACACACTACTGCATCATACATATTTGGAATTGTGCAGTATTTCTTGAAGCATGCATATCGTATTGATGTTTCGGACGAACCCCAGCATGAAATATACTGACCACTTGTTTGCAAACGTTACTTGACGGCAAAAGACAGCAATACAATCACGTTTGCAGTTGTGTCGTGTCACCATGCCCATCCCCGGCATAACGACAAGTTAAATTCTCGGTTATACGCCTTAGGATATACAAAGCTTATCCAGGTTGAATGCGGTCGTTATACGAAAAGTGTAAGCACACAATCCACACCTCGGTGTATAACATGCGTAAGTAGACTGAAACGCTTGTTATACATCTAGAGCAACACGCGTTATACACCATAGTGGATAACACGTGTACTTCGAGCGACTATACAAGTTATACATCAAATGTATGCGCAGCATGTACACACACGCGTACAACACGTGTAAAACGGGCGGATACACCTTGTGGATAATTTCAATTTGGCATGGTGTGTGCATGCATGTACACAATGTAATTTTTAACGGTCCATGAAAGAATGATACAAAAACAAGCCAAAAGTGTGAAATGCCACATAAAAAAAGTGGTCGCCAATAGGCTTAGTCATAATGTGTTTATTAAATACGTTAGAGCTACCCTTTGAACGAAAGTATTCGGGTTTATGAAGTTCTTATATGCCGATGTTGAGGCACAGTATGATGCCAAATGGAGCAGGTCAAGCGGTTTGCTCAAAAGTGGACACTTTTTTTCTTCTGCGTTCTCACAGGCCACCAATACTACTCTATTGTAGTTTCCCATATCTAAAACAAAAATCTGTTGCATTCGCGCTATAAATGACTCTGGAACTCATAAACCCCCTAGGTGAAGCTGTGGTTGTAGTACCCAGACCGCTCAAAATGACCCCGCCTTGATGAATATTTCATTTTGTAAATTGCCTTACGTAGCGGTAGTATATGTATGTACTTATAAGTGTGCTAGCGAACCGTATTGGTGTGTATGTGTGTGCGTGTGTGTATGTGTGTGCGTGTGTGTGTGTATTTGTGTGTCACACATGCGCGGTGCGTGCATGTGTTTCTGCGTGCGAGGGTGACCCATATACTTGCCTGGGTATTCCCATCAGTTTTGATTTCAGCATACACACACACACACACACACACACACACATACACACACACACACACACACACACACACACACACTAAAACTAAATTATTAGCTAGTCATTTTATCCTCAGCATCTACATAAACACCCTATATGAAGGAGACTAGAAGTTAAGGGTACAATTTCATGAACAGTTTAAAGTCAGCTTTGCAATGCAATCAAATGTTTGCAGCTGTTTACTTCAGTCAATTCTATTCAATACTATTCAGATGCTCATGTATGCGTTCTATTAAGTCTGCTTTTTTGCCGGAGGTCTTGAGCTTGTGCTCTTTAAGGTACATTTTTAGCAAAGGCATTTTCAAATGGGTCAGGTCCTCTGTGTGGCAGTGTATGTCTGAAAAGGATCTTGCAATCTTCTGGCATTTATTCCTGCCACTATTATCACTCACTTCTGACCTACCGCGTTTCTTAGGTAGCTGATTCTTGTTTTGACCAATGTTTTTGGTATACTGCATGTACTTGTGCAACAACAGGAACTTCAGAAAATCGTATAAGTCCTTCAGCATATTGTACTGTTAGACGGTACTGTACAGATTCTGCAGATACTTTTGTACGAGATTTGGTTTTCCTCCCATCAACAATTTATTTTTACCTCCCCCTCACGCCAACATTGAGCTATAAACTCTTTCACTCTATTAGGATTCAGATTCTTACAGCTGTGGGCCCAACCCAACCAGGGAATAAATTCCCCTCAAATGAAGAGTAGGTTGGCTTACCAAGAACAATTGTGGAACTAATCATTGCAGTTGCTTGATCAATGGCCACTGACTGAAAAATCTCGTGTTGCCAGTAAACTATTAGCATAAACCATTGCTAAAGTAATAGCATCTTTTCGCACTTGATCACCATTGCACCTGTGGTTCTTCAACTTGAAATTATTGGCAAAGTGGTATAAGGCACCGTTCACACCTTGGATAAATGGCACAGATTTCCTTAAGAGCCATTTTATCCTTGTGTCCTAGCTCCTCTTTATTAATTTGCTGCTTACTTATGCTTCTTTATCGATGTTTGTACCGACTACGAACCCTGGAAATGGCTTTTTCGGTCCCTGGGTTGTGTAAAACCACTTTGCACCCAGTAAAATTGATGCCACTATGCCCATAGGGATTTTCACTTGTACTAGAAGGTGGAGCCCCGGCCAAGGTTTTTGTGACTGAAGGAACAAGTTGCCCTAAATTACGAAAAAACTTAGCTGTTTGATTTTTTCGTCATACTCAACAGCATAAAAGTTTGAAATACTTTGAATGGCCGGCACCTTGGTTGATACAAATGGGGCATCATGCTTTGGCTTAACAAGGAGTACTGTAGTATCCTTCACACATTTCCTGCTGAGGGCTACTGCTAACTGCTTAGCAGTAGACACTTTCCTTCCTCCCTCTCCTTCAACATAATTAGAAGTCAGGTCACTCATCTGAGCCATCAACATCCGAGCTTTGACAGATGTAGTGGTACCACGGCAGTTTGCAATGGAAAGTGCAATGCTTCTTGTCACTGCCAGTTCAGATGCATTCAAAGCAGGTAAGGCATTTTCCCCATCTCCATCTGAGTCATCAGAATCCTCCCTGTCAGCACCATCTGGGATTTTAATCCATTTCTTCAGTTCAGGCACATGCCAAGCTGGAAGTAGCATCTTCAGAATTCCTGTAGTCATTGCTCTGAACACTCTTTGGATCGGGTGAAATGCAGTTGCATTAAGGTCAGTCCTGAAATTAGCTTTTCTCCTGTCATCTACACTGGGAAATCTCTTCACATCACTAAACACACTTTTTTCTGATATCAGCAACTTGAGCATACGAACAATATTTGCCTGCGATGACATTTCATTGCCCATGTCGTCGGTGCTTACTGATAGTATTACCTACTGTTCCCGCTCTTGGTGATATCGATCCAGCGTCTGACGGTACAGTAACGAGCTGTTCGACCTCAGTAATAACTGGCTCCACAAAGTCATAATCCAGGATTTCGTCTTCCAAGCTTAAGAACTCTAAACTAGGCCGGGCGTTTCGAGTCACGTTGACCCTGATAGGTTCAATGTCACGCAGGATCTTCCACGGACGACCCTTAGCATTTGCAACATGAACTGCATATCCCGAAATCGCACCTTTTAACGCTCCTTTCTTATGTTTGCAGAGTTGCAAACTTTGAGTGTCAGCCATTATCGATGCATGCATATGTATACGCTCAATACGCGCGGGGGGGGGGGGGGGGGGGGGGGGAGGATGTGCAAACATGTGTATGTGTGCTAATAAGAACGGCTTCTAAGTGCTATCTAACACATACTAAAGTGCAAGCATGTAGCTGTACAACTAGAGGCATGTTCAAATCGGTCATCACTACGTCCGTCATCATACAATGTACATGTCTGTACCTACACGCATAAGGATCGTATTTTCGGGCTGTCAGATCGAAGGACAGTGTAGAAAACTGATTTCCTTGACACACGATTGCACATAGAATGATATTTATGAGATGAAAAGCTTATAAACACACTATCAAGCCTATTAGATTCGCCATAAAAAAGTGTACATTTGACCGCGAAACCGCGAAAATCGTAGGAGTCGATTAGGTCTTCTAGCATCTGTAGAGCGTTTGACTCACGATTCTTGACTCATGATTCTTGCAAAGCCCCTACCTGTGATTAAGGTACGACAAGAAATCGATAATTGGGTTTAAAAAACATCAGCGACAACTTTTTGTATAATGCAGTTCACACTTTGTTGTATCATTCTTTCATGGACCGCCTGTTAAAAGTAAACAATGCAGTGATCAGAAAATTTTCTTATAGATTATACCAACGACTTAATAATTTAATAAACATAAATCATTTATTTCATATGCATATAGAATAAAATGATGTATACATCTAAGAGCAACGTTCAGAAATGCTTCTTAACTACATTCAAAACAAAAACTTCTGAAAATGATTGTTGTTTGTGAACAAGCATTCCATCTTCACCTTGGGTGTAGACTATCGGTGACCATCTAAGCTTGCTGTGCATTCTTATTGGGAAGTCAACTTGACACCCATCTCCCAGTCGATCATAAACTTTATCCCACTCTGATGAGAAGACGTGTTCTGAGAAATCAACTGTTTGATTCAGTTTCCCTAATCCACGTGTTGGTTTTGTACCCCTATCTCTAAAGAGATACCTGAGACATCCTTCAGTAAATTGACATTACAAATAGCCCTGATTTTAGACTGCCAGACGGACCAGACAGAAAGTTAGATACACTATCCATAATTTCTCTAACGCTTGGTTGCGGATTGAAATAGCTCCTATAAAGCACAGAATGTACACCTAAAACCACAAGAAGAGGAAAAACAGCCGTTTACCTACCGCTTAGCGACAGCTGTAAGGCTTGTTTCAGGAACCCATGACGATTCTTCTTTGGTGTATCCTTCCCACAGTACTAAAAATTCCACATGCCTTAGGGGCATAGCCATATAAATACGAATTAATTTAAAGGTGTACACAACACGCACCTTCATTTTCCTGGTCGCTACAACGCGCGCGTTCTACGGGAAAATAGGGACCGGCCATTTTCTAAAGTAGAACAAATACAGGCACATCGTTATCCGTACATTATCTGTACACTTTTGCTTATGGTTAGGGTTAGAGTCAGTTTAAGTCATGGTTTCAGTAAGTAAATGTTTAACCTGGTACAAACCACTGAAACCAGAGATACCTACGCACCCCGGTATCTGTTACTTCGAACTAGTATATACGTAGTTGGCTGTGCCGAACACCCACGTTCTAAATAAGGCTTTAAAAGGCATACTAAAGGTGAACATCTGTATTGATTAGCCTTCGATGGTGCCTTGTACTGCGTGTATATACTCCCGCTACGCTAAATCAGCTCTTACATGTAGTTCCTTACCAAACTTGCGCTATAGTCGATTATGGACAGTTCTCAGATTCTCAGCTTATCCACAAACTCAATCAAGATCCTATAACACGTAGGAAAACAAGTTACCTATCAGTTATTCTATATATTTCCGTCCAGTTCAGCTCTAAGTCTCTAACCTGTCATCACGGTACAGTATACGTAATGGTAGTATCAGTATTAAAATGGCCGCTGAGTGAACCTTGATGACTAAAACTGACCTTGGACACTATTAAAACAGGATGTAAAAGGCTAAAATACAGTCAAAAGTCTTCAGTGATGATTTTATGAACATTACAAGTTCTGGAAAACTTAACTTCTTTCACCAATACGCAGAAAACATGACAAAAGTCATGAAAAAACACTGCTTTGTTTAAGATTTCTATACTTATCTATAGATATGCAGTTACTTGAATGAGAACACTACTAAATGAGGGTTGTATTAAAGCAGAACGATATAAGGCAATGCCTTTGATCTCCCTGAATTCTGGAAAAATCAATATACTTATAGAGGACAAATAGTGTAAGTCACTCCATACATTTCAACGAGCGCGTGCGCGGAAAATTAACGGACGTTTGCAATTACGCGTCAGGAATACGTAATGAGCGTCCGAAAATGCTGGCAATGTGAAGGGTTAAATCCATAGCTGCAGTAAAAAGGGGGGATTCTGATGGAAGGGCCGACAATGCGCAACAAACATTTGGACTGCAACACCAGCAGTATTTTCGTGGGGCATTTATGCATTTATAAATGTAACACAAGTTGAGTCAGCAGCCAAAGAGCTTGTTCATGTACAAATGCATGCACTTATATAGGTACAGAATGGATGCACAGCATGTGATATGTGCAGTTCAGGTGAGACATGCCACTAGACAGACAGACGCTACATGTCACAAGTCAGCTGAGTTCAGGTATATGGCAGGTGCTACATAAATGAATATTTCACATGGCTAAACTTTTACAGGCACCTAATATCCAGATTATGTACACATCAATAACTGCCACACCTATATCTGGAGAAGTAGCATGACAAGTAACGAATTTCCAGACTACACTGTACATTCTCCTTATATAGTGTTAGGGAGGCACGAGCACATGCATGCACTGGACCATGCAGGTATATGGTAATAGATGGGATCGTTTCCGCGAAAAGGGACCTAGTGCATATTATAAAATTTGTTATAAAAATGCCTTATGTTTAAATTCGCTGTAACTCCCGAACGGTACACGCTATCGACTGCCTATTTTCAACACGTCATACTACACCATTCCAGTATGTAAAGTTATATTTTGGTGTCTTGCACAAACTCTGTGCCGACGATACAAGTTCCGATAGCCCATAGGGTTCAAAAACGCCATATCTTCAGGTAGGAGCGTCCAAATCGTTTTAAATTCGGTGTGTACGTAGAGGGGTCCTGTCACTATTGAGCTGTTCTTTTCGTTAATTTTTACTATTTCCGTTACGGAGATATACCTGTGCAAAGTTAATGCACATTTCCAGCTCGATTCGCACAATTATTGCATGCAGCCCGCATTCCATTCTCCCAATCCACAATAAATTTCGATAACTTTCTTTGTTCCGCCCATTCTCCACCCATACTCTGCCTAAAACCGTTCGCAGCACCCATGCAATGACAATTCAAAGAAGAAAAAGAAGAAGATGTCTCGCTTGGCAAGTCGATCGTACCAAATTAATGGATTGAGTCGAATGGTTAATCCTGCGCCTCCCACGTCGCAGATGGCCGAATTCAACATGGCTCGCGTAAGGCTATACATGTATTTGCTATGCACTTGCATCATCCTCTAGTCATGCAATAAAGCTTTCCTATTTGCTGTAGCGCTAGCCCTTGCTAAAATTCTTCTCACACCCACTCAGCTACGCTTGCAATGTCAACTTTCAGCTCACGCATAGTACATGAACATCAGTGCACTCATGCTGGCTCACACACCTTTATGCATTTGTGCACACACTTGCATTGTTGTGTATATAAACCTGTACACCATCGTATGACATATTCTTATGCACAACACTCACGAATACAGTACTTGTGGCACACAATAAACCAGTCTGATGATGATGACACACTCTCACACCACATGCACGTGCATTCTACCATTTAACTGTGTGCATTTTTGAGGGGGGTTATGCACTCTCTTAGTTTAATCCTTGGGATTGTTGCCTGTAGAAGTATTCCTTATAACAATTCCTCTCTGTGCAGGCTGAGTTTCCCATACACATGGTTCTTCCTACATGACATAGAGCCCTCACATGTACATAGGTATGTGGCGACATATAGGATTGGGCCACTATACGTGCATCATGTCCCCAAAAGGATTGGTCCTCTATGTGTGCATAGTTACCATAGGATTGATCATTTGTACGTACATCATGTCTTCATAGTCCTCTAGAGGTACACATACATTGTACATGTTGCAAAGAATAACTGTATTTTACCACAACATGCGTAAAGTTTTTTAAAAGTTCCTATGCACTCACATCATCTTTCTCTCGACAGTGGAGAAACATGTAATAAAGCTTTCCTATTTGTCATATTGCTCATCTGCTCATCATTCTTTAAACCCCCCCCCCCCTCCCCTCCCCCACTCAGTTATGTGGCATCTGTACCACTTCACAGTAACTTTGGTCTCCTTTTGCCCACACAATTTTGAGCTCACACAGAGTACATGAATGCGCCCTAAGGTAGAGTTTAGGTACAGGTGTAGTAAAGCAAGTTTAATGCACATGACCAGTCTATGTCATAGTATTACTAAGCTTTCTATGGGTACTAGATACAGTGCATGTCCGCTGCTAAGGCTGAGATGTAAGCATATGTTTCTACATATGCATTCAATGAATGATCCTAACCAATCCTAAGCTTGGCATTAGTGCCCAATGCTGGGTGTCTTACCCCTAAAACCCTTATCCAATCAAAAATCATCCCAAACTGTTGTTGATATGTTCACAGGTTTGCATCCATATAAAAGTAATTTCATGTGCGCAGCACTCCCAGTAATAGCCTTGACTACGGCTCAGTTGACCAACTCCTTCCCCTATTAGATGACGGGTTGCTAGTTGGCCAGGTGGCTAAGAAGGGCAACACCAGGCGACAGGTCTCAGTTCTCAGCTCCTGGATGGAAGCCTGAAACATATTGCATTCAGATTGCGCCCAAACTGCTCTTGAGCTGGTGAAGTACACACATCATCTGCCAGCTCTTCGCACCCAATGGCAGCAGCCTTGAGCTATTACAGCTCTTTTAGCAGGCCGCAGCTATGGACAAGCTGCATAACCTCCGCTGGGATGCATTGAAGGAGGACGTGCTGGTGTGGTGTGTCACACATCAGCCCTTTCATGCATGGCAACAGCCAGTTCCAAGCAGGCTCACCACCACACCAGCAGGCACTACTCCACCATCTGGTGCACACGGAGCGAGCCACCCACAGGTGCTGGGTCCCAGGCTGTGGTGGAGAGCACTCTGCCAAGGCCTGGCCATGTGCTGCACCAGTGGCCCAGTGATCTCCAGTGAGTTCACACCACTCTATGACCAGTTAAGTCACACTACTCTATGACCAGTGAACTCACACCACTTTATGGCCAGTGAACTCACACCACTCTACAAACAGCAAGTTCACACCATTCTACGACTAGCGAACTCACACCACTCTACGACCAGCGAGCTCACACCATTTTACAACTAGCGAACTCACACCACTCTATGAACGAGCACACACCACTCTAAAAACAGCGAGCTCACACCACTCTACGACCAGCGAGCTCACACCACTCTACGAACAGTGAGCTCACACCACTCTACGACCAGTGAAACTCACACCACTCTACAACCAGCTAGCTCACGCCACTCTATGACCAGCGAGCTCACATCACTCAATGACCAGCAAGCTCACACCTCTACGACCAGCGAGCTCACACCATTCTACGACTAGCGAGCTCACACCACACTACAAACAGCGAGCTCACATCACTCTGCGACCAGTGAGCTCACACCACTCTATGACCAGCAAGCTCACATCACTCTACGACCAGCGAGCTCACACCATTCTACGACTAGCGAGCTCACACCACACTACAAACAGCAAGCTCACATCACTCTGTGACCAGTGAGCTCACACCACTCTATGACCAGCAAGCTCACACCACTCTATGACAGTGGAACTCACTCCACTCTACAAACAGCGACCTCACACCACTCTATGACCAGCGAGCTCACACCACTCTATGACCAGCGAGCTCACACCATTCTACGACTAGCAGCTCACACCACTCTTCAAACAGCGAGCTCATACCACTCTATGACCAGCGAGCTCACACCATTCTACGACTAGCAAGCTCACACCACTCTACAAACAGCAAGCTCACACCTCTCTATGACCAGCGAGCTCACACCACTCTATGACCAGCGAGCTCACACCACTCTATGACCAGCGAGCTCACACCATTCTACGACTAGCAAGCTCACACCACTTCTACAAACAGCGAGCTCACACCACTCTACGACCAGTGAGCTCACACCCCTCTATGACCAGCGAGCTCACACCACTCTATGACCAGTGAGCTCACACCATTCTACGACTAGCAAGCTCACACCACTCTACAAACAGCGAGCTCACACCACTCTACGACCAGTGAGCTCACACCATTCTATGACCAGCAAGCACACACCCCTCTATGACCAGTGAGCTCACACCACTCTAAGACCATTGAACTCACACCACTCGATGACACTCTAACTTTAACCACAAGTTACGCCTTCACCCTGACAAGGCCTGGGTTACCTGGCTGCTTGACGGCATTGGCATACACTGACCTAGTTTCTCCGCTTAAATCATGCAACCTATCCACAGCATACACAAATCCACACACACACACACACACACACACACACACACACACACACACACACACACACACACACTACACTTACATGTGGCACAAACAATAACACTCTAACGATGGTACACTGAATGTGTTCTCTGCACATGTATTCTTGATCTATTCTATTGAACAGCTCATGAGGGACATACATGTAGGTACACATCACGTACACTGTAGTGTCCCATAGGACTGGTCCTTTGTACATACATGATATTCCAATAGGGGGGACTGCTTGAGACAATTAAAGAGAATAGAGGACAAGTCATAAGGGATTCCATGGGTCAGCATGAAAGAGGCTTTTTAATGTTTTTCTTAGAGAGGTGCAGAGTTGGATAATGAATATTAAACTGTAACTTGCTACTTATATCTGTGTAAACCTACCACGGGCCCTGACCTACCACAATCTGCAGGATAGGGTAGCTACAATAAAATTCATTGCCACAGGCCATGCAGGAACAACACAGCCCATGCAGGACCATCGCCCTTAAAAAAATTAATAATAATAAACTTTACATGCGTGGTGCACCGTGAAGAGGCAGCACACAGTGTTGCATGTCACACTAGTTGTATGCAGGGAATGAAGTGAGTGTTCAAGTACTCCTAGAAGGGTATAGCAAGAGCGGAATGGGAAGCACAATACTTTGTACTAATTGTGAGAAGGCTAGGCCAGGAACAGTGGAGTGCAATAACACTCGTTGAATTCCCTGCATTCAAACTTATTTACTAGTGATGCAACATTGTACTGTTGGCCTGTAAGGTTAGACTGTTACCTTTGGCGATGAATATTATTGTACCTACCTATCATTGCAGATTGTGGTGGGTCAGGGCCCGTGGTAAGTTTACACAGACATACCTTAGCAAGCTAGTAAACAATTTCATTATTCTGCTCAGAGGAGAGGCAGACCTTACACTTGAATGTACTTGGATGTACTATCATTATTAGAGTGTGTTATAATGTTGCCATATGTGTCACGGTGCATGTGTTGTGTTTATGTGTGTGTGTGTGTGTGTGTGTGTGTGTGTGTGTGTGTGTGTGTGTGTGTGTGTGTGTGTGTGTGTGTGTGTGTGCAAGTGATGTGCTCAAGAATTGTATAGTGCTATTTGCACAACGTATACACATGCATAAGGGTGTGTGAACCAGTATGAGGGCATGTTCACGCACTCCATATGGTGCGGGCAAAAAGAGACTTGAAGTCAGCATAAGCAGCAATAGTTGAGGCATAAAGAATGATGAGAAGTTGAGCAAGTTGAGCAAGCGTTATGTAGAATAAGAAAGCTTTATTACACACTTCTCTACTAGAGAAAGATTATGTGAGTGCATAGGAATATATATAGGCATGTTGTGGTAAATATAGTGTTATTCTTTGCACATGCATATATACAGTGATGTACAGTGTATGCAAGCACAATAGACCAAACCAATGGGACACAGAGGATCAATATACAGGGACAAAATGTACATACAAAGGACCAATCATATGGGCCTATGGGGACACAATGCATGTACAAAAGAACAATCCTATAGGGACACGAGGTACCTGTGTGTACAAAGGACCAACCCTACGGGGATCGGATGCACAAATAGAGGACCAATCCTATGAGCACACGATGCACGTACAGTCGTCCAATCCTATGGGACGCTGCATGTAGCTACACATACTTATGTGCATGTGAGAGCTCTATGTCAGGTACGAAGAACCATTTATATGGGAAACCCAGCCTGCACAAAGAGGAGTTGTTATAAGGAATGCTTTGGCAACAATGCAGGGAAAAACTAAGAGAGTGGTACAGAAGCTCAGTACATAAACCCACTCAAAAATGCACACAGTTAAATGGAATAGATCCCGTGCATGTGACAAAGTGTGGTGTAAAAGTGTGTCATCATCATCAGACTGGTTTATTGTGTGCCACAAGTACTGTACGTGAGTGTGGGTGTTGTGCATAAGAATATGCCATACGATGGTGTACAGGTTTATATACGCAACAATTCAAGTGTGTGCACAAGTGCAGGAGACTGTGTGAGCCAGCATGGGTGCATGTTCATGTATTATGCGTGAGCTGAAAATTGTAAATACAACCGATGTCATTGCAAGCGTAGCTGAGTGGGCGTGACAAGAATTTTAGCATGGGCTATACTAATAGCAAGTTGGAAGCTTTATTACACGACTAGAGGATGATGCAAGTGCGTAGCAAATAGCCTTACTCACGCCGTGTTGAATACTGCCACCCCGCGACGTGGGAGGCGCAAGAATACTGCAACGATTCATTCAGATCCATCAATTTGGTACGATCGTTTTGCGAAGCGAGAAGCGTTCTTCCTTTAATTCACCGGTATAAACTCGCTGCCTGGGTGAGGTAAAATTGTTGCGAACGGCTAGCTTAGTTTTAGGCAGAGAATGTGGGCGGAACAAAGAAGTTATCGAAATTTATTGTGGATTGGGAGAATGGAACGCGGGTTGCATACAATAATGGCGCTCATCGAGCAGGAAATGTGCATTAACTTTGCACAGCTGTATCTCCGTAACGGATAACATAAAAATTAGCGAACTGAAAAAATCAATAGCGACAGGACCCCTCTACATACACACTGAATTTGAAACGATTTGGACGCTCCTACCTGAAGATGTGGCAGTTTCGAACCCCATGGGTAATCAGGTCTCATAACGTCGGCACGGAGCTTGTGTAAGACACGAAAATATAGATCTACATACAGAAATGGTGTGCTATGAAGTGCTGAAAATAGAAAGTCGATAGCGTTTACAAAGCGGAAGTTATAGCGATTTAAATGTAAGGCATTTTTATAACAAATTTTATAATATGCACTAGGTCCCTTTTCGCGGAAACGATCCCAAATGTTTCGTATACATGATATCATGTAGTTAAATGTGTGCTTTGTTAGGCTATTCAAGAGTTCATGGCCTTTTACTGTAACACGTATCCTGAAGCAATTTAAACAGTTCCCATTAAAATGCATCTCCTGGAGGATCATGCAGTACAGTGGGCAAATACCTACCATTCTGGCTTCGGCCTTTTGGAAGAACAGGGGGCTGAATTGATTCATGCCATGTTTAATAGACTTGGCTTGGTATTTGCTCCAATCCGCGTGCGTGCGTGATAGAGTGGAGAACCTGCTGTGCATAGTTACAGAACATCTATTAAGTATTGAACCACAACTGGTAGCTGCCATCCCCCCTACAGCTAAGAGAGTAAAGAATATATAGCTATGTAATGCAGTTCACTTTCAAGTATTTAATACCAGGAGAAATGTGAGGACAAAATAAAAACAAAAACTAGTCTTGCAACAAATCCAACCCCCAAAAGACGCCAAAATGGCGGATTTTTTAAAGGCTTGAAAACTACTTCGTAAAATGCGTCACTGTCGGCTTGTACAGTATACATGTACCATAAAATAATAGAGCATTCGAGTTTGTGTCTGTTCTATCTCTTCCCCAGGATCGTTATCGTTGTTTGAACACACGAGGTCAGTGATCACCGTTTGTATATATAAGTCTATAAAATTAATAACAGCCAGCCAACTGATGGTACGGCAACATCCAAGGTCCACGTTACAGCGCTGAATTGCCTAGTTAACTCGTGCAGATCCAGTTACGCTAGCTAGTTCTGCACCAATAAAGACTCGCAGCTATCACAGAGATTGGTCAGAATAACTCACTTTTCAACCTTCTCGTCCCGGTGCGCCATCTTGAACAGATGGACTCTAACTGGACTGCCTTCCTGGAGTTTGGATGGATCAGCTTCTCTCGTCCTTTTACCTATGGTTGCACAATTAATTGAGCGCTATAATTAGAAAGCTCGCGTACGACGATAGTCTACCCAGCGACTCTATAGAAACCTATTATACGCCTACATGTAACTCACAGCAACACATGTACAGGGGCGGATGCAAAATTTGTTTTTGCGAGGTGGGGGGGGGGGGGGGGGGGGGGGAAGGGGGGCGGGCCCAAAGGGGGAAGGGGCAGATCATATTTATGCATGGGCGTGAGTAACTAATAATCAGTGATGCCGCGGCCAGCACGGACCGTCCGTGACCGTATAGATTTGACGGCCGACCGTGACCGTGACCGGGAAGCTTGCTGATCACGTGATTAAACCGTGAAAAATAATTGGCCGTCAATTTTATTTGCTGGCCGTCCGTGGCCGTCAGAACTTTTGACGGTCCATTAAGCCTGTTAAACGTCACCAGCGTCACGTGCATTTTTTTTTTCCCCGTCTGATAGAAAAAAAGCTACTGAGGCGCCAGAAGAAACACATCTTTCCAAGAAAGCTAAAACCTTAGAGGATAAGCCACCTGATAGCGCGGTGAAGTCTACAGCACACCATAGCACAGCTAGCTCGCAAGCAGTGATGCCGCGGTTCGCCCGCCAACCGTCAAAACCGTCAAACTAGGCGATACGGTTGACTTGACCGTCACATCACACAGCAGTGGATACATCACGTAGCGGTGATGTAATCCATCCACTGCTGTGTAATGTGGGGCTGGGGACGAGACAACCCCCACCCTCCCCCCCCCCCCCCCCCCCTACCCCCCCGGATCTGGCATTGGCAGAGGTCCTCCTGGATGGCATTGGTAGAGGTCCTCCTGGATGGCATGCTGCCTCAAGGCAAATTTCTGTCAACTAGTTTGGCAAATGTTAATTTATTAACATTATTTAATCTAGACCCCTAATAGATTAAATTACTACCACGGATTACATTCGCTTCGGTCGTTACCCTCGCGCATGCGCCTAAGTTTCCAGACCAAATCAATCGTCTTACGTCATGAACTGACTTAGCTTATGAGCCCCCCCCTCCTACAAAATTGATTGATGGACTCGCGTGATACAACAGTAAGTGTGCGTACTTCTAGGGCCGAGACCAAGCTTATTGCCACACACGTGATGAAACTAGCCCACCATTTTTTTATGCAACCAGCATGCATTTTGTACAACACTTTCGACAACATGGGTGAGTGCTCCAGACATTCCAACATCGAGAGGACATCTATGCATCAGAAGTCGAAAATATTTTTCGATTGTATCAGTGGATAAAGAAAAACATAATTATATATTATGGCATTTGCACTGAAAGGCTAGGAAAATTGCTAAAAATTGTCAAAAAAGAAGTAATTAAAGTACTTGCGGTCGCGGTCATTACGTAATGCAGTAAGTCGTGCTTTACGTCGTGAACTAGTTAACTAATGTAAGCAGGCTTGTGTACGAGACTCAGATTCGGTCCTCAACACATAACCATTGGCGGCCTCAACACATAACCATTTGCGGAAATGCTTCTAAGTCGAAGGTAGCAGCTGAGCTTTATAGCCGCGCCTCAGTCGTCTTTGATCAGCCAACACACGTTCAATCCTGGCCCGCTTCTACTAGTACCGGTACCATGAACGGGACTGTAAATTGTACTCGTATAAATACATGTATCACTGCGTGACATAGTATCGTATGCAGTAATATGCAGAGTTTGCCCACGCCATGGATGCAGATACATATCCAGACATGCACATGTGCGGACCAATATACATACTCGTACCTAGACATGTCAATGTCCAGTGCAGTGTGCAGATGGGTATTGTTGGGCTAAGTATCGGGTGCGTATCGCACCCATATCGCGAGCAGCAGTTTAGCCCGTAAATTACGATAGTGCGCAATAAATAGGAATATAGGCCGTTTTAACCACACCCATGAAAACGCATTCATATGAGTGTGGCTACTATAATTATCTCGACCGAGTCGCGTACTCACAGGTAAGTTATTGGATCCCTATAATCATTGTAAACTTCTGATACCTACATCTGTGACTATTTCTAGCGGGTGTAGCCTGTAGGCCTATTTGAGTAATTAATTTTGATATCATTATCTGCGCATGCTCGGTTTTAAGTTTTGCACGTGTTGGTCATTAGTGGAGGTGACGACGCACGATCGAGCAAAGGAAACAAAAATAGGCAACTTGGTTGAGTTCCCAACGAAATAGGAGGAAAGGAAAGTTGGACTACTGGGCTATCTGTGGAGACAGTACTAATGGAGCCGTTCCCAACGTAAGAGAAATTGGATTGTTGATTTTGATCACTATATAGCTGACGAATCAGTGAGGTGCGACTGTGCAAGATAAAGAGTTTCGGACAACGCGGGTGACAGGCGGAGGTTATAAAGGCATACCAAACGGACTTAAGCAGTCTAGGCCTGGTAAGTTGTGCGTGTTTACACTGTAGGTGTTGCTTTTGTCAAACCAGGACAAGTGTGTGATTCAGTAGGTGCAGTTAGGCGGCGTTGTCACAAAGGTTTACATGCTTACGTCATGTTTGTTCTTATCAGCACAGTGCCGACCAATAGAACGCCATTACGCGAAGAGCAATGCATAGTACGTTGTATATGTGCATGTGGATTATTGTGCGCGTGCCAATAACTTCAGGGTCAGGAGATATTTAAGCGAGTACATCGAGACTGAAAGGGTGGAAGTGACCAACCCCGGCAAAAGAAGAAACGCAGGTACAGAGTAGGCATGCTATGACTTTCATTTCTGACCACAGCTCTTGAGCCGACGCCAGGGTGTACTACGGCCAAATGAAAACGTTTCGCTGCATTGCCAACCAAGGGGATGACGACGATAGCATTGTAAAGCATAAGCTAGCTACCACCGCGGTCAGAGAGTAAGTAAATGCTGAGTTCTTTGTGCATAACCTCTGTAATATTTTAGCGTGTGTTTGTAAGGAAACCGTCGACAAGACTAGTGCCGCGAGAGTAGTAGAGGCTCGTGCTCGCCTTCCAAGAGGCCTCTGCTAGGCGGAGAGTGCCCTTCTAACTACATCAGCAGGATGTGATGGAGACTTTGATCGCCAGCTTGAAACTATACCTGTTTATGTTTTGACCAAGTTGTATTTCAGCTGTAATTTGATTAAAGTTTGCCGTTAAATTCTGAATTATTGCTGGCGTGGTTCAGGGTTTAAGCACTAGCCTTCAAGTATGCAGAACAGAAAATGAATTTGAAACGACTCGAATACATGACGTGTACAGAGTCTGCACGCGTTCATCTGAAGTATGCAGACAGGTGATGACGAATATACTGAATCCATATGCAGACCGCGATATCATACGTATAAGCGAAGTGTTCGTTCTGAGACGTATACATGGCGCCGCATTCGTGACGTATAAAAAACTGCCCACGTGTCGAGTGCAGACGAGTATCGATTAGTATGGGTGCAATATACAAGGCTGCATACGGTACACTGTCGCGCCGTGTATGTGTACTTGTAAGCAATCTGGCGTAGCGAATATATGTGGCTGTGCTACACTGTACGCCAGACTAGCGTATAAGCAGGGCTGCCGTAGGCCAGCCGGCCTGTCAGGCCGGCCTGACAGGCCAGAGCCTTGGCCTGACCTGTCAGGCCGGACCCCTGGCCTGTCAGGCCGGACCACGCCCACTCCATGTAATTCTCACTCCATGTATTATATACAGCACTGCATCATGCATATGATGAAATAAACATTATTAGTGTATTGATTGAGAAATGACTGTATAATCATACTAACTGAGTAACGGATCAATGTGAATACATATGGAACAGTTTTGTAATTCATAGCAGGCACATGCAGTTGCTTATTTCTTTCGAAGCATCCATGCATTGTGCTTTAGCATGATTGATGCCTCCAGTCGTTGGGGAAGTAGGCTCCATCGCTGACGATCCTGGATCAACTTGGCTCTTGAGAATACTCTCTCTGATGGGGCGGATGACGCTGGAATAGCCAGGTACTTTCGAGCAAGCTTGCCAATGGTGGGAAATTGTGTGCAGTGTATTTTCCACCATTCCAATGGATCTAATGAGGCCATGACATCTGAGAGTCGAAGCCAAGCATCATACTCCTCCTGAACTGTGTTGCGAAGACTGCTGCTACTCACAGTTGGTTGTTCATCATTAACCACAGATTCATTAGATTCTTCTTCATAATCATTTAAAAAATCACAGTCTTCAAATCTTCTGCGTTTAGTGGACTTTGGCACAATGGATTCATCATCAGCTTCAGATGAAATCCCTGCTACAGCAAACATCTCCACCAACAGTTGTTGTCTAATGGTGCACTGTATTGAAGATGGCAGCCACTCTAAACTTCTGTACCTTGGATCCACAACTGCAGCCATTCCAAGAAGAATACTGCCTATATCCCATCGCCTTTTCATGTCAGCCAGGACAAAGTCTCGCATACATAACACTGCTTTGGGAAGCTGAGCCCAGGTCTTGCCCAAGCCCCATGATTGTGGTGTTTTGGCCTGCTCAAGTACAACATGAGCTGTGATAACTTCATGGACAAACTACCAAGTGTTGGGTACTTTTCACCTTGAAGAAAATCAGTGACAACTTGAAATGGCTTCATGAAGTGGCACAGCAACTGAGCAGCTGACCAGTCATCATCAGTAGGCCCATCTAGACCAAGTTCGTCGATCATTTTACGTAGGGGGACTTCAAGAAGAACACAGCGTGCTAGCATGTAGAATATTGAGTTCCACCTTGTTACCACATCTTTGATCAGCTTAAGGGTATGGCTACGTGGAGTTGCATGAAGTGAAGACACTCTTGTAGCAGCAGGAGCATCACTGGATGTAGCTGCCAGATCATCATTAGAAGATTCATCATCAGGCTCTCCACTTCTACCAAGATGTTACTAATTGGTCCTCCAGACTGAGCACTTCTAAGATTTTCTGTCAGCAAAGGGGAAGCATGGATTTTATTAACCAACTTCTGATACATTCCAACCAATTCACTCGTTGCATTTGTTGCAGCGGAGCCATTTATAGGCTTTGGTGGATCGATGTGATTCTTGATGGTTAGCTGGAGAGTGTGACAAGCACATCGCACATGTTCTTCGCAAATCCCATCCTCCAACAACTCTTTCATAGCAGCAACAAAGTTCGCACCATTATCTGTTGAAATTGCATCTAGCCTATCATCTAAAGTGTATTTGATACCAAGTTGCTGCACTAATGTTGCAATCTCCTCTGCCGTATGGGACACATTACTAACACTCACAGCTAAGACAGCTGAGAGCAACTCCCACTCTGAACTAATCCAGTGTCCGGTGATGGCAACATATGAATCCCCTGTTGGCATCTTTGCAGCATCAGTGGTAAGTGAAACAGAGCTGGATTGCTTCAACATGTCCTTTAGCTTCATCATCATTTCTTCATACAACTCATCTATCATTGAGGTAACCTTCGTCCTTCCAGGCATCTTAAAGGATCCTCTTGAGATGCATGCAACAAACTTACTGAATGTTAGACTGTCAGCAAGAACCGGGGGGGGGGGGGGGGGGGGGGGGGGGGGGGGAGCAAATTTTCACACCAGGCATGTGTCAACAGTTTCATGGCTTCGTCATGCTCAGCTTTAGTGACTTGCGATGTGAAGTACTGCTCAAGCTGCGATTTCTTGGCAGTCGAAATTGTTTTCTCTTTTTTTGAACAAACCGCCACTGCTGAGCCGTCGGCATTTGTCACTGGGCTCACTTCACTCACTTTGTCCTTGTGATTTCGTTCTATGTGTCTGGACATAGTCGAGTGTTCCCTGGCAAACGGTTTGTGACAGTAATCACACCAAACTTTGTTCGCGTACTCCTTTGATCTATGTATCTTGAAGTGCGACCAGACAAAGGATGCTGCACTACTAAGCCTCATTGGGGTGAATCTTACTAATTCCTCGGAATTGTATTCCCACAGATCCGGGTTTGGAGTAGTAGGCTTGAGCCGTTCAGCTGAAGGTGTAGAAACCGATCCATGCGGCGGTGGTATTTCGGTGATTGACATCGTTGTCGTGATCAAGGGTAATTAATTAAACTATTGATAATTAATGATAACTAATATTTAATTGCAATAATTTTTAATAACTCGGCCTACCAGGCCGACCTGTTAGGCCGGGCTGGCAGGCCGGCCGGCCTCAGGCCAGACCCCTTGCCGGCCTACGGCAGCCCTGCGTATAAGTGTGTCTCATTTTTGCTGCACCATGGCCACGTCAAACGATGAAACGCATGGTTGATATTTCTGTTAACTGCAAAATTCAGGCTGGCTGGCATCTGCAGATCTATTACCATTTCCTTATACTTCATTGGTACTGTGAAGGATCACTATATACATGTAGGTCAACGTAAGCATATTCAATTTTGAGGTGGTGAGTGCATATGGTTACAGAACTGCATGCAACTGGTCTCAGCACAAGTGCAGTGATCAGATTGTGGTCACTAACGGTCATGGTATGATCAGATTACACAAGACAGCCGCATCATCACTTAAAGGCACATTCAGTAAGGCACACTGTGTGCAGTTAAATAGAGCAATAATTTTCAGATGCTGCTAAACTATTGAATAAAGACAATCCTGCCAACTATATGACAAACAATATGGAGTACATACAGTGTACCTTAGCTTTGGATATTGTAAACATTATTCTATCATGCCTATTAAACTAATGTGCTGAGGACATCCTATAATGTACCCCTGTGTTCGAAGCCCCTCTACCTATAAACCCTGTGGTTTCAACTGTGTACTATCTCATATGTAGCTCATTTCCAAATGATCACCACACTCTCTGTGTGACTTTTACAACTGAAAATGTACACATCAGCCACACTTTACAACAATTATACTTCCAGCAAAGACCATATCTGTGGAGGCACTTTGGTATAGGTTTCAGCGACTGCAATCGCCTCAAATTCTTTGATCATATTTAAGTGTTCCAGACTCTTGGCAGTTTTAGAATAGGAAAAATGAACAACAAGAGAATTCCCTACAATGCAGTGTGGATTAGTCTTCCTGGCATATTGCCTTGTCCACCAATCCTCATCATCCTGTCCAATTGGCCAGGTTTCAGCCAAAGCTTTGAGGCTAATGGCACTGCTATCAATCATGAAAAAGTTGATGCTGAACCTCATCTTGTCAGTCAGCAGATATGTGCCATTAAAGAGGTACCTGCTCAATTGTTTACTTTTGTATAGTGCAATGAAAGCATCAAGCGAAAGTCGCGCACAAGGTAATGAGCTCCACCCACACTTTCCATTCGTACGAAATTCAAAATGAAGATCATTTGGATTTATTGCACTGTTGTTATAAATTCCCATACTTTGATGAATGAAGCTGCATCTCCAGTTTGCACCAGCAGTATTTGCAAAGCGAAGAGAACAGGCTTCTCCACGATCACGAGAAAGAGTGTTTTCAAATGTCCCTGGATGAATGTAGACTACATCATCGTCCACCTTGAAATACCTGTTGCAGGGATGGCGAAAAATACCATTGATGTAGTCATAGTAGGCAATGGCATATGCACCTTTCTTTGCATTGCTGGGAGGATGCCCCCGGGGATAACTCAGATAATTGATAACTAAAGTCTCGTCATTCTTTGTCAAGTTTCTGACCATGCTGGCTAGAGATTCCAGCTTCCCTTGTGTGAAGGGATCGTAATTTATCATGACGTAGTGGATGTAATCAATCACTCCACCGTTTACTCTTAGATTTGCAAACAAGTATGGGAATTGAACTCTCAGGTACCTCCATCTTCCTGTGAATACAAACACATAGTTCTTTCCCATGTGTCCAGAACACAATGAAGATGCATTCTGATAATTGTGGATCCAATCATGGTCTGTTGCAAATAGAATGATTTGGAACAACAATTACAAACAAGTGATGCTAAAAACATCACACTATTCCTATTCCATCCTGTGTCTCTTGTGTTGTCTCTTATCACTCTCTCCCTCCTCTCATCTCTTCTCCCCCCTCTCCCTCTTCCCATTTCATCTCTTCTCCCTTCCTCTCTCCCTCTTCCCCTCTCCTCTCTTTGCCCTCCCTCTCTCCCTCTTCCCCTCTCCTCTCTTCCCCCTTCCTCTCTCCCTCTTCCCCTCTCCTCTCTTCTTCCAGCTCTCTTTCTCTTATACTCAATTGTACGAACCTAACCCATTACAATAAATAATTATTTCATGACACTCGGATTTTACATAAGGAGCACTACACGTACTCTATGACAATGCACTAAGTGTAGTAATGATCAATAACATGTGATGAGTGGTACCAATAGATCACTGGCATAAGCAGATTAATGATTGTCACAGCTTCACCAACTGCACAGGTTAGCATGAATTGAGACATAATAGAATGGTATGCATTCAATTGATGAATACATAACAATGAGGTATACAGTCAAAGGCTTTGTCTAATCAATACAATAGTGCTGTTATTGAATGAGACTCTCAAGAGAGCATTGTTCATGTCAAAACATGAGGTATTGTGAGTGATTACAATTGCTCTCCAATACCAAATGTTAGCAATAAGATTAGTGGATTGTCCGAACTACTTTGAAGGCTGTTGAGGTCATGGCTTCTTCATGGTGGGCCATCAATGTACAAGCAACTCAGTATACATATGGAATAAAGCCAACTCAAAATTGCTGTACGCATATGTATAACAAACATACAACTTAAGGTGTCGCAAACAAATTAAATGTCTCATTGCTCGTAAATCATAATGTACTAGTTTATTTAATTAAGACATTTTTGATGGACAATACTAATTTGCAAGCAACATACTTCAAAGAGTATTAATTTTATTCACATATCTTTGTTCCCTAGCTTGTAATAGAAAAAAATTATTCTAGTGTTTACCACAGCATCTGCTTCAAATGTTTGTTCTTTTAACATTTGTGTCATTTACACAATGTGGCATGTGTATAGACTGCAGCTAGCCTTTTGAAAATGGGGCATGCCATATGAATTGTTCATCAGTAAACAGTAGGAGTGATATAGGGTTAGGGTTAGGGTTAGATAGCAAAGTATTAACCATGTCCTGTACATGTATATTGTACATCAGGCTGCATTGCAGGCTTTCACTCCCGGTACAATCGTTATCCTATCTAGCTAAGTTTTCCTCTTCACCCTGAATCCCCCTCACACGCACACACACACACGAACACACACACACACACATACGCACACAAATAACGCACACACACACAAATAATACACACATGCACACACGCATACACACACACACACACACACACACACACCTTATTCACTCTTTATCATAGAAGCATTCCTTCTTCTCACATTACTCCCCACACCCCTCTCTCAAAACTAAATCCATGGGAGTGGTAACTCAGTAAAAAGAAGCGAAGGAAAGAAGAGAATATAGGAGAACGACAAAATGAGAGGGTACGATGCAAGCATGTATATACGTGTGTATGTTATTTACGTGTGTGCTGTGACACCACCGCGCCACCATTGATTTACACATCTACTGTATGTAACGGTCAGGTACACGTAAGTGGTATGTGCTTCAGTTTGTCATACCAGGAAATGGCACTTGCGCAGTATTCTTCGTCGATACGTACAGCAGGCCTCCTGCGACAAGCACCAAGCACAGGATCGTTAGGCACACAGTTCGCGAAGACGCATGTAAATGTAGTCGCATAGCGTACAGCAGTCAAAGCCAAAGTGTGTTCCCAGACAGTACTTGAATAGGTGCGGAGACAATAAATATAAACTCTTTTGTTGGTGTAACAAAGTGCGCGTACCTATATGGTAGGTCGCGTGTAGGAGCACTGGAGTGAATGACGACTGAAGAACCCCAACTCAAAATTGTGAGTGACGTACGCTGAGCGCAAAAATGGATAGAGCAGTGACGCACTTTCATGTATCGCGATTGCACCAAAAACTAAAATGCTCAGCGTTGTGCATGGAACTATAATAACGCGTCATTTAAATATCTTTTCATCAACACGACAAAACAGAATCCCGGTATGATGTGCTTATATAGAACTCGCAAGCCTGATCTAGAGGGACGATCAAATAGCATAAATTAAAAATTGTCCACAAATTGCTCTTAAGACCAAAACAGATACACGTCCAACAAGTGCTCATGCAGATTGTATGGTTAGAGGGAAAAAAAAAAGCTTTTAAAACTCTTTGAAAGCCAAGTGCGTATATGCATGCATGCAAACATAACCCTTACACCATTCATGCATGAGTTAGAATATTGCATGCAAAAATGTGTCGATCAGTCACAACTCCATGATGCATGCATATGCTTGCTGCACTTGTAACCTTATAAGTCCATGTACAAAATAATTATGTTTCTTCTCACACTGGCTAACGAACCCCATTATTCAGATGATTTCACTTCACTTCACTAATGCATTACTTTACTACTCCAAGAACAAGAATGCGTAGCCTAAATCAGTGTAGTATATCATACCTATTCACTCCCCCCTTTTGCAAGTTTGCATTATGGGTTGTTGCAACAAAAGCCAGCAGGTTATAATGGACGCCCAAAATGTGCTAACAAACCGGGACCACATATGTTCAAACATTTGTCATTTGTATGACTATGGGGTTACATGCATGTCAGTATTGCATATTCAAAGTGATTTTGATCAACACAATATAACACATAGCATTGCATGAATGGTGAGGATGATAGTTCTCGTTTTGGGAGCATGCATATATATGCACTTGGCGTTCAAAGAATTAATATTGACACCTCTGGGAATGATGTCAACATACAGCCTCAACATGTGCTCATGGAGAGAACCATCAGTGACATCACAACATTACTACAAAAGAGGTTCGATACATCACAGCCTACTGTGGTCTTATTTCAGTGGCAGGAACACAACGATCAACAATGCAAGGTAAACACTGTACACATGTACGTTATGTAATCATATGACATCATGGTTCATAGGCCTGTAGTTCACTCGCAGCTCATCTTGCCACTCCTCCAAGTTCTCTTACATTAGCCCAGTCCACCTTCAAACAACCTATCCATCTGAGAGGAGCTCCAGTGCGCACTATGTTCCCTGCCCACTTGAATAGAACGTGCATGCAGTACACTGGTATTCACCCAGTGCCTTGTGTGTCAGTGGATGAGCAGTATCTGGTGCTGTGAGCTTGTCCCTGCTGCTCAAGAGGATGATCCCTTGATTCCATCACATATCGGACCAGCATCAAATGTGGTACTCCCTGTTGCTATCAGATGCTCTGCTACATAGTGCAGATTACAATAGAGACATTGATTATGAAGGGCATGAGTGTGTAACACTTGCTAAGATGGCAGATGCAGCAACTGCAGCAGTTGTTAACTCACTGGTTTTTCAGGTGGCTCAAATCATCAGGCATTTGTCTTGCTGGTTAGGAAAGGATGCACCAAAATTATAGGCGATAATCTGAAAGGAGAGATCACCCCTTTTATATTTCCACTTTCTTTGATGGAGAGGAAATCAAAGGAGCTCCTTTGGTGTACATTCCTCACCTAGTTGTGAAGATTGTGCAGCTCTTTACATGGGAACATAAAAGGTAACATACAAATGCACTGACTTTTAATTACATGGTGCAGGGCTCGTAGGCTTGCCTGGCATGAAGGGTTTATACCCAGCCCGTGTGTGTGGTAGAAGATCGGAGGGGACAAGGAGGTGGAACATTCAAGACAAGATTTCAAATTGTAAATGTTGCCGACACTCAATGCAGTCCATAATACATGTACATGAATATCAGTTTAGCCTCTTTGCCACTGGTGCCAGCATCACCGACCTCATGCGGCACTTTGCATGATTGCTTTACAGACCTACATGTACTAGCTGGTCCATGGAATGAAGTGGAGGTAGGAGCTCTAAAATGATACCTATTAATATATGAGTGATATAAAGCTGAGATCAGGATATTCGTATGAATAAACAGATGCAAGTATGATGTTTACACAATATCATGTACCCTTGCCTATTGCACAAATTCGATGACAATGCCTCTATCCATTCACCACAGAAAGGGTCACTTGAGGATAAGTGTGCTGACCATCAGTGCTACATCTCATCAGGCAGCAGTAGAAAAGATGCAAAGAAGTTTTTCAATTGCATCCCTGGTCCCATTTTTACATCCCTATTTTATTAACAGGTAAATGATTCTTATATTGTGCTTGACTTGCACCACACTATATTTTCACTATGTTGTTCCATATACCGGTATAAGCTGTCAGCTGGATATTGGAACTTGCCAACTGCTGTGCACTCTTGTAGTATAGCCAGGTACTGTGGAGACTTCCAGTGCTCCATACAGACCTTACAGCATTCACAGGAAGTGTTGAAGCAGGTAGCCACACAGGAGGCTATAGTTAATGGGGGAGGATAAAAACAACTAGCTGAAGAAAAAAAGTAATCGGTAAAAATAGGTACAATTATCCAATCGTGCAGAAAAATACACAAATGATTCAAGTTATTCTATTTATAGGAAGGGAAAGTGGCCAAATCCATAGCTGCAGAAAAGGGGGGATTCTGACGAAGAAGGGCCGACAATGCGTAACAATCATAAGTGCAACACCAGCAGTATTTTAGTGGGGCATTTATTGGCAATCACATCCACAAGGCATTAAATGTAATTTACATGCATTTATAAATAAATATTTTACATGGCTGAACTTTTACAGGCAGCTAATATCCAGATTATGTGCACATCAATTTTACACAAAATACTGCCACACCTAAATCTGCAGAAGTAGCAGGACGAGTAACGAATTTCCAGACTACACCCTCCTTATATGGTGATCCGGAACTAAATCGATGAGGCACAAGCACATGTATGCACTGGACCAGGTAGATAATAAATGTTTCATATACATGAAATCATGTAGTTCATGGTGTGCTTTGTTCCAACTAAACAGGATATTCAAGAGTTCATGGCCTAATACCGTAATACATATCCTGAAGCAAACAGTTCCCATTTAAATACAGCTCCTGGAGGATCATGCAGTACAGTGGGCAAATACCTACCATTCTGGCTTCGGCCTTTTGGAAGAACAGGGGGGCTGAATCGATTCATGCCAAGTTTAATAGACTTGGCTTGGTATTTGCTCCAATCCGCGTGCGTGCGTGATAGAGTGGAGAACCTGCTGTGCAGAGTTACATAACATCTATTAAGTATTGAACTACAATTGCAGCTGCCATCCCCCTACAGCTAAACGAGTAAAGAATATATAGCTGTGTAATGCAGCTCACTAGTATTTAATACCAGGAGAAATGTGGTGTTCAAAATAAAAAATACTAGTCTTGCAACAATTCCAACCCCTAAAAGATGCCAAAATGGCGGATTTTCTAAATGCTTGAAAACTATTTCGTAAAATGCGTCACTGTTAGCTTGTACATATACCAAAAACTAAAAGAGCTTTCACCGTAATAGTTTGCGTCTGTCTTATCTCTTCCCCCAGGTCGTTATCGTTGTTAACAACGATAACGACCTGGGGGACTCGTGTGTTCAAATTTGAACACACGAGGTCAGTGATCACCGTTTGTAAGTCTAAAATTATTAACAGCCTGTTCTTCCCAAGCCAACTGAGATACGGCAATATCCAAGGTCACGTTACACTAATACAGCGCAGCATTGCCTGATTAACTCGTGCAGATCCAGTTACGCTAGTTCTGCACAAATAAAGACTCGCAGCTATCACAGAGATTGGTCCGTATAACTCACTTTTCAAGCTTCTCGTTCCTGTGCGCTTTCCTGAACAGCTGGAATGAGTTTGAATAAATCAGCTTCTCTCGTCCCTTCTCCTTTGGCTGGACAATGAATAGAGCGCTATAATTAGAAAGCTCCCTTACGCAATACATGCACATTTGCGTACGACGGCGTATTTACGATCACGATGTTGCCTTGGGCTTATCGGAACAGCGACGAATGGTAATCAAATGATAACTAATTATGAAAGTGTGCCATAGATTGAGACCTGCTTGAAAACCTTAAAAGGATTGATGGATTTCCATTTGCTTGTCTTTCAAACAAGTACAGATATGTTTGGTATGCCTCTGAATAAAGAAAGTAATGGTTTGGTATGGCCTCTGAATAAAGAAAGTATATAATGAAATATTACAGAGTTTGCAAGGTAATGATTTTAGTGCAAAGGGTAAGGATAACATGAAAGAAATCTTGTCAAGGCTTATAGCTAGCATTATAGAACCCATTGAAAAACAAATGAGTGAGTATTTTGATGGTACTCTAACATACTCAGCTTCTGCACATAATATGCTTGCTGAGCAAACTCTTAGACTTGCTAACCATCATTTCAGAACTACAATAGGATTCATAGATTAGAAGGTGAAAACTAAAATAAATAAAACTTTAAAGTGGCTTGAAAGCAACACCCAAGATGAGTAGAATAGAATTATGAAATTTGTATCAAACAATCTCAAAAGATGAAGGTACTTACTCAAATGCATGAAAAAATATAAAAGAACAGGACTAGCAACTTGTAGAAATAGATCAGAAAAAAGATGGCACATTCAGAAGAAAACTGCAAACAAAATTGCAGGATGTGGCTGATGGAAAGTCCCAACTGTATGATGAGTTCCCAGAACTACAGGATAATCAGAGAAGCACCATTAGTGCAATACTCACCAATCCAGCCGTAATTATTGGACTTCACATGTGGTTTGTAGACAACCAAAATGTCCTTTACCAAGGTCATCTCTTATCAGTAAAGTGTTCCAAAAGGTCAAATATGACAAACGTTATTGCTACCTACTGGAAACACGATGAAAATCAGGACGAAGGAGATGACGTTACTATGACTGTTTATGATTTCTCAGTTGACTGTGTTACTGATGCCCTGCAAATACCTGAAATTGTTATTTAATCTAATGTGTATGCATACATGTGTACTGTGCCCTTCGCAGGTGAAGGGTTAAGCCCTTGGAGGCAACCTATTCAGAAAATTAAGTCCTTCGTGCAACAAGCCAGGTTGTTGATCGTTTGTTGTAATGAACTTTGTGAACTAAAATATCTGTCTACTGGAAACCTGATACTAGCTCGCAAATTGCGGTGGGTGTTTTCAAGTAGGTGAGATAAACCATGCTCTATAACAAATGGTGCGGTAATAGACAATATTCCAAAAGCAAAAATATTGTTACAAAACGCGGCACCACGAGCACTAAGCCACAAAACGACAACTGTCATATATAAAAATTTCGGCGGAAATTATAAGGGCGGAAACTTTAGTATATATATGATGTTAGGGTATATGGCTTGGCTGACAAGTACGTTTTAGGCTCTGAAAATCCTCCCTCCAGCCAAATCCTGAACTTGCGCATAGCATTAGTGCTGCATGTATATCATGTCCTGCATCATGCAAGATCAATTTCAGATTACTAGGAATGCTTCTTCCTTTTAGGCTTAGGAGGGTTTACACTTTGGATTTTTGGAGAAACCTCCAGATAGTGTTATTTCATGCTAAGTCTTGGATCTAAGGCTGCTGAATTGTGAATGAATGGACTTAGCTCCTTGCTCACCCATTAGTCCACATCCTACCTGATGTTGGCTTACACTCTAGCATATGATGCTCAATGATATGCATCTTACAGACCTGCGGCATCCTTAAAGTTGCTGTCAAAATCTGTAAAGAAATCCCTGATAGATTCACCTATTGAATTTAAATACATTTGTTAGTTGCATGTTCATTGATGTATGCAAAACTATCTTACCCAGTTGCTCTACACTCCACTGAGACATCACAATGCAATTGTACAGCAAATGGCACTGAGCAAATTTGGGGGAAAATGCTACTACATCTAGTGTACACCTCTTGTGCTTCTTACTGAAGTACAGCTAAGGTATGTGCTATCTTCACAACTGATGAATGCAATAACTCCACATTAGAGGGCTATGAAAGCTGTAGTTTTAAGCAACATGACAACAATATCTTACCTGCAGAAGTTTGTGCACGATTCCCCACAAATATAACTTTTGTCTGTGCACACCAATTGCATCTAAGCTTTCAGCAATTCCTTTCACAAAGGGGCCATCATATAGGTTGAATTACCTTTTCACTATTTCCACCAGTATTTAAAGCTTCTGGCCCTGATAGTAGATTTGCTATTTAAAATGTAATGGACCTGCCATTTATAGTACACATTACCAATGATTGCACCCTTTCACTGTTTGCACTACCGGATGGCCATCCTTAAATAAGGATTGCGGGAGATTAACCTGCTGCAAGTCATGTTGTCCACACTGGTGTATGTCGTATTCACATCCTTACTGCATCATGAGCAGCACACCATGACATCGCTTAACAGCCGAAGCACAAGATCAGGGGCTGATCCATGCAAGCTCTATGGGCTAGATGTCTGTTGTGATAAACCAGCAAGGGGCACTTTAGTCTTGAAGTTACATTTACCGGGAGTTCTATTGGCTGTTGTAACAAGTCCAAGCAAATGAGACATGGAAGCATACCTGCCACAGAGATCACCTGTGTGGCCGAAAATGATGGTACTGGCTATCTCGGGAACACCACAGGTGGAGCCATTTCCTCCTATATCTTTTGTGTATGATGACTTTAGGGGTTGTTACTTCTGTAGTCTGTGACAGTGCCTGCCATCTGTGTGTGTAACCTATTGCGGCAGGTATACATGTAGATGACCCTCAAAAGTTCACCTTGCAAGTGTTAGCACTATGCTTGTATCAATCATATGGCTGTACATAGCACTTGAATGTATTGATTTTGTCGCTCCCTTGCCACCTGAAATCCTTGCCATAGTATTGGGGAATAGTGTGCAAAACCGTTGTGGGTGGATCTCGCTTGCATCACTTGCACACTGATGCCAAATGCCACAAGAAGGCAGTCAGCATGCATGCAGCAGTTGTATGTAGGCTCTGGCTTTAGTGTTTTGCCCTTTGCTTCGATCTTTTTATGCAATTGCACCCACATATCCCGCAAAGGTCTGACAACTGGCATTTGTGGTTGGATTCCGGTGTCACGTACAGCATATTTTATCCCCCCGAATATTTTATCCGGGGGGATAAAATGTGCGAGTATTTTTTATCCGGTCGGATAACCTACTCTAGGATACTTTATCCGCCATAACACGTGTTGTTTGTTCGGCTTGAAAATGTCCGACGAGAAACGCGGTATAGCGTGTTGGTTGACTATCTCACTTCTTGTAAAGAGGGTGGGGACCTTCGAGATTCACGTGTGTATCCTAGGCCTGTTGGAGCTGCAGCAAACGAGAAACGGAGAATACGCCAGCAAGCTGCTATGTTTGTGCTGAAAGAACGATTGCTATATTACAGAGCAACAGATGCAGTGAATGAGATATGTCTCAAACGGGTGATTGCAAGCGCAAAGGAGAGAACCAAGATTATATTCATGCCTGCCATGATGGCATTGATGGTTGCCAACTTGCCACTACGGCAGGGACAAAACGCGAGCTAAGGTAAGTGACTGAGTGACTGAATGTCGCAAAATAACGTAAGGAGTCCACTCTGGAGATCTAGTTCTTGTTTAATTTCTCTAAGCGTATCGAGTGATGCAAAAAATGGTCTTGTACAAAGCATACACTTGATTGCCCCGAATAAAATTGCATTGACATGCAACAGAGTACTTGTATAGAATGCCTTACAAATGGAGGACGTACGTGTGAAAAAGACCAAACATTTAGTGCATTGAACATGCATGTCTGGTAGTCATTTTGTCTATTACAACACCTTTTAACACATATGTTGCTAGATACCCATGTAATGTATTTATGGTGTTACATTGCCATATACAGTATGCACCAGAAGTATCATAAATAGGCATGACCTTAAATTACTTTTTAAATGTATAGTAATTTACTATTGTGTTTTGCAGATCGGACAAGCTTACTGGTGGAAAGGACTTAACAGAGATGTAGACCAGTATTGCAGACGATGTGATGTATGTCAGCGGGTCAATGCAAAAGTTGAAGGGAAGAAAGCTGAACTTCACCCCATTCGAGTTCCAAGCAAAGTATGGAGTCAAATAGGCATTGATCTGATAGTTATATTTAATAAGTTAACAAAAAAGAAAATTCTCTAAGTGAACTTTGGTGGTGTATAGGATTCCTAGGCAATGATTGTGTAAAAAGCAAGAAAAGAAGGGTCTTATCAGTAATATGAGATAATTTAATAATCCTATTTGTAGCCCATTTGTAGGATATATTGCATGTGTGCAACATATAAGATTGTTGTATTTCTGATTAGACCCTTGTTTCCTTGTTTTTTACACCATCATTGCCTAATCCTATACACCACCAACGCTCTCTAGAGAACGTTTTTATGTCCAATCATTCTCATATTTGTAGGTCCATTACCATGAAACGTGTAGGAAAAATAAGTATACTGTGATAGTAACAGATTACTTCTCAAAGTGGCCTGAAGGTGCTCCACTTAAAGATAAGACAGCAGTTGGTGTTGCTGATTTCTTATTTACAGTGAAATATCATCAGAAGGTCCTTAAAAACATTGAATGAGCTCAGCAATGACAAAAGGCACAATACAATGCAAAACGTGGCACTCTGTGTGTATTGTGCGTGTATATATTTAAAAGTTTTTGAAATCCTACTTAGAGTTTAGACCATCTGGGATCACCTTCAAATGGCTAAGACACTCTCCAAGGGTGGCATCAGCAGAATGGGTGAAGAAGAGTCCATTTATATAACAAACATAAACAGTCATTTTGAAAATGTAATTTGACAGTGACTCTCAGCTTTTAGCATATACATGTTTTATGACAAATTAAATTATTTTAATGATTTTAAAAGAATAGTGTAACATTATATGCGCTTATACATCACATG
Source organism: Ephydatia muelleri (assembly GCA_013339895.1). Lineage (NCBI taxonomy): Eukaryota > Metazoa > Porifera > Demospongiae > Spongillida > Spongillidae > Ephydatia > Ephydatia muelleri. The sequence goes on along the minus strand of JABACO010000002.1, from coordinate 10,002,283 downwards.
TACATCCAGGATAAACAAATTCTATATAGTGTAGTAAATACGGGTAGGGTAAAGTATCCTAGGATAGTTTATCCTAGGGTAGGATAAAATATACCAGGGTAGGATAAAACGTACTAGGAAATAATATCCGGCCGGATAAAATATCCTAGCGTGAATTATCCGGGCGGATAAAATATCCCGGGATAAACTGTACCGCAACACCGGCATGTATTAATAGTGCGTGAGGTGCGCATTATTCATGATTTGGGGTAGGATGTTATTTTCATTAGCAGCGGATAGGAGATGCGGCACCTGATGAAGACATGTACTAATCTGCAAAGGATGGAACTACTTGCCTCTTTTTTTTTGGGGTGGACACTTATAAGGACGGAAAATGTGCTACTAAGGCCAGACTGAAAGAATTTTTTCACGCTGGTTTAGGACCGTCATATGCGCGTAATGAAGCGCAGCTCACTGCTAGATGCTGAAAGATGCGTGTGGTTAACGATAGAAAAGAGGATAGTTTAACCGTTGAACTGCGAAAGGTGCCTTTCATTGTAAATGTGCTGTTCCTCTCCCCCCCCCCCCCCCCCCCCCCCCCCCCCCGGCCTGGATCCGCCACTGCAACAGCAGTCGCCAGTACAAATGTCCAAACTTCCATACCATCTGTTTGGGGCCCTCCGATCCGGTGTCGTAGTAAATAGTGTCCCCCCTAAAAGTGTCCCCCCATCTCCCCCCCGGACACTATATCCTGGGATAAAGTGTCTCCCCGGACAAGTGTCCCCATCTAGGGTAAAGTGTCCCCCACCCACTCCGATCCCCATAAGGGACATGCAATGTATCGTTGATCCCTGGACAAAGTGTCTCCCCAAACACGATTAATATTGTATTTCCATGGCATCCCTCGATGCCGCGGCCTCCAACTCCAACCAGCCATACTCACCTTTATTACAACAGCCCTAGCTGTCACGATGTCACCACGCCCGCGCATTTAGCTGTATTTCATGTAATCGCATGTGCTCCAAATCAAGTGAAGCTAGTGCAAGAAGTAAACGAATGATGCCTAGAATATGAAATAATGTTTATGAATCAAATGATTTCTTGCATGAAGAACAATCTGAACCTGCGTCAGCAGGTTCAATATAGGATTGATTGAGGAATGATGAATGTCATTAAATTTTTTAAATCGCGTTGGGAGGGACAACGGAGAAACGGATCACTTATCTCATTGCAGCAATCGAACGACAACACCAAGATCTACGTTTTCATGCTAGTTTCATGTCATTAAACTATGCGCTTCCAGACAAACAAAGAACCTGCTTCTCGTGCCCATTCCCAAAAAAATTGTTCGTCGTCGTCGTCTTCTTCTTCTTCCTTAGGAAGGTATAACTCGAGCTACGAACGGTTTTAAAGAACGACAATAGTACCAATCTCTTCAGAATTTACCGGCACGTTATCCTAGCATGTCATTTGGACACATATCACATCTAGAAAGAAACTACAGCGAGAAATACCTTATTTGGTTGCAAGTTCTATGGCCATCTAGCAAGTTCTAGCAAGTTCTTAATAAAATGTATAATTTTAGGGAGTATAAATACTCCAACAGACACTAAATTTATTTGGTGTTCCTATCGCAGTTTAGTCGTTACTTACTTTGGCTAGTGAAGTTGTTTTTCTAAAAATGCCTTCGCGTAATCAAAAGAAGAGATCTAAGCAACGAGCGGAATACCTCCAAAAACGAGAAGATATTTTATCACAAGAGAACAAGGCTAAAGCCCGAGAGCGCTACAAGGCCGACCCTGAAAAGAAGAAGGCCTCTGTACACGGCTGTTTGCTCTCATTGAAATCGTGGAAATTAGGCCCTACGCCCAGAAATTTTGAAATGAGCGTGAGTGGCCTTGGCAACATCCAGGCAACCGATGACCTGTGGAATTCGCTGTACAACGAAGTACTTAAAAGGAATAAACACATCAATGCTCTAATATGATTTGGGACACCTCTGAACTTTATACAAAAGTTTAAATCACGTGCTCCTAGTGTGTTACTACGTGGCTGCTGCCACTTGAAAGCAGCCACCTTCGATGAGATATTGGGGACCTACCGAGAACAAATCGTTAGTATACGTTTTTGGAACGTAGAATGGCAGAAATAAACCTATCGTGGTAAGGTTGACAGATTGTTCTACCATTTTTTGCCTAGAGCTAAGCTTAGCGCATTTTCTGAAGTGGTTTTTTAGTTGTGGCAAATCGGCCATTTTGATCCAAGATAATGTGGTCGCGTATGATGGTGGATTAGTACAAACGATGGCTTTAGTAGTCTAGGTATCATCAAGTGACTTCTTCCGCTTCTTGGGAGGTGGTATAGCTGCTACCATGTCAGGCACACTTCAGCCTTTCTACCCTGTCTGGGATTGCAGTGTATGCTCTTCCAAGGGAGTTGAACTTTGCATGGATGGATTCAGCCCCCTGCTCCCCAAGGAGCCCGAATCCAACATGAGTGAGTCTGACCCACTCAGTAGCGTGGTCCTCCAACATGTGCATTTTTATGGGGATTGTTGCACCCGGAAATGCAGTACGGAAGTAGCTCAGGAATTCCTTGATGCATTGTCCTGTTGATCAATGTAAGTCATGTACACAAACAAGAATGTAGGTTATACATGTACCTAGCTTTTCAACATTAGTCTCATCAATGAAGTTGTTGTCATATATTGCATGGCACTTTGCAAACAATGTGAATACGTTGAGAAACTTCACTGTCTCATTCTCCACCATTTCTGCCTTGTGAGGGAGGTTTGCTCGTGCAGCACAAAGGATTGAAGTTAACAATTTGTTTATGTTAGAAACCTAAATATAGCATGAGAGTAGTACAGTCACACTGACAGTATTATACTTTGTCTTACTTTAAGTGCTGCATGTACATGGTTACCAACGAAAGCACCTCCAAAGTACTGCTGGCGATGGACACCAAATCCTTGTAAGGCCTTATCTAGCTCCTTTACAAAAGGACCTTCATTGAACAAGAATCCTTTCTTTACAGCTCTAGTACTAGCAGCTATCTTTGCTTCCTACAAGTTGAAAGTTATAATTAAACTCTATTAACATACCAGCTGCTCAACAGATTTTGTCCTTTCTGCAGATTGCTGCATGAATTGCATAGTAATGAGGTGTGACTCCCCAAGGGCTAACACCATGTATGTTGCCGCTTGCTCCAAGTTTTGTTGTGACTGTTTAGCTTCCAGTATTTCAGCTGTATACATTTGTAGTTTTTGCAGTTCTTGGCTGTATATGCAAAAACTTGATTGTCCATCATCACTGTTGTGGAAAGCTAATTCTAGATCCAACTGATGGCACAATTCCTCCAGCAATGTAAAAATCTTTGTGAAAATACCTAGCGTAATGTGTAGACCAGGTGGGCAGACCTAAGTTTTAAATGAATTATTAACACTATGTCAATGAACCAGTTTTGCTTACCTGTTCAAGAGGAATGTTAAATATGGGTTCAAAAATGCAATTGTAGAAGTGCTGTGCCTGTTTCCTTACAGAACCCGATACAAGGTAAAACAGGTATTGCTCTTCAATGCCATCAAGCGTTCTTGGAGGAGCATGGCCACGCTCTATGAGAGGAGTTGCCATCTCTGCATTGGCTATAAGACAAAATGGGCATGGGTGGGCTCCTGTTTAAGGATATAAATATAACAAAAGGACAAAAAATGATTAGCAAGCTACATACCACTTGCACCTGACAATCCATAGAATTTGGACAGAAATTCGTAGTCACCACTTAAAAACACCTTCAGTGTGTATTGCCTGCATGTGATCTCATTTGATTTTATACACTAGTTGTGAAGATAACCATACCTCCATTTCATAGCTTGTAAATGTCTAACCTGCTCCTTGTAGCGATCGAGTGCTATGTGTAGGTTAGCGAAGCTGTCACCAGCAAAACACACAGGTGTTTTGAACAGAGTTTGGAGCAGCTACGTTCACTATTTGAAAGTTTGCTTTAAATGTCCCTCCTCCTTTGTCCCCTCCAAGTTTTAACCACACCTCATTTTCAGGTATCACACCATTGTGCCAGGTCAACCTGCTTGTTCTGCAACAGTCCAACATGATGTATTATGTTGTGTTTAAATTTCTGTTACCTGTGGTTCTCATCAAGGAGCTGAGTGACCTTCTGGATCAGATTTGGTATGAACACAAGTGGGGCAGCCCGCAGTTCTTCTCCACCAGAGGTTAGTGTAAATGAAAATGGTGCCAGTTCACCCTGTATATTGTCATCCACTATCCTTTTTGAGACATGACGCATTCTCTCCTCACATGCCAGGGACACATTAGATGCCTTTAGCCACCTGAAATGACATCAAATTGTTGGATATCATGGGATGCGTGAGTGTAAATGACTTCTACATACCTTCTAAGCAGTCGTATCTTATTCCATGGAATAGCAAGCCCTACTTTTATGGCTAATACCTCTGCAGGTCCAATCTTTATTTCATCAGAGATGCCTGCCTCCTTTAGCAAAGACTTCCGTTCTTCATTGCTAAGAGAGAGCACTTCACTTTGAAGCAGAGCAGATGGCTCTCCACCACTGACAATCCTTCGAATATCCTGCAACTCAGAGCATCTCGACTTGAGTGTCCTTGTACATACAGTAGTGGTTGGATTGTGGGCATTGGTTACATGCATGAATGTTATTGGCTATAATGAGTGAGAACATAAAATTATGTAACAATGGTAACAGTGCATGTTGACACTAAATACGCTTAACTGTTCCCCCTGTAGGAAGTTGAAATACACCTTTTTCAGGACTGATCCTTTTGATGAGTTTAGCAGCTGATCGTTGCTCCTCATGTGTAAGTAATGGGGTGCACTCATGATGCTCATACATAGCAGCCCTCATATCTCTTGTACAGATTGTGCAGTGGACCAGGACATCCTTCAGCATCAGGAGCACCAGGTTTGATGCTGGCTTAATGTGCATTGGCTCGCATGAATAGCAGCAAGGACAATGTACTGAGCCTGTAGTTGCTACCCAATGTATGATGCACTGGGCGCAAGCCATTGCTTTACAGGGAAGTTCCATTGGCTGTGTTAGAATGTCCAAACACACTGGGCACTCAAGTTGGTCCAGAACAGACAGATTATCCTTTGCTAACGGAGGTCTTGGATAAGAATGCTCAGATGAGATGACTGGGGGAGGGGCACTCTTATTGACAGATCCAATGATCATGTTTGGGGTTATTCCTGGTAAGCGCCCTTTAGTGACATTGTGCTGTTTTTCTGCTCCTTTTGCAAGTGCGCCTTTTGCACTTTCATGAAAGTGCTCACACATCTGTATAATAGCAACATTTCATTTTATGTGGGCACATGTGCAGTCACCTACCTTGCATTCCCGGTCTGAATGCATCTCCCACTGAAAGGGGGCAGTGCCACATTTGTAGTGAATTTTCCTGTGCATGGCACTGATTACCCTGTCTAATGCACGTTTGCAGGATGAACAGAAGTGTTCAGGATGAACTCTGTTGTCATCGTTGTTGGTATCAATACCAAAAGCATTTAGCAATTTTGCAGCATGTGCTTTGCACAGAAATATAGTTGATGGACATTTGCTTTTGGCCTTTAACAGCCTTCTGGCACACACCCTGCAGTGTAGCTGCACTTGTGTAATGTGATAATCCATTCCTGATATGTGTTAACAAACGCATGTATAATAAACCAACCGCAACGCGTGTCATTTATTCAACATAAGTATTTGGTGTCTATAGAAAATGTGCTAAGGATTAAGGATTGGAGTTTCTTGTTGCTCCAGGTCTGATGATGAAAGAATAGAACGCCTACCTTTATCAGTCGTTCCCGGAGTCCGCTCGAACGAGTTTTGTAACACAACCTCCATTTTCGCTCCCATGTGACCGTATATAAACAAGTTGCGCAGTATTGGTTCATTTTATTTGGTGAGTGCGTACCGAGTGTTTAGAATAAAGAAAAGTGTAAGAATTGTTAAAAAAGATTGTACATTATTTATGTACATATTTAAGGGTACCGACAATGTTGGAACATATGCCTTTCTTAATGAGGTGGTTTCTATTGCTGATTTGGTCGCGTACCGTAATGTTCTAATTATAAACCTAGTTTCCAGCCGCAAACAGCCGTGTGTACGCGACACCTACAACGCAAATGCTGTATCTAAGCGTGCTGCTAAAAGGCAGCGATATCAAAAGGACGTCGAGGAGAACAGTGCTGCTAAAAGGCAGCGATATCAAGAGGGCGTCGAGGAGAACCGTGCTGCTAAAAGGCAGCGATATCAAGAGGGCGTCGAGGAGAACCGTGCTGCTAAAAGGCAGCGATATCGAGAGGGCCTCGAGGAGAACCGTGCTGCTAAAAGGCGGATATACAGGGGCAATTCAGCTACCATTAAGGCAGCTAGAAGGAGTCGGTATTGGAAGGGAACTACCACTACCACCCAAAGGTATGTTATAGCATGCTGTATGTAGCATTTAAAATCTAAGGGCTGCTTTGCACGTGGCTCATGGCTTCCCTGTCATGCACACATTAACACATTTCTTGTATGCCTGCATACCGTATTATCAGATGTACAGTAAGGCTTCCCAGTTTCCTTGTACATGTAAAGGTCAATGTTTGTACAAAAGGTATTTGTGCATGCATCTGTGTCTGTACATTATTGTATATTAGTTATCTGATGTTGAAGAAAGGACACTGCTAAAAACTATCCCTAAGGTTAATGCAAAGAAGTTGCAAGAGAGTGATATTTTAGTCGGGCATAGATTTCATACTGCTGGGGCTGAGCCTTACTTCTCTGATAATTCATACACTCACACAAAACAGCATGGAGCCTGTTAAGTTTAGCTAAGTTTGCCTTAGGTCTTATCTATAGACAATCTATAGATGCCACTGCATTATGTATATAGTTACTGGGGCATCTGTAGATCATTGGTGCAACCAGTTGCAGCTGCTTATGCATAGAGTATGGTAGACACTGGGGCTCCATGAGCTATATCATTCATGAAATTAGACCAATAGACCAATAGAATTATAGCACAGCTAGAAAACGTGGCTGTGCATGTATACCGGCCGGTATAAACCAACGACCCATAGAACAGCACATTTCTCTCTTGAAATAAATTCAAAGGTAAATACTAAATTTTTTACAAGTTGTTTCAATACTCTGTCTGTCACGTAGATGGCTGAAGAAGTCGGGAAAGAATTTTTTGATGAGTCTGAAGGAGAGGAGGTCGAGGAAGCACATACATCCTCGATCACAACTTCTGCCCCCGCCAGCGCTAGCCTCACCACCAGCAGCAGCGCTGCCCTGCCAGCGCTAGCCCCACCACCAGCAGCAGCGCTGCCCCCCGCCAGCGCTAGCCCCACCACCAGCAGCAGCGCTGCCCCCGCCAACGCTAGCCCCACCACCAGCAGCAGCGCTGCCCCCGCCAACGCTAGCCCCACCACCAGCAGCAGCGCTGCCCCCGCCAGCGCTAGCCCCACCACCAGCAGCAGCGCTGCCCCCGCCAACGCTAGCCCCACCACCAGCAGCAGCGCTGCCCCCGCCAGCGCTAGCCCCACCACCAGCAGCAGCGCTGCCCCCGCCAGCGCTAGCCCCACCACCAGCAGCAGCGCTGCCCCCGCCAACGCTAGCCCCACCGCTGCCCCCACCAGCGCTAGCCCCACCACCATGGCCAGCAGCAGCGCTGCCCCCCCCCCAGAGCTAGTCCCACCACCACCAGCAGCGCCCCTCCCACCGCCAGTACCAGTTCTGCCCCGCCACTGCTCCCCCCAATGCTGCCCCCGCCTTTTTTCCTGCCCCCGCCACCCGCATGGCCATACCCAAGGCGGGGGGGGGGGGGAGGGGGGGGGGGGGGGGAAGAAGAGGAAGAGGAGGGAGAAGAGGCCGAGGAGGCGGCAAAATAATTAATTATATTAAAAACAATTATACGTACCATTTTTAATTTATGTGTTAGTTAATTTATTACTTTTCATTATTAAAGTCGTATTGTAAAAACAAAGCGTTTATAAGTTCTTTGACACGGAGAAAAAAAACTTATGAAACAAGTAAATAAAAACATTCTCTAACGAGAAAGTTGGTGGGCATATAGGATTGACAATGTTGGTGTAAAAAGCACGGAAACAAGTGTGACAGAAATGTTACTGGAAAATTGAAATAGGCCTATATTTAGCCCATTTTCTCAGGCGTGCGCTGCCTAAATGTGACTGGGCTAAATATAGGCCTATTTCAATTTTCCAGTAACATTTCTGTCACACTTGTTTCCGTGCTTTTTACACCAACATTGTCAATCCTATATGCCCACCAACTTTCTCGTTAGAGAATGTTTTTATTTACTTGTACCAATTTGTATTGGGCATCAGTATGGTTGTGGGAATGCTTACACAGTTCTCATGCATGAAACCACTTATTGCACTTGTCACATTGTGCATATTTTACTGCAGTACTCACTAATCCAGCCGTAAGCGATGCTAAAGGCTTCACCTATCTAATGCACTGGATCCCAGCGGCAGGGTGTGGGGTTGCCCCATACACCCTGTTGGCAAAACCTGGTAACAGGAGCAGCAGAAACGCAAAAGAATAAGTCAGCAATGGGCAAGGTGCCACTGGTAGTGGCTTGATCAAATGGTTATATCTCTCATGTTAAAAGATATCTCAATGGTGAGTACAATATTCTTACATGTTCAGTTTACTGCTAAGGATCAATGCATAACTGTAGGCACATGCGTACATACATCGTCTAGCAGCCATCTTATGTATTGCGCACATCATCAGTGGCCATTTCCATGAAAAAGAACTTCTCTCCATCAACATCACTTTCATTTTGCAGCGAATAGTGCGTAGACGCGTTGGTTGTGAGATACTTCGCCGAAAAGTGGGCAGCAGTGGCTGCACCTGTTGTACCATACTGGTTAATAAGCATGGTCTGCACTTTACGTCTGACCCTCCTTTTTGACCACACCACTACAATGATGTGTGCCAAAAGAGCCAGTCCAGCGACCCAGCCCCAGGAGGCAATGCAAACTATGCTCGACAAAGTAAGCTCTGCCAATGGTGATTATTGGATTTCACATGTGGTTTGTCGACAACCAAAATGTACATTTGCAAAACAGTTCAATAATCACTTCAGAACATGCTCGTTTACTACTGAGGTCTTGTTATCTTTCTCCCTGCAAAATTGGTCATACTGAAATGTGACCAGTGATGGATGGGTAACATGTTTGAAAAACGGAATTGTCAGAAAAATGAAGGACTTCTTTTGTTCACCAGAATAAAAGAGTTTCAGTCTGCAAATGTTGACAGCCTTTTTCACCACTTTTCGGTTTTTATGTGATTGAATATCCTGTACACTCCTTTCCAAGTTATTGTACTATTTTTTATGGACCATTCCACCGTTTTGTAAGCTTACCTCCTTTTCTACCATCCTAGTGAGACCATTGCTAATTAATATTCATGACGCATGAGGGTTTTTAAACATACCTGCAAATCATTCTGAACTAAAAGGAAGCCACACAATGGGCAGATTTGTCCTTCAGGCAGGTATGAGGCGCGGCTATGAAGCTCAGTTGCCACCTTCGAATTACAGGCATTTCCACGAATGGTTCAGGTGCTCTGTCTCAGGCCATTTGGTGAAATAGTCCACGAGAGTGACTGTGAGCTCCAGTGTTTGGCAATGGACCCACTAGATCAATGCTTACCTAAAGCACACTTGTAACTAAGTTTTATATTCAGATCTGCTGCTGACCTGGTCCCATACTCTTGACTTTATAGGTATGGGATGTAGAGAAGCATCAGTCTTCACAAACCTAGCATCATTAGTGCGTTGGCATGTATCACAAATCCGTACAAACGAACGAATGTCATCACCCATGTCTTTCCAGTAAAATCTACAGGAAATTTTCTCAATTAAGTGTCTTTCTCTTCCGAGATGACCTCCACCTATGGCTAAAATTTGCAATCTTAATCAGTGGCGTATTATATAAAGGTTGGAGCTAGAAGTGCTACATACGATCCTAAAATGAAAAGGTGAGGTCAGGTCGACCTCTCCCCTCCGTCTATAGACACGCCCATTAATCCCCCACCCCCCACCCCCCCCCCCCCCCCATCAATACCTTGCTACGCGTCTGTTAATATCAGTAAAGGCTACAACGTACAATGTACCTCAGCGTCAGTTAGTAATAACATGCACATATAATTAGAGCTGTTGTACCTTGTAGAGCAGCATGACAAGTTGACAACTTTCCACTATCCTGCCGCGTTCTGAGGACTCGTTATACCCTTCTCCAGTTTCGCTCGGGCAAAGATGGATTCCTTCCAATCACTTTGGAGTAGTGCAGAAACCCACGCTCCAATTAGTAATTGTTTTTCTTCTGAAAGCACGCATTTGATCCTTTGAACAGTCGCGGAGGGATAGCAACCCGAACGCAAGAACACCTTGATGCTGTCATATTCAGCCATTTCTTTATACAAGGATCTAAGTTATGATGTCAAAACAACCCCTCGACAACAGGCGGTTGCGCCAGACAAAGACACCACAGATAGTATACAAGCAGACTAGGGAGATTGCTATATCAACACATGTAGTATATTAATCTTGTATCCTATGAATGGAAAACTCGCTAAGAGATGGGGCCGTGGTGGAGGATACTTTTTCCTAGAGGGGATACGAAATAATATCCGAGGGGACACATTTTCCAAGGATATAATGTCTCCGACACCGGCAAAAGAATCGGATTAACAGTATAATTTCGCTTCATTGATAAATGGTTCAATCCGAGAAAAAGCTGGATGCCGAAGCAGTTGGGGGTGGGTACCTACTCTGTGTATCTAGATTTCTATTTTTGCAAGTGTTGATTTATTTACAACCCTATAGTATGTGGTAGGATCGATCATCATCATCCGCTATCAAACCCCGGCAATTCATTTCTCTACCCGTCGTCGCGTCGACTCTTCAATAAAACAAGGTATACATGTATTACTTCTTATCCCTGATATGGTACAACCTTTCGCGAATCGGGATTTCGCGGGAAATAAAGTTGCAGGTAGAAAACTGACAAAAACCGCAAGCATTTACAGTTCCCGTTATTGTTGGACTTTGTGTTCCATTTGGAATACAAGTTGTAGTTGTTCTTACCAAGTAGTGACAATTAACTACGAAAGCTGCTCTGATAACAGTTTACTTAGCACGTGTACAGTATTCATTTATCTTTCACTTAAGGTTTCCGCCTATAGCGCATAAATTATAAAATTTCAAAAGCGCTTGATTGCATTGCCTAATTAAGTCTACTATATTCCAGATATGTCAGACCTAGCCTAAATACATGGCCCGGTGGTGCATCGCCGCGCTGCAGTGATGTAATCTATCCGCTGCTGTGACGTACATGTACGTCGTATATTGAGTATTTATTCAATCAACAGCAAGTCATATACAATAGCTGCGCAGTGTGAGCAACTTCAATGGTACAACAGCCTCACTCCGGAATGGTGAGATTTGCGTGTGACATATGCCTCCAGCCTTGGCGGTATAGCATGTATACTCCACGAAACTGCCAGTCGTTATTGCGTAGATGGCGTAAACGAGTGATTTGTTAGCCGAAGGGTCTGTGCAAATGTTAAATAGAAGTGTAGCTACATGTAGTCTTCATGTTACTAACCTGCAGCGTTTAAAACTAATAGCATATACGTGGCTACCAACACATCAACTAAGTACACTCAGTGCTTTTAGTATACTCTGCGTAAAGCCATGGCTATCCACACACACACACACACATTACACACACACACACACACATACACACACACAGCGTCCACTCAACGTAAAACTGCGGCCAATCCGTTCGCGACAATCATAACTGTGTGCAGAAACATGAGGGGATCAAAAAAAAGTGATACTATAGCCAGAGACAAAATAATATATATAGAGAGAGGAATTGGAAATGAATCACGCACCCCATGTCGTAGCTAAATCAACGCACGCAATCTATGCACGCGTGAATCACAACTTCCTGGATCTAAAGGGTGCCTTATAACGCTTGAAAAGAAGTCATGTGATTACGAAGGTAACAGAATAGGTTATTTGGGTAGTGGATAAAACAGTTGATGAGTAATTCCTGGTACAATCCACAGCGGTTGAGACGTCCGAATACGTGCGGCAAATATTTCCCGCCGTCATTACACCCGACGTGCGAACAGCGAAACGTGGGGATGCGTTTATTGTTTCCTTGGGCCGTACGGTAGATATTTCGAACGTGGGAATACGATAAATCGCATGGAAAGACACTAAATACACGCTAAAAGTGAAATTTTTGAATGTGAAGTCATGAGCGGCAAACGACGTTATTGTGATCACTGTGGAGAGTCTGTTTGCAAATCTACCTACTTCGAGCACCAGTTGGTTGGTGCGTACGAACACGTTGGTAGTACTGAAGTTGATCATGAATTCACCATCGATGGTAAGGCCGCATGTTAGACCAATGTGGCGGAGATTATAATGATCACGTCTGTCTGTTACTTGCTTTGTACAGTGGACAAGAATAAACCGTACAGCTCTGATTCAGAGTCAGATGTTGAGATAGAGAATGAAATGTCAAACCAGGGCTCTTCGAACGAATGTAGCAGTGACGCTGAAACCAGCGATCGCGAGGTGCGTGGTGAATGATAATTATAGTAATATACGCATGCACTCTTTGAAGCGCTGAGTGGCTTCAGGGGGTTATGCATGAGTCAGGTAGAGGATCTAGTAGCCTCATTTTCTTAATGTAGCATACATATACACGGCCTTTGTTGCCGAACCATTGTGTTAATAACCGTGATAAGATAGTACTTTCCACAGGAAGAACAACATCACCTTCGCAATGAAAACGATATTCAATCTAATACCACATCTTTCCTCCACATCTTGTTCGTGTTCCTCAGTGTATGGCAGTTGAGCTTCTCCATATCAAATGCTGCCATGAAAGTGCTTTTCACATTCCTAAGGCATTTTCTAAATTTACTATCCAGATGTGGTTCATATATGTGTGACATAGCGATAAATTATCCACAAAGTTTTTCAATGGCTCAAAAATATGTTGGGTTGCTAAGCCAATCTTTTGAAAAATTTGTGGTGTGTCCATCATGCCATGCTATCTACAATTTTGATGATTGCGTTATTAAAACATATAATGGAAAGTTGGAGTCTGCTAAATGTAAGCATGTGCAATTCCCAAACCATCCTCAAGCTCAGTTTAGGAAAGAATGTGGGGAAGATCTTCTCAAACATGTCAAAGGAAACCGAACTAAGGGATCATCACTTCAAGCAAAAAAGCAGTATTGTTACCAAAATTTAAAAGATGCCCTTACTATACTAATTAATCGTCCTCATTTTTTAGAAAAGTGTGATCATTGGCGAAAAAGAGTTGTAGATGAAGAGTTATTGTCAGATATATATGATGGTAAAGTTTGGAAGGAATTTCAAACAGTTGATGAAAAACCATTTCTATCTCTTCCAAATAATTTAGCAATAGGCCTTGGATGTGACTGGTTCCAACCATACAAACATGTTACCTATTCTGTTGGTGTTCTGTACTTAGTTATTTTTAACCTGCCACGGGAGGAGAGGTTCAAAATGGAAAATATTATCTTACTTGGCATAATTCCAGGGCCTTCTGAACCTAAAAAAGTTATGAACTCATACTTAGGTCCATTTATCAACGATATGCTTTCATTTTGGGAAGGTGTCAAAGTATGGCACAATATGTCTCAAACGTTTATTACCATCCGTATGGCACTGATTTGTGTTATGTGTGACATACCTGCAACAAGAAAAATTTGTGGTTTTGCAGGACACAGTGCCTGTTGTGGTTGTTCCAAATGCCTTAAAAAGTTTCCATCAGATGTGTTTCCCAATAAGCTGGATTACTCTGGCTATGATCGTGATTCTTGGGAGCATAGAACAGCTGTGAATTATAATGTACAATCTCAGCAGTATATGAAAGCAAGAACAAAATCAGCTCAACATGAAGTAGTTTCTGAGTATGGTATTAGATTTTCAATTCTTACCCACCTTCCTTACTTTGATATTGTTAGAATGCATGTTATTGATCCAATGCATAACCTACTGCTTGGTACACCAAAACACGTGATGCATATTTGGACACAAAATGACATAATCTCTAAAGCACAGTTTGACACTATATCCAAAACAGCAGCAAAAATCAATGTTCCTCGTTGTGCTGGCAGAATACCATCTAAAATCGCTTCAAGTTTTTCCGGTTTCACCGCAGACCAGTGGAGAAACTGGACAACAATATACTCTGCAGTATGTCTTAAAGGCATTTTGCCACAGAATGAATTTATATGCTGGCTGCTCTATGTTCGGGCTTGCACAATTCTTATATCTCGTTCCATACTAAAACAAAGTGTCATTACAGCCGATGAATACCTGGTGAAGTTTTGCAAGATGTTCGAAACCTTGTTTGGCACAGAACACTGTACTATTAATATGCATTTACATTTGCACCTCAAAGATGTAATTCTAGACTATGGCCCTGTGTACACTTTTTGGTGCTTCTCTTTCGAGAGATTTAATGGTGTCCTTGGAAACTACTATACAAATAATCATAACATAGAGTCACAGTTTATGAAAAAGTTTATACTTCAGCAGAATTCCATGACTCTGCACCTTGAAGATGATTTTGAAGATATTTTACAACTATGCAAAGACAAAAATCTTTCTGGTTCTCTTACATCAAATGGTTCAATGAAGTCCATGTCATTGCAAAGTACCCGTAAGCTGGCACTGTGTCCCATGTCTTCACTATGGGAATGTAACTTCACCTTGGAAGATACAACTATGGGAGCACTTCTCCCTCATATACATTCAAAATATATGGATGCAAAAATGATTGAGGAGCTAAGTACGCTTTATGGCTACCTATATTCAGATTTTGATCCACTGTCAGTTGCATTCTACATGGCAGGACGAGCACGTTATTCCGATCACATCATACATTCAACTATGGCAAGAACCGATAAAGGATCAATAATATCTGCATATTGGCCTACAACAGGCGTGAACGAGATGAATACGTTATGTTCATCTCAAAGCATGGGAGATCTTCACTACGGAGTTGTCCAATATTTTTTTGAACATACTGTTACCAGAAACCATACAGAATCAAAGACTCACATATTTGCATATGTCAAATGGGCCAGGCCTCATGCACAGCAGCATTGGTTTGGTCAGTCAGCAACAGTATGTGAAAATGAGTATGAAGACTCCTCTTTCTGTAATTATATTCCACTTCAAAGAATTGTTTCAGTCTGTGCCCATGCTTACCTTCAACTGAGATTTCCTGCGTTCACCGATAATGTATTAGTTGCCATTCCATCAATAGCACTGTTCTCAACTGCTTAGTAAGAATTCCATATAATATCATATCATACATCTGTATTGAGTTCGAGTGAATTGCCTGATTGCTACATTTATTCTTGTTGTGCATTATATATGAGTTTCGTGAACTAAATTGAAACTTCGCAGGGTTAATGCTTTATGCACGTGGCGTATTTTTTAAATTGCATATCATGGCGCTGGCGGTTCATGGTTTTTATGGAAGAGGCGGATCAAGGGATGCACCGCTCCCCACTGCAAACGCAGATGTAGTGGAAAAGGTAGAGAAGTTAACTGAAGCAGTTACAGACCTACAAAAAGCGCAACAGCACAACGCTGTAGCTATACAAAGTGTGGTCCAAAGGGTCGAGGACATCGTAAAGAGCGTTGATGAGTTGAAAAATCATCTCTCGCCGCACGCACAACCTCAAATTGTTCAGCCGCCACCATCCAAAAGAATTCCTTCAGAGCTTAGCGTAAGTTAACTGTTCGATGCGTATGTACTATGGAAGGAATGTGCAATACTTTTGGAATTGTACAGGGAGCAATAAAGTGCATTTACGCTGGAATGTCTGAAGAACAGCAATACAAAGTTCATGAGAAGTAGGTCTATGAATTCTTGCGATGCATGTGTACTAATACTGCGTTCTTATTTTATACAGTTACAGGAGTGATCACAACGAGAAGGTGTCCACATGGCTCCTGAGTCAAATTAAAAAACTGGCGAAGCTAGAACAGTACAGTGACTTTCACTCAAGTACAGCTGGATATGTACATTATGACTCATGTGAAATCCAACTGTTTATCATGTAACAGGAGCAATATATCGATACTATGAGTCTCGTAGAAGAAAATTCAAAGACTCGGCTGAAGGTAGAGAAGAAAGAGTAAAAACAAATGAAAGCAAAAGCAAAAAAAGAAGGTCACAGAAAAAGGTGAATTACTCACACAACGTGGTATCAACATTTCATAACACATACCATGCATGCAGTTGTATCTTCAAAGGGCATCGGTTCTGAAAGATAGTGAAAAGGAGAGGTGGAGCCAGCTTGATCTATCCTACATGACTGATGAGAGTGACGCTGAGTACAATCACCGATCAGTTAAGCAGACACACAAACCAACTTGGAGATCAGCCGGTGAGTTATTCAATCAAATGCTTGGAAATAGATTACATGTTTTGTTACTGCTAAGCTCTGAACCGGCTAATTGTGAAGCTTGATAAGCGCCTTGCAGCAAAAAAAGGTTCTGGAAAAGATCATGAGGGGTTCAAAAGAAAGGAAAGGATAGCTGGACTTCCTTCCAAATCTGAATTGCCATGTGGTGCTCCGCAGTGGGCTGTGATTATGCTCAACACAGGTTAGAAAAAACCCACAGTTAACATGTATACTATTCATTAATTGCAGTACTTTACTAGATCCAGCAGCAACAGAGCAGCAACTGCTTTCACCAGCTTGCAGTACTTCAAGTACAGCTACTCTAGTTGGTTGGTGTTCAAATTCGTAGTGTGCCTCTTTGAGATCAAAATGTCTTGTGGATAGCTTCACCAAGTGATCTGCAACAGCAGTTTTCGTCACCTGCCCGTACGTTAGATGCATATACACGTACACTGAAAATTCATAGCTGCAACTTTGCAGAATCATTTGGTACACCGGTACTGTACAGTAATAGTAGAAGTGCAACAAAACCCAGACGCTTCAGGCTTCAAGGTTAGCTGTAGTATATGCTGACTGATTATTTGGTATACCACTTTCCATGTGAATTATAGATCAATATGGCCAAGTGACGTAAGTTTTAGTAACACAAATTTTGATCCGAGATTATTGCTGTTGCTTTGTTCCACAATGTTTGTAGTATTCCGAAGCAATTGTACACATGCAGTGATGAAACCCTAGGTACACACATGTGCTTACATGTTTGCTAATTATATAGACTTGTTGCAGCCATTTATCATATATTCGATTGTACAGGTCACACTTCGGGTGCCATACCTCAGCCGCAAGGAGCAGTGTATGTTTCTCTATTTGATGTTCCAAATACAGTAAATCTTCTCCGCAGCATGAATGTGTCAAACATAACCCAGTCTACATTGCCACGAACATCTCCTGGTAATCAAATCTTTACAACTTACACTGGGTTGTATGAGTGTTCTTTTTCAAATACAGGATGGGACGACTATATGGCAGTTTCCTCTGATGATGACTTTTCTAGTGATTAACGTCCATTACTTCAGCCCCATTCTCTTATATCTTCATCTGATGACTTTTCAAGTGATTCATCGTAAATTTCAACTGAACTTTCAGCCCAATCAAACACTTTTATCCATTCATGTATCCACATTATCTATTTGAATTGTTCACCGATATTGTATGCTTTATACAGTTACACGGTTGATCCAAGTACGAGTTTGTAGTAGCTGGCTCCAACTGCTGACTGGTTTATACATCGCGGTATACACAGGCGAGCGCAGATAACCAATTATAAGTAGCACTTAGTACATGTACGTCTTTAATAGGCGCGCACCCAAACATATAATATTACTACTTACACATAATTTATTTGTGTAAGTCTAGTTTTGATTTGTTGTACAGTAATCGAGTTCGACAGCGTATACGATCGAAGGTCAGATTGCGAGCAGCCATTGACGATAATAGTACCTTCACAGATAGAATGGTAGACTCTAGCTACCTGTACCTGTATACTATCCATGTTGCAACGCTCAAATCTAAGGTAGGTGACTGCATGTGCTACTGAAGTCGATATGGCTTAGGGACGTGATTTTTGTAAGGTACGATCGATGTCTATGGTTGGATTTCACGAACGATGGGTATTATATGGAACGGTGATTGAATCCATGCTTGGGACAATTTATCACTGGGCAAGCGACTCAATGTGCC